>CM053623.1:51937352-51992216 GCA_028646595.1 Phalanger gymnotis | reverse complement strand
ATAAAGGCTGAAACTATAAGCAATTTGGGAGAGCAAGGAATAGTTTACCTGTCAGATTTGCGGAAAAGAAAAGAATTCATGACCCAACAAGAGATAGAGAGCATTATAAAATGCAAAATGGATAATTTTGATTATGTTAAATTGAAATGTTTTTGTACAAAAAAAGCCAATTAAAAAACCCAACTGTTTGTTGTGAACTAAAAATAAAAATAAAAAATAAAAAAAAGAAGTAAAAAAAAAAAAGAAATGATAAGCAGGTAGATTTCAAAAAAAAAAAAACCTGGAAAGACTTGCATGAAATGATCCAAAATGAAGGGAGCAAAACTAGGAAAGCATTGTGCACAGTAACAGTTACATTGTGTGATGATCAGCTATGATTGACTTAGCTCTTCCTAGCATTACAATGATCCAAGATGATTCCAAAAGACTCATGATAGAGAGTGCCATACACATCCAGAGAAAGAACTAGGGAGTCTGAATGCAGATCCAAGCATACTACTTTCACTTTATTTTTTTTTCAGGGTTTTTCCTTTTGTTCTGTTTCTTCTTTCACAACCTGACTAATATGGAAGTACGGTTTACTTGATTGCACATATATAACCTATACCAAATTGCTAACTGTCTTAGGGAGGAAGGAGGGGAAAAAGGGAGGGAGGAAATTTGGGACTCAAAATTTTATAAAAAATGAATTTTGGACAGAGCACCAGCCCTGGAGTCAGGAAGACCTGAGTTCAAATACATCCTTAGACACTTAACACTTACTAGCTTTGTGACTCTGAGAAAGTGACTTAACCCCAATTGTCTCACCCTCCTCCCCCAAAAAATGTTGACAATTATCTTTGCATGTAATTGGAAAAAATAAAATGCTATTTAGGAGAAAAATAGAGGATTGAAAGAAAAAAAGAAAAAGTTAAGTGCTTTATAAGCTCTATAAGAGCTTAAATGGTTCAACTAATGATCACCCAGAAAAATGAAGAAAGTGAACTCAATGATGATGGCTGCAGTCATTCAAAAACATTTAAACTTCCCCTCAAAATCCCTTTTCTCTGATTGGTTTTGATTTTCAAGTTGAGAGACAACTCAGGAGACCCAATGTCCTTGAGTTTAGATTTATCCTGCACAGGGAAGCTACAGATAACCAGAAAGTCCTGATAACCCAGAAGTCCCCACTACATGGCCTACTTCTTCCTCTGCCTGTGTTTAGAGTCAAGGATTTCATTTGACTGGGATGCTTTCTTGCAATTCCCAAGAAAAGCTTCAGTGTCCTCACTTGGAAAATAAGAGGTGGAAGTGGAGGTGGAGAGGAGGCTGGACCTCTGGAGGCCTCTTCCAGGTCTGGATTTATGATTTCAAGGGATTCTAAGCTGTTCAGGCACCTTTAAGCTTCAAGGCCCTACAAACCAACTTGGCTAATTCATGATGTGATGATAATAATACAAGAAGTAATCAAGACCAATTCAGTTGAGTAGGGGGAGGGGGGAATTAGTTAATAGAGTCATTCCCAAATGATCTTGAGCAAGGCTTCCTACTTTAGCTAATTATTCTTGCTAACTGCATGCCAAGTTCAATTGTTTCACCCATTGAAAGGAAGAGTGCATGTATTGTTTTGTGCTCTCTAAATTTCAGCATCCTAGGGCAAAGCCCTGGCTACCCCTCTCTGGTTTTACTTCTGAAAGGGTCTCCAAAATCCTCCTCGAATTCAGGATTGAACCTGGGAATGGCAGATAAGATGCCATTTGGCCTTCTAGTGAAACAGCTCCAACGGGCTGAATTATTAAATTTTTTAGCATGAGCATGTATATTTCCCTAATTGGCCATGGTTACAAATCAGGATTTGATTTATGGTTTTGTTGGTTGTATAGACTTGAGCAAATGTTAATAATGTAGATTGAGGCTTTTAAAAAGTGGGCAGTGGGCACATTTTCTTTTCTGATGAGCTCGCTGTTCACCCTCTATCAGCAGATGCTGTGAAGAGTACTTTGCCATTTCAATCACTGATACTCTCCTTCCTTCCCACACTAGTCCCATGAGGCCCTAAGGGTCTTATAACTCTATCCGTCCTTTCTGGATCAGTTTCTAGGGGGACAGGGGGTGAAAGGTAGAAAAGATGGGGGGGAGCGGATAGAGGGAGTAAGTAGCAGACACAGAGAAGGAGGTAGAGGGCGATTAGGCCCCTTCACTCCCATTTTAGAAAAGTAATTCACTAAATTTATCCAAGCTCAGCCAGTTAGCAACACAGCTGAAAAATGATAACCCCAGGATGTGGGATTTCTGGAACAAGATTTCTAACTTATGCCAACCTTCCAAACTCATTCTGAGCACCTTGCAGTCAACGTTTCCATATGCTTTATAGACTCTAAATAATGGAATCCCTCAGAGGCCTAGGCCCCCACCCTAATCACTAGACCATATTGTCCCCCTTGGCCTCCTCCATTGCTATGAAGCTGTTTGCCAAATAAAACCACTAGGAGCCTGTTTTTTACCTTCCAATTCAAAGAGCAGAACTGCAAGAAATGTTCACTTCCAGGGTCATTTTTATTTATAAACCCAAAGACTTCAACAAAGAAAATATGAAGGCCTGCAGTGCAAACCTTATTACAGCAAAATCTGGAGGATAATTTATTTACCCCATGCCTACATTCAAGTGCTGTGTTTCATTGACTATGCTTTTATTATCTGAAGAGCAAATGTCGTGGAGGTGAAACATTTATGACCCACATTAATTCAGTGTCCTCAGTCCTTATGTTTCTCAGCTTGCCTTGAGCCACAGGCATGTCATTTTAGAAAATATGTGGAAGAAGGGGGTTCAGGAGCTGATCAGAGGTAATTTACGGCAGGACTTCCCAAGAACCTCCTCAAATGCTGGTGAGGTCTCCTCCACACCTCATTGTCTAAATCCCCAGAGGTACAGATGCAGGTGGGGGTGCAGTGGGGTGGTGGGGGTGAGGGCTGACAAGCCAAAACCACAAAAGGATGCTATCTCAGGTGGGGACTTTGTAGGAGACAGACTGTCATTCACTGATGCCTTGAGCAACACTGTATGTTTTCCTGACCATTCTCTATGTTGCTATTATCCCTGCCCCCAGCCCCCAAATTCCTAACCGCTTCAAACCTTCTGGCTTCAGACCACTGCACGGGCCTCCTTTTCATGACTGCTGCTTAGCCCTGGAGATTTGTTCATCTTGGCCTGACCTAAGATGGTATTACCATTACCTTTAGAGTTTATGGCCTGGACCATGTTTCGTTTTCTTTTGTTTTGTTTTTTGCCCCTGGTGTTTTATCCCCCTCCAGGCCTGTCGATAAACCCTGATCACTAAGTCTGCCTCATCCTCCCATGAGGTAAGGTCCTAATAATCAAGATTAAAAGGAAATACATACTCTGGGTAATGATGGAATTCAGTCCTTTGTGTACCATTCAGTGACTTCTGCATCACTGAAGTGTAGGGGTCTCTCTCCTACTTCCCAGTTCCTGTATATCAAGGCATAAACTGCACGAAAAGGAATTTAACACAATGGCAAAGAGAGCAAAGAGGGGTGACTGAAGTGATCACAAGACTTTGAGAATGTTTCCTACACAACATAATTGTCCCCTTTGCAAAAACTGATCATGTGTTAAGGCATTAGAAATCTCACAAACAAATGCAGAAAATAGGAAACACACACATTATTGACCACAATGAAATAAAAACTATACTCAACAGAAAGATGTTGAAGAAAGAATTTAGGTTAACTGAGATCGAATATACTAATCCTAAAGAATTGACAGGTCAGAGAACAAATAATTTCAATAAAGATAGGGACAACAATATGACGCATAAAAATTTTTTAGAGAAGCAGCCAAAGAACTTCTTAGGGGGAAAATTTATGACTATAAACACTTTTTCCAACAAAATAAAGAAAGATTAGGTCAATGAATTGTGCACACAACTAAGAAAAAATACTAGAAAACCAACACGTTTAAAAGCTCAAACATCAAAAGAGAAATTTGAAAATCATAACATCAGATGTTTAATAAATGGTTATTTGTTGAATGAATAATGGGGATGTCAGAAGGACTCACAAGATGGCGACTCATGAAAATTAGCATCGAGGGGCCTAATTTAGGATTCTACCTTATGTTTTTCATCAAACTGAAATTCTCTGAGAGGTCATATATCCCAACAACCCAAGTTAAGTCAACTGCTAAGGAAAAGGTGGTTTAGAATATTCAACCATAGATTAAGATTACAAGGGACAATTGGAAAATGACCATGGGTTTAGGAAGGATGTCAATGAATGAGTGTCCAAGCAGGACAATCAAAATAGAGAAGGATCTTGAATCTATGCTATATGAGGATCATTTGAAGGAGCTGAGGATATTCAGCTTGTAGTGGATAACAGTCAGTTGTGACATGATAGATGTCTTCAAATTTGGAGGGCTGTCACATGGAGGAGTGATGAGATTTGTACTTCTTGGCTCTAAAGAGGAGAACCAGAAACAATAGGTGAAAGTCACAAAGAAACAAATTTTGGTTTAATGTCAGCAAAAAAATTACTAGCAATTACAGGTATCCAAAAATGGAATGCGCTTCCTTGAGAGATGGTGGGTCCCCCTTCAGGCAGGGGGGCCTTTGGGCCACTTGATACACTTGTCCAAAACATTATACTGGAGATTTCTTTTGGACGTAGGTTGGACTAGAGATGACTTTTTAGGTCCTTTTTGGATCTCGGTTTCTGTGATTATGAAAAAAGAAATTAGTGGAGAAAATAATAAAAAATTAAATCTACCTCCGGGGTGGAAATCCCTAGGAACAATCTAGAGGAGAAGATAAACATTTCTGGATAAGTTTTTATTATTCTTTAATCAAGACAGATCAAGAAGACATCTTTAATCAAGGCAGATTAAGAAGACAAAGGCTTACCTTAACAAAAAAAAAAAAGATAAGATAAGCAAAACACATTCCAGACATTTTAGGTTTCTCACAGATAATCAGATAATTAAATGACAGACTTAGCTCAGGGTCTCGTAGGTGATTTTTGGAACAATATAAATTTTAAATATCTATTATTTCTTGCTCTTAGGCTTCAGGGGAGAAGGAAGGAATAATTTCAGGTATACCTCACTTAACACAATAGATCTGGCCTCAAAAAGCAATTTTTGTAAATTAAGAAACATTTAAATATACATTTAGATTAAATAAATTATAATAATAGATAAATTATTTTGGCAGCTCTCCTTTGCCATTGTGTTAAATTTCTTTTTACACAGTACATACCTTCATATTTGGCATAAATAATAATAAATTAATTAAATGAATATTAAAATAAGGAAGCTCATGGTACAGTGGATAGTTCACTGGGACTGGAGTCAGGAAGACTCATCTTCTTGAGTTCAAATCTGGCCTAAGATACTTCCTAGCTGTGTGATCCTGGGAAGTCACTTCACCCTGTTTGCCTCAGTTTCCTCATCTGCGAAATGAGCTAGAGAAGGAAATGCAAACCATTCAGTACCTTTGCCAAGAAAACCCCAAAAGGGGTCGCAAAAAGACAGGAAGCAACTTAACAGCAAACAGAACAACAGCAAAAGCAACAGCAACAGGAAAACAGCAAAAGGAAGCTGATAGTTAGAAAAATCCTATGGTGTACTCTTTTGTAAAATGAATAATCAGTGAATAGAGCATTGGCCCTGGAGTCAGGAGGACCCAGGTTCAAATCCAGCCTCAGACACTTGACACACTTACTAGCTGTGTGACCTTGGGCAAGTCACTTAACCCCAATTGCTCCACCTTCCCCCCTCCAAAAAAAAAATGAATAATCACTTTTTATGTGGTTTTGAGTTTTGGCTTGAGAGGCCTACAGTGAAGGCTTTCACTGAGGGCACATAAAGACTTGGCCTCTCACAATAGTAGGATAGAGACTAGATAAGAACTAGACCTTAGCATAGTTATGCCCAGATGTGAAAACTCCAGCTACCAATACAGGTGAGGACCTACTCTGAAACTCATATTGTTAGAGATTTTTCTAGGGAACTTCAAAGTTAAATGACTTACCCAGAGTAACCCAACCAACTATGTGCATCAGAAATAAGACTTAACCCGGATTTCGTGGCTCCAAAGCCTGCCCTCTATTCCCAATGTCATGCTATTTTCCTACGTATAAAGGGTTAAAATTCCTCTTCATTTCCCTTTTGATCAAAAGGAGAGAATCATTTTCAAGTTGACCCCCCTACACACACACACACACACACACACACACACACACACATGAGTATGGTAAACACACATCCCAAAGCTGTCATCATAAAGCAGGACCATCTTAGGGAATTGGGGGCGGGGAGGGGGCTCTCTCCAGAAATTGAGACAGCCAAAGTTCTGCAATTCTTCAAGGGTCCAGCAAAATGCAACCAACCAAACTATCCCCAGCCATAGGGCCCAATGGCCTCCAAGGTTTTACCCCTTGGCAAAGCCAGGACAAAAGTAAACCAAAGCTTGTTTTCAGACGTGCTCTCCACTGGATTGATGGCCTTCACTTTTATGCTCAAGAAGCCAAATTGATTTCATTGCCCATCGAATCGCCTGGCCTGTTGGATGCAACATCTGGAAGAGATGCACAAACTATTGCTGGTCATTTTCATGGAAAAATAAATAGCTCCTATCTTGAAAACTCAGGGAAAGGTGGTGTTTGTTTAGAAAGTGGGCTTTTTTTTTTCTGATCTAGGGAAGCCAAACAGACCCTGGAACTTTGGGCATAAACAATGAAGAAACTAAAATAAACCCTTAGAAAGAATAAATGATAGGAACATTTTTTTCCGCATGAATCATATGCTAATTATTGCTCCCGAGAATGTAAACGAAGTTAATTTATCCTCTGTCAGCAAGTAGAGCACAGGAGGAATCTTGTACCTACCATAGGAATATTGGATTTTATTTTAGGAAATGGAAGAGATCTTAGAAATTCTCTCTTTCCTACTCCCCCCTCTTCACCCCATTGTAAGGAAACCAAATTTATCCAAGGTTACACTAGTAGAGACAGGCTTTTATCACAGAACTTCATAGAAACAAAAAGTCACAATCATAGAGTTTTAGACCTGGAAGAGATTCTCTAGAGAATCTAGGCTAATCCCATCATTTCCCTGAAGAGGAAACTGAGACCCAGATAGACTACAGGACTTGCCTCAACACAACAAGTAAGTGGTGGAGCTGAGCTATGAACCCAGATCTCCTAATTCCAAGGTCAGGGCTTTTTTCTGCCTGCCCTCAAATCAGGTTGGTCTGCATGACCACAGAGATGAAGAAGATCAAAATTATTATTTAGGTAATTGAAGCAAGTAACAGTTTGACTTGACCTGGCATTTGCTTGCAAGGATAAAACCTCTAGTTTTTTTCTCTGTTAGTAATGATTAAGATGATAGTAATAAATGTAAAGTTTTACCCTAGGGTCCAAGAAGTAGATATCACAAGTACATGATGGAGGGAAAAGGAAATGTAATTAGACAATGGTTCCTGAAAAAAAGATCCAAGAGATTTAGCATTCTACAAACTCAATATGAGTTGATGGTGTAAAATGGTAGCCAAAAAAACAAAATTGTAATGCAAATTGGGCTGCATTAAGAGGGGCATGACAGATTGGTCAGACCCTATCTAGAATATTGTGTTCAATTCTAGGCATTTTGCTTTAGAAAAGACATTGATGGGATGAAAAATGTCCAGGTGAGACCGCTGATTAAGAGTTTTGTATACATGTTATGTAAGGAGCAGTTGAATTTGATTCAGTTCAATAAACATTTACTAAGTACCTACTATGTGCCAGGCACTGTGCTAAGCACTGAAGTTGAAGGAAATAAAGAATAGAGGGGGAATAGAAGATTCAGGGTGGAAAATTCTATTTGGCCAGGCTGTTATGCTAAAAGAAGAATTAGATTTTTGTTTGCTTGTTTTTGGCACAAGAGGATAGCATCGGGAGCAATTAGTGGAAGTAGCAAAGAGGCAAATTTAGGCAGGATGTAAGGAAAACCATATAACAATGAGATTTATCCAAAGTGGAATTGACTGCCCCAGGAAACAGTGGGTTCCTCCCTCACCAGAGGTCTGCATGCAAAGGTGTAGAGCATAACATAGTTGAGATTCTTTTGAGGATAGGGGTTAAACTAGATGGCTATTGAATTCCCTTCCAACTCTGAAATTCTGTGATTGTGAGATATTACAGTTGGAAATTAAAAAAAATAAAAGACTAGCATTTGCTTCCCAAAAGTCTTCCTTCCCCTCCCTGCCAAATTAATAATTGTCTCCCCAAAACACATTGCATTTCTGAACTATGCTATGGATCACTATTCAGCCAAACATGTATTAAGTAATTAATATGTGCCAGGTACTGTTCTAGAAGCTGGAGATAGAAAGACAAAAAGTAAACAATCCCTGCCTTCAAGGGGTTTACATTCTATTGGGGAAGGATATAAGTATTTATAAAATATTTACAAAGGGGAATTAGAATTGAGGGAAAAAATCTCTGGATTCAACAAAAGGAAGATGATTGATGAGTTAGGAGGGAACAGTTGAGTGACGGGGACGAAAGCCAGATTTCAGGAATGGGTAGAGAAACAGGGAAGTGGCTCAGTGGATACAGCATGGGGCCCTGAATTCAGGAAGATCTGAATTCAAATGTGACCTTAAACACATGCGATCCTGGGCAAGTCACTTCACTCTGTTTGCCTCAGTTTCCTTATTCATAAAGTGATGTGGAGAAGAAAATGGGAAGCCCCTCTAGTATCTTTGCCAAGAAAACATTGTCTGAGGTCACAAAAAAGGCAGGCACGGTGGAATTGAATGAACAAAAGAAAAAAAGGAAAATAAAAGCATTTCTCATTCTCATATTGGAGCACAGAACTCTGACAGGATCTGTACACTGTCCAAGGCTGCCTGGACTCCAAGATAGATACACACACACACACACACACACACACACATTTTCCCTTCCATTCAAATACCACAAGGGCTTTCTTCTTCCTACTACTCTCTCTCAGCAACCTTAACCCGAACACAGTATGTGCTCAGGATGGGATCCTCTCTACTTCTGGTACATTAATGGAAACTTCACATAATGAATGGTGAGTTGGAAAAGATTCCCTGAAAAAACAACGGGTGGAAAAGACTCTAAGTCCACTTTAAGTGCTTCCTATTAACCTAAATAGCTGAACACCAAGATCAGCTTTGTGCCTCCATCACTCTCATATCCAAGGTCTCAGTACAAATCTCCGCAAATGTTTCTAATAAATTCAGGCTCACACATATGTGCTTTAATGGAAGAGTACAGGGGAGAAAATATCCTGGAGACTTCACACATTCCAGGGATCCAACCGCATTCGTCTGAGGAGTCATCCCATCCCGTGACTTCTGAGCGAGTCTCTGGTGCCACTGGGGAAAGCTTTCACTTCAGAAGATTGAGCGTCTTTGATGGTGAACCCAACAGGCTTCCTTGGGCATGGGGCCAAAGCAAAAGGGATGGACCAGATCAGCACACGCTCCAAACCTCACAGAGTCTCTTCGATTAGTCACTTTAAGCCGGGCCTCCGCATTAGCATGTATGATGAGATGCAGCTTCAGAGGGCCCAGGAAGAAGTAATAAAATATTCTGGAGTATACTCAAGGTTTCAATGTGAAATCCAAGGCTTCATAAACACTAAGAAACACTTCACATTTTGGCTCCTTCTTATATTTCCAAGCTTTTTATACTTTACTCTTCTCGGTGGGTTCTGCAATTCAGCTCCCCCGGCCCACATTCCATCTCCCAATTCAGTTCTTTGCTTTTGTAGCAGCCATCCCCCATGCCTAGAATGCTCTCCCTCCTCTCCTCTGCAACTAAAATCCCACCTTCTCCCAGCCTTTCCCTTGTCTCCTTCATCCTCCCCACTTCCCCCAATGTTAGAGGCTTCCTTCACTCTGATATTATCTAAGTACATATCTTGTACATACATAGTTATTTACATACTGTCTCCAATTAAAATGTGAGCACTTTAAGGCAGAGATTGTGCTTTTCTCCCCTTTATACAGCATACTTAGTACATAGTAAGCAGTTAATAAATGCTTAATGACTTTCCCCAGTCAAGCTTGCCTTGGGCCACAGTGTGAGGAAACCTTCCATGGTTAACACTTTGCAGGATTCCTTTTGAAGGTCATTCTGGAAAGAATCATCCCAATTGGGTTTGAAGAAGGGGCTCATTATGGGGGCTTGCCTTTAGTTCTCCAAGAATCCAAAGGAGTTGAAGACAAGAAGATGAGATGATTATTTCTCGCAGAATGTGTTCCAACTTGGGTCCATTTAATTAAGCTAAAGGCACCATAGGTAGGTGATCACTCAATCAACAATTATTTATCAAGTACCTACTATGTGCAAAGGTTGTGTTAGGTGATGAAAAACAATTTGAAAAGACAGGGCATATGTATGGAAAAACAATAAGACATAGGCCACACATGACTAATAACTGATAAAGGTATAGACAATGAGTGAGCAGTGAAAAGAAGGAAGATGTCACTGTGAGCACAAGGCCAAAATGGTATCGGGACCTATTCCCCAGGTCTTGGCTTCAAGAACTGCCTAATGCTGCTCTTGATATGGAGAGACTCTGGGCAAGTTTAGAGTCCTCAGTCCACCCTTCTCCAGGGGCCCTCTGTATCCCCAGCCAAACCCTGTTAACAGTAGCTTCTTCCAGCTTAGTCTCCTTCAGGAATCTCAGCCCATATAAGCCCCATAGGAGCTAAGTGTGTATTGATATCAGGCTGCTCAGTGATTCCAAGACCCCCTGAAGGATGGCGTCTCAGTTCTCAAACTGGATTTCCTGAAGTGGGAATGATTAAACCAGATTCCTAATATTATTTAATGTGGTGGGGGTGACTTTTTTTTTTAATTTTTGGTGTAAGAATACTATCCAAGATGGTCTGGAAACTGAAAACTTCTGTTCTGGGAGGAAAGGAATGCTGTGTATGTGTCGTGTGTATATACAACACACACACACTTTACATTGTGGCTCTAACCCATTCTCTGAGAATGGAGAATAGTTCAGACCATCCTGTCTGGGGAAGACAGAATTACTGTTGGTGAAGTTTTTGGAAGCAATATGTAAATCACTCAGCCATCTTTATCTCTCTCTCTCTCTCTCTCTCTCTCTCTCTCTCTCTCTCTCTATCTATCTATCTATCTATCTCCCCCTCTCTCTCCTTCCCTTCCTTCCTTTTCAGTGTTTATTGATGTCTTTTATTTTTACATCACTTCCCAAGGACTCCCCCCCCCAAAAAAACCCCTAGGTAAAACAAACCACACATACAAGAAAAAGAAAAATAGGAAAACAATATTGCTAATTAAATGAAATCAACACATTAGCCTTCGGATAAGAAGGGTCATAATAGGATCATAAATCTAGAAGTTAATGAATTGAAACTTTTCATTTTACAGATGAAGAAACTAAGACACCAAGGGGATGCATGATTTGCTCAGGGTCACCCAACTACTAATTG
The DNA here is from genome assembly GCA_028646595.1 of Phalanger gymnotis. NCBI lineage: Eukaryota > Metazoa > Chordata > Mammalia > Diprotodontia > Phalangeridae > Phalanger > Phalanger gymnotis. The sequence goes on along the minus strand of CM053623.1, from coordinate 51,980,730 downwards.
TCAAGAACCTAGGTGTTTTTTCAACTCTAATCTGAGCCTCATCCATTCTGCCATGCCACCTCTTTACCCATGAGGAAATTAAAGCCCATACTGATAAAATCATTTGCCTGAGGTCACGTAAGTCACAAGCATCAGAGGCAGGATCTGAACCTGGTTCATCAGACCCAAAATCTAGCTGTCTTTCTGTCACAACATTATGTCTACAATTTGCTCCAAGACCCTACCGATCATTGCTCACTCTTATTTCTCCCAGCATTCAGTAGCTTAAACTGCTTTCTGGGCAGCATTTGAAGCTAGGGGCAACAAAGGCTTTCTCTTTTCCTTTTTAGGAGACAGTGGAACCAGGTTTATGCTCTTGGGGAAGGATTTCTCCCTAAATATGTTTTCCATTACATTACACAGAGGCAGAGGAACATGAGGGTCATCCTCGGGTCTCCCATTGGAAGCCTTTAGGATCTGTTTCCTCTGGAGGAGCAGCTCTCTGCCCTGATCATTTTCTGAGCATTTTAGAAATTGTGAGACTTACAAAATGCTAATGAGACAGCCAAGAATCCCTAATCACAGCTCTCATTTCTTTCTGCCAAGGTTTTTCTACCATTTATCTTTTTTTTTCTTTTCCTTTCTCTCTCTCTCTCTCTCTCTCTCTCTCTCTCTCTCTCCCTGGTAATCTTCTCCTCCAACCTATTTTCTCTGATATATATATATATATATCTATATATATATATCTATATATATATATAATATATGTATACATATATATGTGTGTGTGTGCACATACATACACATGTTAGAATATACACATATATATGTGTGTTTTATACACACATACCTCTATGTGTTAGAATGTATATATACATATATTAGAAAATATATATACATACCTGTGTGCATATACACACATGGATATGTATATACACATCAATATGTGTGCACATTTATATGTGTATATACATATATGTGTATATCTGCACTATATATATGTATGCATACATACAGAGAGATATCTATATATCTCTACCTGTATATCTATATCTATCTGTATATCTCCATCCATCTATTTATCTATATATCTATATGTATATCTATATATCTATATCCATATATTTATATCTGTATATCTCTATCTATCTGCATATCCCTATACCTATATCTATCTAGACAGCTATATCTATCTCTATCACTATATAATTTTTTTTTTTACCTTGCTATTCCATTATAATGCGGCTCTCACGAGAAGTTAGGTAAAGTAGAGAGAGGCATGGATTCAAGTTTCATCTCTGGCTCATCCTCACTGAGTGGCCTTAGAGGAGTCACCTAAGCTCTCACTTGTCCCAGGAGACTCTCTCAGACTCTAAGTCAAGTTGTCAATCTGCACTGAGGGAGAGAGTTTCAGCAAGGGGAGTTCCTTTCATTAATCAATGTCCTGACCAAACAACAAAGCAGACTAATGGAAAGAGGACAAGATGTAGAGTCCTGGAATCCTGGATTTGGAGCTGAGAGGGACCTCAGAGGCTTTTTAGAAGAGGAAATGGAACATAGTTGTGACTTGCCCAAGGTCACACAGCCAGTAAGTGTTTGAGGCAGTCAGGTCCTGATACTTTGCCCTGTGACTTAGAACAAGTAAATCACTTTTCTGAGCCTTTGTTTCCCTATCTGTAGAATGGGGATAATAATACTCTCATAGGATTGTTGTGAGGAATATGCTTTATAAAAGTCCGCTGTGAGCTATTATTACCTCCTTTATTTTCTTTTCCTTGGGAGGAGTTGTGGGAAGATGGCAGAAGAAGACCGGAAACTACCTGACTGTCCCCAATCCCTCAATAATGCCTCAAAGTAAATTTTTGAGTGACAGAACTAATTAAAAGTCAGGATAAAGCAGTAGGCCAACCTAATACAACTTGGGAGGACATAGGAAATCTCTGACCTCTCTGGGGTGGTGGTGGGGTCTGACTAAAGTGCAGATACCTCTACAGACACTTCGGAGTCAACAAACAGCAAGCCTGGAGGCAGCTGGGTAGGCAGCAGTCTTCCTTCAGGAGCCTCAATCCCACTGTGGCTGTGGGCGTTTGGCATCCGATCAGGAGAAGATTGTGGGGGCCCTTGGCTAGTGCTGGACGAGGGGCCCAGTCTCAGGCATACTCACCAGACTCCATCCCACAGCCCACGAGGAAAAGCAACAGCATGCTGGTGAATGTGGTCGCAGAGGGGAGGGGCCCTGCTGGTGGTGGTCCCTGGGAAGAGCCCAGTCTCTGATTCCGATGGCAGTGCAGGCAGCATGAGCTAACACCAGCAGCCACCTGAGGGACCGCAGGGAGCAAGAGAGTTTTCAGCGGCAGGGGTACTGGGGCCTTGGTTGTGGCTCAGGGGCAGAGAGAAGTACCTGAGATCACTTATAGACCAAGGCCAGTGTCAAAGGAGCAGCAACCATAAGTGGCCTTGGACTATAGAACACTAGAAGAAACAAAGTCTAAGTTCCCCAGATAGAGCTCAGAAAACAACAGCATGTAATACCTGAGGCCTGAGACATTATCCCCCACACACCCTGAGAAGAGACTGACTCTAAGGCAAAGTTAACAATCAAGAAATAGGACATTTAAAAAAACTGATTTAAAAAACAAATAGAAAGAACCCAACCATAGATAGCTATGATGGTGATAGAGAAGATTAAGGTTCAAATGCAGAAGAAGACAAAACAGCTTTTTATAAAGGTTCAAAGAAGAATATAAAATGGTCACAAGCCCAAAAAGAGCTCTTGGAAGACCTAAAACAAAGAACTTTAAAATCAGAGAGGCTGAAGAAAAAATTGGGGAAAGAAATAAGAATAATGCAAGGAAAGCAAGAAAATTTTGCAAAGAAAGTCAACCAATTGGAAAAAGAGATCTAAAAATTTACAGAAGAAAATAATTAAAATTAAATAATACAGAATTAAATAATACAGAAGAAAATAATTAAAATTAAAAAGAAAAAATTAAAATTAGAATTGGGCAAGGGGAAGCTAATGACTCCATAAGACAAAAAGAAATAATAAAACAAAATCAAAAGAATGAAAAAATAGAAAAGAACATAAAACATCTCATTAGGAAAATAACTGACCTGGAAAACAGATTGAGGAGAGATAATATAAGAATTGTCAGACTACCTGAAAGTTATGATCAAAAAAGTTTAATAAAGTAAAATGAGGCGGTCAGAGTGGATGAGTGGCAAGGTCCCTTTCTCTCCTAGCTTGATGGCTTCTATTCTGAATTAACAGGTCACATTTTGTGATCTCTTTCAGGTGATTGGTAGATTTTTTTTTTCAATTTCTATTTTATCCTCTAGTTTTAGAACTTCAGGGCAATTTTCCTTAATAATTTCTTAAGTAGAATGTCTAGACTTATATTATATTGAATTACATTGGATGGAATGAAATATATATTCTATCTATTATGGACAGGCTTTTCTAATAGTCTCTTCACAACTGTCCCCTGTTGCTTCTAGCTCTGTCCTCTCTGTCCAAGCAGAATCAGTCCGATACCCCTCTGCATGACAGACATTCAGATACTTGCTGTCCCGTTCTCCCCCTCCCTCCTCTCCTATTACAGACTCCAAGTTTTTTCAGTGAGTATCCCCCATATCTAGAATTCTCTCCCTTCCCAGCTCCACTTCCTGGCTTCCCTAACTTCCTTCTGGTCTCAGCTAAAATCTCACCTTCCATGAGAAACCCTTCTTGATTCCCATTAACACTAGTGTCTTCCCTCTATTGATTATCTCCAATTTATCCTATATGTATCTTGTTCATACATTGTTGTTTGTATGTTATATCACCCATTAGACAATGAGATCCTTGATAGCGGAGACTGTCTTTGCTTTTCTTTGTATCCCCAGCACAGTGCCTGGCACAAAGTAGGTGCTGAATAAATGCTTATTGACTGTCTATATATGGTCTCTAAGTAACCATTATCAGGTCAGGTTCTTTTTGTAAATGTGTTATGAGTGGTGAGAAGCCAGCATTCAGTTCTATCCCAAATGGTTGGTTTGATGTGGTTGTTAATATGACTAAAATCAATGAGCATTTATTAAATGCCTACTATGTACTATGCACTAAAATAAGCAAATGTAATATTTTTGTGCCACATTAGTGATCATATTGGATAAACTATGTGATAATTGGATCAATAGCTTGGCATCAACCCAAATTCCTTTCAAAGCATTTGATTGCCTGCTTAATTCAGGCTTAGCGTCTCCAAAGAATGCCCTTTGGTCTAAATCAAGGGTAGGGAACCTGCTGCCTCAAGGCCACATGTGACCCTCTAGGTCCTCAAGTTTGGCCCTGTGGCTGAATCCAACCTTCACAGAACAAATCCTCTTTATAAAAGGAATTGTTTTGTAAAACTTGGACTCAGTGAAAAGGCTATACTCAAGGACCTAGAAGGCCACATGTGGCCTCGAGGCCACGGGTTTCCCATCCCTGGATGAAAGATGGTTTTTGGAGGCACCAAATCTTCCAGAAGAGTATAGATTTAGTATGTGCAGAATGGGGTTTAACAATACATAAAACCCTTAGATAAAGGGACGAAAGAACAGGAGGCCTGAATCTGTTCTGTATATCTGTTATCGATACGCTGGGTAACTTCTGGGCAAATCACAATTCCTAGTCATAAATTTATTCAGCAGATAAACTTATGTAGACGACCTGCTAAGTAAACAACTATATACTAGACACTGTGGGACAATTAAAGATTGAAGAAATAGTTTCTGCCCTCTGGGGCCTCCTACTCAGAGTTTTAGTCTCCAGACAAGAGATAAATACTTATGTGTATTAATATATATGTACAAATGCATATGTGTATGCATACATATATGTGTGGATTTCCTCTCTAGAGAATTCCTACATTCCCACAATACTTTGGGACCAGAGTGACTCATTCTCTAGGAAGAGAATCCTGAACTGCCTGGCTCAGGAGGCTGCATGTGGGTGTATAGTGTGCTGAAGTCCCTAAGGTAGAATATTTTGAAAGGAATAATGAGAAAACTGGAGGAGAATGGAAAGAGAGGTGACAAGGATGGGCAGAAGTGACAGTGAGCTGTGGAGAATTCTGTGGTTTCATTGAATTTGAGGAGAGGAGATGATCTGGCAAGGCTGTTTGCAGATGCTAACTTCTTTCACAGACCAACCTTTAGATATTGATGGAACAGAACTTTGAAGACCTCGAGTCTTCTTTACTCCAATACTGGAAAAGTGTTTCATCTTGGACCTTTCCCAAGACATCACGAGTTTAGAGCTAAAAGACAGCCTCATACTCTAAGTTTCAAGACTTTTCAGCATTTGCCCACTGGAAAGTCATTTGAAGCTCTGTTCTGCTGAGCTACTTTTATCCCTGGAGGTCTGAGAGGAAGTAACCTTGGGAAATGGGTCATGGAATTGAGGTCTCCTGCCTATTTTAGTTCCTTGTTATCTTCCTGGAATTCTATTCCCCTTCCCCATTTCCCACTCCTGCAATCTTTTGGATTTGTCCATCATGTCCACAAGAACTTAATTGTGTTCAAGATTAAATCAGCCTTGGCACTCACATCTCATCAGTACCCTGTGCCCCTGGGACCCCTGTGAATGGGAGATGGTGCAGAGAGCTCCTCCCCAAACCTCTGTATTAGAAGAGTCCTCAAGCCAGCCAGCCACATTTTCATTTCCTAAGTGGCTTTACCTCTTGGGACTTTTCCATCATGGCCCTGCCCAATACTTTCCCCCACCCATCTTTTCAGGTTCCTTTTGTGTATTTTCTTTCCCCATTAGACTGTATGCTCCTTGAGAGCAAGGACTGTCTTTTTTTTTTTTTTTGGTATTCATATTCCCAGCACTTTGCACAGTGCCTGGCAGATAGTAGATGAATCTGAATGTGTATTGTGCGTGTGTGTTCATGTGGATGTGCATGTGTGTGTGTGTGTGTGTGTGTATGTGTGTGTGTGTGTGTGTGTGTAGGGGGCATATGAAACAACTTAGAAGCCAGAAGCATAGGCATGGTGACAAAACCCAGCCCATACACAAAGAGCTGACAAAAACTTTTGCTTTTTCATCTAAACCTGCCTTTGCCAGGACTGGTGACACTACCTTAAGCCAAGCGACTTCTTTCTGTGAGCATTGTTTTCCTCTGCTCCTCAGTCAGAGTTCTTTCTGCACAGGATTCCCTCTTCAGCCTGACAGATGAAGCCTCAGAGGATGTGTCAGAACCCTGCTCCCATGGTGCTCACATCACAAGCTCTCTCTGATGAGTTTAGAAAAGAGCCGGGGGTGAAGAGAGACAGGCTGCCAGCATCTCCAGGCACGTGTGGCCCATCTGAGCCGCCATCCTCTGGTTTATTTAAGCCCCCCACTCATTTGCTATTGTTAAGCTAAACAGAGAACTGAATAAATAAATAAATATCCCACCCATTGGGAGGATGAAATGCCTCAGACTCTCCATGGCGAAGGGAAATAAGCAACATCTCCCACAACCATCTGAGCCTTCACTCAATCTGGTAAAAATTAAATAGATGTTTCAGGCCTTGAAGGTGCCTTTTTCTTTCCCTCCAAGCTTGAAGTCACCATGCACACACACATACCCGTGCACACAGATACATGGAACCCCAGAAACTCTCAGATTATCTTCTAAAAACTGACAGATAAGCTTCTGTGAACATCTGCTGGTATGGGCCACACAAAGCATTTCTCTGCAGTTTTGCAACTGGGTGGCGCATGGTGGAGGAAACAGATGGTGGCACCTGACAGGGGGCTGCTTTACAAGCTCTGGAGGAAAGCACTTCTTGGTCTGGAGTCAGTGCCATGATTGAAAGGGTTGAAGGCTGGCCTGGGGTACTGGGAGCCTGTGCCTTTCTCTTCCCTCTACAGATGCTCTGTTTTCTCTGTATTTCAGTTTCCTTCCTTCACCCAACAAGTTGAGAAATTTTTGGCATCAATGGAATAGAATGGAATCATTGGATTAAGGATGGTACAAAGACAACTCAGGATCAGAGGTTGGGCCTAAAATTCAGGATCCCTACAATGATGTGGAAGTCCTATGTGATTTAACTTCAAATTCCTTTCTTTTTTTTTTCTTTTTTTTTTGAAGGGGGAAGGCAGGGCAATTGGGGTTAAGTGACTTGCCCAAGGTCACACAGCTAATAAATGTGTCAAGTGTCTAAGGCCAGATTTGAACTCAGGTCCTCCTGACTCCAGGGCTGGCGCTCTACTCACTGCGCCACCAAGCTGCCCCTCAACTTTCTTTTCTAAACTTATTTTTCCCCTTCTAATAACAACAACAACAATAAAATAGCTAACATTTTTATAGCACTAGAAGATTTGCAAAACACTTAAAAATATTATTATGTAGAGGCAGCTAGGGACAAAGTGGACAGAAGACTGGTTCTGCAGTCAGAAGCCCCGAGTTCCAATCTGGCATCAGATACTTAACTGGCTGTATAATCTTGAACCAGTCGTTTGCCTCTGTTTGCCTCAGTTTCTCCATCTGTAGAATGGGGATAATAATAGCACCTACCTCACAGGGTTGTTGTGAGGATAAAATGAGATAATAGCTATAAAAATGTAATTAGTCTGGCGTATATTCCCTTCCTTTATCTCAGTTGAACCCTGAAAGGTAGGTCCTATTACTGCTCTCATTTGACAGATGAGGAAACTGAGGCAAACAGAGATTAAGTGACTTGCCCAAGGTTACACAGCTAGCTAAGTGTCTGAGGCCAGATTGGAACTCTGGTCTTCATGACTCCAGACCCAGTCTTCTGTCCACTGTACCACCAGCCATGGCAAGTTTAATGAAGTTAATGGGAATGTTCCCAGGCTCTCTTTGGAGGGCAGTGTTGAAAGCGCTATCTTTCTTAAGCCAGGAGGCCAGAGTCCATGTTCAGATGTTTGGGCAAAGCTCCCAGGCATGTGAGTGTCTGCCTACAGCTTCATGACAGGAATCGGGGGCCCTTCTGCTCATCACCCCCTAAGCATGAAACTGGAATGGAGTTCTGCTCTCCCAGAGCCTTGGACCTTCTCTTCCCTTCCAGTCTGATTTCCATCTTGTCAAGGAACTTGGTCAAATGCTCTGACATCTGGAGGAGTCTCAAGCTAGGCACAGTCCCTGCAATTCAAGTAAACCATTCAGTGGTTGCAGGATGCACCAGTTAACAAAGGAAAATGGCCGGTGAAGAGGTTTTTTCCCCAGCTGCACGGGAGTGAGGAGGAAATGTGAATCATACAATGCTCGCCCCAAAACAATTCAAGGAACTATCTAAAGGAAGCGACCAAAATAACTCGTGGGTTTGTCGCTCATGTTTGAGGAATCAAGAGAACAGAAGCTGAAATCTCAGTAGAAAGGGTTGGGGGCAAAGTGGGGGAGGGGAATTGGGAGGTCACCCATGGTAGGGGTGAAATTTCTGTGAACGAAGTTTATAAACTTTTATTGCCATAGTTGTTTGATCTCTCCCAGCCCCAGAAAAGACCAGTTTATGGTTGAGGGCATGGATGGGGGCGAAGGGATGTGTAGGAAATTGAGTCTTTCCCTGGGGGGACTAGGTCATGTCATTTCTGTATTGACTTGGACTAGAACACCAGAGAAGAAGAGCCAGATGCCCAGGGCACGTGGCCACAAGGAAAGAAGCCTTTATCCAAAAAAGGTTGGACTGCAGAGAAATTCTTACTGATGATGACTCTTGTGTCTGTTCCTTCTGCCTCTGCTCTGCCAGAGTCAATTTAAAAAAAAAAAATCCCTCTGAGCAGTGAAAGAGTTTTAAAGTCTTTGGGACCCCAGCTAACCAAACAACAAACCCAGGAGAGGATAAACAGTCCTCTGTTATCACACTCATTACCCTTAGCTTCAAAGGATTCAAGAGTGTTTATACAAAGAACACGAGAATTCTCTGTGTTTATTTTAAAGCCTGGACTTTAATAAACAGTCTTTAAAAAAAAAAAAAAACAAATAACACAAGGGGAAAAAACCTCCAGCTCTCCTTCTTTGTTTTACACATCAGTCAAAACATAACACTCCCCTTGGCATTGGCTTTAAATACGTTTTGTTTCTTTGCAAAAGTTCACCATTTATGAAATAGGGAGACTTTATTACCTTTGATCTCCCCCACTGGCCCCTGCCTGGGTTTGGTTCAGAGTTCTCTGAAGCTAAGTACAACCACATGTGATGAGAGCTGCTGTTAAGCAGCACTGGCTGCTGGTGAAGTCAAGATTGGGTCTGGAAATATTAGAAAGGCCAATGATGCCAAGATGAAGGGTGTGCCCCCTTGCTCTAAGGAGACCTGTGCCAAACGCTCTCTCTTCCATGGCGTCTTCCTAGTTTACCTCTAATTGTGTCTGGATGGAAATTTGATCTAATCAATCAAAGGCCTTAATAGTCTTTCAGGAGGAAGGAAAAAAGCCAATTAGAGATTAATCCACATCAGCAAACTACTCTTTCTAATCCCTCATGATGCTGGCCATATTCACAATCATTTGGAGACCTCTGGGAAGTATAAGGAGAAAGGAAAAAATACCCCATAATCAGAGAGAGTGCAATGTACAGATATCAGCTTCCAAAGAAAAAATTATAGCATTACAGTCTATAGGAAGACAGCAGAGTTAGTTATTCTCTGGGTCCTTCTCCTAAGGAAACATTTTTCAATATCCTTCTCTGGTGATATTATGTATGATTGCAGGTCGATGAAAGGTCATTCCCTTTTTCCCTGTCATCAGTCATTTGGTCCATCTTACCCATCAAGGCCTCTGTGCACCAAGAGCCTGGCTCTAGAGTCTGAGGACCTGGGTTCAAATCCTGCCTTTGATGTGTCTTGAGTCTATCACCTCTGTTCCAATAGGTGAGTAGCATTTCTTCATTAGTTACAGTGTGCCTTTGGGGTCATTTAAAATAATCCAGAGAATGCAGCTTCATATCAGCTCTTTACTATATTTGGGCTCTTGGGCAAGCTCTTCACTGGACCTCCATCCTTCATCAGCAAAACAAGGGAGATGGACTGGCTGACCCCTAAGGTTCTACCTTGCTCTACATCTGTGATCCTAGGAATATCAAACTGAATGATGAAGGAAGTATGATCTTATAGAAAGCACACTGGTTTGCTTTCCAAAGAAACGAGAGACTTGTTTTTTTCAGAATTATTCAAAAATAGGAAGCCCATTTTTCTGCTGTCCCCAGATAAATATAGATTCATTCCAACTTCCCAAACATTTATCAAGCACCATACTAGTGCATGCATCCAGATTATACAGGCCCTTGAAAGCCAGCCAAGGGCATCTGAACTTTTCCCAGGGTAATTAGGAGCCATTGAAGATTTTGGAGCATGAGTAACAACCAGATCTGGGCATCAAATGATAGCAGTATGAAGGATGTGTTAGAAGAGGGAAACAGGTCAAAGGTAGGAAGACCAGTTAAGAGGCTTTTCTAATGGTCTGGCAGGTAGCAATGAGGGCCTATACTAGGGAGGCGGCAGAGGGACTAGAGAGTAATGTATGACCTCCCAGACCTGTTGATTCCCCCAATCTCCCTTAAGGGCAGGGACTAACTTCCTTTTGTATTTGTATCTCTGTTATTCAGTCGTTTCAGCTCTGACTCTTCCTGACCCCATTTAGCAGTTTTCTTGGCAGATACTGGAGTGGTTTGCCATTTTCTTCTTCAGCTCATTTCAGAGAAACTGAGGCAAACACAGTTAAGTGACTTGCCCAGAGTGACACAACTAATAAGTGTCTGAGATGAGATTTGAACTCAGGAAGATGAGTTTTCCTGATTCCAAGTCCAGCACGCTATGTACTATGGCACCCCCTAGATGTCCATTTGTTCTCTGGCAGTTGGTATTGCTAACTATAGCACTGTTTTTGGCACACGAGTGGGCATAATAAAAGAATTTTGGAATATCTTAAAGAATCATTTTTTTTCTTATCCATAAGAGAAAGAAAATAGAGATAGTAGGATGATTTTTTTTATTTCAAAGTAAAATTATAATATCTATTGTGATTATTCTATTTAAAGTATATTTGCACAGATGGAAAAATTATAGTAAAATTAGAAAAAATGTTTTAAAATTATTTTTTAAATTCTTGTCAATTGATACACCTGACTAATAAATGTTTTTCATTCATTCATTCATTCATTCATTCATTCATCCACTCATCTATTCAGTCATAGGAGACTGTGCGAACAACAGTGCCACTAAAGAAAGGTAAAGTTGCTCATTTTAGAGAAAAGATAATAAATTCAGCATGGAATATTTTGGTTTGAGAGGCCATCAGGAGATGGACATGCCTGTCCCATAGGCAGTGGGAGATGTTGATCTCTAAAAAGGGATAATGGCTATAGAGATGATAGTTGAAACCATGGAATGAATGAGATGCCAAGGAAGAATGTGCAAGGAGAAAAGGCAAAAGGGACAAGGGTGGAAACTTGTGAAGCATTCACCTTAAGGGGATGAGGAAAAAAAAACAATGATTTAATGAAAGAGGGAGAGAAAGGACAGGCCACTCACTGGTGGCAAGGTGGAGAGAGCACCTGACCTACAGTCAGGAAGACCTGAGTTCAAATGTGACCTCAGACACTAACTAGCTGTGTGACCCTGGACAAGTCACTTAATCTCTGTTGCCCTTAGTTTCTTCGTTAGTAAGAGGAGGACAATCATAGCACCTACCTCCCAGGGTTGTTGTGAAGATCAAAGGAGGCAATAATTGATAAAGTGCTTAGCATAGTGCCTGGCACATAGTAGGTGCTATATTTTTGTTGTCCAGTTGTTTCTGCGGTTTGCCATTTCCTTCCCCAGCTCCTACATAAATATTAGTCGTTGCTCTTATCGTATGGTATCTCAGGAGTCAATGCAGATGAGAACATCTAGAAGGAAGGAATGCTCACCCGCGTCAAACGTCATCAAAATATCAAGAAGGATGAGACTTGGAAACAGAATGTTGGTTATGATGACTCCGAGAAGTTTTGAAGAGCAGAGAAGGGGAATTAAGAGAGTGCTGAGAGGACGGCTTCAAGGAACCCATATAACGCAGTATAATGGCTTTGTAATCAGAGGACCTGGATTCAAAGCCTGCCTTGGACCCTTGTTTCCTATGTGACAGTGAGCCAATTATTTAATCTCCCTGGCCCTTACAAGTTTTGCATTTGTTCAATTGTTGGGTGGCAGAAGGAGGTTAAAATAGATCCTCTTTCTTTGGATTTTTTCCACCTTCTTTCCTTCTCCAGTCAGGTATCTTCTCCTATTAGGATGTCAGCTTCTTGAGGGTAGGGATCGTTGTTTTCCCTTGGATGTGTATTTCTAGTGCTTGGCACAGCGCCTGGCACATAGTGATTACTTCAGAAATGCCTTATTGATTTCTCTGAATGCGCTTCCTGGTCAGTATATATCTTCTACATCCGATCATAGTAAAACAGGAATCCAAATTTCTTGATTACAATCGTAGGTCCAGAGAATGGTTGATAGCATCAGGAAAGAAAGATTTTGGCATTGTTTACATGGAGAAGGAGATAGGCAGTCAATAAGGAGGTGACTATGGAGACTTCCAGAGGCTTCCTGCCTTGAGAGAGGAACAATGAGCTCCATGGAGCTCCAGAGGAGAAACCACCTCTAAAGCACTTGGATTGGTTTCCATTTCCTCCTTTGTACTGATTGCACCAACAACACTTGGAAACATACTGTTAAAACATCAGCTGGACTATAATATCTGCCATCTTGCTATTGACCCATCATAGAGAAGGCTGCCCTACTTAAAACACCCAGGAAAACTGACTCACATATGTCTTGCCAGTGCTTGGATGAGCTCCTTTTAGCTGGTTTCTATCCCCTTCATTCCTGACCCCAGATCTAATTCTGGCCCTGTGTTGACCATGAAAGCAGTAAACTCCAACCAGATAGGAGGCTAATGGTTCTAAAAGATTTCTTAGTCTGTGCTACTAGGAGGAAGAGCAAAAACTCTCTAGTGGTTGCCCAAGATGCAGCATGCTAGATTATTGGACCAGCTGGAAAGTGTTCTCCATCAGATCATATTCCCCTTTCACAGGGGGAGAAACAGTAGTGTTACAGTTAAGTAAGAACAAGAGACTATATGGACAATTCCAGTGCTACAGTGATCCCCTGAAGACATTAAAAGAACCAAAAGAAAGCACCCCATGCATTGAGTTGATCTTCTGTAGAGCATTTCTAGAAAGACGTTGACAAGAATCATGGATGATGGGAGAAGGGATCCCAAGCTATTTGCACAAATCATCCCACTAAGTACCAAATCAAGTCCCAACCTCTCCTCAGCTGAAACAATCCAAACTTCACTGTTTTCAATTCCAGTCTGCATCTAAGAGGACAGAATCCTGCTGTGAGGGCTTGAACTCTCTTGTTTTTCTTCAGTAACCCATTTTTGGGTTTAGTCAAAGCTCTGTCCTACAATGCTGGGGCAGTTCAACCCACACCTACTCTGATGGCACCTGAACCATCTGGCACTCCCAGGCCTCAAGGGGTTTTCACAATTTTAGGCTCATCTCTAGTATGGAGAAAGGTCCCTTTGTCCTCCTATTAGAGAAGATATAATTCAGTTCAATTCAAAATCATTTATTAAGTAACTACTGTACTAGGTGACGAAGGCAATACAAAGTTCAGATAAACTTTCTGGGGGCTTATAGTCTAATGGTGAGACATGACCCAAAGGCAAATAAGTGTAATGCAAAAAAATTAGACTCGGGCATTAGAGGAAGGGAGTGGTATGTGAGGTTCTAAGGATGATCAGTCATGATCAACTGGGAAGATCAGGGAAATGGAGGAAATGCCATTGGAGTTGGGCTTTGAGTAGGAATCCAAGAGTCAGTGAAAAACAGAGAATAGCACTGGCAAGAGTCATGAAATTTGGGGGGAGGGAGGAAACAAGGCATGTGGTGGAGAAGGTGACTGATCTAGCTTAGCTGAAGCATAGAATGTGCGGAAGGGAAGAGGAGAAAACTGAATGCCAAGTAGAGAAGCAAAGGGAACCCCTGAAGGATTTTGGGCACAGAAGTGAGATGCCTAGATTTATGCCTCAGGAAGACAAACAGAGATAGTTTAGAGTTGGGAAGGGGCAGCTAAGTGGCACAGTGGATGGAGTGCTGGGCCTGGAGTCAGGAAGACTCATCTTCCTGAGTTCAAATCTGGCTTCAGACACTTCCTAGCTGGGTAACCCTGGGCAAGTCATTTAACCTTGTTTCCTCCATTTCCTCCTCTGTAAAATGAGCTAGAAAAGGAAATGGAAAACCACTCCAGTATCTTTGCCAAGAAAAACCCATATGGGGATGTGAATATAAATAATTTTATAAGAGAATAATTTCCTGGCATTAAAATATCTGAATTTGTTTTTTTTTTAATCATGCTAAAATGTGAACCTCCTGGTAGGCCTCTTCCCCCATATATCACACTCCAGGTGTCTACCAGTGTTAAAACCCTAGTCCCTGATTTTGAGTCTGGACTGGCCTCCCATTTTGCCATTAACTAGATATGTAACCTTGGACAAGTTTCTTCACCTGGGGGCCTCAGTTCATTCATTTGTAAAATGAAGGGTTGGGTTAATGACCTCTCTGGTACCCTCCAGCTATGTTGGGTAGCAAGTGTAAGGAAGCGGGGCTGTCTGGTTCCTATCAGCTGGCAGGGCCCTGGAGGCATATAGCTTTCAATCAGCACTTTGTTCGCCAGTGCCAAGTCACTATTATCCCACAGTTTTTTATCTAGGTGGATGACTCATTCAAACTCTGGCTCTTCAGGCACCTACTTAGCCATATGCTCAACCTTTCCCTTCCTGTTGGCTTCATTTATCCACCTTCACTAAAGGTCCATAAGTTAAACACACAGTTTAATCAGATTAATAAAGACATAGTAAAAACAGAAACATTAGTTGCTTATAACATAGAATGCACGTTCTGTTTAATAGCTTTTCCCAAGACAGAGATTACTTTGAGGCTGAAGTCATGCTTCCCATCACATCATGGGAATAGTAGAGAGAACTAACCTGGAACTTTAATGTCTTATTGTAGACTTCCCAACTCCCCATGAAATGTACACAGAAAGTTAATTCGTTACTGGGTTAGAGAGCCCTGTAGAAACTTTGCTAATTCTCATAGTTGCAGCTACCTAGGCAAACTGGCAAATAGGGTTGCTCTTCCAGAGTCCTGGAACATATATCTCTTATGCCCCCATCTCTCCCTACAACACGGATCATGGTTCAAATACTACAGAAACTAATGCTCATGTGGCACCACCTGACTCTCGAATCATAGGCAGGGAAATGGACTTCCTCAGCTCCACTGGGTCTCTTGGAGGCTATTATGTTTCACTTTCCAAGTCTACACACAGTCCTGATGTCAGCCTCCTCCATCTGCTCATCTGCATTGAACCAGGAGACCAAAAGGACAAATGAAGTTATGTCAGAGTGGCAGAGTATTGCAAAAAGGACTAAAAATCCTTCCCTATCTACTGGCTTCTTCTTTGCTGCCCCAAAATCCT
Source organism: Phalanger gymnotis (assembly GCA_028646595.1). Taxonomy (NCBI): domain Eukaryota; kingdom Metazoa; phylum Chordata; class Mammalia; order Diprotodontia; family Phalangeridae; genus Phalanger; species Phalanger gymnotis. The sequence goes on along the minus strand of CM053623.1, from coordinate 51,965,265 downwards.
TCTCATTCTCTAAAAATTCTCATTAATCCTACCATCCCACCCAGCAATTATCTTATCTCTCCTTCCCTTTCCGCTAAGGAGCTAGAAAAAGTCATCTATATATTATGTTTCCATTTCCTCTTTTCTCACTCTTCTAACCCACTGAAATCTGGCTGTCAGCTTCATTGTTCAGCTGAGCTGCTGTCTTCAAAATGACTAGTAATTGTTTAATTGCCCAATTGAATGACCTTTTCACAGTCTTCATTCTTTTTGGCCTCTGCAGCATTGAACACTGTGGGTGATCGCCTCTTTCTCTGGGTGCTCTCTCCTCTCTAAGGTGTTGTGATACTGCTCTCTCCTGGTTCTCTGATTGATTGCCTAGATGACTGCTCCTTCTCATTCTCCTCTGCTAGATCTTCAACCTTGTCACACCTAACTGGAGGTGTCCCCAAGGCTCCTTCCTGGGCCCTCTCCTCTTTTTCTCTCCATACTAACTTGATTGGTGACCTCATAGGCTCCTGTTAATTCAATTATCATTTTTGTGTTGATTCCCAGGTCTATAAATCCAGGCCTAGAATTTGTTCTGAGCTCCATTTCCCTATTTCCAACCATCAGTTGGAGACGGAGAAGAGGATGCCCTGTAGGCATCTCAGACTCAGCAAGTCAAAAACAGAACTTCAAATTCTTCACTATTCTCAACTTTCCCATTACTATTAAGAGTATCATCAATCTCCCACTCTCCTTGGGGGCATGTAGGTGGTATAGTGCTGGGTCTAGAGTCTGAAAGACCAGAGTTCAAATCTAGACACAGACATTTACTAGCTGGGTGACACTGAGCAAGTCACTTAACCCTATCTGCCTCAGTTTCCTCATCTATAAAATGAGCTGGAAAGGAAAATGGCAAACAACTCTAGTATCTTTGCCAAGAAAACCCCAAAATGGAGTCATGAAGAGTTGGACCCAACTGAAATAACTGAACAACAACAACAAAATATACAGATACAAATGAACAACAAACAACAATCTCCTCCTACATTTGAATTCAGCATCCTCTGACCATGTTAGTCCCTATTCAATAAAGTCCAGTGGTGCCACGGTACTTCCAGAATCATATATAAAATCCTCTGGCTGACTTTTAAAGCTCTTCATAATGTAGATCCCTCCAATCTTTCCAGTCTTCTTACACCTTACTGCCCCTCTTGTCCCATTTGCTTTGCAATCCAATGACACTGACCTCAAGACACTCCATCTGTTGACTCCAGGCATTTTCACTAGCTGTTGCCTATGCCTGAATCTTTCTCCCACCTAATGTCTGTTACCTGGTTTCTCTGGCTTCCTTCAAGATCCAGATCAAATCTCATCTTCTGCAAGAAAACTTTCATGGGGGCAGCTAGGTGGCACTGGGAGTAGAACACCGACCCCGAGATCAGTGACTGTTTATTGCCTTTTTTTGTATCCCTGGTGCTTAACACAGTACCTGGCACTTAATAAATGCTTGCTACCTGACTGACTTTTCACTTTCACTCATCCAATCTTTTGCCATTTTATGCCCAAACTTTGCCTTTGGAACCGTCATAGCCTTTCTTGTATATGTCCCTTTCTTTCCACTCACACACTCTCCACCCTATTTAGGATCTCATGACCTAATACCCAGAATATTGTAATGACTTTCTGGTTGTTCTTGCTTCATGTCTCTTCTGAGACCAACCCATCTAAAGTGATTTTTCCAGTATATTTCTACTGAAGGAAAATGACTATACTACAGATAATATGTAATATGCAATCAGCTAGTGGTTATCAGCTCAAATCTCACCTTTGGCAAGGGGCCTCTCCTGGTTCCCCTGGGGGGAAGGGGAATGCTAGTGCATCCCTTACGGGATTACCTTCTATTTATACACTACAGGTAGATAGTTGTTTCACCCCATTAGAATGTGACCTCCTTGAGGGCAGAGACCAAGTCTGCTTTCCTTTGTATCCCTGGTGTGTAGCACAATACTAGCCCATACTAAGTGCCATACATACATAAATGCTTGTTGACTGAATGACTGATTAGAAATTGCGCTGCAGGGTTCTAGTTTGGGAGTTCTGCCAAGCTGTGTGACCTTGAGTAAGTTATTTGACCTCTATGGACTTTGATATCCTCTTCTGCAAAATTCTACAAAATCTTGGACTACAAGACATCTAAGTTCTCTTTCAGCTTGAAAGTTTTATGATTCTCTACTTCTACCCATTGCCATGTACATAGATAGTCACTTTTGAAAGCCTATTACATGGGAATAATTCATTAGAAATTTTTAAAGATCCATTTATAAGTTCTCTAGGTAACTATCTATGGAATGAAAATGTTTTAGAGCTGCAAACTTGTTACTAAGCCGATTTTCCACCACAAAGATGTATAAAGCAGGGCACGGGATCCAGCCTACAAAATTAACAGAGATTTTCCTGGCTTACCATAATGCATTGGTTAGAGAACAAAACAGGAGACCAGAAGAAAAATGGTGTTTATGATTTTTCTCCTTAAGTTCTTCATCTGGATGCACTGCTCCCCAGCCCACCAATCTTCTATGCACTACAGCTGTCTTGTCTGTACACAAGAATTATCTTACTTAGCTTGGATACAAATAAGAGATCTGCGATGTTAATACCAGTTAATACCAGTTCAAGAATACACTATTCTCTACCCTTGACTCCCTTCCTCCTTGACCTAAGTAGCCCTAGATCATGACTACTGGCTACATTTTCCACTTGCATTCCAATGCTGATGAGTATGGCTGGAAGAAATCGCCTATCCATTAGAATGGAAGCTCCTAGCAAGTAGGGATTATTTCATTCCTTGTAGTTATATACTGAGTGCTCTGTCCATAGAAATACTTAATAATACTTGTCATAATAATAATAAATAATATAACATATATATTTATAATATATATATATATGTACTAGCAGGCTACTGCAATGGTCTAGGTATGAGATGATGCTTGACTATATCAATAAGGTGATATTATGAGTGGTAAGAGGATATATATGAGAGATGTGAAGATTGAAAGAAAACTTGCCAACAGATTGGATACTTGGGATAAGTATGAGTGTGGAGTTGAGAATGACATCTGGGTTTCAAGCCTGGGTGAATCAGAGAATGGTGATGCCTTCAACAATAATAAAGCAGCTAAAAGAGGGGAGAATTTAGGGAGAATACATATTATATATATATATATATATATACATATATATATATACACACACACACAAAGCATAATTATAAAATATAATAATCATAAATACTTGTTAATTGATTGAGTCATCTGAGTAGGTCCCATGTCATATCCAACCTAAACAAGGCACTGACTGCTACATGGCTATCATTTTTTTTCTTTTTGGTTGATTCTGTGACATGCCCTTCATGGCTGTACCAAACCTCTTTGGAGTTACCGAAAGGATCAGAAGTCCCAGCCATACTGCACACTTTCCTCCCAGTATACTCTCAGGCCTGGTCTAACTCCACACCAGCTGCCTGGCCCCCTGGGGATGATCGTCTGCCTTAACTCATTCCTCAATGATTCACTTACTCCCACCCCATCATATTTTCCCCATCCCAGGAATTCTGAGCTGTCATCGTACAAACTCCATTCCTCATCCTACACTATCTGGTTCAACTCTACACTGACCCCTTCCCTTGAGTCCTTTGCCCCTTTATCTTATCGCCAATCTTGCCCTGCCAAACTTTCCATTAATCCTGCCATCTGCTGCCTTCACTCCTACTCCTGAGCATGCTAATGAAACTGGAGAAAATCACAAAACCTTACAAACTGGATGCACTATATATTATGTTAAATATTCTTACCTGTACCCTCACTTGCAAGGCAATCTTTTTCCCTCCCTAATCAATTAACTTTCTTACTCACCACATTGGCTTTTCTGAACTTTTTCATCCCTCCCCAAGCCTTCCATGGCTCCACCTCCTCATGCCCTCTCAGCTGAGAATCTTGCCTCGTATTTTACAAAAACATTGAGACCATTTGCCAAAAATTCCCTTTTCTTCCCTCCTCTTCATCTCCTGTCGCTCAGATGCTTTCCCCTGCTATGTCCTCTACCCTAGTCTCACATGAAGTGGCTCTTTTCTTCACCAAGGTGAACCCCTCCACATGTACAAATGACCTCATGCCATCCAATATTCTCCAATAGATGGCCCTCTCTAGCATCCCCACACTCTACTGATCTTCAAAGTTTCCCTATTGACTGCTTCCCTGTCACTTACCACCGTGACTATGTCTCACCCATCTTCAAAATAACCTCGCTTTCATCCATCCATCCCCACTAGTTAGCAGCAACCTTTATTTCTTGTCCTGTTCATGGCTAAGCCCTCGAGAAGGTGGTCTACACTCTGCCTCCACCCTTTTTCCTCTTCTTCTTAACTCTCTGCAGTTTGACTTCTGACCTCATCATTCAACTGATAATGCCCCCTTCAAAGGTACCAATGATCTCTTACTTACCAAATTGAATGGCCTTTTATTATCTTTATGGACTTCTCTGCAGCCTTTGACACTGTTGTTCACCCTTTTTCCCTTGATATTTTTACTCCAGGTTATGGCTCTTCTCTGTTCCCTCTATGCTATTTCATTTGGTGATCTCATTACCTCCCATGGATTCACTTGTCATCCCTACGAAGATGATTCCCAGCCCTAGCCTCTCTCCTGAGCTCCAGTTCTGCATCTCCAACTGCCTAATAGACATCTAGAATTTGATTTCCCATGGATATCTCAAACTCAACATATCCCAAAGTAAAGTCATTATATTTTCCCCTAAATTCTCCCCTCTAAACTGCTTTATTACTGTTGAAGGCATCACCATCATCCCATTCATCCAGGCTTGAAACCTAGATGTCATCCTCAACTCTGCATTCATACTTATCCCACATATCCAATCTGTTGGCAAGTTTTCTTTCAATCTTCACATCTCTCATATATATTCTCTGCTCACAACTCGTACAGCCGCCATATTGGTATAGTCAACCACTGTCTCGTACCTGGACCATTTCAGTAGTCTGCTTATTGGTCTCCCTGCCTCGGTTTGCCCCCACTCCAATTTATCTTCCACTCAGGTCTCAAAGTGATCTTCCTAAAGTGCACATCTGACCTGCATTCCTTTATTCAGTAAACTCCAGTGGCTCCCTATTATCTCCAGGATCAAATATAAAATTCTCCATTTGACTTTTAAAGCCTTTCATAACCTGGCCTCTTCCTACTTTTCCAGGCTTCTTACACCTTCTTCCCACATATTCCAAGGATTCAGTAACAGCAGTCTTCTTATTGTTCCCCAAACCAAACACTCCATCTTTTGACTCCCAGCATTTTCATTGGCTATCCGCTATGCCTGAAATATCCTCCTTCCTCATTTTCTCCTCTGGCTTCCTTCAAGTTCCAGCTCAAATCTTACCCTTTACAAAAAGCTTTTCCCAGTCCCCCTTAATACTAATGCCTTCCTTCTGAGATTACCTCCAAATTATCCCGTATTTATCTTGTTTATACGTAGATGTTGCAAAACATCTCCCCAATAAAATTCGAGCTCCCTGGTGGCAGAGAAAATGTTTTTGCTTTTGTCTATATCCCCAATGCTTACACAGTACCTGCCACATGGGAAGCAGTTAATAAATATTGATTGGCTCACCGAGGGACTGATAAGCCCTGTTCAACCCCATTATTCATAGAACACAGGGCCTAGATCAGAGATTAGAGACTCAGCCTAAGCGCCAGGCACCTCTTTCATGAAGCCTACTCTGATCTCCTCAGTAACAAAGACTCTTCCTTCTTCATACTATCTTGAATTTATGTATCTGTGTAGATGTTGTTTTCCAAGAATGGAATGTAAGGTCCTTGAAGATGGCGATGATGATGATGATGATGATGATGATGATGATGATGATGATGATAACTAGTATTTATATGGCACTTTATGATTCACAAAAAGCTTGACACTTCTCATCTAAGAGCAGAAGCCATTTTATTTTGCATACCAAATAGGAAAGGGAGGCCGAGTAGAGGAGGTGAAAGATAGAGAAATATGACAAAAAGATTGAGGAAAATGATGGATGGGCAGAAAAAGGCAACCTACCATTGAGTTAATCAGGATATATTTTGGAGAGAGCAGGTTGGGGGAGTTAACTTTGGCCAGTAACCTAGGAAAAAAAGCTAACTCCAAGCATGGTAAACAAGGAGGATTAAGTAACAGAGTAGGGCAGCTAGGTGGTATAATGAATGGAACACTGCACATGGAGTCAGGAAGACTCATCTACATGAGTTAGAATCTGGCTTCAGATACTTACTAGCTGTATGACCCTCGATTAGTCACTTAATACTGTTTACCTCAGTTTCCTCATTTGTAAAATGATCTGGAGAAGGAAATGGCAAACCACTCCAGTATCTCTGCCAAGAAAACCCCAAATGGAGTCACAAAGAGTCAGTCACAACAGAATAACAAAAAGTATCAGGGTTGGGTAGCAGCTGCTTAGGAGGGCAACTTCAGGCTGTGCTCCATCATTGTGGCTGGTACCCAGCCTGAAAGACCTTCTTTCCTCAAGGACCAAGGGGTGAGTGGCAATGTGATATAATGGACAAGGGGATTTTGGACTATTACTGACCCTGCCACTCAGCTGCCACCAAGTTGGGCGTCACCAGTTCCCATCTCTTAGCCTCATTCTTCTGTGAAAAATGAAAAGATTAAATGAGATGAGCTCTACAATCCTTTCCAGCTCTCTATGCTATGACTAGGGGTGAGGCAGGGCGCAGCTAAGAAAAGAAAGTAGATTTAGCTGCTAATTTGGGCAGCATTGGACTCTGTAAGTTTTTTACTTGTTACTTTCCTACCTATGTGTATATTTTTTGTACTCAAAACAGCTGACATATGACATGCTGCCTGGTGTACCTAACAAAAGAGGAGAGATGCTAAGAAAACCTAGAGGGCAGACCTGTACTCACACGGCTATCATCTAAACAGGAATCTCTAATTCTGAGCATCAAGGAGTGAACGGTCTAGTGGTTTGCACAAGGAACTGCCACCATAGAAGAACTCTTCCTCTTGACTTCTCTTTTCAATATTTCCCCTGCCAGGGATCTCCCAGAACACATCAGGGATTTTGAGGAGTCTCTCACATGACCAGTAGGGGTTTTCCTCCCCCTCTCCTATCTCTTCTTTCTTCCTCCACCCTTTCCCTTGAGGCCCAGAGCCCAAAATCCATCTAAGCAGCTTGACTGAGGGTGATATAACCTGGAAGAGATGAAACTGAAGCTCTTTAGGTCTCATCATCTGAGAATTTAAAACTCAAAAATTTTTAAAAATGAATGTCAAAAACAAATGAATGAATAAACAAATGAATGAATGAATGAATAGATAAATGAATGTTGTGGTTGGTCCTTCATTCTCAAAGAGGGTTAATGAATAGATAAATACATAAATGAATGAAATAGATGAATGAATGAATAGATAAATAATGAATGAATGAATAAATAAATATTGAAGAAACCACTGAGATGGGCCCTGGTCACAAAATTTAACTAAAACAAAGTCCCTGCTCTTGACAGAGCTCAATAGCTTTGCAGTTTACAAGGCTCCTCACATGCATTTTCTCATTTGAGGAGTATAATGAGCATTAATACAGGCAACGTGGACATTATTATTCTCAATAATGGAAGAAGATGAGACTCAGAGATGACATGATTTGCCCAAGCTGACACCACAGAGGCAGAATTTGAACCTAGGACTTCTTTTGAATCCCACTGGAGAAAGGCCAGGACCCTGCACCCACCCATGGGCCTCCAGCCCAACTCCTTATAGTCAGCATCCTAAGCAGCAACATTTAGAGAAAGTCAGCCTGGCAACACCCTCCAAAAATGCCATAGTCATAGCTATAAAGATAGAGAAAAGAAAGTGTTTGCCACAGAACCGCCTATGATTTTATCAAGGGAAATTACATTTAAGAAGAGGCATTCTCCTCTGCTTTTGCCGCTGCACCCTAAGAACCATGGGGACTTTCCATCTGACTTGCAGCTCAAATCTTCCATGTCTATTGTCTCCCCCATTAGAATGGGAGCCCCCTAAAAGCAAAGGTTATCCTGTTTTTCTATGTGTATTTCAATACTTAGCGCAGTCTTTGCATATAATAAATGCTTATTAAGTGCTTTTTTCATTAATTCATTCATTCAGAGTTAAGGTCCAATGTACTTTTGACTTCACCATAGCTGCCTAGATTATATTTTTTTATAAGCAAAGTTTCTAGCAAAACAAGCAAAAGTCTTAGCACACCCCAATCTGCTAAAAATGGCAGAGGTGGTGTGCTCTTACTGGCTATCCTTTGAAGAAGACTGGTTCATTCTAGGTTCTACCCAGCCCCTACATGGTAGTAGTGATTGCTAATATTTACCACTATTTCAAATGATTATGATGATCATCCCCTCGTATACCCTGAGAAAGAGCTGAATCTGATGTTCTATGATACATATCTCTGAAGTCACTCTGGAGGAAATCCACCATCAAGGTGATCCAGAATTCTTATGATAAGTGAAGGAAGTGCTGAATCTCTTAGGCTTCCCACCATGGCACCCAGCCATTTGATGACTCCTCGCATCCAGAAAAAAAAGGGGGAGAACAATAAAGACAGAAAAACTGAGATCTTAAGGGAATCTGTCCAACTGGGGCAGGAGGCATAGGGTGCTAACAGAAGAACTGGATGCAGTCAAGAAGCCTAGGTTCTGGTACTGTCTTTGCCACTAACTAGTTGTGTAACAGTGGGAAAATCACTTTGGCATACCGGGTTTTCAGATGTGTCGAGTGAGCCGTAGGGATTAAATACTGTCAAACCTCCAAGGACAGTTGAAAGAATGCTAACTCTGAAGTCAGAGGACCTGGGTTCAGAACCTGCATCTGACCCTTATTAGCTCAGTGACATTGGCCAAGTCATTTGCTGGATCTCAGTTTCTTCACTTATAAAACAAAACAGTTGGACTTAATGGCCCCCGAGGTTCCTGACCACTCTAGTGCTGTCAGTCTGTGATCCTATCCATAATATTCCTTGCCACCATTTTTTTTTGAGACTCTCCAGTCCAGCTAGTAGCAACCAGGCTCACTTTCCCAGGAGACACTCGATTGATGCCTGACCCTTTCCTAGCTGGTGATTCATCAGAGGCTTCCCTGAGAGCCAACAAGAACAAAAGGAAGATGAAACTTAGGGTTCCACAAACTACAGAATTTAAAAGCTGCAAAGCTCTTAAATAGAGATTTGCACACAGGCAAATATAACATATTATATAAATCAGGATAGAAGAGGCATTCCTTTCATGTATGAGTTGAACCCAAGGGACCAGTAAAGCCCCTCCCAACTCTTAAATCCAGTGATTCTGTCAGGTACATCAAAGTAGTAGAAGGTGCTGAGATCAGATGAGGGGAAAATCTCTTCCACCTGTCTGAGCTGGGCCTCAGGGGATAGCTAGCATGTCAATTTCTTTTCATTCTTTTTTTTAAAAATACAAAAAGCATTTATTAAGCACTTCTCATTGTGAATTATACTGTGTTAGCCTCTGAAGGAAATACAGAGAAAGAAGATACGGCCGTGCTCTTAAGGAGTTTACAAGTTAGTAAGGGGCCATAAGATGATTCCATATCTCTGTCTCATCTGTTGACATTCAAACTCTTTCTCAAGGCAAGCTCAAATGCCACCTCCTCCATGAAGTTTTCTCTCACCCCTTTAATGAAGACTGATCTTTTTCTCATCTGGCACCATATCATTGTTCTTGCGTACTTTTTTATATTCAGATCCATATTATATTCGTCTGTGAACATATCTTTCTCTAAGGTCTTTTTCAGATCTTCAATTTTGTTCTTCTAAGGAAGCTTAGAACTTTGCTTTCCTGTTCATCCAATGTCTTCTTCCCCAGGGCTATCCCTAGTAATTTTGTGCCTGTGGCAAGGGGAATAAAACCCTCTCTCAAATACTGCTGGAGAGGCTGACATAAATAGGGAAAAGAGAGGAAGCACTATCTGGTAGATTCCTGTTTACCTAAAATAAGCTTAGTTATTTTTGGCTGCTAAAAGACTTTGAGGGCTGTCAGCACCCTCTAAAATTTTATGCCTTAGGGCAAAACCCTAGTCATCCTGCCCTAGTTATAGCTCTGATTTTCTCTCAAGAAAGCCCCTGGTGAATCACCAGCTATGAAGGGGTAGGCATCCTCTCTAGGGAAAATGAGCCTGGCTGCTACTAGCTGAGTTTGAAAAACTCAGAGCAAAATATATGAAGGGATGTGCTGCTTCTTTGAGAATCTCTAACAGCAGCAGGGACTGACACAGGGATTGGCACAATTTATGGCCACCAAGTTGGGCAGGAAATTAGAGATGATCATCTATTCCAACCCCCTTGTTTTACATATGAGGACACAGGGGTCCAAAGAGGTAGTGACCAGCTCCAAATCACCAAGCAAAACCAAGGTTTCCTGAATCCCATTCTTTCTACCACACAGTGTTCCCTTCTATCTTCTGCATTTAAAGTTGAATATAGAGCTCTCGTTTTTACAAATAAAAAAAATCCACTTAAAAAGATATGTGAACTCCAGGTTATAGTTGGTCAGGAGCCTCTGGACTCTTCATAGAACACTGATTTCCTGCTATAAAGGACCTTAGAGATCTGCAAATATGATGTTTGGTTATTTCAGAAACAGGTGCAATCATTTTATCAAACAATTAAATGTAGTATCTGTCATCTTAATTTAGATTCTAAGCCAAAATGTCACCAAGGGTCCTTCTTACCGTTAATTGTGAAATACCTCCTTTAGAGAAGCATCCAAAGATATCCCAGGCTTCACAAGGAGACTGTTGCAGACTGAAAGATCCTACACAACCCCAGATGTTTCTATTCCTCTGCTATTTAAAGTGTCTTGACAATCAGGATCACTTGTTGATTTCCTGTTGAGGCTTAAAGCATGTGACATGTCAAAAATTATTTACTTTCCCTGATGCTTTTTTTTTAAAGTCAACTTAGAGGGACTCTTCACACATCCATTATACAGGGACTCCAAGTTACCCTCACAAATGTGCTCCTCCACCTCCACTGATTGCCACCCAATTACCACACTCCCTGACTCTGGCTTCCATGGTTACCAGTTCAAGTCAACAGTATTACATTCCCTGGAAGGCAATCCAGATGCAGATCAATGCAATAGCATTAAGCTACACAATAATAATCATGCTACCTAGCATTGACATAACACCTACTATGTGCTAAGTTAGCAAATATTATCTCATTTAATCTTCACAACAACCTGGGAGGTAGGTGTTATTATTATCCCCATTTTTGAAGTTGAGAAAACTGAGCAAAGAGAAGTTATGTGACTTGTCCAAGATCACAGAGCTGGCAAGTGTCTTTCACACCCTATGCTCTATTTCCTAGGTAAGCATCTAGATTCCTGGGTTCTAGTTCTAGTTCTGTCATATGTTAACACAGGCAACTAGGTGGTGCAGTGGATCAAACACCAGATCTGGAGTCAGGAGAACATGAGTTCAAATCTAGTCTTAGATACTTCCTAGCTGTGTGACTTTGGGCAAGTCACTTAACCCTAGAGAGGGAAATGGCAAACCATTCCACTATATTTGCCAAGAAAACCCCAAATGGGGTCACAGAGCATCAGACGTGACTGAAAAATGATTGAATGACAACTGTAATCCCCTGAAGTTATGGAGGCTCTTAAACTCCCTGGGACTCAGTTCCCTCATTTGTAAAATGTGGCAGTCAAGATCCTTGACAGTTCTCAAGCTCTGTGATTTGTTAAGTCTGTGACCCAATTGCAATTTTGTGGATTTTCTACAACAACAATAATAATAGCTAGCATTTTTTGCAGCACTTTAAGGTTTGAAAAGTACTATACGGATGCTGGCACATTTAGTCCTCAAAAAAAAAAACCAAACCAAAAAACCCTGTGAGGCCAGTGCCATTATCATCCCCATTTTTTTGATAAGGAAGCTGAAGTCCACTGAAGTTAATGATTTGTCTTGGGTCACAGAGGTAGAAAGTGACTACAGCAGGATTTGAACTCAGGTCTTCCTGACTCCAAGGGAGCCATGCTAGCCACTGCATCACCTAGCTGCTTCATAATTGTCAGTTCTAGATAAATAAGCTTCTAGGACATAACGGGCAAGGCACTGAAGGAAAAACTTCCTAAGAAAGTTTGCAAAATGGTACTTTTTGAATGCACCAAGAGCTGTGAGCCCTGCTCAGAGTTCAACAGTAGCAATGAGGCTTTAGATACAGTTGGAAAGTCTTTTGACTGTGGTAAATAGACAAGAGTCATGTTCAAATGGCAATACATTACCAAAAGACCTGAGTTTGAATAAAGACTTCAGTTCAATCACCAAAGACTTTGCCTAGTGCCTACTAAGTAAGCCTATAGCACTAAAGTCTCTGTGGTATGGGGAAAAAAATCAAAAGTTAGGACTGTGAGAGTGGCTTTGGTCACTCCTTTGAATCATTGACTGGATCAACAGGGAATATCATTAACTGTTGACCATTTCAAGAGAAAAAGTGTCCTTAGTTTTTCAAGAAGTCAAATTTCATCTAAGAGAGGACTACATTACGAATTAAGGTCACAGGGCAGTTAGGTGGTATAGTGGATAGAGCATTTGATTTGGTATCAGAAGAGACCTAAGTTCAAATTCTCCCTTGGCTATTTTTTAGCTATGTGATCCCTGACAAGTCACCTAACCACTTAGTGCCTCGGTTTCCTCCTCTGTAAAATGGGGATAATAATAGCAGCTACTTTGCCATGTTGTTGTGAGGATCAAATTAACTAATATGTGTAAAGCATTTTGCAATCAGTCAACTAGTCTTTTCCCATTTAAAAAAAAAACATTTTTACTTAAAGTTTTTAGTTCCATCCCTCTTTCTCTCCTTCCCCTTCCCCCTCCCTGAGATGGCAAGCAATCAGATAGAGGTTATACATGTGAAATTATGTAAAATATTTCCACATTGGTCATTTTGTACAAGAAGACTTGAATAAAAGAAAAAAATGAAAGAAAGAAAGAAAGTGAAAATAGCATGCTTCGGTCTGTATTCAATCAATATCAGTTTTTTTCTCTGGAGGCAGATAGTATGCTTCATCATTAGTCCTTTGGGATTGTCTTGAATCATTGTATTGCCGAGAACAGCCAAGTCATTCACAGTTTTTCTTGGAACAATATTGCTGTTACTGTGTACAATGTTCTCCTGGTTCTGTTTACTTCACTGTGCATCAGTTCATGTAAGTCTTCCCAGGTTTTTCTGAAACTATCCTGCTTGTCATTTCTTATAACACAATAACATTCCATTACAATTATATACCACAGCTTATTTAGCTATACCCCTACTGATGGGCATCCTTTTGATTTCCAATTCTTAGCCACCACAAAAAGAGCTAGCTAGCATTTATTGAGTACCTACCATGTGCCAGACACTGCTAGAGATACAAAGAAAGGCAGAAGACTGTCCCTCCTCTCTAGGAGCTCACAGTTTAATGGGGGAAGTAACTGGTGAATAACTAAGATCAAACAAAATATAGATAAGCTAAATTGGAGATCACCCCAGAGGGAAGGCACTGAGATGGAGGACTGGGAAAGGCTTCTTATAGAAGGTGGGATGTTAGCTGAGATTTGAAAAAAGCTAGGGAAGACAGGAGGAAGAAATAAAGGTGGAAAGGGTTCCAGGCATGGAGGGGAGCTGGTGAAGCTTGGAGTCAGGAGGTGTCGTGTTTGAGGAACAGCAAGGACACCAGCGGCACTGGACCACAGAGATGTGAGTAAAGTGAGAAATAAGGTGTGAGAAGACTGGAATGGTAGGAAAGGGCTTTAAAATCCAAATAGAGGATTTTATAGTTGATCCTGGAAACAACAGGGAGCCACTAGAGTTAACTGACTAAAGGGTTGATATGTTTTAGAAAAAGTAATTTGATGGCTGAGTGGAAGATAGTTGGGAGTGGGGAACAGGAAGGCAATCAACAAGCTATTGCAATATAATGGTCCGGACTGAAAGTCATGAGGGCCAGCACCAAGGTGGTAGCAGCATCCCAGCAGAGAGATACTACAAAGGTATCAATGACAGAATTTGACAACTGATTAGATATGAGAGGCAAAAGAGAGTGTGGAGTTGAAGATGACACCTAGCTGGTGAGGCTAGTCACTGATAGGTTGGTGGCATCTTAAAAATAATAAAGAATTTAGGAAGAGGGGAGGTTTTGGGGGGAAAGATAGTGAGTTCAATTTTGAACAATGTTGACTTTAAGATGTCTAAATAAAATTAAATTTGTGATGTCTATTGGGCAGATGGAGATGAAAGAGTGGTTGTCAAAAGCAAGATCATTGTTGTTCAGTTGTGTCCAACTCTTCATGATTCCATATGGAGCTTTCTTGGCAAAGATACTGGAGTGTTTGCCATTTCCTTCTCCAGCTCATTTTACAGATGAAACAACTGAGGCAAAGAGGGTAAGTGACTTGCCTAAGGTCACACAGCAGGCTGGATTTGAACTTAGGTCTTCCTGACTCCAGGCCCACACTCTATCCACTATACTACCCAGCTGCCCAAGAGCAAGGTTAGAGTTGAACAAATAGATCCACATAGAGGTGACAATTGAAACAATGGCTGCTGCTGATATCACCAAGTGAATAAGTGCAGAAGGACAAGAGAAGAAAGCCCAGGACAGAGCCTTAGGGGACCCCCATAGTTAGTAGGCATGACATGGAAAAAGATCCAGCAAAGGATACTGAGAGAGGGTATCAAGAAGAGGGTGATTCACAGTGGCAAAGGCTGCAGAGAGGTCAAGGATGAGGACTGATAAAAGGTCACCAGATTTGGCAAACCTTAAGAGTTCTAGGAATGCGATTATTATTAACACAGTATTTTTGTTGCAGGCAAATCTCTTTATTTTTGTTTCACCATCACTATAAAATGAGGGTTGGAAAGTGCTTGAGCCAGAGTTCTGTCTGATCAGCTGGGAAGCCCAGTTGGCCAGAATCTCTCCCCTGAAATTGCTTGTAAAAATTTAATAAACGTGTCTGACACATTTTGGCCAAAACAGAAGGTAAAGCCTATTCCTTCCACTTCTCATGCAGCAAAAACTTCTCAGCCCTTGGAGCCAAGAGACCTAGATTTGAATTCCAGCTGTGACGCTTACTAGATGCTAAGTGACATTCAAATCACTTCACCAATCTGAGAAGTCTGTTTCGTCATCTGGAAAATGGGTTTAACAGTGGTTATGTAACCTATTTCTAAAGGCTGTGGTGAGAAAAATGCATAATAACCCTTAAAGTACTACATAAATTTAGGTATTATTGTGTTTAGTTTTGTTTTCTACTGAGGGCTCGGCATCCTCCACTAAAGCATTTTGCTGATGCTCCACTGTGACATGGTCAGTCAGTCAGTCAACAAGCATTTATTAAGTACCTCCCATCTGCTTAAGTACATTAAGTACCCAACACTGTGCTAAGTTCTAGGGATACAAAGGAAGACAAGAATCTGGTCTCTGTCCCCCTGGTGCTCACATTCTAATAGAGAAGAGAACATGCAAACTTTGTACATACAAGATACAGACAGAGCAAACGGAAAGTAATCTGGGAGGAGAAGGCACCAGATGAGGCAGGTGGAAAGGCAACCTTCAGAAGGTGGGATGTGAAATGAGTCTTGAAGGAAGCCAGGAAACGGAAGTGAAGAGTGAGAGCGTTCTGGGCACGAGCTACAGGCAACGAGTGTGAAGGCAGATTTGGGAAATAGAATGTAAAGTGTGAGGGTCAGCAAGAAGGCCAATGCTGCTAGACTGGAATAAGTGGAGGGGCATAAACCATAAGGTGACTAGAAAGTAGGAAAGGTCGGGTTGTATGATGTGGGGTTCACAAAACCCGTGCCAGAGTATACAAACTCTGCCTTATTGTTATGGTTGTTCATCTTTGGTTGCTGAAGAGGGCCGATGACATCACAGGGGATGTCTTGACTTGTGCCTGAATTGGATTTAAGTGAGGCAGAGTTACACAAAGTTGTCAGCCTCACTCTCTCTTCCAGCCATCACTAGTCCTCTTAACTTTCGTCATGCCGCTGGACTTTGATGACTTGGCTTATACCTGAAAACTGGAAAAGCATCAAGCATGGCCTGCCTGTTGCCTGAGAACCAGTCTAAGTTCAGGAAGGCTGGGGAGCAGGTTGGTTATAGGGTGGTGAATTTGGGGGCCACCATAACTCTTGAAAACTCAATATACTTTGGTGGAAGGAATGCCCCCAACGCATCCATGGATTTTGATTTAGGAAGCGAGTGGAGGCATGGTAGCTTAAAGAGAAATTTTAGACTCAACCTTTGTCTGTCTCTCATACCTTAAAGCCCACGATGTGGCCTTACTGGCATGGAAGGCAACATGGTACCTAGAAAGAAAAGATCCTGAAACCCGGGAACTTGGATTCTAATACTGTCTCTGATGTTTACTACCTGTGTGACCTTGGCCAAATACTTTACCATAGATTCTTCATCTATAAAATAAGGAGGCTAGATTTGATAACCTCTGAGGTTCCTCCCAGCTCTAAATCTATGATCTTATGATTCCAAATTAGAAGACCTGATCTCTAGTTAGCCCTCTGTCACTGGACAGCTATGTGACCCTAGATAAGATGGTTTCTCTGTGCCTCAGCTTCCCCCTTCATAAAAAGAGGATAAATAATCTACCCATACTACACAAAGGATATTGTTAGGCTCAAACGAGTTCATGAACGTGAGGGCCCTATAGAAACTATAAAGAGCTGTATAAGTAAAGATTGTTTTCATTTCTTTGTTTTATTTTAATGAGATTGCCGCTGGTACCTCTGTCATTGTCAGTGTCTATTCTTTTTAATCATCCCCACTCCTCTGCCATCTCAGAAGCAATCTGTCACAGCAAGCCTCAGAAAGACAACTGATGGCTGCTCTGGGCAGTCTTGGCCTTGTTAAAGGCAAGAGAGGAACAGGGCTGGAGACAGTGCATTTTCCTAATGCCTTTTCCTCCTCCTGGGACTCAGCTGTCATATTATATCCTGGCATCTCAAGATGAGCACTTCCTGGTGGGGGCAGGAACTGTCTGAACTTGCATTTGTTTTCTGTTAGGAAGACAAAGCAACTGCCTCATGACTTCCTGAACCTTATTCTCTAGGGAGTCATCTTTGTAGGGAAACACTGAATTTGGGGAGGAAATGTCTTTGCTAAAATAAAAAAAAAAAAGGCGAAGCAATGCAAATCAAATCTTCATTCCTTGGGTTTAGAAAATTGCAATGCAGAAAGCTACCTGGGATCTTGTATGTTTTGAAACAGCTCCATTCACAGGAAACAAGAATGCCTAATATCTTCTGGGTACCATACACTAACTAGGCACTGGGGGAAGCAAGAAGAAGTTCAGAAGGGAAGGAGAGAGTGTCCAGATATGAAGAATGAGTCTAGTAGAAAGAACAAGGCTGCTAGGTGGCACTGTGGATAGAGCATAGGGCCTAGAGTCAGGAAGACGGCTTTCTGAGTTCAAATCCAGCCTTAGACACTAACTCTGTGACCCTGGGCAAGTCACTTCACCCTGTTTGCCTCAGTTTCCTCATCTGTAAAATTAGACAGAAGGAAATAGCAAAGAACTCCAGTGTCTTTGCCAAGAAAACCACCATGAAAGGGTTGGATACAATTGTGGATACAATTGAAAGTTGGATTGGATACAATTGTGCTTACAATTGAAAGTTGGATACAATTAGAAGGACTGAGCAACAAAGTAGGAAGAAAACCCTCATTAATGCTAAGACTTAAGATCAATCACAAAGTAGCATGTCAAACCTGAGCACAATCTTGAAAAGATAAGAGTCCTGGAGCTACAAGAGTGAGGGTAACGTTCATCTGTGCAGGCTTCCTGTAGTGGGCAACTTGTGAGCCAAGTGGTCTACAGTTGTTTTGATTCTAATGGTAGACTCAATTAAATGGACTGGAGCATTGTATTTATGATGAAGTCAAGTTACATTGGACATATGGAGGCAGTGTAGCACATTGGAAGGAGCACCAGATTTGTAATCAGAATGCAAATCCCAACTGTGGTGTTTACTGCCTATATAACCTTAGGCAAGAGGGTCTCAGTATCTTCAATTGTAAAATGAGGGGATTAGACTAGATCTGGCTTCTGAAGGCCTTTCTGGTTCTAGATCTTTGATCCTCTGAGCCTGCTAGAACAGGGGTGATGAGAGGAACCCTTATTTGTTGGATGGGGGTGCCTTTCATGTGCTCCGCCTCCTGTGACTCTCAGTCACCAACAGCCCTTGAGATAGATGTTGAAGACCCAGTCAGGAGTTCTCTGTCATTCCAGCAAAGCTCACAAACACCAACAAAGAGCCAGAAGCACATCTGGCTCCTGGGGAGAGTGGGGTGTGTCTTGGTCCAACAAATGGAAGTTCCCTGATTACTCCTGCTACACTCCCTGGACCCCTGTAAAAACAGAATAGCCTCACATTCAGGATCATATTCAGCTCCCATAATCTATAAGCCTCACCCTCAGTAAGGTTTCTTATAAGTTGTTTTTTGCAATGTTAAAAACAAAACACATTAATGAAATGTATGGATGTGTTTGCATGCCATATCCCCCATTAAATTATGAGCTCTCTGAGGGCAAAGAATGTCCTTTGCCTCTTTTTGTAGACCCAGTGCTTAGCACCATGCTTGGCATATGTTGTTCAGTTGTCTTTCAGTCATGTCCAAATTTTGATTCCAAATTAGAAGACCTGATCTCTAGCTAGCCCTCTGTCACTGGACAGCTATGTGACCCTAGATAAGATAGTTTCTCTGTGCCTCAGCTTCCCCCTTCATAAAAAGAATGTAAATAACCTACCTTTTCTTAGCAAAGATACTGGAGTGGTTTGCCATTTCCTTCTCCAGCTCATTTTACAGATGAGGAAACTGAGGCAAACAGGGTTAAGTGCCTTGCCCAGAGTCACACAGATAGTAAGTGTCTGACGCTAGATTTGAACTCAGGAAAATGAGTCTTTCTGACTCCAGGCCCATCACTCTATCCACCATGCCCTCAGTAGGATGATAGAGAGACTCAAAGCATATACAGTATAGAGATCAGTAGTGATTTCTTCACACGTAAGCAAAGAATGTCAGAGATGAGGGACCTAAGAAACCCTTGACTCCAAACCCTTCATTTTACATGGAAGAAGCTGAGCTCTGGAGACGGGAAGCAATTGGCCCAAAGATATACAGCTGTAAATCTTTCCCACTTTCTCAAAGCTCTATTCCTTCATCCCCACTACAGAGGTAGGAGCGGTGGCATGCTGCAGTTGAATGATGGATTTGGAATCAAAAGGCCTAGATTCAAACCCCAACTCTGCCCCTAACTATGCTGGCACATAGTAAGAGCTTATTGACTATCTGTGTGATATTGGGGAGAAAGGGAAAGAGAGGAAGCCTACTACTACTACAAGCACCTACTATGTGCCAGCCACTGTGCTAAGCTGAATGTTATGTCACTTGATCCTCACAACAACTCTAGGAAGTAGAGATTCTCCTTTTATTATCCTCATTTCAGAGTTGAGGTCCACTGAGGTTAAGTGCCTAAGGGCACACAGCTAGTAAGTGTGTGAGGTCATATTTGAACTCACGTCTCCCTGGCTCCAGGCCCAGGGCTTTATTCCCTACGCTACCTAGCTGCTTCTAGGCCAATCACTTAATACTCTTTGGGCCCCAGAATGGCAGAGCCAAGATGAGAACCCAGAGCTTCTGAGGGATCCTCTGATCTCCCCACTTCTTGGTGCTTCCATTTCCCCATGAGGGACAGCACTTTCCACGTTACTCAAAGACCCAAAGTGTCACCTGGGTTTTGTAGTCTACCCAGTTTAACAAGAAAGATCCTTGAGGAAAGTGAGAAAGGGAGAACACTGTATTTGTGAAAAATCAATATGTAAATAGTCTCTTTGAAAAGTACAGAACTAAGGGCATGGTAACAAAAATAAAGATGGCAACCAAGTATTTGCCATTTCCACGAGAATGGTCAGCCCATCCCCATCTGGAAAGGAACACAACTTCTTCCATATCAATTGCTGTACCTAAAGATTCTGGGTTGGCAGAACCTTGGGGAGGGGGGGTATTTTCATAAACCTGGCCCTGTCCAATTCGTCCTGTTGTTATGTTTCAAAATAGCAAAATGTTCCAAGAAGGCAGATTTTGTAGGAGGGAGGTCTCTGATCAGGCCAAAGGCAGAAGGGGAAAAGAAGAGCTGCCTGGCCTTGAGACAACAGGCTGTGTGCATGTACACATGCGGGGTGTGTGTGTGTGTGTGTGGTGTGTGTGTGAAAGCACAAGTGAAGCAAAAAGCAGCTGGGGAACGGGGAGAGTTCTTAGCAGAAGTGTTTAAGTGGGAGCTATAGGGAGTGTGGAGGATAGAGGAAGGAAAGGAGAAAGGACCCAGTTGGAAGCTGCTGAAAAATTCAGATTTGAAAGCAATTTCCCATACCCGTCCCACTTTTTTATTAAACTGGAAACTTCATTTGGCCTCTGAAGACTTTCAGAAGCCAGTATATATTTATTTTTCTAACAGTTTTCTCCTCTCCTGCCCCATAGTCTTTTTTTTTGTATTATCTCAAAGCCCTATTGGCCTTCACAGCTATTACCAAGCAGCATGATGTAGACTGGGAGTTAAATTCCACCTCTGCCTCTACCTATGCGAACTTGTACAAGTCATAATGACTCACTTTCCTCACCTGTAAAGTCAAGGGATTGGACCAGATAGCCTCTAAGACCCCTTCCAGATCTATATCCAAGATACTATTAAATCAGTCAATCAGATTTATGAACTAGGTAAGATTGAGGCCAAGGCATTTCTATTAAATCAGTTACCTTACCTAAAGTGGGGTGGCCATAACCAGTGACCTTAGCTAGGTCCATTTATTTCTACTGAATCAATCATACAAGGATATTAAGTAAGGTTTGAGAAGTCCTTGAAAGCCGTTGGATAAAATGGTGTGATGCTGCATAGGAGATGTGGTGGGATTTTCTAAGAAGCCTCAGTCATGTCCTGATGATCTGTAAAATAGCCAGTTTGGAACCTGTGCATTCTAGTGTTTGGCCAACAAATGGTAAAATCAGTTCTTTCTAAGCCCATGAGAGGAAAATGAGGAGGTAGGGTGGAGGGGAGGAGAAGGAGGAAGAACATCTGAGAGGATCTGTGCTTCTCCCTGCTACAGCCTGACCTCGGGAACTTTGGAAGGTTAGAGAATTTGGACTTCTCATCCACATCCTGGCTGGTGTCCCCAGGGCGGCATCAAGACCTGAGTTATGATAAACTAGTCCCATTGAAGAAAGATTGCTTCAAGACTTTATGAGAGGTCTGGAAGAAAGCGACACCACACCTGGGAATTAATTTATGAATAATCTACAAAGGGGAGAAAATGACATAACAACTACAAGCAATGATTGATCTCTTTCCTACATATGCTTTCTATGCTTGAGCCCACTTTTCTCTGGCTTTTATACATAATGGGGGGAGATCGTGCCCCCAATTTGTCTTTTTTAACCAATTGCTTTTACTTTATCACCTTAGTAGTTTCTAAAAGATAATTACATCTGACTGACAAATTAGTATCAACTGACAATGAGGAGAGCATACTGATGGAGGCTTAAGAGCTATAGAAGACCACCCTTTACCCCATAGTGTTAATAGAGTTTGGGAGAGTAAGCTTAATGTATTGCTATATCCTACAAATTCTAAACAGCCCCCTTTCCAAATATTTTCTCTAATTCTTCAAGAGATGGCCCAGTCTCCTGAGAGCCTCAAAGGAACCATAGGCAGCCCCTGGGAATTGTCAGAAGAGAGTACTACATGATGGGATGGACAGGTCCCTAGCCTCAGAGAAAGAAGATCTGGGTTTACTCCTAGTTCTTCCACATATTGGCTACATGACCCAGAGTGAGCCACATATATTTTTTGGGCCTCGGTCTCTCAACATGTGAAATTGTAACAGTACCTGAACTGCCTCCTTCCTAGGGCCATGGCCAGTCATCTTGACTTTTGTCTTGCCATTGGATTTCGATGACTCTGGAGGATAGAACGAAGCTGATGACTTTGTGCAACTTTGCCTCACTTAAATCTAATTCACACCCAAGTCAAGATACCAGTTCACTCATAAGTCAGGACATCACCCATGATGTGGTCGGTCCTTTTCAAAAAGCCAATACCGACAAGAAGAAGGACCAAATGAGTAAGCACAGTCTTTAATTAAAAAGCCTAATATGTGTGAGCCATTATTATTCCTGCCTCATCCCCTGAACCTATCCATCTATCCGACTTTTCAAATCTTCTACCGTGTTTAATCAGAGTTGACTTACAGAGAAAGTAATAAATGGCTGTTATTAAAGGGTTGGTTGAAGTTGGGAAGGCAAAAGGGGTGATCTCATTTGATATGAGTTTATTGGAGTACAGTAAGCTCTATCTCAGAGAGTGAGACTTGTCAAATGCAAACTGAGGAGATTTTTAGACAAAAAGGAGAACAAGCCACAGGTAGCCCCAGAGAACCCCACGTCTAGGGGCCAGTGATTGCATGGGCTTGTTGTATTTCTTCACCCTGAACCAGTAGCAGCATAATATAGTAGAGGGGTCAGCAAACTGTGACAGAGAGCCAAATCCAGCCTGTGGCTTGTTGTTGCAAGGCCTTTTCACTAAGAATGGTTTTTTGTTGTTGCCACAATTTTTAATATGTTAAGACTTTGTTTAAAAATGTAAAAACCATTCTAAGCTTGCAGACCCTACAAAAATAGGCCCTAGGTTAGGTTTGTGGGCACTGGATTTGGGGCTAGGAAGACCTGAGTTCAGATCCCACTTCAGACACTTGTTGGCTGTGTTACCCTGGGCAATTTACCTAATTTTTCAGGGCCTGAGTTGTCTTATGGGCAAAATAAGATAGAGGAGGAGCAGCTAGTTGGTGCAGTGAGTAGAACACCAGCCCTGGAGTGGGGAGGACCTGAGTTCAAATCCAGCCTCTGACAGTTGACACATTTACTAGCTGTGTGACCTTGGGCAAGTCACTTAACCCCAACTCCCCTACCTTCCCCCCACCCTGTTAAGGCAATCAGTAAATGAGAAGATCTTTCCCCACCCATTTGAATAGGCTTAAGGTGGGGCTCCAGGAGGGGCCCAGGAAGGGAGATCTGATTATATCTTTGCTCCCAAGTAGACCCAAACCCCCTAGCTATTAGGGGCAATGATGTGGTTGTGAAGCCCTCAAGGTCCTAGGGGTAGGTGCTGTGTTGGTAAGCAAAATAGGCTCTTTAGCACTTAGTGCCCTTGAAGAGTTTGGCTTTTGTTTGCTTTGAGTAATTTAGCGTATTTCATTGAGCCTTACTAGGTGCTAAGCCTCAGGCCCAAACCCCTATTAGGTGAGGTGGGGCCCAAGGTGGGGCTGGCTAAGGGGAGGTGCTAACTCCAAAGCCATGCCCTATTAGGTGTTAACCTAACCTATGTGGATGTGAACCTCCCAGGGTCCTAACTCAAGAGTCAATCATAGCAGCCTAAGTTCTGGTCATTCAGATGATGTTTGATGACATCTGAAGCCCTATAAGAAAGGAGGACAGAGCCATTTGTGCAAGGCTCTGGAGATGGTGTTGATGCAAGAGACTCCAGGCAGCTGTAGCTAAGGAGTCCTCCAGCTCGTAAACCCGGATGCTGAGACTTTGTTGAACTCTGGTAACTACGTATTGGGATTTGAATCAGACAAAGTCTGTCTGTTGATGTTTGTAATTTGTTTGTAATGTGCTCTGAAGTTCATGGTGCTGGCTTTTTCCCCTAAACTAAGTGAATGATACTTGTATGCTGAATTAAAGTAAGCTTGTCAACCCCTTTAGCCTTGCTTTCTTTAGTTAAGCAGATCAAAAGAACATGTGCTGTTGGCAGCTTTCTGGGTGCTGGCTATGGGTGGATCTTACACCCCCACAGAAGCTGCTAGCTGGATTGTTGAAACAGGTGCTAACTCCAGAGCCAATAGTAGCCACCTAAGTTCTGGTCGCTCAAATGACACTCTAGTCGATTGGATGATATCTAATGACTATATAAAAGGAGAAAACTTGGAGCTTGGAGATGGAGATGGAGACATAGCGAAGGCAGGAGAAGCAGCGGCAGCAACAGTGGCAGCAACAGCAGAAGCAACGGCTGAAGCCTAAGCTTAAGCTGAAGCAGCAGGTGCTGCTGATAGCAGGACTGACCCTCGTGCAGCCTGGAGAGTGATGAGCAAGGGCTTGAGGCCAGTGGGTAATCTTATTACCGGAGGACCCTAGCAATGGGGGGAAGCACGAATATGATTTGGCTTACTGCCATAATATTTTTCTGTAACCTCCTGGTTACTTTTATGAGGCGGACTTATTGGGCCTGGAAGCTTTTGGCCAGGATATCGAATTGGGGACACTGGTCCGTGGGTCTGCTACTTTGGAGCTTGAATAAATGCTTTAATTCCTCTGCCTTCTACTTAGAGTCTAATTCCTTATATCCTGCGGTTCTAAACCATTCAGCCATATTTATGATTTTCTTTGAAATCATGAATTCTGCCTTCATGATATAGACCCCCCCCACAAAAAAAAATAAGATGGGGAAAGGGCAGGGAGTGGACTCAGTGACCTCTAAGGTCACTTCCAGCTCTAAGCTCTCCTACTTGTGTGCATCTGAATACCTTTTGTCTCCTCATGGCTTCGAATAATCAATAATTCACATTGTTCACTGAATTTGATTGGAACCAAAGATGTTTGTTCTAATACAATCCTTTCCCTCTCTACCTTGACACTTGGCACATGGTACAGGGATTTGGGAAATAAAAAACTTGAGCCTACTACTCACTAGCAATATGATCCTTGGGGCAAGTCACTGCACCCACTCTAGGTCTCTGTTTCTTTCTCTCCAAAATGAAGAAATTGAACTAGATGTTCTCTAAGGCAGAGGTTTCGAACACTGAGCCAGGTGGTACACGTAGTCCACAATCCTCCTGCTCAAACAAGATTAAAATGTAAATTTGGAAATATTTAACAAAATAAATAAAATTACAATATGATATAATGTTAATATGTGGTTTTCTAAGTCAATAAGCAGCTGGTAGGGATCCTTATGTAGGGTGGAGTGGCCTCATTTCTATTTGAGTTTATTTAACACTGTTCTAAGGTACCTGGCAGCTCCAAATCTATAATGTCATGTCCTACAAAGGTTCCACACCCCCTGTGAGTACTCATTATATGAACTAAATACTAGAGACTTGGCTTTACTACACGTATAAATTAAATGGCATCCCAAGCTGGCTGCATAAAATAGTAGAGATTGGTCAGACTCGAAGGGTAGGGAGGCACCATGAGGAGCAGACTAGATCATTGGACTTGGCATCGGGAAGAGCCGGCTTCAAATCCTACCTCTCACACTTAATAGCTGTTTGACTCTGGGTACGTCCCATGATGCCACCTCAGATGTTCATATGGACTATTTGTGCCCGAACTGTGGTAGAGCCTTCTGAGATCATATTGTCTGATCAGACACAGTATACCTTGACTACAATATAGTGATGTCATTTTGGTCCTGTTCAAGAACAAAGGACAACAACAAACCACGTATCACGAAGAACTCCCTGTTTATCCACTAAGTCATAAAGAGGTTGCTTGACATCTGCCCATGCTGGGAATTCCAAACCCAGTCCAGCAAACAGCATCCTTTGGCATTTGGTTAAGGACCTGCCCTACCCCCACCCCCACCTTTACCCCTACCAGGGGCCATTTGCCAGGGACTCAGTAATCTATGTTGAAGCTTGAAGAGCCAGAACCTAAGCTATCATATCATCGTAAATTTAGAACTGGAAGGGAACTCATGGACCATTAAATCCAGCCTCTTTTTTTTTTTTCACAGATGAGGAAAATGAGGCATAGAGAAGTTAAGTGATTTGCCCAGGGTCACACAACTACTAATCGAGGGTGAGCTCTGAACCCAGCTCCTGGGGCTCCAAGTTCAACATTCTATCCACTACAGAACAGTGCTGATAGAAGAAATTTCTGGAACGGGGAAGCATCTCTCAGCTCCTAAGACTTGAGCCAGATCAGTAATATTGGCAGACTAACTATGTGTCCTCTAGTTTCTCTGTCACTCAGAAATTACCCAGGACAGCAATGGATGGATTGTGTAGCCCTATCCTCTCCCTCTTTTCCTCAGTTTCTCTATGTAGCACATAAATGAATAATGCCCCCACCTAGAGCTCTTCACAGGGCTTCTGGATAATGTCTATATAGCACTTTCAACTTCTTGGGGGTGGGGAGTGAGGGGTAGCATGAGAGGGCTGTAGAAGGAAAGGGTACCTTTGGAAAGAGCACAGGGAACCTTATAGGGGGCTGCCTGCTCCTTACTGGGCTCCCAAGAGGATTGGAGAGAGTAGATGTCAGGAAACAGTTCCTCCCCGCTGGCACCTTGGGCTGTCAGGAACATTTCAAGAGACTCCTGGAGGACTCCGGGATTTATTTAAACCGCATTTAAAGGCTGCTGAGGACCTGGACATTTAGCGGTGATGGTGCTCACACCAGAGCCCCTATGTTGTCACTTATGATTACTATCCTGTGTGCAAACCCAGCAAGAGAAAGGCGCTAAGAAACCTACCCTGCTCTTCCTCCTCCTCCCCCAAAGGGACGCAGCTGACAGCAGCAAGAAGTGGGGGACATACTCTCTCTCTCTCTCTCACACACACACACACCAAGCCCAAGCTCTCCCAGGGAAGTTATCTGTTTATGACTGACTCAAGAACTCAAGTTGTCGAATTGATTTTGTTTTCATTTCCCTTCCCACCCCCACTCCAAGCTCCCCCATTCCCATCCCACCCCACGCCGCACACCTCCACTATTATCTCTTCTCTTATTTAAAGCATAAATTAGGAGCTGATCTTCAGGCATGTCGGAAGTTGGCATGACTTTCACAACCCTGTCAATCCCTCTCAATGGAATTAAAGGAGATTTGGCCAAAAACACAGATTTGCATTGATTAAGGGGAAATATTACCACCCCAAATTTCTCATGAAAGGCAGCCTGTTATAAAAGAAAGAAGGCCAGCCTCAGTGTCAAGAAAACTTGAGTGGACGTCCTCTCTCTGTCACATACTATCTGTGTGACCATGCATAAATGACAAACTCTCAGTGACCCCAGGCAGCTCTCTAAGACCGTAACTTACAGATCTGTGTCAGGAAAGGGACTCATCGTACTGGGAATTCCTCACAGATGAAATGACAGGTGTTAGACGTGCTTTTCCTTCTCCCTCCCCACCCTCAGTAAAAATCTAATTCCTTATGTTTGTCATCATTAATATCATTCTTTATATAGGTTAGGATTTTTCCATCAGAGAAGGTTTCCACCGTGCTGAAACCATGGATCTCTGGAAGTAACTAGTGAAGTTTGGCCTGTTTACACAGTCAACTCTCGATGATTCACATAAAAAAAAATAACAAATGGTATAAATTATTCCACATGGAATAGAATCCCAAAAATGTGTGTGTGTGCATGTATAGTTTAGTGCCTGTTACAATACAGCACAATGCTTCCAGACCATCTATGTGCAAGTATAAATGTATAACATCAGGCTGTCTAAAAAGAAGTATGCACAATTCGCTTTTAAGTTTAATTTGCATTATTAACTTTTCTCCAACACTTTTTTAAATCTAAACAATCAACAAAACAATAAATCAAGTTTTGGTTTGTAGCTTTTGCTGATTTCTGAGGTATAAATGCTCAAAATGAAAATTTGTCAATTAGCTCTCCTAAGCTGGTTAGAGCAGGCTCCATCACAACCTTGTATATAAACTATTAAAGCTGAAGTGTGCACTAAGATTTGGGGGAATACATGTATATATATACATACATATACACATATATACATATACTTGTATATACATACATATATGTGT
>CM053623.1:51870969-51936852 GCA_028646595.1 Phalanger gymnotis | reverse complement strand
GTCCTACAAATTCAAAGTCAGTACTTTTTCCCATCGTACCATGCCTCCCCACCCCCCAATAATAACCAGGCACTGAGTCTGTGTGTCCAGACCTAGGCTTCTTTTGTACAACTTTATCCTAAGCATTTACAATAATAACATCTAAATTCAAGGGCCTGTTATGACGTTGACATTTGTAGTTCATCTGTAGACATGCCTAAGCTCATGATGACAGATTGTCAGCTCTGTTTTTAATACTCCAAGACATCAGCCTATCTCCACACCAGGGAACAGCTCAGAAAGTCTTACTGAACACAGAAAAGTTGTGGATCGGTGACAAAACCCCTGTCTTATTTGCATTTAAAATAGTTTGCCTCCCTCCTGAAATACAGAGGATTTCATTTGCTCCCCAGAATCAAAGAATGACTGGGATTGTTGGTCTTGTCAACATTCTGATTTTTAGATGAGTTTGTGATCTCATCAGGATGAATACTCCCCAGTAGGGTGGATGGCGGCCACCTATTCCTTGTCATCCTGTGCCACCAGATCCTTTTATACTCCTATGAGTTTATACATCTTCCATGAAGGATCTACCCAATGTGATGGCAGCTTTCCTCTGACTATGTGCATCAACTTGCTGGTGGTTGGATAGATAATAGACCTATCATAATTACAAGCAAATTACTATTTGTAGATTGTTCATCCTGCTTATCTACCATACTGCCTCACTTAAATCCAATTCATGCACAAGTCAAGACACCACCCTTGTGATGTCACTGGTCCTCTTTGAAAATGAAGACCGAACAACAACACCACCAATCTGCCAACATAACTACAGAAGGAGGAGGCTGCGTGGGACTGAGGACCTTCTCATATCTTTTATTTCTTTCCTGAGTTAGCATTATTGCCTTTTATAGACTCTTGGGATCTTCATTCTAACTCCCACTTACAGTAGCAAGTTGGATCCCCAGAAGGCAGCTAGCTACATTTGCCCCTCAGGGAACTAGCGCTATGCCTAAGAGGAAGTGAGATTCTTCATTGGCTCGAGCCTCCATTTTGTGTTCACCATATCAATTGCCAGTTGCACTTACTATCTTCCCTATATTATCAATTGATCTAGCTTTTAGCACCCCACTATCAATTTAACTGGTTAATATCAATTGGCTTTTACAAAGGTATATGCTGAGAAGATAAGGCAAGATCAGAAGTTCCAAAGCATTCCCATTAATGAGAGGGGGTACCCTCTCCAAAATCACTGCACTCCCTGGGAACAGCAGTCTCAAACTTGAGGCCTGGCTTTCTCTGCACCAAATCACTTGCAAAGGCAGCACAGCGGCTGGCCGAGCCCCTTCCCTTGCTACAGGACGAGCACTCACAGCCCACTCAGGTCACTGGCTCCTCAGAACTGCACCATCATCTCACCAAGTTCAGCTGCTGGAAAACTCTGAACTGGAGCCCAGTTCATGGAACTCTACTCCCTCACTCTTCTGAACTTCCAAAACTCATAAGGTCATAGCCAGCTCCAATATTCCTTCATCTAAGAGCAGGAAAGAATGAATTCAAAGAGAGAAAGAACAGAGGCATCATTGTGTAGGTCTAGATGAGGAAAGCAAACCACTAGTGTTAACTCTAGCTCTCTCTGCATCTAGATGCTCAAAATAGTCCTTGACAAGCAAACAAGGGTAAAGTAGAGTCACTGGGAGCTTTTGTATGCCTGCTCAGTTCTGGCTCAGCAGTCAATCAGAAGGCCCTTCTTTGCCACTTAGTAAGCAGATAGAAAATGATCATAGAAGATCTGGGCATGCTCCAAAGCAGAGATCGGGACCCTCCATTGTGCATTCCTGGAAGAAGGTTCACAAAACATCCAGTTGGGGGAATGGTATCAGGCAGAACACAGTGTTCATGCTCCTAAGAGCTGGGCTTTCATGGTGCATTCCCATTTCCAAAGAAATATCACCCATTGGCCGACTGGTTGGTAATGACCCGTTCTAAAATTAGCTCGGCAGGATCCTCAAGCACAGTCAGTCAAAAGGACTTGGCAGAATGGTCCTTACTTGTGAAAACTACAAGTAGCTTAAAACCAAGGGTTCGCTATCTAAAGAGAAGCACTGGGAATACGTATTGTGAGTTATAGGATGGCAGAGTTTAAAACCAGGAAGAGAGGTCAAATAGTCCAACAAGCTCACTTTGCAGAAGAGGAAACTGAGTCTCAGGGAGGTTTGCCCAAGGTCCCAAGGACAGTAAGTAGCAAAGGGAGGATTTGAATGTAAAGTCTCTCCCATCAGAATCAGTCCTTTTCCCCCCACACCATGCTTCTTCCTGCTTGTGGGCCAGACAACTAGCCCCAGCTCTCAGCTAGCCCATGAGCTTATATGTAGATCATTTGTACGTCAACCTTCCCAGTCTTGATACTGTGATACGGTCATGGCATAACCAGGACAGACTCAGGTAAAACCGTGAAGAAAGGCCCTCTCCTTTCAAGTGCTCAGTGTCTTCCTTTCTGTCCTGGGCACCACCTACATTCAAGAAAAGATCAGAAAGTTATGTACACATAAAAGTGGGCATCTTCAAAAAAAGAAATCGCTTCCCCTTCCCCAAATGTCATAGGGCAAAGTATCAAATAGAGAGGAATTTTTTTACCCTAAAAATCAGGTCATGACATGAACCGGTGATGATGTAATTCATTTCAACAAATATTTTTTAAGTATCTGTGTCAGGCACAGTGTTAGGTCCTAAGGATGATAATACAAAAAGAGAAACA
Source organism: Phalanger gymnotis (assembly GCA_028646595.1). NCBI lineage: Eukaryota > Metazoa > Chordata > Mammalia > Diprotodontia > Phalangeridae > Phalanger > Phalanger gymnotis. The sequence goes on along the minus strand of CM053623.1, from coordinate 51,934,112 downwards.
GTCTCTGCTTTTAGAGAGTGCATATTCTAATGGGGTGTGTGTGAGTAGTCACAATTAAGAATTTTGTTGTCGTTGAGTCATTTCAGTTGTATTCAACTCTTCACGACCCCATTTGGGGGTTTTCTCGGCAAAGATACTAGAATGGTTTGCTATTTCCTTCTCCACCTCATTTTACAGATGAGGAAACTCAGGCAAACAGGTGAAGTGACTTGCCCAGGGTGAAACAGCTAGTAAGTGTCTGCAGCCAGATATGAACTCGGGAAAATCAGTCTTCCTTACACCAGGCCCGGCACTCTATCCTCTGCACCACCAAGCTACCCCCACAATTAAGAATAATAGTACAAGGAAAACTGAGAAAGCACAGAGTGCTAATCACTAGTGGGAGATGGCGTGCGAATTGATCCTTGAATGAAAACGAGAATTCTGAGCGGCGGCAATGAAGAGGGCCTGCTTAGCAGGCCTGGAGTTCAGCTCGGGTTGAGTTTGGTTGTGCTGCTCAGCCAGTAGGAGTTTGGAGTCCTTAAAAATGGCCACTTACTCTGCAAACTTTCCTGTATTTCCCTGACTCAGTGATTTCTACTCTTAGGAAGAAATTCTCCACTGTGGGAGTCAATAAGGTAGTGAATTCTGGCTCACTATCAGAAGTTATAGCCCACTTTGGGACTTATCTGCCCAAAGCAATGCCTGTAATTTCTGATAATAGAGATTAGAAAATAGCCACAGAAAAGAGAGCTTAATAATGATTCTTGTAAGTGGATTTCTCATAGAGCAAGAATTTACTAGTGAAGCATCCCATCTGCAATGCAGCACAAATTACATTGGGGGCATCTTTTGTAAGCTGTCAGAGGAGCCTCACCCAGACAGGGCTGACATCTCTGCTCATAAGAACAGAACTAACATTTAGACAGCCATGGGCAAAGTATGTCAAGCATTCCCATATACCCCTGATCAGCACAATAACCCCGGGAGACCAGTACTAGGAACCCTGTTGTCTCCATTTTATAGAATAGAATAGCTCAATGACTTGGAACCCTATTGTCCCCATTTTATGCAATAGAGTAGCTCAATGACTTGACCAGGGGCACACAACTAGTAAGTGTCAGTGATAGGATGTGATTTCAGTTCTTTCTCATTCTTGAGTCTAGCCTCTATCCATTATATCACAAATACATGTGAGGGTTTTCGGGGGGGGGGAGGGGCAATCGAAGTTAAGGGACTTGACCAGGGTCACACAGCTAGTATGTGTATTAGACCAGATTTGAACTCAGATCCTCCTGACCTCAGGGCAGGTACTCTATCCATTTACCACAAATACTTAGCAAGGATTCTTAACCCTTTTGTCATGGGTCCCTTTGGCAGTCTGGTGAAGCCTATGGACCCCTTCTCAGAATAATGTTTGGAAATGCATAAGTAAAATACAGAAGATTACAAAGGAAATCAAACAAATCAATAGACAGCTGTCAAAAAATTTTTTTAAAAAAATAAATTCACACATTCCAGATTAAGAGCCTCTGCCTTAGAGTATCTGAACTGCCTCTTGCCCATGTTTGAAATGCACTTCCTCTTCATTTCCACCTAATGGAGTTCTTCTCTTCTTTTAAGAATTAGCTCAAGTACCATCTTCTAATGGAAACCTCTAATGATCACCCCCAAATTGCTCATAGCCTCTCCTAAATATCTTGTACCTATCTCCTTACATTCTTTCACAAAGCACCCCAAAAACTTAGAACTACATTAAGACTTTTGGAACTTGTATAGTTATTGTGGATATTTGGATTTTTATTTATTCACTCCTTATAGTTTTATATGTGTGTATGTACATATATTTATATGTATACATGTATATATGTATGTATAAGCACACACACATACGATTACTCCTTCCTTAGAATGTAAGCCCTTGGCATATAGTAAGCACTTACTAAATACATCTTTATTTGATTAACTGATTTATGTCCTCATTGACTCCTCTGCTCCATTTGAGTAGGAGCTGTTTTTTTTCTTGGTATTTGTATTCATAGCATGTAACACAGTGCTTGGTTCATATTAGATGTTCCATAACTGTTTGGTAATTGATTGATTAATCTAATCAAATTTGGAATTATCCTGCCTCAGAGTGGCTATGGGATCATGTGGAAAAGCATCCTGAACAATTTATTAACTTATGAGTACAGGCCAAACCTTGTTTTCTTAGAGTAGCATATAATTTGGAACATATTTCCTTGTACTGAAAGTTTAAACTGCCCCAAAGAGCATTGAACCTTCTAGAAGTCCATCTTTGGCTCTGTGGTTATTTAACATCTTTTTCAATGACCTGGACAACAGAAATAGGAAGGATACTCATTAAATTTCCAGATGAGATAAAGTCCAGAGAAAAGAAGGAAAAGAAAGCTCTGAGATGTGTAAGATTAACAATTCACAATAACCTTGGAAAATGGGAACATAATCAGCATGGTACCAATAAAAGTTATAGGGTCAATCTCCATGTGGTTCAGCTAACTCATGGATTCAATTCAATTAAACACCACTTATTAAGCACTTACCATATAAAGAGTGCTATGTGACACATCAGGGAATAACAAAGTTTAGTTAACATAGGGCTGCTGCCCATATGCAGCTTAAAGAGATAGAAATATAATGTATATTTGAGTAATCATAATACAAAATGATACATCATACATGCACAAACTAGAGGCAATGTACCGCAGTGGAAAGAAGTCTGGTCATGGAGTTAGGAGAACCTGAATTCAAATTCTCTTTCTGGCACATATTAGCTGAATGACCATGGACAAGTCATTAATCTTTCACTGTCCCTGGTAACTCTTTAAGACTGTAAGTTACAGAAAAGTGGAGAATCTCCATCTTGGTGAAGGATTAATAATGGGTTTCACACTGGGAGTTCCCTTCCCTGACCAAATTATAAGTCTGAGTCAAAAAAAAAAGTGTATTTTCTTATCCAAGGGGGAAAAGGTCATTAATGGTTAGAAGGATTAGGGAAAACTTCCTAGAAAGAAGTGATATTTGGGTAGGGTATTAAAGTTAAATTAAATTATTAAATTTGGGTAGATATTAAAGGATAAGTAGGAATTCAGCAGGCAGGAGCAGAAGGGAAAACATTCTAGGGTGGGAAACTGAATAAACAAAGGAGTGGAGGCAGGAAAGGACAAAGGATGGCAAAGAGTCTAGACTTCCTGGAGCATCTAGTACATGGAATGTAGGGTGATCATAAAATCGCAGGATGGTAGAATCATACATTTGCATAGGAATGGTCAGGGAGAGGCAGTAGCAGCCTCTGGTGCAATTGCGGGGTATTGAATAAAAATAAAGGGGCAGTGGAAACATAAAGAAAGAAGAGAAGAGAAGAAAATTTCGAAAAACCATTCATATATGTTTCATCTGTTGTGTAACAGAGTTAAAGTTGTAGCGATTACATTATTTTCCAAATAAACACACAAAATGCAAATTATAACCTATCAGTGATAAAGTCTGCCAACAGGTCTTAATAAGCAAGTGTTGGCAGGCAAGCATGTCACACATTGTCAGAAGGTCCAGCATGCATTGTTAGGAATATGTGCGTGTAATGACTTGTTTACAATATGATACTATGCAGTTACGTGATACAATATTGCATCACCAAAATTTCATTGCAGGAAAAAACTGATAAATTTGTAGTAAATTATTAAATTTAATGTAATTTTTTTAAAAAAAATATTTTTTCAAAATGACACATATTTAAAAAAAAAAACATTAAAATCAGGGCAGCTAAGAGGCACAGTGAATAGAGCACTGGCCCTGGAGTCAGGAGGACCTGAGTTCAAATATGGCCTCAGACACTTGACATTTATTAGCTGTGCAACCTTGGGCAAGTCATTTAACTCCAATTGCCTTGCCTTCCCCTCTCCAAAAAAGCAAACAAACAAACAAAAAAAGACCATTAAAGTGTTAAAGAAAGTATATTTCCAGTGGGGAGCTGAGTAATTTTTTTTAAAGGGGGTGGTAGGCCAAATAAGTTTGGGAACCTCTGATTTGGAGTAAGAGATATTTTAGAAGCCAACTAGCACAACTTACAGACAAGGAACCTAAAACTTACAGACATTAAGTGAATTGCCTGAGGTCAAACATACAATTTTTAAAATTCAACAAACATTTATTAAGCACCTACTATGTGCCATGCACTGTGCTAAATGCTAGGGATACAAATAAGAAAAAGAGACAGTCCCTGCACTCAATGAACTTATAATCTAATAGGTGAAGATAGCACATAAAAGAAAACCGAAAAGGGGTGCGGGGAGCGGGGGGAGCCAGGCAGAGAAGCTGATAGGAAATGGAGTTACCAGAAAGATTCTGAGCCAGAATTCTCTATAAAGGAAGGTTTTGAGAGGATTTTAGTGCTCTCCCCTCCATCCCTCCAATCAAAGAGAGGCAACTTACTGGGAGTTGAGAAAGTATAGAGTATTAAAACCTGAGTCATTCCTCATGGTTATGAGATTTCAGGTGATCATCTTATGGAGGGGAGGTTAAGGCTATTCCATGGAGTCCAAGTTAGGCAGAGTAGCAGAAGAAAAATGAGATACATGTAGTAAAATGATAGAGGGAGGATTCAAACTCAGCTCTTCTGACTCCACATCCTGTGTTCTGTTCACTATACCACACTGGGGAGGACCAGGAAGGCTGAGGAAAGGAATTCACACCTTACACAGTGGGCGATGAAATGTCACTGAAAGATTTTGAAGACAGTCAATGATACGATGACCAATAGTAATTAATAATAACAGTTAATAAGCAATAATTAAAAGGCTTGCTGTCTTCTTCCTTGGTCACATGACATCTGGGAAGCTGTGTTCAGTAATGGGAAGGTCGTTAATAATCCAGAAAGAATCTGGAGCTGGGCACCAAGACGGCAAAGGCTTTAAGGCCCATGCCATGTGAGTATCAAGGGAAAGAACTAGGGAGTTTGGCTTGGAGAAGAGAAGACTTGGGGGACGAAAAACATCTGGGAATATGGTCTTCAAGTAAATGAAGGGCTGTGACACCAAAAGGGATTGGGCTTGTTCTCTTTGGCCCCTGAAGGCAGAACTAAGATCAGTGAGTGGGGGCTGCAAATGGGGGAAATGAAGCCTGACCCAAACTCATCAGTGAGAGCTAACCCCTAATGGAAGGGGCTGCCTTGGGGAGAGGGGAGGTCCCCTTCAACAAAGACTGGCTGTTTGATTGCTTAGTGGGAAAGTTTTAGGGGAGATTCTTGACCAGGCAGAGGCTGGACTGGAGAGTCTCTGAAGACCTTTCTAAACTCTGAGATTTTGCCATTCTGCGAAGGACAGAGGGAGGAGGGAAGGGAGTGGGAATGGGAAGACCCATCAAGTAGCAGTGGTAGTTGTCCGGCGGAAGCAGTAAGAATCTGACAAGAGGGGCAGCTGGGTGGCGCAGTGAGTAGAGCACCGGCCATGGAGTCAGGAGGACCTGAGTTCAAATCCGGCCTCAGACACTCGACACACTTACTAGCTGTGCGACCTTGGGCAAGTCACTTAACCCCAATTGCCCTGCCTCCTCCCCTCAAAAAAGAAAAAAAGAAAAACAAGAATCTGACAAGAAGGGATGGGTGTAGGAGAGAAGGCTGACGTAGTGTCAACAGGAATTAGTAACTGATTAGATATAAGAGGTGAGGGAGAGAACAGAGCCACAGATAACAAACACCAAGGTCTAAATCCCAAGACTGGGATGCCATTGGGAAAAACACTGAAATTAGAGGGAGGACCAGGTTTGGGGAAAAATGGAGTGAGCTCAGCTCCCACAGGGGGAAAAAAAGAATCGTGTTTTTGTGGCCACAAACCAGCCCCATCCCCAGCCAGACAATTCATAAATGTTACAGTCACACACACGCTCACAGATTCTCTCTCTCCCTCTCCCTCTCCCTCTCCTTTTCTCTCTGTCTCTCTCTCTTCCCATTCCCCCAGAGGAAATTGAATCAGGGTACAGGGTAAATGATGCCTCAGGTAAACACATTATCATCTGTGGAAAAACAGATGTTTTGTCAAGTACTGCAAACTATGGGTGAATAGGGCTATCTTCATTTATGAAGGACAATAATTCAAGGCAGAAAGCATAAACATGAGGTTCAGTAAGGACAGGAGCCCTGCTGCCCACTCACCAGTCTCCACTTTTCACCCACATCAAGCTCCTGCCCCAGGGATCCTAGGCTCTGGCTGGAGAATAGTTGCCTCCTGCCTAGCCTCAGGTCACACACCACTTTCCTACCATGTCTACTCTATGCTTATCAATTACTAACCTCTCCTCACCCTCTTTCACTTTCCAACTCTAGCTGCAAGGGAGCAGGCCAAATCAACATCACCATTGTCAGCCTTGACATTTCAGTCATTTATCTCACATCTTCAATCACTGTTTCCTCTGATTTCCCTGTCCAAAACTCTTCCTGGATCACCACTCCCCTCTGCACGTTGGCTTCTCTTGTAAGAACATAAGTTCCATGGGACAGGGATTGTTCTGATTGCTTGATTTTTATTTCCAGTGCTTAGGACTGTGCTCAGTACACAGTAAGAACTTAATAAGTGCTTTTTCATTCATTCATCTTCTAGGCCCAAGAAATGAGCTAAAAATTTGTAAAGCAAATCAGCATATCCAAGTGCCTTCTTCCAGCTGAAGCCAACTGTAAGCAATGCTCTAACCCAGCCAGTCTATGCCAAGGCTGCCAACTGGGCTACCCTCTTCCTATACTATAGCGAGGAAATAACAATGCAAGGTACCGGCCCAAGAACATTTGGCCTTCCCTGACCTTTAGTTAAGTCTACATTAGACTAGTGAGTGTCACACTCATTTGAGCATATTTAAAAACCTATTTCATCAATCTATTTCCTCATTTATTGGTCAAGATTTTGGTATCACCTTCATCCTCTCTCTTCCTCATATCCTCTGCATTCCCACATCCTATACCTGCATAAAAAACACCTGGTGGAGGCTATTTCTATGTCATCACTGAGTACATCCCATTCTCATATTGGTTTTACCAATAATATCTTAGACAGAGATCTGAAGTCAGAGATACTGAGCGTCAGGATGGATGTCATTGTGAAGACACAGTAGCTTTTGTCTCAAATTTTCTGAAGTCTGAGGGGTCCGCAGCACCAGGCTGCAGGCTGTGTGCAAGGACAGTCTGCCTGAGCCAGAGATTCCCAGCAACATTCCTATAGGTGGGAATCATCCCCTATAGCAACAACTCTGCAGGCAGGGATGCTGCAGACTAGAAGGTTAGAAGTTGATTTCCTTCCTTCCTCCACTCCTTCCCTCCCTTCTTTCATTCCTTCCTCCCTTACTTTCTTCATTCTTTTCTTTCTTCCTCCCTCCCTCCTTTCATTTCTCCTTTCCTTTTTTCTTTCCTCCCTCCCCTCCTTCCTCTTTTCCTTCTTCCATTTCTTCTTTCTCTCTATCTCCTTCCCTTTCTTCCTTCCCTCCCTCCTTCCATTCCTTCCTTCCTCTCTCTCTTCTTCTTTCTTCCTCTTTCTTTCTCTTTTTCTCCTTTCCTTCCCTCCCTCCTTCCATGCTATTCTTTCCTTCCTTCCTCCCTCCTTCTCTCACTTCCCTCCTCCTTTCCTTTTTCCCTCCCTCCCTATCTCCTTCCATTCTTCCCTACTTCCCTTCCCTCACTGCTTTTTTCCTTCCATTCATCCCACTTTCCAGTTTTTCTTCTTTCCCTCCCAAAATGGTGTAGTGGATAAAGGGAAAGCTTTTAAGCCTGAAAGATCCAGTCTCTGACACTTCTTATCTAAGTGACCCTAGGCAAGCCACAACTTTTGTATGCCTCAGCCAGCTCCACAGGATTTCCTTACTAAGTCAAATACTGGTTGAAATCTGCATCAATGGAGGGCATTCCTACTTGCAAAATTCCTGATGCTGACACAGACTTAGTAGTTTTCATGGTCACCTCAGTAAGTTTAGCATATAACTGTGGTCAACAGCATCTAGGACTCTTTGCAACTCCAATGATTGCACTTAGCGAATCTAAATGTGTTTTTTTAATAAGAAAACTATATGTCATTTATGAGCATTTTTATGCCTTAATTTATTGCCAAATGGCTAAAATAGTAGTAAGGGAGACCTGATTTTTTCATCAGATAGGGTAACATTTTCCCAGGCTTCTTTCCTTGCTAATAAAACCCTTTTTAAATAGGAAACATTAATTTTTGCCCTTGGCTTGTGTCCCCATTTACAGATATCTTTGTTACCATTAACTCTATTGGCTCAGGCCCCCAACAACATTTGGCTTTAACTTATTTGTACTGTATAAACCTTTTATTCCCACCCACCCACCCCGGCCCAGCTCCATGGGCTCATTGCATTCCTTGTCTGGTGTTTTTTTTTCCCTTTGGTTGTTTCAGGAAGTTTCTATGAAATGATTTCAACTTAACTCAAAGCCTTACCATTTTCCCTACATAGCAAGAGACTGAAAGAAAGAGAAATATCTCATAAAGAAAGTTCCCACCAGCTATTTAACTGGGCTAAGGAGTCAAGAGCTGTGTGTTCACCTCTAAAACATATTTGCGCTTGTCACCTTTCATAAGAGGAAATCCACCAACTTTTCTAAAACTTTGTTCTTGTAATTTTCTTAAAGCTTTACTTGGTTTGTGGTTAGGAAGTCAAAGGTACATGAGAAAAGGCAGGCCTATATCTCGAGTCTGAGGGGCAGGCTTTGAGTTCTGGCCTTATGACATGTTAATTGCCTAGTTACCATGGTACAGTGCAAAGAATGAAGGATCTGCACCCAGAGGACCCAGGTCACATCTGAGCTGCGCCACTCACTACCTATGGGACCTTGGCAAGTCGCTTTGCCAACATGGGTTCTCAGGTCCCCCCTCTATGAAATGAGATAGTGGACCTAATGGCCCCTGCCAGTTCTCAATCTATGATCCTCTCATTAAATATTTGTGGGCCTCAGTTTTCTTATCTGAAAAATGAAGCAGTTGACCTAGACTGTGTTCCCTTCCATCTCAAAATCTATGATCCTAGAAAGTTAATCAATCCTGCCAGGTTACTGACAAAGGTCACACAGGCACATGTATTTATTTTGTTTAGTCATGAAAGGGCCTGCTCAACAGAATGCTTCTCTCATTGTTTGGTCATTCTTCAGTTGTATTCAACTCTTCATGACTCCATTTCGTGTTTTCTTAGCAAAAATATTAGAGTGGTTTGCCATGTCTTCCTCCAGCTCATTTTATAGATGAGAAACTAAGGCGAACCAGGTTAAGTCACATGGGTGGGGACTCTATGGCCTCAAAACCACATGTTGCCCAAAGGAATTGTTCTGTGAAGTCTGCATTTAAAGGGCCACACTTGAGGATGTAGAGGACCACATGTGGCCTTGAGGCTGCAGGTTTCCCACCCCCGGTTAAGTGACTTGCCCAAGGTCACACAACTAGTATCTGAAGCCGGATTTGAACTCAGGAAAATGAGTCTTCCTAACTCTAGGCCCAGCACTCTATGAACTGTACCACCTAGCTGCCCGAGAGCTTTGCTCATAGCCCAAGAGAATTCTGGAACAAGGGAAATTCCTTGGACTACATGTGAAAATCATTCACATTTTCTTTATTTGAAATCAGCATGTTCATACAATTGTTCTCTTCTCCTTACCCTCCTCCCCCACTAAAATAAAATTAGCAAGAAATAAACTCAGCAGAACTAATCATAATAACTGACATTTATATAGCACTTGAAGTTTTGCAAAGTGCTTTACATAATCTCCTTTGGGCCTTACAACAACTCTAGAACACAGGTTCTATACAGGTTGTATAGAGCCTATCTCTCTAAAGAGAGTTTTTATGTCATGGTCCCCTTAGTGGTCTGGTGAAGCCTATGGACCCTTTTTATAATGATGTTCTGTTTGGGTTTGTTTTTTAAATTTGTAATTAGAGGAAATGCTAAACTTCAATTAGAGGTTAGCCAAAAAAAATTTCTCATCCAAGTCCATAGACACCCATTAGATCTTTCAAGGAACCAATGTCCCCAGGTTAAGAACCTCTGTTCTATGGGCGTCATTATCCAAATTTTACAGATGAGAGAACTAAGGCTCAGAGATGTTAAGAGACTTTTCCATGGTCTGACAGCCTCTAAGTGTGAAAGGTGGAATTTGAACCCAGGTCTTTTCAGATCCAAATCCAGGACTCTGTCTACTACACCATGCTGACCCCCAGTAAAGGATGAACTTTATGGGACCAGGGCTGGGGAAGTAGGGCTGCTAGCAGTCCATTGCACTGATTCTGCTCAGTTTTGGCTTTTACGCTATTGTGAGGGGTAGTTCCCTGCCAAAATATTTCTCTGCTGTCATAAATGTGGCAGAGAGGTCAATAATTGGGTGCTGTGACTTGGAAGATCTTGCCATGGTGGATGGCCTTAGAATGTTTGTTCTGCCTTCTCTGAAGATCTTCAGCTGTGTTACTGAGGGCCTGGGGAAAGGGTCACCATTCCAACACAGCCTACAGTCAGAACCTACATCATGGAGGCCAGCCATGAGTCTTTTCCCAGCTTTATCCCACAGAAGAGTTAATAGAACCAGTTGTTTTTTTTTAAGGGATCCAAAGAGGAACTTCAGTCTTCTTCTAGTGCACTGTCTCTCTGAAATCTCTCAGAAGCTCCATTCATTTACTCCAAAAAGAAGCCACACGAAGAGCCAGGAATTTGTTCTGGGATACCCATGGTAGTAGATATCCATGAGAGTATGTGCAAAGCCACCCAAGGCGTAGTTGGTACAGTGGACAGAGCTCCAGGGATGGAGTCAGAGGACTCCTCTGGCTCAGAATCCTGTCTCTGCCATTTACTGCTTTGGCTAAGTCATTTAACCCCTTAGTTTCCTCATCTCTAAAATGGAGGGAGATGTTGAACTAGAAGATCTTTCAGATCCCTTCTACTTCTAAATCTATCATCCTACTTGTAATTTGGCCCCTCCTCTAAAACTGAATATGGCTGGTCATCAGGTAGAAGGGGATGAAGGAAGGGACTAAGTACCCTGGTGCTGATAAAATACAATAAAGTTCAAGAAGAAAATGACAAATGTAGGAGGGAATGAGGGAAAACAGGCATGCTAATGTAGATAACCTAGCCATTCTGGAAAGCTATTTGGAACTACCCTTCCAAGGTTACTAGACAGTGCAGGGGAGTCAGGAGGACCTCAGATGCTAGCTGTCACTTAACTTAGTCACTCAGCCTCGGTTGCAAATAGGGATAATAGCACCTGCTTCCCAGGGTTGCTGAGAGCATCAAATGGGGCTATATTGGTAAAGATAATATTTGCAAACTTGAAACACTATATAAATGCCAGCTACTATCATTACACCCTTTGATCCAGCTATACCACTGCCAAACCCATACCTCAAAGAAGTCAAAGAATGAAGGGAAGGGCCTCTATAAATGAATATATTTAGAGCATCTCTTTTCATAGTAGCCAAAATTTGGAGACCTAAGGGGCAATGTCTAAACAAATTGCGGCACATGAATTTAATGGAATATTATTGTGCCATAAGAAATAATGAAATGTATCGTTTCAAAGGAAATTGGGAAGATCTCTGTGAATCAGGGCTGTGAAGTGAGCAGAACTAAATAATTTATACAATGACAACATTATAAAGAAAAACAGTTTTGAAAGACTTTTGAAGTCAAATCAACCCAGTGACAAACCACGGATCCAGAAGATTGAAGATGAAACACATCATTCACCTCTTGCCAGAGAGGTGATGGATTTAAAATGGACACAGGCATATATGTGGGGGCATGAGCAATGTGAGGATGTATTTTGCTGGACTATACATGTAAGTCATTCAGTGCAGGGGAAGGGAACATTATAAATGTGTATAAAAATAAAATATAAATATAAAAATTAAATAGGAATTACATACAATATAAATTAGACGCTACTATAAATAAAATTAATTAAATATAAAAATGAAAAAAATTTAAAGAGAGAGGCTGTATAAAGAAAACACATTTTAGAGGCACCGGGATGAACTACATGTATTCTGCATGGCCCCAGAAAGAAATTCGGTTTTGAAATCTCGGGGGGTGGTTTCTGAGCTCCCTCTGCTGGCCCATGATAGCTTGTTACATGATCATTTCCAAAGTCACTGCTTTCTTAAAGGCCTCTCAAAGTCCAGCCAGCCAGATTGCAGTTAGAGAAGATACGATGACTTGCTTTCATGACCAAGGGAATCTCTCCCTCAATATATTCTGGGGCAATTGAGCCAAAGCACAATTTTAAAAAAAAATACACATTAAAGCAGAAATAGCCTGGGTCCTTTCAGCCCCATGCAGCAGGGGGTAAAATTATATTACCAATTAGAAAAGAAAATCAGGGCAAGTCAAATTGCTTCCAACTTTGAAGGAGAAAGCCCCCCAATATGGAATGATGGGGAGCTGGTAAATCAAAGAGTACGTGTCCCTGGTGCTGGGGTCATGCTTCTGCTGCTCCTCCTCTTGCTTTATACATGATCTATTTCTTTCTCCAGGTTGCAGGACTTTTACCTAAGGCTGCAGCTCTGCAACCCCCCTCCCCAGCAGGATGCTGGTCCTGATGTATGACAGAAAGATGCCACCCGGGGAGGCACTGTGGGGGTGGGGTCCTACGGTCCTAGTGGAAGCTGGTGTTCCCAGCCTTTTCTCCTTATTGTCCCAGCTTCCTGAGCTTCGTCTTTGATTTTCATTCTTCACTAAAAATTTACAAAGCACTTTACCAGCATTATCTCATGAGGCCCCGCAATGACCCCTTGAGGGTGGTCTATATTGTCCCCATTGTTAGAAAACTGAGACTCAGAGTAAATGCTTTGCCCTTTGTCACACAGTATTAGAAGTAGGCAGAAGATCCACTCAGTCAGTGTGGAATAGTGACTAGAGAGCTGGACCTCAAATGAGGAAGAGCTGAGTTCAAATTCTGTCTCAGCCACTGAGTAGTAGGGTGACTCCCTTGATAATATCTGTAGGGCAGCTAGGTGGTACAGTGAATAGAGCATTTGCCCTGGAGTCAGGAGGGCCTGAGTTCAAATCCAATACTTTACATATTTACTAGCTGTGTGACCTTGAACAAGCCACTTAACTCCAATTGCCCTGCCTTTTACTCTCCAAAAAAAAAAAAAGAAGAAATGTGATAATATCTCTATACCTTAGTATTCTTATCTGTAAGATGGACTTGATAACCTCAAAAGCTCTATAACTATGTTCCTATGAAACAACTATAAATTTTAATTATTCTGCTTAAATTTAAATTTTTGCTTTTTAATAATTTAAATTTTAAATCATACTTTGCTTGAGTTACACTTAAATTATACTTTGCTGTCCTTAAGTCATACAGCAGCTAGGTGGTACAGTGGAGTGTGTTAGGCCTGAAGTCAGAAAGACTTATCTTCGTGAGTTCACATCTGGCCTCAGATACTTATTAGCTATGTGACCCTGGGCAAGTCACTTAATCCTGTTTGCCTCAGTTTCCTCATCTGTAAAATGAACTGGAGAAGGAAATGGCAAGCCGCTCCAGTATCTTTGCCAAGAAAACCCCAAATGATGTCACAAAGAGTTGGTCACGACTAAACAAAAATGCCTCCATGCCAATGTGTTTTTATAGTTGCTGTTTATATGTCTGTGAGAGCTTCTGGACCTAGAGGCCAAAGATCAATGGATTAAAACCATCCTCTACCAATGAATTTACGTTTGAGAGGCAGTGTGGTTCAAAAGAGAGACTTCTAGATTTGCAGTCAGAGTCAAATGCTGCCATTTACTACCTGTATGACTTTGGGCAAATTATTTAATTTCTCTGAACCTCAGTTTCCTCATCTGTTAAATGAGGGGGTTGGACTGGATGACCTCTAAAATCCCTTCCAGTGCTAAATCTATGATGCTATGATCATTCATGCAGTCAATCAACAAACATTTATCAAGAGCTTACTACATCCCAGGCACTGTGTTAAGCTATCAGGATACAAGGCAAAAAAAAAAAAAAATGGTCCCTACCCTCAAGGAGTATACATTCTAATCTAGACAACAGTATGTAAAAAAACTAGGTACATATAAGATACATACAAAGTAGGCAGTGGTCATCAGAAAGGGGACTGCATGAAGGCAGCGGGGAAAGCTTCTGGCAAAAGCTGGGATTTGAGATGAATCTTGCAGGAAGTCTGGGAAGCTAGGAGCCAGAGGAGAAGAAGGAGATCATTCCAGGCAGATGTGACAGTCAGAGCAAAGGCCTAGGACAGAGTGCTGTGTATAAGGAACTGAAAAGTGGCCAACGTAGTGAGATCATCGGCCAGGGTGGTGAGATCATTGTGAAAACGTCTATGATGTCAAGAAGACTAGAAAGGTAGGAAAGGGCAGGGGTATAAAGTGCTTTAAATGCCAAATGGCAGACTTTATATTTGATGATGGAATAGGAAAACGCTGGAGATCATTGTGGGGTGTGGGGAGGGGAGAAGATGACGTGACAGACCCACATGGAGACTTTGTGGAGCATGGACTGCAGTAGGGAGAGACTTGAAGCAGGGAAATGAGTTAGCAGGCTATTCTAGCCTTCCAGGCGCAAAATAATGAGGGCCTGACTAGAGTTATAGTTGTATGAGCAGAGAGAAAAGGACGCATATGTAAGTTCAAGGCATCCAGTTTGAGATATCCAAAAGGCAATTGTGATATATTACTAAAGCTCACTGGATGTTTAAAGAGAGGTAGGTGAACAACATGGGCATCCCACAGCCATGGACTGGACTGGTTAGTCAATCTACAATCTCATCATAAGCCATTAGGGGGCGATGTGACTTCAAGCACCCCTAGCTCTTTGATTTCTTTCAGTCATTCTCACTCACACATGCACAGATAAAGCATCATTTGGGTCTCTGAGCAACTGGGAAGAGCCTGCCTGGATCCCTGCAGCATCCAGCCCAAGTCTCCTGCTTATTCTACTCCTTTGCCCTCAACCTCTACCATGGTTCTCCCTTTCTAGTCCTGCCTAGGTTCTACTTTACCTTATTTACTCTAAAGCAAGGGTTCTTAATTTTGGTGTGTGTCAGTCTTGGCAAACCTATGGACTCCTTCTAAGAAAAAGGTTTTAAAATGCATAAAATAAAATAGACAAGATTACAAAGGAAAGCAATTATATTGGAATGCAGTTGTGTGTGTGTGAATGAGTGTGTGTGTGTGTGTGTGTGTGTGTGTGTGTGTGTTTCTATATCAAGTTGATGGCTCCAGGCTAAGGGTACTTAGGTCTAGGGTTTAAGATGTAAAGGTTATCATCATGTGATATTTTATAAATTTATCAAAATTCACTCAGTCGCTATTGCCTAATATTCTTTTCTCCTTAACTTCCTGTTAGGCAGGCAATAAGTATTTGTTAAGTACATGTTATGTGCCAGCCACTGTGACAAGTGCTGGGGACACAAAGAGAGGATCTGTATTTCACTGCATAGTCATCGAAGATTTTATGCCAATGTTTTGCCCCAAAAGTGGGGTGCGACCATTACGTGAATCTTTTTTAAAAATTTGTGCTGGTATTATTTAAAAATCATTTATTACTAACCTGACTTTGGTGTAAGATTAAGATGCACGGAATACTCATGAATATACATTAGAATTGAATACTGACAATGTGCGTGCACTGAGAATTCTAGGCTCACAATGTACAAAAGATAAATGCCCATCCACATGCTGCTAGTGAATACACTGCTGCTCTGTTCACCTTTTAAGAAGCGTGATGAACAGAATTACACCATGTTACGATTACACAATGAAAGGTTACAAACCAATTTTTGGACTGAAAGAAAAAAAATCACCCAGGCGTGGACGATTATTCTGTGAAATCTGATAAAAACAATCCCTGCCCTCAAAGGGCTCACAATCTAATGGTGACAACAAGTAAATGTACAAACAACCTGCTGTTGTTCAGTTGTGTCTGACTCTATGTGACCCCATGGACTTTGTCAATGCAGTTTTCTTGGCCAAGTTACTGTAGTGGTTTGCCATTTCTTTCTCCATGTGTCCCCATTTTATAGAAGAGAATCTGAGGCAAACAGGGGTTAAGTGACTTGTCCAGAGTTACACACATAGAAAGTGTCTGGGGTTGGATTTGAATTCAAGTCTTCCTGACTCTAGGCCCAGAACTCTATCCACTTCACCACCTAGCTATAAAAAGGAAAAGTAGGGAAAAATAAAGAAAGGGAAGGCACTAGAATTAAGAGTGGTTAGGAAAGGTTTCCTGTAGCAGGTAGGATTTTAGCTGGAACTTCAAGGAAGCCAAAGAAGCCAGAAAGAGGACATGAAGAAGAACATTCCAGGCATGGGGGACAACTAGAGAAAATGCCCAGAGTCTAGAGTTGGAGCGTCTTGTTCATGGAACAGCAAAGAGATCAAGGTCACTGGATCGAAGAGTTTACTGGGGGTGGGGAAGGAGGAGTGTTAAGTCATAAGAAGACAGGAAATATGTGTATGGGTAGCTTATGAAGGGCTTTGAATGCCAAACAGAGGACTTGTTGGACCTGTACTTTGTGAAGCAAAGAAATTCAAATTCCTACTACAGATTATAATGTGCTACCTGAATACATATATGTAACATCCTGTATGTGTATATATGGGCTCAATATATACATATATGTGAAATTCTGTATGTGTATATGTGTATTCTATATATACTCAATACATACACATATATGACATTAAAATCCCCAAATAGCTATATTATTCCAAGAAAAAAATCTAAAATATCAGTTTCACTTTTGTCAATGGAGCAACTGCCCAGAGATCACCGTAGGTCTAACAGCACCACCCCCTCACCAATATCAAAGTCAGAAAGAGGGGAACAGGACAGTTTCACCCTGTAGGGACCATAGAGACGCCACCACTTCTGGGCAGATTGCCAGATGAACTCTGTAGTCTTGTAATTACTGGAGGTTCCCCTGACATCCCCATGAGCTGCTCTCCCAGAGCCCAGATCCTCATGAAAACACACTGCAAGCCAGCCAGTCTAAAGCCAGCTAACAGCGCGTCTTCATCATGGTCTCTTCTAGCATAATTGCCAGAAAACAGTCTATTGTCTTTATTTTAATGATTCCAACTATGGCACAAAAAGTAAACAGTGTTTTAGCTGCTCAATTTACAAGAACACAGATCCTTTTCCATTTTGTTACCTCTCAGGTTGGGAAAAATACAAAAGAATATTTAGAAGAAAAGTGCCTAGCTAAGCAAGCATTCTGAACTGCCCAAGGGCTAGTGCAATTTAAAGACCTGGTTGACTGATAAGGCTTTATTCTAAAAGACTTCATTCAAACACCTCACTCTCTGCTCTTCTGGGTGTTGGCCCTGTGGTTTTCTAAACTGTGGTAGTACATAGGGTCTCAGCCTTAGACTAAAAAGGAATAAGAATGAATATTGGACCACCCAACACCCAGCTCAGGGGTACCAGGCGCCGGAAGGCTAGGCTGAAGAATAGACAGTCTCTGCTCTTTAGAAGGTTGAGTTTAAGTGGCTAAAGACCATTGAGAATGACTGGGCAATGAGAACAATAAGCCTGTCTCTACTCACACCATATACTAAGACAAACCAATAGAATGACTTTAGGAAGCTGCCACTTACCTCAGGCCCATAACTACCAAGTAATGCACATGGACCAACTGGCACAAAACTTGGCAAGGATTGAAAGCAGGAAAAAAGCTCTTAAGTCAACTTTTTTAGTTAGACATATTCAGGCAGAGGGGGAGAGCCCAGCAGGGTCCTACTGGGGAGGAACTCACCCAGGGTACAGCTGCTAAGAGGAAGAAACACTGCCAATTGGAGCTTTCTATTCTGTCAGGTTGTGCTTGCTAACTCAGTGGTATATTCAGTTGTTTCTATGCTACTGAAGGACTTCAAATACTGTCAGCACCTTCTAAATTTCAGTGCCCTGTAGTTCATTAAGATCCTTTACACAGTGAGTGATACCATGGTATTCCTGTCCAAAAGTAACATCAGGGGGTCCAGTATAACTGGGGTTTCAGAATTGATTGGCATTGTGGGATTTGTAGTTCACATGGACAAACATTCCCTCTTAAAACTGAGAGTCTCTTTGGGACTGCTGACATCTTGGTGTAGAAAAGTAGAATTAGTCATTCTCTATGGAGGAGGGAAAAGGAGGAGGAAGGAACTCGTAGTGACAAGGCATGGCAGTGAGGAGATGGCCAGGGAGGGAAGCATGACAGCAACTGGTCCTAGATGTGGGTGACTGAAGTGACTGCCACACAGAAGAACAGGGCCCCAAGGGCAAGCTTACTATGTGCCAACTATGCTGCTAAGTACTGGGAATGTTGAGGTTTAGGGGTACTGGGACTCTGAAATGGCGACACAAGAGTCCTGCCTCGAATGAATTTTAACCCAAGCTTGCTTTCAGCTTAAGACAAGGTTTATCTATTAGAACACTGGTCAGGGTGGGCATGATTCTAAAAGTCCTCAATATTGGCCAGACTGAATCTGAACCATTGGCTGGACAATTAAGGAATCTGAGCTTCTTAATGGAGGCAAGATGGATCTGGACCACGTGGCCAAAGGAAAATAGGGTCTAGATAGGAGCAAGGGTGGGAAGTAGCTGGAGGTGATCCAGAAGTAACAGACAATGAAGGGCTGGGCTAGGTTAGGAGTAACAGAAAACTGGGAGATTGTGTGTGGGCCACAATGAAAAGCCAGTGGAGAGGATTACTGGAATGGGTCGATGCCTCAGGCGAACGCCAGAGACTGGACCCTGTGGGAAAATTCAGGGAAAGTTGGAGGGGGGGGGAGTGGTTTCCCAGGGCCGGTACTCTGTCAGGAATATTAATACAATTTTTTAAAAAGACAGAATGTGCCCTCATGTGCTTACATTCCATATGAGGGAAGACAATACATAAAATGAAGCTGAAAGGTGGGGGGAGGGAGGGTTGGGGGCAGGGGGAACCAGGACAAAGATAGAGTAGCCTGGAGAAGAATGAGCGATGGCTGGATTGGGTGCCCCTGAGGTTACTTCCAGCTTTCCAAGCTCTATCATTCTAAGGCCCCAATGAAATCAAGAGTCCTTACCTCTGCTCCTAACCTACCTGTGTGTAGAAAGCAAGAGTTTTTCTTCTGGAATTATTGGGAGAAGGGTATACTCAAGATAGATTTCAGGTTTGGCTTATTATTAAATCATCTGAGCACAGATGAGAATAATTATAATTTTAATGAGCTGCAGAAAAAAAGCCCCATGACCCCACTGCTTTGGAGCCAGACAACATCATTAACTCTTCCTTTATGTTTGCAGGGAGTGCCCCAATTCTCCAGTGAACATGATTTCTAACCCACAGTTCCAGCACTGCCTGCTGGCTCACCTATTATTACAATGAAAAAGAGAAAGCAGAAGAAATGAGGAGTGGTACAAGAACCACTCTTTCCTTTCTGGATTGCTTCAGGGTTCTGCTCAAAAAAAAAAAAACCCCAACAACTCAAGATAAGACCCTTGCATCAAACTCAGCTAAAAGCAACAGCCTGAGAGTGCCTTTTCTGCTGAGTCAGGCTTTCATTCCTGGGAGTCAGCAGGGGCACAGTGGATAGATAGTGCTTACCTGGGAGTCCAGAGGGGCTGGCTGGGTTCAAAATCCCCCTCTGACCCTTCGTTGTTGCACAGCTTTGGGCAAGCCTCTTAAACTGCTGTGAGCCACGGTTTTCCCAGCTGTGGAGAAAGGAAACATCATACCTGAAGTGCCTCATAGGGCTGTTGTGAAGCTCAAATGACATAGTGTATGGTGTTTTACAAATTAGATAGCCTTAAGTTTTGTGCATATTATTGTTGGAAAGAAAAATAATAATAGCATATATATATATATATATATATATATATATAGTGCTTTAAGGTTTACAAAGTGTTTTACAAATATTATCTCATTTATTTTATCCTTGTAACAACCCTAAGAGGTAGGTGCTATTGTTATCTCAATTTTCTAGATGAGCAAACAGAGACAGGGTGGTCAAGTGACTTGCCCAGAGTCACCTAGTTAATAAGCGTCTGAAGCTAGATTTGAACTCAGCTCTTCCTGATGCCAGGTTTGGCACACTACCTACTTCACCACCTGGCTGCCTCATTTAGATGCTTTTTGACTGATTATATGTAAGCAGATCTACAGCATCATAATGTTTCAGAATTGGAAGAGACCTATCTTAGAAATTATTTAGTCCAAATTCCTTCATTTAAAAAAAATTGATATATATATATTTTTTTTGTTTTTACATCACCTTCATTGCCAATATCTCACCTTTTTCCTGTCCAGAGTTATTCTTGGTCACAGAGTATTTAGAAGAAGGAAAAAAAATCAGCTCAGTAAAAATAGCAGAACCAGCTGAATATGATAGTGTATATGGTGTTACACATCCATAGTCTCCCACCTCTGTAAAGGAAAGAAGGCTGTACATCTTCTCAATACCACTTGTCTAGCCTTCTTCCAGGTCAAGCTTAGTCACAGTATGCAGTTTGGAGTTTGGTTTTTTCTTTCTATTTTTTCTGTAATCATTTTTGGAGACTGTTTTCTGGTTTTGCTTACTTCACTCACTCGAAAGTAATTTATGTCTTCCTTTGCTTTTCTGATTTCTTTACATTCGTTAGTTATGGTATAGTAATATTCCATTACAACTTGTTTACTAAGCAATACAAATTCTCACATATAAAAGACAAGGAGACTGAGTCCCTCAAAGGTAACTTAGCCAAGCTGGCATCGAGATTCTGATTTGTTACAAAGATCAAAAATACGGTAATGCCTGTAAAATGCTTTGAAAGCCTCAGAATGCTATATAAATACCAGCTACATACATACTAGCTATTATTATCTTTCTTCTTCTTCTTCTTGGTATTAGTATTAACTAGAACCCTTAATCAAGGCCTTTACTGTAGGCACAGAGCAGGCTCCCAACCACCTTTAGTTCCCCTCACCGCTCCCCAACTCCCTTCATAAACTCTCCAACTCTCTAGTTTGCCTAGGAGCAATGCAGAAAAGGCTCCCAGGCTATCCCCACCATGGGGGCAAGATCATTCTGTCTTCAGCCTCCTTTCTTTCATAGGTAAATAGGGTGCTCAGTCTCACCACCTCACCCATCCAAGGCTAGGATTTCTTCTCTGCCACCTGTTTCACAGATTCATTTTGCTGCTCATCTTAAATGCAGATTTACTTTGTGGAATTTTAATAAATCATAACCTATGACTTCAGGGGAGGAGGGTTGTGACTATTTCCCTGAGCATTCATTTTGAACCTTGATACCAGGACAAGAGGTTTGAATATTTATGAAGGAAATCTATAGGACTGCCTCATAAATTATATTTAGTTTTCGTGACTATTTAGGCTCATCACTAGAATGTCATAGGGTAACCAACTTCTCAAAGACTTTATTCTAGCTTATAAAGGGGTTGAGATCACAGTATGGTAGAGAGTACCACCTCCCATCTCTCCTATACTCCCCACCCCTTCCCCTGACCAACTGTCATTCTCCCTTTCCCCACTCCCCAATAAACCAACCATGCTAGAAGTATTGAAGAAGTGGCTCCTTCAAAAACGCAAGCAATGAATCAATGCTATTGGTGGGGAAAGGGCAATAGTTGCATTTGAATTAAAAACATGAAGTCAAATCCTTTCTCTTTGGTCACTTGAAAGATGTTCTCTGAGCCTTAGAGAACACTAGAAATTGAACCAGAAAACTAAAGTGTATTTCAGAAGTTTTCCTAAATTTATGAGTTGGTGCAATTTAAGGGATCTTGGGAATAGAAAAATATGAAGTACCCCTGCAAAAACTTAAAAAAAAAAGAGCAAAACAGATTGGAATTTAACAGAATTTAGAGCAGGCTATAACTTATCCCCCCAAAATGCATGGTTTAAAATATTTTCCACTAAAACAAGCTATACATGTTTTATTCATCTTAATGAATATTTTAGTTTGGTGATGTATATATTTAATCAGAATGGTCAAGCCTTTCTCTGTCTAGGGGAACACCAATATTGCCTAGACAATAGAAAATGCAAAGGACATAAGAATTACTAAACATTTCTGAGTCCATGGAGTCAAATATTGCTAAAAATCCATTTTTACTTTAAGGCCTAGAGAAGAAAAGTTGGCAGTGCTATAGGAGAGCAAAGTGAGAAGCATCATTTCAGCTTCCAAGACTCCCTGAAATATTCAAGCCTTAGAATTAATGCGTCTGGCAGTGAGGCAGTGCTGAGAAAAATATGGAGCAAATTAAAAAAGAGAATTGCAAACAAATCCATATAAAAATAGAAGCTTATTTCTCTCCCCATGGACACCAAGTTCTGACTGAGACAAAAAAAAAGTAGCAAACAAAAAGCAAACAAAACAGAAAAAACTGACTTGATTAGTAATGTTGGAGCAGCTAAGTTTTTTTTTCCCCCCCATTGGCTATTTTGAAATAGGTATTCATTAAAATTCCAGAGCTGTAAATAAGCAATAGTGTTGCAATAGAAACTAATTATAAAACTCCTTTCAAAGCTAGTACATCTCTCAGGATATATTCGTGTGTAATTTCAGCCCAGACATGAGTCTTTTGGTTAATTTCATAGGTATTTTGGTATCTCTTCATGGTTGGGAGAAAGATTGTGTTTTTAATGTTCTAGGCAAACCATTCTAGCATTTACAAGGCAGCTATCCACACATGGCATGAATTTAATACTTAAACTTGGCATGCACAAGGTACTGAATAAAGCATGCACAAGCTAGAAGTGAAAGCTAGCTATAACTACAATTGGAAACCAAAAAGAACATCATAGGAATGCTTGCTATATGTTATTTGCTTTAGCAGTGTGAGGAAGTAAGACTGAACATGAAGTCAAGAGACCCAAATTTAAGTCCCAGCTATGGGCACATGGGCAAATCACTGCAAAGTAGGTGGGGCAGGGCATAAAGTACCAGACTTGCCCTCAGAAAGTCCTGAATGTGAATCCCACTTTGTGGCAAGTTATAGAAACTCTGTCTGCTTTATTTGCCTCATTTGCAAAATGGGGATAACAATAATGTCGCAGGTGGCAACAGTGGATAGAGTGCCAGGCCTGGAGTTAGGAAGACCTGAGTTCAAACATGGCCTCAGACACTTACTGGCTGTGTGACCCTAGGCAATTCACTTAACCTTCTTTGCCCCAGTTTCCTCATCTATAAAACGAGCTGGAGAATGAAATGGCAAACCAACTGCCAAGAAAACCCCAAATTGTTGAACGCAACTGAAAAATGACTCGACAACAACATAGTTATTGTGGAAGATCAAATATTATTTAAAGTGATTTGAAAACCATACCACCTAAATGTTAGCTAGCTATAAGTATTACTTAACCTCTTGAGACTCAGCTTTCCTCAACTGTAAAATGCAGAGGATAGTTTTTTGTTCCAGTTTTTTGTTTTGGACTCAGGGTTTCATCATTTGAAGAGAAGCCAGAGAGAAAAGCCCCTTACTAATGTTGTTGTTCAGTTGTGTCTGGGGACTCTTTGGGATTCCACTTGGGGTTTTCTTGGCACAGATATTGGAGTGGGTTTGCCATTTCCTTCTCCAGCTCATTTTACAGATGAGGAAACTGAGGCAAACAGGGTTAAGTGACTTGCCCAGGGTCACATAGTTCATAAGTGTTTAGGATGAACTCAGAAAGATGAGGCTTCCTGATCCTAGGCATGGCACTCTATCCACTGCTACCTAGCTATCCATATTCCTTTTCAATATTTATATTATCCACTTCAAAGGCTTGCAGTAATTTATAGGAAAGTAATGTATAAAGTATATAATGTATAAAGTCATGTATAGGAAATACTTTGTAACTGTAAAGGACCATCTAGATGAGCTATAATTATTGTTGTTATCAGAACACAGGGCCAAATGTAATAAGGCAAAACTTAAAAGGGAGAAATGTAAAGTTTCAGAGAGGGGCAAAAAGTCAATGTGACAAGCATAAGGTGGAAGTACAGTTGGACAGCAATTTGTTTGAAAATGTTCTCAGGTTTGCAGTGGCCTGCAAGCTAAGGTGTGTGCTAAAGCAGCCCAAAAAGTGGATGCAATTTTAAGCTCCATTAAGAAAAGTATAAAGGTCTGGGGAAATAATAGTTCCACTGTACCTATTCAGCCCACACCTGGAACACTGTATTCAGTGTTGGGTGCCCCATACTAGGAAGGACATTGACTGAGGATGGAGAGTGGCCAGTAGAGGACAGGCAGAATGATGAAAGCCTGTGAGGATCATGCCACAAGAGGACTGGTTAAAGGAGCAGGGGATATTTACCTTGGAGAAGAGAAGGTTTGCACATGACAGCTCTCTTCAAGTATCTGAAGGGCTTCCATGTAGCAAAAGTAATAGACTAGTTCTACTAGTTGGTTCCA
Organism: Phalanger gymnotis; assembly: GCA_028646595.1. NCBI lineage: Eukaryota > Metazoa > Chordata > Mammalia > Diprotodontia > Phalangeridae > Phalanger > Phalanger gymnotis. Next base: position 51,909,757 of record CM053623.1, on the reverse strand, counting down.
GGGGGCAGGGCTAGTAGGCAGACGTTTCCAAGAAGATGATCTACACTCAAGGTAAGGGAAAACTTCTGAACTGTTAGAACTACTCAAAAGTGAAATGAACTGCCTCAAGAGGTGGAGGGCTTTCCCTCACTTGAGGTCTTTAAGCAAAAGCTTGGATGACCGTCTCTTGGCTCTGTTGTAGGGAGAGAGAGAGACAAAAGACAGAGAGACCAATCAGGAGATGCCATTAATTCAAGCAATGAATTGTTTATACATGGCATAACACCTCTCTTATCTGTCCCTTCCTTTCCACTTATATAGCCTCCGCTGTATTATAGGTCTTTACTTCCTGCTTGGACTATTTAAATAACCTAATTTGATTCTCTGCTTCAATTCTCTCACCACTCCAATCCATCAAGCATCGACCCACACCAATCCAGCACTTAGATGCCAGACCATCTTCCTAAATCATAGATATGTCCATGTCTACTCCCCCAGTCACCCTGTTCCCCGCCCGTACCAAGTTCCAGGATCAAATTATAAAGTCCTCCATTTGACATTTAAAAACATTTCACAACCTGACCTCTTCCTAGCTTTCCGGGCTTCTTATACTTTATTTCTCTCCACATACTACAATCTAGCCAAATTTTCTGTTCTTCTCCAAAGACACTCCCATCTCCCAACCACATGCTCCTCATACCTGCAAATCTCTCCCTCCTCACCTTCGCCTCCCAGCTTCCCTGGCTTTTCTCAAGACAGCTCAAATCCCACCTTCTGCAGGCAAGAAGTATTATGTATTGAGGACCCATTATATGCCTGGCAGGCACTTTGCTACACGCTACAAAGGCAAAAATAGTCCCGACCCTCAAGAAGCACATAGTCTAATGGGGGAGACAGCATGCAAACAACTATGTACAAACAAGCTATTGACAATCTCAGAGGAAAGGAAGTAGCATTTAAAGGGGTTTGGGAAGGTTTCTTGAAGAAATTTCTCCATGGGATAGGAATTTAGGTTTTTAACTGGGATTTGCCAGAAGCCAGGGAAGCCAGTGTGCAGAGATGGGGAAGGAGAGAATTATACAGGCTTTTACTGTTTCCCTTGCTCCACTGAAGTCACTTCCCTCTAAGACAAGTATCTGTGGAGGCCTGGGGGGTGGGGTGGTCTAGGCAGCTAGGAAGCACAGTGAGTAGATCACTGGCCCTGGAGTCAGGAGGGCCTGAGTTCAAACCCGGCCTCAGACACTTGACACATTTACTAGTTGTGTGACCTTGCGCAAGTCATTTAACCCCAATTGCCCTGCCTTCCTCCCTCAAAAAAAAAAAATAATAGATTCAGGGGGTGCACACGTTTTAAAAAATTTTTTGATAAGCACGTTTCAATGATTTCTTTGTAATACTACTTATCTTACGTATTTAAAAACATCATGAAAAGGGTCTCATGGGTTTCACCAGACTGCAAAGGGTTCATGACATAAAAAAAAGGTTAAGAATCCCTATTTATACTGTAAATAGCTTGTGTGTACATGGTTACTTGCAAGCTGTCTCTCCCATTAGAATGTGAGCTGCTGGAAGCCAGGTTTTTGCCTTTGTTTGTATTCCCCACATGTGGTACATGTCGTTCATCTTTTGTTTCTGAAGAGAATCAATGACATTACAGGGTGACATCTTGACTCATTTGTGAACTGGGTTTAAGTGAGACAGAATTGCACAGAGTTATCAGCCTCACTCTCTCTTCCAGAGTTGTCATAGCTCAGGAGCAGGCCAAAAGTCAAGGCAACTGGCGGGCAATGGCCCAGGATGCAATGAATGATCTCAGCATCTTTGATGTCTGACCAAGCTCTGAGTATTCCAGAGTGCCTGCTTCAGCCACTTTCATGGACACTGGAACAAATTGTTCTCATTCACCCATTCCACAGGGGAAAGTCTCCCCATGCTTGGGGTAGACATCCCCCAATTCCCCCATGGGTTTGAGGCCCATTAGTTACCTTCAACCTAGTTTAGCTTGTCTGCCGAGGCAGTTTACTGGAGTGTGGCTGCTGCACCTGCCACAGTTTCTTAGAGCCACAAGTGAGAGTTGGATGAATGGTGGACACCAAAAGTGAACGAACAGTCCTGGAAAAGGCTTGGCAAGCCCCCACTCCAGAGGTGCTAACCCTCCCTGAACACCCCATACAACCCACAAATTGGCACAGAGCAAGCTCTTTAATAGGCTATTGTTGACTGGTAAGTATTTAATATCAACGTGGCTTGCACATAGTAGGAGCTTAATAAATATTTGTTCAGTTGAGCTGATAAAAGAATTGGAAGTCATCTGTACAGAGAGCAGCTGAAGCTGTGACGGGATGTTATCTGAAAAATTTACTTATATGGAAATCTCATTCCTGCTGATGTGGTACAAATGAAGTGCCAGTGTTTACTGTTACACTAACCATTTCTTGAAGAGTAGGGGAGAAACAAAAATATAATTGAACTTAGTGTTTATTTTAAATTAAATTAACATGTATGGGCAAGAAAAATCACTTTGTACTAATAATGTATTCTCCAGTACAGGAGGCTAACCCCAACCCTATAAAAGCCTATGTAAATGTTCTGAAGACAGACTGCAGGGTTCAGGAATCATGAAAATAGAGGAGATCCTAGAAGAGTAAATTATGACCTCACCCCTTGCTTCCTCTATAAATTCAACTATTGTTCAAGAAGCCAAGGGGATGGAAGAGTTTTTTGCCTGACACAAATACGTATTTAACAAAAGCTGCTGATGATGAAGAAAGAAGCAAAGAGAAGGTTTAAAAGAACAGAACAAAATAAGAATTTGGTCAGTGATATTACACTGTTGTGGAAATTTATGCGAAACCAATATAATTTTATATTTCAACAACCAAATTTTTATAAGATTCATCCAGAAAAATTAAACTTCCTCATTTCACAACAAACCCATCTCATAATCCACTGTTCATTTCTAAGAGTGCATAGTGTAGGGGTGCAGGCTAAAAGAATAGTTAGAACTAGCTGTGAGCTCTGGCTTTGACACTTCCTGGCCAGGGGACTAAGGGAAGTTTCATTTTCCCCATGGACAAAATGGAGATAATTAATACTTTCTCTTCTGCCTACTTCACAGTTATAGGGATCAGAGAAGCAATGAATAAAAATGTACTTTATAATTTGTACAGTGACATACAAATACAACATTCAGTTTGGGGTCTGGAGTAAACAGAGGAACAGGCAACTGAAATTATTTTAAATGTCAAGGCTTCTAACCTTGTTCATGGCTATTTTCCCTATATTTGTACAACGTATACAGAAAATTCAGTAATATATTTGGAATTTGTGAGAGTAAAGGACCTAATGCAATTACAAACCTTAAAGTGCTATGTCAGTTACTATTACCCAAATTTATATAATATATACATAATAATACATAATATATACATATATAATAGGTCAGATTAGCTTAAATGAATGTTTTTCATACATACTATACCATACTTCTAGTTTCAGCTTATTACCCATTATACTTCCCCAATCACTCTTAAAAAGATGTCTCAGCAACTTCAGTAGGTCATGAGTTCCACCCCTCTAGGAGTCTACAAGCAAAGGCTGGATAACCACAATTCAGTTATTGGGTAAAGGATTTCCTGCTTCCTTCCAAGGCCATCACTGAGGGGGGCAATCACAATAGGGAAGGAGCTCATCTTCACTGTCACCACCAACTATCGATCAACTAACTGCCCCATGTAAGTCCAAAGTCACAGGAGTGGCAGCACCACCCAGACCACCAGCTCTGCTTCTATCCTAGCCATGGAGCAAACACTGTGGAGATTAAACCTGGCAATTGTTCCCACAGGTGCTACAGCCACATGAAGGCTCAAGAGAAAGTTTTTGTCACCAAAATCCTTTACTGTGTGCCAAATGGTCCAATGTCAGAAAATACAATTTCATCAGTGGAAATGATATCTTAAAAGAGGCAATTTGGATCTTTGGGTAATATAAAGCAGCTTGCAAACTAAAATACGGTTCTCTGTAACTTCTAAAAATATTCCTAATATCACGAGGAAAAATTTTAGATGTTCCACCCCTACATCCACCCCGTTACGTAAACATTACACAGGCTAATATAACTTTACATAAAATTGTATGAAATTTATGACCTGAAACTTCTTGTTAAAAGCCTTAAACTCCTTGAATTTTCTTTCATGCTAGATACTAAAAATCTGAATCCTTCTGATGCATTTAGGAGTAAGTGCAAAATTCTCTATGAAAATCTATTAAAGTAGTAGGCAGTACCTGTGATGGGGCAAGTAGGTGGTACAGAGGATAGAGTGCTGGGCCTGGAGTCTTAAAGACCTGAATTCAAATTCGGCCTCAGACACTTTTACTAGCTGTGTGACCCTGGGCAAAGTCACTTAATCTTGTTTGCCTTAGCTTCTCATCTGTAAAATGAGCTGGAGAAGAAAATGGCAAACCACTCCAATATCTTTGTCAAGAAAACTCCAAATAGGGTCCTGAAGAGTCAGATACGACTGAAAAACAACTGAACACATAACATCATCCCTTCTAAAAGTAACAGTTTGGATCCTGAATGTTACAATTAAGAACACATGAAGAGTTGGACAAGACTGAAAAATGACTGAACTACCTATGACAACCAGGTTACTAAAAAGAGAATTTAGAAATCCAGTCCATTCTAGACCCAGTTGCCACATTACCATTCCTAAGGATCACTCCCACCATCTGTCACCTTTGCTCCTATACACTGGTCTTTGGCTGCTATCATGTTCCCCTTATGTCCTATGAGGTATCTTTACCCCTTACCAGTTAATTCCTCTACCGGTTTAAAAGTTCCCATTCCATCTTATTCCCTCCAACAAAATTCCCCCCTTCATCTCCACTTTCACTTTTTTTCCTCTGTCTTAGGTTTATTCCCTACTGCATACAAACCTGTCCATTTGCCTCCCCCTTCCTCAAAAAATCATTACTTGATCCTTCCACTCCTGTTGTCCTAGATCTTTTCTCTTTGTGGCTTGAACTCCTTGAAAGGCCATCTACAATATGTGCTGCCACTTTCTCCTCACTCTCTTCTTAACCCCTTACAACTCTGCTTCTGATCTCATCATTTCACTAAAACTGCTCTCTCCAGTTACCAATGATTTTAAAATTGACAAACCCAATGGCCTTTTCCCAACCCTCATTCTCTGACTTCTCTGTGGCCTTTGGCACTACTGATCACCCTCTCACCCTTGAAATTCTCCTCTAGTGATTTTCAGAACACCACTCTCTCCTGCTTGTCTTCCTATCAACCCGATTGCCCTTTCTCTGTCTCCTTTGGTGGATCCTTGTCCAGATCAGACCCTATGCCCATAGGTGTCCCCCAGGGTTCTGTCCTCGATTTTCTTCTCTTCATTGTCTCTGCTGCTTCACTTGGTGACCTCATCAGCTTCCACAGATTTCATCTCTATGCTCAAAGGTAGATTCTGAAATCTACCTATCCTGCCCCAATCTTTTTGCTGACATCTCCAACTGCTTTTTATGTATCGTCAACTGGATGTCCAGTAGGCATCTTAAACTCAGAATATCCACAACTGAAACGATTCTTTTTCCCCACCTACCTTCCTTATTACTGGAGAAGGCAACAACATCCTCCTAATTCCATAGGCTCGCAACCTAGGAGTCATCCTCAGCCCGTAACTATCTCTCTGCTGTCATACTCAATCTGCTGCCAAGGCCTGTGGATTTTACCCTTGCAACAGCTCTCTGATACGGCCCCTTCTCTCCTCTGACAATGCCGCCACTCTGGCATGGGCCTTCATCGTCTCACGGCTGGATTATTGCAATAGCCTGCTGGTGGGTCTGCCTGCTTCAGGTCTCTCCCCACTACAATCCATCCTCCAGTCCCTAAAGTGATATTCCTAAAGCACAGGTCTGCTATGTCAAACTTCTAATCAATACACTCTAGTGGCTCCCTCTTGCCTCCAAGATCAAATACAAAATCCTCTGTGTAGCATTCAAAGCTCTTCATAACCTGTCCCCACCCATACCTTTCCAGTCTTTTTTCACCTTACTCCCCACCACATAACTCTTTAATCCAGTGATATTGGCTTCCATAACACACTCCACTGATCAGTTCTGGGCATTTTCGCTGGCTGTCCCCCATGCCTTGTCCACCTGCTGTCTTTCTTCAAATTCTAACTAAAATCTCATCTTCCATTTATAAACCTATAAATATAAAAATTAAGAGAATTCCTCTTAATTTTAGTGCTTTCCTTCTGTTTTATCCTGTAGCTTGTTTATACATATTTATTAGCTTGTTATCTCCTCCATTAGAGTGAGGTCCTTGTGGGTAAGAACTCTCTTTTGTCTTTTTGTATCCCCAGAGCTTTATTTGGTGTCTGACACATAGTAGGTGCTTAATAAATTAGCACATTAATGTTTTCACAGCCAGATCTAGCTACGTTGTGTATATATCTGATTATTGTCATTTCTCTGTTTAAAATGCTGCACTGGCTCCCTGTGGTCTATTGAACCAAATCTGAAACTCTATTAACATATATAATTAAGGCCTTTACAACTGCTAATAGCCCAGCGTACCTCTTCTATCTTAGATCTCATTCCCTCTCTGGTACTCTAAGCCTACCTTCTTAGAGTCTACTGAGTGTGCCATTTTTTCTTTTAATGATAAGTTCAATAATTTAATACAGAAGAATAAAGATATACCTGCTAGAAAGCTCAATAAGGAGCCAAATTCCAGATGTGCTGAATGACTGTTTCCTGTTGTAGAAACTCTCTCTATTGATGCAGATCAATCAATTGACAAGCACATATTAGGGGCTTATTTACATGCCAGAAAGACAAAAAAGAGACAGTCCCCCCAAAAGAGCATACAATCTATTGGGGGAATACAGGTTCACAGACAAGAACAGAGCGGACATATGCAAAGCAAATGCATAGCAACTAGAAGGAGGAACACTAAAAACTGGGAGAATCATAGACAATGTGGAAAAAGTGGCATTAGCCAAGCCTTGAAAGGATCTGGGGGTTCAAAAAGGTGGAGATTCGAAGTAAAAGTAGTCAAGGTGTGAGTTACAGGTTGAGAAAAGTCATGGAGATATGGAAAGTAGGTCATTTTGGCTGAAGCACAGTTTGTGAGAAGTCAGGCATTGGAAAAACGTGTTGAAGGCAGAAGGGAAGGGCTCTAAAGAGCAGAGGGGTCTATTAAGCTCTAGCAGCCATTGGAGTTTGAGCCTCAGAGACACCCTCAAAGCTGCATAAGGGTGGATGGACTGGAAAGAGAAGGGTTTGGATACAGGGGAACCAATTAGGAAGCTAGTGCAAAAGTTCCAGTGAGATCTGATTCACAGATATGCTGATTGAAATGACTCTCGATTTTAAGATAAGCAATCCCAAAAACTGCTAAATAGAAAAGATAGATTAAAAATAAATAAGTAATCAAAGTTGTTGTATTAACTACAAAATGGACAACATACAAGGGACTTAATATAAGTAATATAACAAGGATATGTCAAATGTACGCTTTCATTGGTCAAAGCAACACACACTCAAAGACATCCTTCAAAAAATTTTAGTAAATTAAAGATTTTTGCTTAAAAAAACCCCAAAATCTTATTATTTCCCAGTAACAATTATCAGGGTAAAGAATGCCCCCAAACTACATAAATGACTTGAAAATTTACTGGCTCTGTCTACACAAAAACAGTTTTGCTGCTTGTCTGTTCTTTTCAAACATGAGACCAAAGAGCACAGATTATGCCTCTATTGTGGACAAAGTTTTTTCCTCCACAGAAATTTTGTTAATATGCATGTGCTCTCTCCCCAGTAGAGCTTATTAAGTCTCTTAGTCACAATTTAAACAGAAAAATATTTTCAATACACTTGGAATGTTGAAAGACCTTGGATTTCAGGAAATGTTATATGATAGAGACACTAAAGAAGAGAAAACACAATTCTACAGGGAATGCAGTAGGAATTGCATTTCAAAACATTTGACTTTCTACAAAAGTTTTCTCAAAAGCAGAGAGGAAGGAATACATCATAGTGGTGAGTTTTATTCTTTTGATTCTGTAAAGGAAGAGCAAGTAATATAGTATCATAATTTGAAAAGGATTAGCAATAACACACCAAAAATAACTATATCTGGGTTGAGAATACCTATAAATTAGTGGCTGAATAATGTATTATTCTCATTCCTCAGTCATTTATTCATTCCTTAACATGGAAAGCAGCACCCATTTGTTTTGTTTCATTTTAAAGTGACTAATAGCATTACTAAAGTTAATAATACTCTATTAAATTTTAACAATCCTAAATGCTTTATTGCATTTAAGTTGCCAAGCATAAGTGTAGTAAAAATAGCCATGAATGTGGTTAGAAGTCTTAAAATTTAAAATAATTTTCAATCAATAAGACTGGTGGCACTGTAGTCAACGAATCGCTTTTTAAGTTGTGATTTTATTCAAAGAAGGTGGCACCATTTCATTCCCCAACCTTTTTTCTCTTCTGTCATTTTGTTTCATTCTATAAACAGCATTTGGCTTTGGTCTCACACGTCTGATAAAGCCAGGACTTGATGCTCAAATCAAGTACATTGCGCTGGGTCAGATGCAAAGAATAACCAAAGTCGAAACTTGCAGAAGGCTGAGATCAGTTTTTGCACTCTTTTTCAAGTACCTTTTATTGGACATAATCAATTCTTAAAAGAAAGTAAGCAGGCCTCATGACTGAGTACTAATAGTTCTTTTCTCCCTGGTGGCTGTGGCATGTTTTGTGGAATCAGCCTTTATGGACTCTAACAACTTTCTTACTGCTTCACCTGTTGGTCCTCTCCCGAGTTTCTTGACTTTGGATTTATTTGATACAGATGGTTGCAGCAGGGCTGCCAGCCCCCAAGGGTGGTTACTTGATTTTGAAGATTGACCTTTGTCCTCTTGTAAAATCCAAGCACTTTCTCTGGCCAGGCGTACAAATCTTTCCAGCTGACTTTCATTAACATTTCTGCTGACATTAAGATTGGATTCAAAGGGATTTTCAATGTATATAGGAGAAGAGTCAGGCTTGTTTTGTTCCTTTCCCTATAAAATTTTTTTAAAAGAAAAAAAAAATACATACATTTATGGAGTGCCTAAAATCAAGAAGACTTTACTTAACTTAATAAATGTATTAATTCTGATGCCAGATCCCAATAGTGGTTATAATGAATGTAAAATTTATTGCAGAGAAAATTACTAAATATATTAACTTGGACAAAAACCCTATAGTTTTATGGAAATTCTCTTCATATACTTCTTTGGGGAATAACAAATTATGCTTATGAGATGATATCAGTACCTCTGAAGGGCAGTTCCAGGAATCAATCAATGAATAAGGAAATAATAAAAATTATAACAAGCTATCTGGCATGCGACAGTTGAGAAGGAAGAAAAAAGAAGGTGAATGGTAGGAGATGACATTCTTGTTCATAGGCAAAAATATTTCTATGACAGATACTTAATAGAAACATACCTATTAATCTGAACCCCCTTAAGCACACACGAAAATGCACAAATTAGTACTTAGCACCACCATGCTTACACATCTATTTTGTGTATTAAAACATAATGTTTCAACAACTGAAGATATGACAGATAAGGTCACCAATAACAGAGAATCAATGCATACATACTTACTTTTCGGATATTTATAGAATTCTTATTAAAAGAAAAATTCCCAAAATATTCAAAAAACTGACACAGTAGAGTATCTGGAAAAAAAAAGTAAAATAGAAATAGGAAAAATTACCTCAGATAAAGTAGTAACTAAATAACCCAGCACCGGGCCCTCCCCACTACTTCTCTAGGCTCTCCTCAGGACTGTCCTTCCTATCAACTATTTCCCCTTCACACCTGCACTGCCTTGAGACCCTGTGACTCCACCAACTCTCCTTCTCTTCCCTTTTTGAAAGAGGATGTGACAGTTGGTGCCTCCACTTCCCTATTACTTCCTTCTTTGGCCCCCATGTTCTTCAAACTGCTCTATCATATCGTGTCAGTTTTCAGTTTCAATGGTTTTCTCTCTCTGACCTCTCACTGTTGGTCATCCCCTCCCTTACACTCTTTCCTGCCTTTGCTTCCATGATTTATCAGTACTCATCCACCTTCCACGGCCTTGCCTTGCTTTACATTCAATCATCTGTCAACCCTACCTCTTTGGCAAGTCTAAATCTGGAGTCTCTCTAGACCTTCTTCCCTAACCTCCTTTGATGTCTCTGTCCAGAGACAAGCCATTAAGCTTGGACCGCCTTGGTCTCTTCCTTCCAGTCTGTCTGTCCCCCACACAGTGGCCACACACAACCGTCTCTAAGGGACACAGCAGGGGCCTGGGGGAGAGCCCAGCTCTGCCCCTTTCTAACTGAGCAACCCCTGACAAGTCACTTCATCCATCTGGACCTCAGTTTCCTCACATGTTCCTCACATACTATGGCTGGACTGGATGGCTTCTAGGATCACTTCCTGCTTTAAATCTATGATCCTATTTCATCCTGACACTCAAAATTTTGTAATGGCTCCCCAGTGGCAGCCAGATGTAGGTCAAACTCCTTAGCCTGGCATTCAAAGCCCTCCATGATTTTGTCCTAACCAAGCTCTCCGAATTAACTTTCTATTTAATGCTGCCCTCATTCCACATGCAATGACTTAATGGTCCCTAGAATACTTTCCCCACTTTGTTCATACCATTTCCCTCAACTGAAATAGCCCCACTGCCACCCCAACTGCACCTATACAGCTTCTCCTCCTTCAAGGTTCAATACAAATTCCAACTCCTCCAAGAAGCCTCCTCTGATCCTCTAGCTGGAAATTCTCTCTTCTTTCTTTGAATTCCCAAAGCGCTCTGCTCAAATCTCTCATTGAACTTTAACTTTCTACCCTGATCACAATTCTAGCTTGATTAGTCTTCCTATATGTACATCTTACCTCCCCACTATGCTGCCAGCTTTCTACAGCTAATTTCTTGCTCATCCTTTATAGTGTTTGTTCCCATCTCCTCCAAAAGACTGTCCCCTCTATTATTCCTCATCTATCACTTATCTTCAATCTTTCTCAGTCTACTGATTCCTTTCCTACTGGCTACAAAAATGCCCATGTCCCTCCAACTCCTCAGAAAATCTCCCTTGATCCTCCCATTCCTGCTATCATCTTACATCTCTTCTGTCCTTTGCGGCTTAACAACTTGAGAACGTCATTGACAATAGGTGTCTTCCTCTCCTCTCACTCTCTTCGTAATCCTCTATGTTCTAGTTCCCAATCTCACCACTCCACAAAACTGTTACAATGATCTAACCACCAAATCCAGTGGTCTTTTATTAATCCTCATTCTCCTTGACCTCTGCGTTGCCCCTGACACTCCTGATCACTCTCTCTTCTCTCCAGGTTTCTGGGACACCATGCTCTTCTCTTATCTATCTCCTCCTGCCTCACCAACTGAGACCATCTTCTCAATGTCCTTATCCAGGTCACACCCGTTAATTGTATGAGTCCTAAAAGGTTCTGTCTGGGCTCTCTTCTCTTCTCCCTCTGTATGACTTCACTTGGTGATCTCATTAGCACCTATGAATTTAATTATAATCCCTATGCTCAAAGTTAGATTCTCAAATCTATCAATTATGCCCTGACCTCTCTGCTGACCTCCAAATTGGCATCTCCAATTGCCTTGAAGACATCTTAAAACTCCACATGTCCAAAAGTGAACTCATTACCTTCCCCCCTGCACCCTCCTCCCTTCCAAACTTCCCTATTATTGTTGAAGGCAGCACTATCATCCCAGTCCCCACCCAGGCTCCCAACCTAAGAGTCTTCCCAACTTCTCACTATTTCTCACCTCCCCAATATCCAATCTCTTGCCAAAAATCTGTCATTTTTCACCTCTCTTTGTCTCAAGTCTCTCCTCACTCCAATCCATCCTCCATTCGGCCATCAGTGATGGCTACCACGTCACCCTCCACTCAATGAACTCCAGTGGCTCCCTCTTCCTCCGCTCCACCCCATCCCAGTCTTCTTTTACCTTACTCCCCACATGTACTCTTCAGTCCAGTGACACTGGCCTCCTTGCTGTTCTAGGAACAAGACACTCTCTCTCTGCCCTGGGAATTTTCTCTGGCCACCCCCCATTCCTGGAATGTTCTCCCCTTTCATCTCTGCCTAGTGGCTTCCTTCAAGTCTCAACTAAAGTCTTATCTTCTACAGGAAGCCTTTCTCAACCCCTCCTAATTCTAGCGCTTTCTCTTTTAATTATTTTCTACTTATCTGATACATAGCTCGTCTGTTCATACTGTTTCCTTGTTGTCTCCCCTTGCAGATTGTGAACTCCTTGAGAGCAAGGACTGTCTTTTGCCTCTTTTTGTACCCCCAGCACTCAGCACAGTGTCTGGTACATAGTAATTGCTTAATAAATAACTACTGACTAACTGCTTGTTTTTAACCATTTAGCTCACAAATGCTCAATAATCAGTGGATAAAGCAACAAAAACTTTTAATTATTCTTTTGAAAATATCTAGTGTACTGCTTACCTACTGTTTCTGTGTTTTCTGAAGGTTTAATTCTATCCAAGTTACTAACAAATGTACAGTCATTCCCTTCTATTATACATTTGTCTCTTGAATCTAAAAAAAGGCAAAAGTGAAACAGTTAGTGAAAATTATTTTATAATAATTTTCTTCTTTGGAAAGACCTGTGATTCATATCAATCAAATAAGCATAAGAAATGAATGTCTTTTGTTATTAATAACTTGAACACTGAGAATAAGGTTTGTATGTACCAGCTTACTTCTGAAGAGTAGTTTATACTTCCAGCCTATACACCCTTACCATGACTGAGAGGAATAACCATAGTGGAGAAGGGCCCTGCCATCCCTGACCACCAACATCAATAACCAATTATGAGCAATGGGTAGACAAACCCTGGAAAGAGGCCCACCCAACCACCAGATCTACCCCAGAGGAGCAACCTTTGTGAAATGGTACTCAACAACTTTCTGTGCAGGTGCTACAGCCTCTGTCTCCTCAGTGGCCAGAGTTGCTGAAGATCCAGAAAAGAAAGTTCTCATTACCAAAGTCCTTAGCACTTTCAAATGGCTCAACATCAGAAACAGATAAGTGTTTTATCAATAGAAATGACATTTAGGAAGATTTATAGCATTTGCTTTGTAGCTGAAACCCTTCATATAAAACACCTCCCTTCTTAGAATGTGAGTTCCTTGTTAGGAGTACCTATCTTGCTTTTCTGTTTGTATCCCCTGGGTTTGGCACAAGGCTTTATACAAAGTATGCACTAAATAAAGGCTTTTTCATTCATCATTGTTATCCCTATTCCTATTATTAATAACTAATGGACATTTATACTGAAAAGGGCTTTGTGCACATGACTCGCCTAACCCTAACAACCCTGTGGCTGGATACTACTGTCTCCATTCTACAGACAAGGAAGCTGAGGTACAGAGAAGTTAAGTGAAGTGAAGCAAAATCAGACAGCCACCAAGGAGATGATGCAGTCAGGTCTCTCTTGAGTTGGTGTCTAGCACTGTCCCTGACTACACCAGCCTAGCTCACTTTAAAAGAACATGGGAAAAAATGAGACTAGCTGTTAAGCAGTGAATGACACATAACACAGATTGCAACAAACTCAAATGATTAAATTGATCATTTGGCGGCAAGTGATCCCTATCATCTCTTTAAAGACCAGAGACTCAGAGCATCTAAGAAGTGGAAGAGATCCCAGGTCATCTCGCAAAAAGCCTATCAGACCAATGTGTTTTTACAAGACCCCAACAAGTAGAAATCCAGCCTCTATTCACGCAGTCCATTCCACTTCTAGGAAATTCTAATTATTAGGAAGTTTTACCTTACGATATACCTAAAACCTGACCTACTGCAATTTCCATGCATTGCCCCTGGTGATAGCCAAGCAAAATGAATCTACCCCTTGCACATTATAGTCCTTCAAATGACCTGAAAAAAAACCTAGCAAAACAACAGGAAATCTAGGATACATGTGCACGTAATTTCCATTTAGTAAGAGAAGCTGAGTTTCTTTTTTTTTCAAGTCTGATATGATCTAAAGTTAATGAATACATATAATGGGCAAGTTTTGATTCTTTTGTGAATACTGTACTTACCAAAGGACATGGGCTGGGAAAGAATTTATATTAATCAAAATTATTTATACATTTTCTTTTATTTGCAATAAGATCAATATCCAAATTTCACAGCACATCTTCAGAGAAATAATGATAGACCTGTTTGTGAACACCATGCCTCTCTTAATATAGCCTAAGATAGTGTTTTTTTAATTTGTTTTAGTTTTCAACATACACTTTTATAAGATTCTGAGTTGTAAAATTTCCCCCCTCCCCCCTCCCAATATGGCATGCAATGTGATGGAGGCTACATAGGTAGAATCATATTAAAAATATTTCCACATTAGTCACATTGTAAAAGAATCAGAACAAAAGAGAAAAAATGAGAAAAACAAACAACAAAAAAAGAAAGAAAATACTATGTTTCAATCGAATTCAGACTCCATAGCTCTTTCTCTGGATATGAATAGTATTTTCCGTCATAAGTCTTTTGGAACTGTCTTAGATCATTCTCAGATGACTGAAAGCACTAAGTTTTTCAAATGTCATGTGACTCAACTTGAGCTTGTAACTGAACTTGTAATTCATTAAAACCTCCAGACTTCTTCCACAGTAAATATTGTCAAGCTACAACTCCCCCGTTCTATACTTGCTGAAATTTATTTTTTGCACTTGCATAAGCAGCTTGTAGCAAAGCCTAAGTCTAGACTTTTCCAACTGTCCCTACTCAATTTCACCTCATTTAATTTAGTTCTTTATCCAGACCTGACAGGATCTTTCTGGATCCTGAATCTATTATCCAATATGTTAGTGTTCTCTCCCAAAAACAAAGAATCTTGGAAAGGATTTCTGAAGCCATCTAGTCCAACCTGTACTGGGAAAGAATTGCTCCTATAACACCCCCACAAATGGTCAACTAAGCTCTCCCAGTGTCTCATCCTCCTTTGGGACAATTCTGTTATTTTTTTTCCCCCTTACATCAAGCCTAAAACCAGCTTCTTTCTAACTTCTAGCCATTTCTCCTAGTACTACCTTGTGAGCAAGGACAAATCCACTCCCTCCTTCCACATGAAAGACCTCCAAATCCTCCAAAATGATTGTCACATTTTCCTAGCCATGTCTTCTTGTCTCTAAATAAATCCAGCTTCATATCAAATAAAATCTGACAGGTAAACCTTCTAAGGCTTTATCTAAGTCACTGATAAAAATGTTGACCAGCACAGAGCCAAAGACAGGTCCCTTCCAAACTTCAAGAGAAACCTTTAAAGTGATACAGAACCAAGAAGAATCTCCTCACAGGGTGCACTGATTCAACCAGTTATGAATCCTCCTAAATATATCTTCATCAAGCACAAATTTTTCCATGTGGAAAATGATAAAACACTTTGTCAAACACCTGGGATGGCCCACAGGATGCTGGATGTAGACTGACAGAGGCAGAGTACAATGCAGTGGCTTTGAAATGTTTATTTTTACTCAAAGAACAGTATTATTTGCCATGGGGAATCTACTACACTGTACACTATGTCTACTGTATTCCTCTTGACTGACTGGTCTAATTAAGATGGCCTGGCATAACTTGTTTTTGATGAACCATTCTGATTTTGAGTGGCTGATGTTTCCCTGAGTGCTCACAAATCTTTTTATAACACTGTGGAGTTTTGTCAGAAACTTACTATTAGCCTATCAGTCTACAGACTGTATTCTCTTTCTATTTTTCAAAACCACGAATTTGCCATTTGTCTAGTCTAATGGCACCTCTTGTTTTTCAATATCTTTCTTTTTATAATAAATTTTTGTGGGTATCTTTTATTTTCACAGCACTTCTATTTCTCCCTGTGTCTTTCCTCCTCCTTGCCTTCGAGAGGCAACCCTTATACAAACATGCACCCGGGGACCCCCTCTCCTGTAAGTGGTGGGGGAGGGGTCATCTCACTAGTCTTTGGTCATTATAATCTCACTGCATTCAGTTATAATTATGGTTTTCCCCCATTTACGCAGTAGTCATGTATACTGTCTTCTTCGTTCTGCTTACTGACTTTGCATCTGTTCATGTGAGTCTTTTCATGCTTCTCTGAATTGATAGATTTGAGAATCTGACTTTGAGCATAGGGATTAAGTATAACACCATGGTTACATATATATACAATATACATTAAGTATAACACCAGTGGCTGGAAGGACGAAAGGCTCTCAAGAGAAACAAGGAAGTTTGAAAGGAGAAGTTTATAAAATAAAAGGACTGGATAAGAAAATACTTAAAGGCCCCTACAAAATTCTATGAACTTATTTGAGGAGTCTTTTTTTTAACTCATTCTTGTTGGTCTATTCAATATTAAAAATGGTTCACAAATAAAACAACCATGAACATAAAATGTGGCATTTGTGGATAGAAATGTGACACTGATGATGTCAAACCTGACTTCACAGATTGAAACTTCAAAGGTCTGTTGTCCTCTCAGCTATTATGAGAGCTCAGCAGGCATCAGACTATTTTATAAATAATGTAATGGCAACAAGAATAAATTTGCCAGGCTATGAAATGCATGGAAGACCCATTCCGACCCCAAAGAACTGAAAGGTTCCCAAGGCCAATAAGGCAACAGATTCAGCCTAAAGAAGTCCTGGTGGATTCAGCCTTAAGGTCTGACCCAATCAGAGGACAGGCTGGTGGACTCTTAGGGAATCTTCTTGTCAAAGTTCTTTTAGGAAATGTAGGATTCAGATCAATCAAGCAGTTAGTAAAGGTGTCATTTTATACTCTGATCCAGACCTACAGAGGAAACTCCAAAGGCTCACTGACCGAAATCATTTGTTCTCCTGCCCACTAGTAGGGACAGAGCAAATGGATCTTCAAATTCTGATTCATGAGGCATTTAGTAATTACAAATAGTTATCTGGTTAATAATAAAAAAAAAAAGTTAAAGAGAGAAGAAAAAGAAAACAGCTTCTGTTCTTACCTGCTAGATTTTTTAGATAGTCTAGAGATGGAAGAACTGGAGGAGATCTTTTCTGAAGGAAAAAGATGACCATGATTGTAAGGGAGAAATTTGTTAGCCAGGCACCAGGAATACTACTTGTCAAGCCATTCTGACGTGCCCAGCACCGAACACTGAACACCAGAGCTCTTACTCGGGAATCCAGGGAGCCATATATGTACAGGAGTTCTGAACTTTTCATGGCAATCCTAAATGAAAGCACAAACATTTTTAAAAGAAATCTGAACTATGAAAACTACTAGAGTTCTATTTTTAAAAAAATTTAATTGAAAATCCCTTCTAAGTAAGAAAAATGTTTGAACATAACTAAATAGTTTAACAAATTCTATCTACAATGAAAAAATTAAATCAATCACCAATGTGCAAGGCATTAAGGAGACAAGCATTAAGAACGAAAGAATTCCTATTTCCAATTAGTTTATATTTTTATATGGGAGACAAGTACATACGTTAACATAAACAGCATAAACATAAAGTCAATATATACAAAACACTCAAATATAAGGCAGTTTGAGAGGGAGGGTACTCACTGTGTGAGCAATGAGAAAGGATTTATACAGAAGCTAATGCTTACATTGCATCTTAAAGGAAGAGAGGGACTCTGTGAGGCGTAAAGAGGAAGCACATTTCAGGCATGTGAGATGGCCAGTGCAAAGGCAAAGAGAAAAGAGAAAGAGCATTGTGTGTAAGAAAGGGAGGGCAATCAGGTTTGCTGGATCAGAGTGCAAGACAAGGAGTAATGCCCAATGAAGCTGATAAAACAGATTAAGCTCAGGTTGCGAGTAGATTTAAAATCTAAAACAGAGCAATCTCTATTTATCTTAGACTCAACAGGAAGCTACTAGAGTTGATTGGGGAGGGGAGTAACATGGTCAGATCTGAACTTAAGGAAAATCACTTTGGTAGCACTATAAAAGATGAACTGCAGTTAGGAGAGACTTGAGACAGGGGCACCAATTAGTAGCCACTGCAATAGTTTAGGCCAGAGTCATGATGGAGATGATGTCTGGTGAGTAGAGAGAGAGCTGGACGAGAGATGCTGTGGAAGTAAGAATATCAAGATTAGACAGGATTAGGTAAAGGAGAGTGCCAGTCCAGGATGTCAAGGTCAAGAAACTGAGAGCCTGGAAGGTTGATGGCCTTCTACAGTCTGGAGCTCAGTTTTGCACATGATGAGCTTAAGATGTCTCTGGGGCATCTAGTACAATACTTCAAATTAAACTGAAGTACCATGCCTCATGGAATTATCTCGAGCAAAAACGCGACATTTGATGATAAATGATTAAATATTCAAAACTTGTTTTATTTTTTAAATTTTGTAATACAAAACAATAAACATTTATGGTTTGGAAATATAAAGCATTTTGTCCTCAACATTAAACACCAAGTTAATTGAACTATTTTAGTGCAATACTATAACTCATTATTTTGAATATTCCCCCCAATGACTTTAAAGACATTCGTTTCTATTTCTAACTCAAGATTATTAGAAAGTATGCCTGATTTTACAAGTGATATATTTAGTCTAGTGGTTCTCAATTACCACCCTTCATAGGCTGAATGGCTCCTGGATCTATGTAGCATTGTTTTCCAATGATTTGCAGGTGCTGCTATGTTTAATAAAATGGGAATTCATTTCAAAACAGTACTAAACAAAGTAATTTTTGTCATTATATATTTCTTTAATTGATGGATGCTAATACCAACACTAATACTATTCAGAGATTTCAAAGTTTTTTAATGTCAAAAAGTGATCTTCATATAAGGAAAGGTTGAGAAGTGCTGATTGTCTACCGAGAGACAAACCAGGAAGAAAAACGGAAGCAAATATCCTCATTGAAGGGCAAGCACTACATGTTTTAATAACTTTCAGTGTACTTTCTAAAACAATTAAAAATTCCATAAGCCCAATATTTACATGAGGAACTATTAAACTAGTTTGATATAAAGTAAAATTAGCAAGGAACTAGATTTTGATAATAATTTTCATTAGGTTTTCATATTATTAATAATTAATTGGAGTGTCTCCAAGTAAAAATGTAAAACAAACTCAAAGACTCATTCAAGACCATTTACAATGTGCTGTAAGCACTAAAGAGCCAAGCGAGGACTAGTAACTTTCAGAATAATAAGCATTTTTCACAATGTCCATAAAATTCACTTTGTGTAGCTGAGGTAAGAGGAAAGCTCAAGAAGAGTACATATTTAAACAACAGACTTTTATGTTTAACAAAACTAGGGATGATATATTTTGGCTGTAAAATAACGTTCCTGTAACACAAATGTTTTAAAAAAACCTGTACTGAATAACTTGACAAGTAAAGGTAAATGTCCTTATGTCATGTTTTAAGCCCTACACATCAAATGCAGTAATAATATGAAGGCTTGGGGAAAAAAAATCTTGGTTTAGCAGCAGAAAACTCCCCAACACTATGAAATACATTCATTTTGCTTGAAGGCTACCAGGTAAGAAATTCATATACATTTGCAGTACATATAAAATTCCAACCATTGATGAAACTGAAATCCATGATAAGTTTACTGATTAAATTTTAATCTCACCAAAAATAACCACAAGCTCTCCCCTCTATCCCCCCCCAATTTCCAAGAATAATTCTACACTGGATTTTCTCAAGCTATCAGTCATCTTAATTACGTAATCACTGGTGAATAAAGAGAAATGAAAGTAAAACCAAAACACCCATGAGAGTAAGATGCAAACAATGAACTTAATATCATTTTATTTACTGAGAACTGCGGCAAAGAATTCTTTGTATGAAAACCGACTTTTTTTTTAAACCAAAATGTTAGTTTATAGATTTCTGAGTACTAAATGACATGGAATTTGGACTAATAAAATGGAAACATGATGAATACATCTAAATATTTCTCAAGAACAGAAGCCAACTCTACATTGAAAATTGTGTAACCTGACCTAAAACTATAAAAAAGAACAAAGTCAACAGCTGCTTAGTACAAATGACTGGACTTTATAAGCAATAGAAGGGTGAAAAAACTAGCTGTCATTTGATGGCTTGACAGTAAATACTATAAATAGGTACTCTCTACATACACCCTCTTGTCAAATTGCACTAGTAAGAACAAGAAGTTTCTCCCCAATAATGAATATTAGCTTTTTCAATGTTCTATCTGCCTAAAAACGAGCTAGATCATAAATCATAACACATGTGCTTTACGAGCATTAAATGACTTGTACAAGACTTAAAAACATTTAATACATTCTGCAAAACCCCCAAATATGTTTGAGTTTTAAAATGACGTTTGGATGCATCAAATGATAAATTCTGGAAATCATACCTATTATTAGCAGTCAAATCACACTGAAAACCAGAAGCCTGATGAGAGAACCTCACCAGTGGACAGCGAGCATGTAGTATCTTCTGCACGCTAACACAGCCTGGGCCAAAGTTGTCCAGGCATTCTCCAATCACAGATAGAATCCTTTGAGTGGCCCATCTTTCAGAAAGGACATTTTTCACCCGATATTCCATTAAAAATGGTCCTGCTGTCTAACAAGAATACATATGTAAACATTAGTTGCTTAAAAAGTACAACTCTTTTGAAAATATATGTTGTCATTTTACGAAAAAACATTCTTAATGCAATTTGAATAAATTTTTTAAAATAAAAATTTTAAAATCACATTTCCCCAAATTTATAAACTACTAGTAAATAAAAGTTGCCCTTTCAGTTAATGTACTATCCATACAATATCACATACTTTGGATATCATGTCTTACCATTACACCACAAGCCCTTTTACTCTACAAAGGTTTTTAAAGTCAAATGCACCTCAACACCCCCAACATGTTACTCAAAACCCCCAATAACATGTTATTTCCTCTACTGATTTCTTTTATCAGCAGTTTTTCATTAGCTTGAGAGTTCTTTATTGAAAGAAAGGAAAAAAAGGTTACTATTATTTTTAGAAAATCTCTGTAATTCAGTTATGCACTGCTTTAAGGTATTTTTGCAGTTTCCCTAGGTTTTTCTTAGTTTGACATATAAGAGATGATTACTTTCCTAGCTCCTTTCCTCAAAAAAAAGAAGGAAAGAAAGGAAAAAAAAGGCCTAGAAAAGGCCTAAGGAAAATAGGGACCATGATAAAAGTGGATGTCAATTAAGGAGCAGGAAAATGTAGAACTAGCCAATACAAAATCATCTCAAACAAGATCAAAGATGATCTTCTTCGAACAACTGGCACTTAGTGCCTGCCAAATGAAGGAAAAACAAATGGGAGAGGATGGCACCCATCTCAGATGGACCTGTGATATCATCCCAGTAAGGATCTCCTGGCATGAAACCTCCCTCCACTGAGGCAACTTGATAACCCAACTTCCATAGTCTTAAGACAGTTGCCTGGGGCACTAGGTGTTCTGTCAAAGCCTGTATGGAACAGAAACAGACACTGAATTTAGGGTGCCTCTTTAAGCAGAAGTAAAGGAAGTAGGAAGGCAGCTAGGCTGCAGTGGTTAGAGTGCCAGGCCTGGAATAAGGAAGGCTCATCTTCCAGAATTCAAATGTAGGCCCATACACTTACTAACTATGTGACCCTAGGCAAGTCACTTAATCCTGTTTGCCTCAGTTTTCTCATCTGTAAAAAGAGTTGGAGAAGGCAATGGCAAACCATTCCAGTATCTTTGCCAAGAAAATCCCAAATGGGGTCAAGAAGAGTTAGATACCATTGAAACAATACAACAACAACAAAGGAAGTAGAAAGTTTGTCAAAGGGAAGGTGTTCAATCATTATCAATCAATAAACATTTATTAAGCCCCTACTATGTGCCAAACACTATGTTAAGTGTCGAAGATACAAAAAGCAGAAAAAAAAGTCACTGTCCTCAAGGAGCTTACAATCTAATGGAAGAGACAACATGCAAACAAATACATACAAAGTAATACACATGTAAAAAGTAATACATGATAATTAGGAGATAATTAAAAGAGGAAAAGAGCTAGAATTAAAAGGGGTTGGGGGGCAGCTAGGTGGCGCAGTGAGTAGAGAACCAACCCTGGAGTCAGGAGGACCTGAGTTCAAATGTGACCTCAGACACCTGACACATTAGCTGTGTGACCTTGGGCAAATCACTTAACCTCAATTGCCCTGCCTTCACCCCTCCAAAAAAAAGGGAGGGGGGAGGTTAGGGAAGGCTTCTAGCAGAAGGTGGGATTTCAGTTATCATGGACAAAAAGGGATACTATCTCAAGTTAGGACATGTGATTTTACTGGCTTAAGAAATAGCTAATAAGAAAATTCTACCAAAACCATGGCATAGCTGCTCTGCTTAATTTTAAAAGTTGTCTGGGGTCCTAAGATATTAAATGACTTGCATCAGAGGCAGGACTTGAACCCAGGACTTTCTAACTCTGAGGCCAGCTTGATATCAACTCTACCATGCTGCCTCTCATGTTTAGCCATTGTCACAACTCTGCTTGTGGGAAAGACATCGAATGCGGCATTAAGCCTGGCAAAAGCAGGGTTTTGACCTACCATATCAGAGACACAAGATCTCTCTACTCACTTGAGAATAATTAACCAGTTTCCCAAAAATCACAAACCTAGTGGGTCAGACCTGGAAGAGAAGCCCAGGCTCTAGCACAGTGCTCTTTCTAATACTTTATGCTATTTCCCAATATCTATATGGTTATTCCTAACTCCTAATAGCAATATAATAAATGGAGCACCATTGTAATTCACCTCTTTTCTCTGTTTTCTACTTTGAAAATAACAAGGTCGTCTTTAGGCAATAGAAATTCCAAATATTGTTATGAACTAAAAAGCTTAGAAATATAGAGAAGATGAAACCAAATCAATTAATGCAGAAAAGCGATGCCAAATTCTGTATTTAAGGAAACAACAGTGAGATATATCATTCAACGCATCAAGAGCTCAATGACTATTTTGCTGGGGATGTTATCTTCTTATAAAATAAAAATTCTGTGAGGACTGGTACTGTCTCACTTTTGTGGTGCCACCACATTCACAATACCTCAGAGGACTTGGTACACAGTGAGGGCTTAACAAATGCTTGTTAATTAATTGAGGAAATTCATACTTCAGATAGAGGTTAGACTGTAGGACTTCTGAAGTCTGTCCTAACTTAGAATGCATCATTACATGAATTAATATTACTAAAGTCATTCAGTCAACAAGCTTCTATTTAGCACCAGGGACTCAAAAGTAAAAAAAAAAAAACCATGCCCCCGATCTCTATATGCAATCAACTATATACATATATGATACACACGGTATCATATATGGTACTGTGGAAGGTAACTTCAGAAGGAAGGGGAGGAGGAAAAAGGGGGAACAACTTGGAAAGGCTTTTTACAAAAAGTGGTACTTGAGTTGAAGATTGACAAAAGGGGCAGCCAGGTGGTGCAGTAAATACAGCACCGGCCCTGGAGTCAGGAGGACCTGAGTTCAAATCCAGTCTCAGACACTTGACACTTACTAGCTGTGTGACCTTGGGCAAGTCACTTAACCTCAATTTCCTGGCAAAACGAATAGACAAAACTGAGGATATGCTTTCTTCCCCGGATGCTCACTCAGATCTTATTCATTTTGTATATATTATGTGTATGTTTATATGGCACATAAACACTGCTGCTGGGACCCAGGGGCTAAGGTAGGGTACCTTCTCCTCGTCCTGTGTATGTGGTCCTACCTATTAAATTTTATTAAAAAGTAAAATTTATAAAAATATTTTAAAATTTCTATTGGTGTCCAGTGTGTGTATTCTGAATGAGGGGCCTCATAACAAAAGCTCCTTCTCTTTTTTCATGTAGTTTAGGCAAAAGGATAGTAAGAATTCTTCTGAAAGAAATATCCTTATTCTAAAATAGAAATAACAACTGTATGGGGCAGCTAGGTGGTGCAGTGAGTAGAGCACCAACCCTGGAGTTAGGAGGATCTGAGTTCAAATCTGACCTCAGACACCTGACACATTAGCTATGTGACCTTGGGCATGTCACTTAACCCCAATTGCCTTGCCTTCTCCCCTCAAAAGAAGCAAAAAAAAAAAAAAAAGTTGGTAACTTAACTAAGGAGCATTTAGATTAGGCAGTTAGCTCACTAGAATGAAACAGAAGAGTACTTAGAACCACTAAGTTCCTAATCTGCTCTTCAAATCCACCAATTCACACTCCTTCCCTAAAAGAAGGTGGGTAGAAAGATAGAGAGTATAACACTAGCAAAAACTCTAAGTTAATCATATTAATAGCATTTAAATTTCATTTGTAATCTTCATAGATATTAAATTTAAACTACTGTAAAACTCAATACATCAGATGAAAATCTGCTCTACTTTAAACAGTAAAAAAAAAGAGCTTCAATTTTCAAAGAATCACATAATTCCAGTATTTGGAAGGGACTTCAGTGATCAACTACTTCAAAACACATCTGAAAAATATAGTCCTTTGTAGGATACACCCAGCAAGTGTTCTATCCTTTCATTTTCCTATTCTCGAAACTTAAAATCTCAAAGTAGTCTACTCTATTAGAACAGTTCCAAAGTGACAATCTTCCTCTAACTTAAATCTACACAAAATGTAGGACTAAATTAACAAGGACTCCACAAAAACTTTCTCTAAAATCTTCAATTTTTAAGTGTGAGACCAATGTCCAAAACTTCTCCCTCAACCAACACCAAATTTCCCAGGTTCCTACTTTCAGTATTTTTCTCCTTTTTCTACTGAATTATTCAAAAAGCCCTAAAATAGTTCTTATTGCCTACATTGGCAATTCCATCAAAAGAAACTGCTCTGAAGAGGTCACACAATGACTGAGAATACTCCATTTACTTGTGATATGCTTCCTACTTCATAACCAGTTCCTAACTCCCTGATTCTCTTCTTAAAAACTCAGAGAAAGCTTTTAAATACACAGAAGGCCTTTCAAAATTCTAATCATGTCTCTTTGTTGATTAATTTCTTAATTTCAAAATTAACTGTAACAGCATAGAGAGACAGATTCATACTTACCTTTGTAGCACGGTTTTTCCCAATATCATCTAGGTCCAAAAACATGTCCAAATCACATCCTAGTTTCCCAAAGCTGTTTACTGATGAGCCAAATGGTTTGATAGTACAAGATGGAAAATACGCAGCGGCAATATCCTCAATGAGAGAGCAGGTAAGGTATCGAAGCCTAATATTCTCCTCTGTTATTTGTAACATCTTCATGAGAGTGTTTATCTGGCCTTCTACCTAGCTGACCAAAACAGAGACACAAAAAACTCAAGAAATGACAGAAGGAACAAGTCAATTAGACGACTTTGTTTACAATTTGTTAATGCCTGTGATCTGCTAATTTCGAAATTCTTGAATTATTTATCTCTGAAGCTAAAAAGCAAAACAATACCCCCTTTCTCTGAAATAATAATTAAAGTGAAAAAATGAAGACCAGAATTAGGATCACACCTTTTCCTGAGAAACTACCACTCCAAAACAACAATAACAAGAACCCAAAACAAAAAACCTCTGGCAAAGAACTAACAACC
This sequence comes from Phalanger gymnotis, assembly GCA_028646595.1. Classification (NCBI taxonomy): domain Eukaryota; kingdom Metazoa; phylum Chordata; class Mammalia; order Diprotodontia; family Phalangeridae; genus Phalanger; species Phalanger gymnotis. The sequence continues at coordinate 51,884,137 of CM053623.1, read as the reverse complement.
CATTTTAGGGAAAAAAAATAAAGAAGAGATGCGAAAAACAACAAAGATGACAATTTAAGAAAATAAAAAGCAAAAAAACACCACTTTTTACAAAAAGAAACAAATAAAAGTGATTAGCATTAATAATTTCTTAAATGAGATTAATAATAATGATTTTTTTAAAAAAGAAAACTAAAAGCCAAGTTTAAAGGTTAAGGAACAGGCAGAAATGGGCAAGGCATTTCAAATTATGTAAGCAAAAATTCCAGTTTCCTGAACGATATGGTATGTTTACCAAGATATCTATTATTTAGTTACCTTTAAAACAGTGAATCTTATTACTCCTACATACTTGCAAAAAGACAAGTAAAAATACATAACTTACACTTTCTGCATCACAAAGTGTCTGGATAAGATCCACATTTAAAGGGCTAGACTGGTTGCTACACTGCACAAGCATCCCATCTGAAGTTTGGTTTGATGGATTCTTCAAGTTTAAATGAAAGAAGCGAGATTTAAAAGGAATAGGAAACTCTGTTTCTCCACGAGGGATAAAAGTTGCATCCTGTAGTGAAGCTATACTTTCCTTTTTGGAAAACTCTACAACAGCATGAACACCCTATTGAAAAAAAAGCCACAAATACAAGAACAAGAATTATATGGTAATAGATGTAGAATCACTGTCTATTTGGCTTTTAATCACTTACGTTACCAAGTTATATTTTGATGAAATTACCAAATTATAAACATTTTCTCTCTTTAAATCGTTCTCTTTTCACAAATTTCTTACTATTTTGCACTTCCATATAAAGATAGGGATAGAGGATAAACATATTAAGAAAATATCATTTAGAATAAAATGTAAAAATAAATTGGATATTTAAGCAACAAACTGAAAGGCTAAAAACAAGATTATCTTGTCCATCACTAACCCTGAAGCAAGCAAATAGCTACTGTTACTTATAAATGATGAATCCTGCAGTTACAACTTCTATTTGTTGGAAGAATACAAATAAATTTCAGTAGTCAAAGAATACAAAGAATCCTATAGATCTGTATCATTTGGCAGAAATGCACTCCTTTTAGAACATTGTATATAGTGACAACATAGTTCAACGATCAACTATGATTGACTTCTCTCTCCTCAGCAACACAATACAAGACAACTCCAAAAGACTCATGATGGAAAATGCTATCCACATACAGAGGAAGAAGTGATGGAGTCTGAATGCTGATAGAAGCATGCCATTTTCACTTTCTTTATTTTTTCGTAGTTTTTTTACCCTTTTGTCCTGTTTCTTCTTTCACAACATAACTAACACGGAAAGATGTTTTATGTGATTGCACATGTATAACTTGTATCAAATTGCTTACTATCCTAGGGAGGACAGAGGAATAAAAATTTGGAACTCAAAATATTACTTAAAAATTAATGTTAAGTGGCACAGTGAGTAGAGCACTGGCCCTGGAGTTAGGAAGACCTGAGTTCAAATTTGGCCTCAGACACTTGACACATATACTAGCCGTGTGACCTTGGGCAAGTCACTTAACTCCAATTGCCCTGCCTTCTCCCATCAAAAAACAAAAACATAATAATGTTAAAAATGGTCTTTACATGTAATTGAAAAAAAAAATAGCATCAAAAGAAACAAATGCACTCCTTTCGTTGAACAAAGTCCAAAACAGTGACTGAGCTTCCTAAGAAATCTAAGAGCATAAACTACACGCACAAAGCTCATGTTGTTTCCTCACTTAGTCATGTCGTTTTCTCTCAAACTTTGAACGTTCTGAGAACTTACAAAGCTTTCGAAGAAGAAATGATTAGTGATTTCTCCATGCTGACATAAATACTTAAGAAGCTTCTTCTCAGGAACTTTCTTGGAGAAGCTTATTAAAATGGACCTTTGTGCCTGCTCGCATCTTTCTTTTTGCACCTCAGAAAAAGTCTTTTTCGTGGTCTTTTCTTGCAAGCCTATGAAAAAGACAAAAACATTTCCCCCCACAAATTAATATTAATATTTAATTTATACTTTGATGAGGCTGTGTAGTACAATGGATAGACAGCACTGGAGGCATGAAGACCTGGGTTCAAGTCCAGCTTCTGACATATGCTACTCATATAACCATAGTCAAGTCACTTAGCCTAGTAATACCCCAAGAAATTGTCTAAAACTGTAAGTTGGAAGAGGGTTGCCGGTGAAAGGCATTCACAAACTGGAAGCTCCCTCTATCAATGACATCACAAACCTGGACCCTCCCTCCCTCCACAAAAGGAGTATTTTGGCAACCTGAGAGAAAAATTTATTAAGTGAGCGTAACTTTACAACCACAATACTAAACAGGTCTATTTTCGTCTCCTACCACAGTGTCAACTTTCCCATGTAGCTATCCTTAGAATTCTCCATAGTCCGTTTTAACCTATTATATTTATCTATAGTGCCCATGGAATGAATCCCACAAAATTTGAAGAACTGTGAACAAAAAGAGGAAAATACAATTTCTCATTACAAATACATGTATGTGTGGGTGTCTTATTAGATGGCCAGAGTAAAAAGTGTGTAAGTGTGTGAGTGTGTGTGTGTGTGTGTATGTGTGTTAATTTAAGGGAAGAATAAACGAGGTAATGAGGTTAAAAAAAATGTGATAAATTTCCTCTCTTTTCTACTTGTTTTTCATGTTGTTTTTTTTTTTTTACCAAAGATCTAAGTATTTGGTTATAGGCTTACCTAAGATAGAGGAAGCAAAGAAAAAAGGGAAATCTTGAAGAAAAATGTAAGCAGGGCCAATATGCCCATTTTGTAGTCCAATAAAAACATTTGAGGACTCAGGTTTTTCTTCTTAGAGTAACTCCTATGTCCAGTGATACTATGACCTTGACAAAAAAGGATCAACAACAGAGGGAAAGTATATGAACAAAAATCATTTCCAGCACTTTTTGTAGTAGCAACAAAATGGAAACAAATGACAAAAATCTGGGAAGGACCCCCAATATATTAGATGAGCATCACTAATCGCTTCTTGAACATTTCAAACTATATGTCCAATAGCCATTGCAAACTCGAAGTGTACAAAACTGAACGGATGAAATTTCTTTTTTTAAATTATTTTTTTCAGGCAGCAAAAATCTACCCTTTCTCCCTCCCATGCCTCAATCCCTCGACTGAAAATGAAAAAGAAACAAAAGCCCTATTACAAACATGTATAGTCAAGCAAAACAAATTCCCGCATTGGCATTGTCTAAAAGAAACACACATACGCACACCTCCAATTCTGAGTGTGTGTGTGTGTGTGTGTGTGTGTGTGTGTGTGTGTATGTGTGTTCTCTCCTTTGACCAGTTCAAATATAAGAGAGAGGTTCAAGGACTGAACACTCCCACTATCCCTTCTTGTATTAAGTATAGACTTTTACTTGGGCACCCAGATGGTGAAATAATTTTAACAATCCTTTCCCTTGCCAACCCCACCCGCTCCCTTTCCATTCAAACTTTTAAGATTTAATAGAACCACTCACAGGCCTTGGTCCAATTAGAATTCTTTCTATGACCTCCGATGATGATAAGAGTTCTGAGGGGTCAAATGTATAAAGTGAAGGAATTTCTTTTTGAGTTGCCATATTTTCCAGAAACAGTGGACCCAGAATATGGAGGAAGCCCACCCTTAGCTGACACAATGTATTGTTTGCATCTCAAGCTGGACTCCCTGTGTGTCCTTGGGAGTCAAGCAAGGTGCCAGTAAGTCTGTACACTGAGAAATTGCTTGTGCATCTGAGACCCATGTAGATAAGCAGACCACCTATCTTTCTAGTCAAGCTTTGTTGTTCATCCTTGGCTCTTAAAGAGGACCAATGACATCTGAAGTCAGGAAGGTGATGTCTTGATTTGCAAGTGCATTAGATTTAAGTGAGGTAGGGCAGTGCAAAGCCATCAGCCTCACTCCCTCCTTCAGAGCCACCTGGGAGCAGTTCCCAAGAGAAAAGAATTTGGCTTTGGCTACCACCTTGCTCCAAGAGGTGTTTTGTCCTTTTCCCACCTTTATTGCACCTTTCCCCTCCCACGCTACACCCCTTTTAGGTGAAATTTTGTCTTCTCTTCCTCCCTTTGACCTACTGTTATAAAAATGCAAACTTCTGTATGGATTGTGAACTCTTGGGGTTCCACATGCATGTTCATTTCTCTTGTAATAAACTAGTTTTCAAGTAAGTTTCGTGAAGTTGTGATTGCTGTCGACAATAATCTTCCCATATTAGAATATAAGTAGCCTGTCTTTGTTTAGTCTTTCATGTTTACCAGTTTATATTTCTCTTCACTCCCGTGCTTGAACTTCAAAGTTTCTGCATAGCTCAGGCCTTTTTATCAGGTAGGTTTGGAAGTTCTCTATTTCACTAAAGCTCCATTTTTTTGCCCTGTAGAATTCAACTGTTTTGCTGGGTAGGTATTCTTCACATCTCCTTTGCCTTCTAGAATACTGTATTTGAAGCTCTCAACTCCTTTAAAGTAGAAGCTACTAAATTGTATGTGATCTTAACTGGAGCCCCTCAGTACCTGAAGTAATAACTGGAAACTACGTTACTCGAGGAATGGTTGAAGGAAAAAGGAATGTTTACTTTGGAAAAGGAAACTTACAGTGGGACACAGCCACTTTCAAGGAGAGAGCAAGGGAGGGATACCTAGGGAGGGAAGGGGTGGGGGGGAGAGTGAGACAGAGACAGAGATCAAGAGCTCATGAGCTCTAATACAGAAGAGATTACTTTCTGTAGAGCTCCAAAGGGAAGGAGTGGTAGTGGTAGTGTCAGGGAGCTAGGATTAATCCCAAAGTAAGGAAGAACTTTCTACCAATTAGAGTAGTCCCAAGATAGAACTTCTAGCTTAGGAGCACTAAACATTTTATCATTGTAACTGTTCAGAGGCCTGTACCAGAAATATTCTGTACCAGAAATATTTTAAAGAGGACTGTTGGCCATGGTAGCAGGTTGGACTAAATAATAACTAATATCTCTTTCAATACTAAGATTCTGGGACTAGCTGCTAATGAAATGAAATTACCCTCTTTTCAAAAATTTGAGTAATTCAGACAAGGAGATTTGTTACTAGTTATTGCCTATGTTACTGCGCAATGTTTGTTTTTATTTTTATTTTGGCGGGGGGCTGGGGGAGTAATCTAAGATTTCATTAATACAGATCAGAAATGCTCATTTAGAGGTACTATGGTAGCAAAATGAGTAGAGCACTAGATCCAGAACCAGGAAGACCTGAGTTCAAATCCAGCCTCAGACATTTGCCGGTTGTGTGACCATGGGCCACGTCACTTAACCTCTTTTTTTTTTTTTTTCAGTTTCCTCATCTATAAAACAAACATCCATAAAATGAAGTGAATCTCAGGGTTCAGACGATATTTGTAAACCTTACAGTGGAACATAAATGCTAACTATTATTGACACTGTTACTGTTATTATTGTTCAATTACCAAGGGCACTGAGAATTTAACTGACTTTTAGGACCATGGATTTAAAGCTGGAAGCTCATCTGGTCTAACCTCCTCATTTTACAGTTGAGGGAACAGAAACCTAGAGGGGTTAAATGACTTGTCCTGTCCAAGGCCATATAAACAGTAAGCGGCAGAGTCGGGATTTGGGTCAGGGTCCTCTGACCCCCAATTCAGCACCTCAAGTTCAACACTCTCTGCATGAAACCAGTGCCACACAGCTCCTGCGTGTCAGAGGCAGGACTTGAAACCAGGTCCTAAGCCAGTCTTCTATTTATTACCCCAAGAAGTTTCTCAACCCAGTAACTTCGATCAGTGAAATTATCTTAATGACACCAAAAGGGAAACTGAACTATCCCTACCAGCCAATCCAACATGTCCAAAATCACCAAGGCTCCCATCGAGGCCCTGAACCTGACTGGATGTCCTCCTACACTATGCACTCCTGAAGAATATTTATTTGCCATAAGGTGGCATCCCAATGACTGTTTTGTTCCTTTCAGAGAACCTAAGGGAAAAATTTTCTCCTATAATTTAGTAAAGACTGTTCTGGACCTTTTTTAAATCACTGGACTTCTCTAATGTGACCCTTGTTTATTATTCCAATATATTCTAGACTAATTGGTCCTTCCTTTCCATGTAATCTAAAAAAGACACAAGCACAAAACCTCAAGGTGGAAATTAATGGGCTAGCCAGTTTACAAAAATCATTTGTTACTCTATTCTGGATTAGACCTTGGAGTTTTTAACAAGAGGAACCAACTACTAGCTCACAATACAATATTAATGCCCTCAGTGAAACACCACTGAAAAGTGATACCGATTCTTTCAAGTTCAGTCTTTCCATAAACTCACTCAATGATTGTTTGTTTGTAATACAATAGATGCCTAATTAATATTTACTGATTGAGGTCCTGGTGTTATCAGTAAAGGCACAGACAGCCTCCATTTCCCTGGGGGAAATATACTACTTCACTTAACTTTAGGATGACAACAAAAGAATGCTTTACTATTACCACTTAAAATTATACCTAGAAGAATACTAAATGGGTCTCAATAGGAATAGATCAGATTAATGATATTATCAGTATTAACACAGCTAGCACTTACATAGTGCCTACCACTTGACAGGCACTTTACACATATGATCTAATGCATCCTCACAACCTTTCCAGATAGGTACTGCTATGCTCACTTTACAGATGAGGAAACTGAGGCTGGCAGTTTCCTGTGTGGCCCTGGGTCACACAGCTAGCAAGTGTCTGGGACCACATTTGAACTCAGGTCTTCCAGCCACCTGGCTGCCTTCCTAGACCAGTCTTCGTGGGACACTGAAGGCTCCAGTGGATGTCTGGGCCAGGTGGAACACGCTATCAACGCCCCAATCTGAAGACCCGGGGCCCTGTGGGGCGGTCTGGGGGTGTGGTTGAGGGGGCGGGGGGGAGCCGGAGATCCTGTCTGGGTTCGGGACCCAAGTGTGCGGGGTCCCCCGGCCCAAGGGTCTCCGGGTGGGGTGGGGGGGCTCCAGCCCTGGAGCACCTCCAGCACCACCCTCGTAGGGAACAGGAGCCCAGAGAGGCTAAGGGGCGGCCCAAGGTCAGCAAGGCTAGAGAAGAACCCCCGGCCCAGGACCGAGAAGGCCCAGGCTGAGCCCGGTCCCCCCCACCCCAAGGGGCCACAGAGCCCAGACCCTCTCCCCTCCCCCGGGGCAGGCTCTGAGGGGCGGGGCTAAGGGAGACCACGCCCCATGGCCGCGAACGCCCCACGCTTCCTTACCCCCAACACACAGAGGCAGGGCTGGCCGAAGATAACCGGCCGCTCCTACTCACTTGGCTCCGCGCTCCCCACAGGCGGCTCATCTTTTTTGAGGATGGCAGTTCCGGGAGAACTGAGGTGCCGGTGAAGAGCGTCAAGGAATCGGCCCCTACCGTGGGCGCAAAGAGGTAGACGGGTCACCAATCCCACGCGGGCCGCCATTGCCTCTTGTTGCCGGGATGGGGGAGGGGAAAACAGCTAAGAGTAAGGGTCAGGAGTCGTCCTGCGCATGCGCCCTACGGTAACCCAGACGGAGTGTCGCGTGGGTCAAACCAGAGCGCGCGGACGTTATTCACTTCTGAAGGAAGAGGCGGTCGCTGCAACGTTGAGGAAGAGGAGTCCTTAAGACCCGTGAATGCCGCTTCCCCTGCTACCTGACCAGGGTCCTGAGAAAAGAAAAGCCGAGCCTCACGCGCTCCCCGCCCTTACTCCAAGATTTATAAATCAAGCGGCAACATTAAGAAATACACTCAGAGCATCATCCCGAATTGTGTATTGGGGAGGGGGCAGGGCGCTCCCTGCGTGACTCTGGTCCCGTCCCTTGGCTACTGCGGCTTCCCGTAGAATAATGAGGTCATCGCGCTGGATGCGCGCCCTGCACGTCTCCAGACTTGCGTCATCTGAAACTTAGAGATGAGCGCGTACGTCAGAGTCAGGGGCGCTGGGTTCAAATTCTACCACTGATGTTTACTGGCCCCGGTTAGGTTATAGGCATCCACCTATTCAGTACCCTTTACGTAGGATCAAACGAGATAATATATAGCAAACCTCAAAGGCTACCTAGGTGCTTCATTATTATTACCACTGTAACATCAACAATACATTATCGATCCGATTATTAGTATAACTATTAAGGATCCATTATTTCTTATTAACAGTATTTATTATAATTACTATTTACTATTGTGATATTAATTGTAATAGTTATATATAGTAATGGTTATTAATAATGGATAGAGCACCAGGTCTGGAGTCAGAAAGATGTAAGTTCAAATCCAGCCTCACTTAACTGGTATTGATCTGAGTTCCTCACCTGTAAAATGAAGACACAGTGGAGAAGGAAATGGCAAACCATTCCAGTAACCAGTATCTTTGCCAAGAAAAGCCACAGTCAGACACAGAACAACAACAGCATAACTATATATTAATAATGTATTATTTCCTGTTATTATAATTTATTACTGTAGCTATTAGTGCATGATTTCTTCCTGTTTATTACTATAAGTTAATAATGCATTATTTCATACTAGTATCACTACTAGTAATGCATTATTTCTTACTATTGATAGTTATTACTATGACGATTATTAATAATTTGTTGTTACTACTACTGCTGCTGCTGCTGCTACTACCACCACTACTACTATTACTACTACTACTGACTACTACTTCTACTTGCCAGACAGTGTGCTGGGGAAACAAAGGCAAAAAACCTACCCCTGTCCTTAAGAAGTTCACACCTTAATAGAGAGCAGCCATGTACAGACAAGATATAGACAGAATAAAATGGGAGTGGTCTCAGCATTAAAAAAAAAAAAAAACAAGGAGTTGGGTTATTCTCTAGGCCTTTGAAAGCCAAACAGAGATTTTATATTTGATGCTGGAGGTAATTGGAAGTTCCCGGAGTTTATTTAATAGGGAGTGATATGGTCAGACCCATGCTTTAGGAAAGCCAATTTGATCTCTGAGCAGAGATTGCATTGGAGCAGGGATCCTAGATGAGGAGTCCAACCATCAGGCCCTTTCATTAGTGCAGGCATTAGGAGATGAGGGCTTGTACCAGGATAGTTCCATTGTCCAAAGAAAGGAAGGGTGGTACACAGGAGAAGACAGCACTTGACCACTGGCGGGGAGGGGAGAGGAGGGGTGGTGTGACCAAGAATGAGGTGTGAAAGATGACACCCAGACTAAAGCAAACAAGGCCTATTATAGCGCTCATGTTCTGTTAGCACTGGCAAAATGTGTTGGTTTATGTGTTGCTGCCTAGAATAACAATGAGAAAAAACCCATCTCTCTTCCTAGGTCATGGGATCATTGCACATGCTGGATCTAGAACTAATATGGATTTAGTGTGGGAACCCTCCTCTTAGAAATGAAGCTTCTGGAGGCCAACCAAGCACTACCATAAGTGAGCTGCACTAGCTAGTTAGTGCTGCCCTCATGCCCGGAAGCAGCAAGGTGGTGTGGGGGTAGACAGAGTGATTAACTTGGAACCAGGAAGGCCTGAGATGGAAATCCTCTCTCTCACTTTCACTATCCGTGGGACCCTGGACAGCTTCTTTTAACCTCTTTCAGCCTCAGTTTCCTCATATGTTACTTGGGGATGATAATGGCACTTACCTTACAGTGTTCTACGGAGGATCAATGAATTAACACAGGTAAGGCACTTGGTAAAGTACTGTGTAAATATTAGCTATTATCATTACTCCTTGAATCAGAGAGAATGTAAGAGGGGTGAGAAACAAAGGGAAATGGGTCAGCTTTTCAATAAACTACTGTGTGCAACTGTGCACACTCGGGGTCAGTGAAGTTCCCAGCAAACCTCAGAGGGCAGAAACCTGAAACTCAGTGAGACTGTGTTAAATGAAACTGCCTCCTCAAGGCTAACAGGACCAGACAATGGGGCTATTGATGTTGACCAGAGTCTGTGTATTTTTTTTTTATAAATACTCTGAGCTTTAGGACTCTTTAAGACTTTACTTTTAAAAAAAAAGAATATGGTAAATAAATAGAAGTGTAATTGGACATAAAGACAATAGTTATTCAACATATTTTGAACATAGGTTATGAGATATACAAAGAAGTAAAAGAATGTCTTACTTAAGAAACTTGAGTCTAATTGGGGAGAATTCGTAAATTTGATAACTGATTTTTTTCTGCTATGGATATTAGCTAGGATAAGGTCTTTAGTCAAAACATAAAATTGGTATATTTTATAGGAACTCGTGTGTTTAGATAAAGTTAAATAACCTCATTTTATTGATACAATCACTTTATTGGAATGACTTTTTTTTATGTTTTTAATTTTTGACACTTTATGGCTGTTACCTCATTTGACCATCACAACAACCCTGTGAGGTAGATTCAGTTTTTATGTGAGTGGAAAACTAATTATTTCCTTAGAGACAAGACTAGTTATATAATCTTCTCTGCCTCTCCTTCCCTTCTACTATTCCCTCTTCCCCCAAATATGTGCAATTATTCTGTTTTCTACCTGCTTTTGGTAGATCGTGTAGAAGGTCTGGGGAACCAGCTTCAAGCCATATAAGACTTATTTGCTGAGTTTTCTAAGTGACCTCTGGGCTAAAAAGCATGCATTTAACTGGCTGGCCTTGAGTAGGGACCTTAGCTGCTTTTGCCTCTCGTGCATTTTCTTTCTTAGCATTCATCTTGTGAGTCTACAGAAATGGCAGCTGATGTCTTCTCTTTCTACAGTGCTTTGGGGGAGTGGGATAGTAGGGGAAGAGATGGAATGAAAATACCTAAATATTAATAGGAACGAACTAGTGCCACAAGAAATGGGCATTAGAGTGGCTGTGGTAAAGTTCCAGCTTGGCTGTATGGTCAGCCAGTGCCAACAGAGGTGAAGTGTAATGTGGCTAATTAGCAGTCTTGCATAGCACTGTATTATGGCCTAAAGAATCTGCCTCCCAGCAGAGTACACTGGTAGTAATAATATACTGAACCTTGTTTAAATCATTCTGTTGATACATGCTTCAGTTCCTTTAGACTTATAACAATAATATTCTCTGTGAGAATAAATTACCTGCCCTATGCTTGACTTTTATTATTCATTGAGTACCTCTTTTATTTTTCCTTTTATAGGAGCCCCTTTGACTTTCAAGCTATAGTCACAAATATTAGTATAACTAGCAGTTTTCCACAGAATGATGAGCTATATGAATGTGAGACTAGGAAGCCTACTGGTGTTAATGACAAGCCAGGCTTCCTTAGAACTGAGCCTGAGCAAACCTCAAAGGCTAGGTAAAGGCCTGGAGCTGAAGTGGATTGCCAGCCCCAGGCCCTCAATCAAGGGCTTGCCTCTGGCATCCATGCTAGATTTCTATAGACTCTTTCCAACACAGGCAGATAACCCTAGAACCCTCAACTGTGAGTGCTCCACAGGGTTCTGTCTTAAGACTCTCCACTCTCCATATACTCTTGGTAACCCCATAAGCTCCTCTGGCTTTAACTATCATCTCTGTGTAGATGACTCTCACATCTGTATATCCAACCCTACTTTCTCCCAAGTTGCCTGTTGGACACTTCAAATTCAACATGTCCAAAACTGAACTCATTATCTTCATCCCCAAATCTTCCTCTTGTCTATACTTACCTATTTCTGTCAAAAGTAACCACCATCCTAGCAGTACTCCAGGTTAAAAATCATAGCATTATCTCAGTCTCCCCACTCTCCTTCCCCCACATGTCCAATAAACTGCCAAGTCTTGTCATTTTGTGCTCCATGAGACGTCTCTCATCCAACCTCTTCTTGCTACTCACAAAAAAAAAAAACCAAACCCAAACCTTAGTTCAAGCCCTTATCACCTCTCACCTAGATTGTTGCAACAGCCTTCTAATTGGTCTCCCTGACTCAAGTGTCTCACTTCTCCAGTCCAGCCTACACACAGTTATTGCCCAAGTAATTTTCCTTAAATGCAGGTCTGACCAAGTGTCTCCTCTACTCAGTCACCTCCAGTGATTTCCCATTGCCTCTAAGATAAAATACAAACTCCTCTGTTTAGCTTGTAAAGCCCTTCGCAGGCAGACTCCAAGCTCCCTTTACAGCCTCATTGGAAATTATCCCTGCTCCTGTAATGAAGCAGCCAAGTGGATCTTCTGTCTCTGTTACACACACACACTCTCTCTCTCTGTCTCTCTCTCTCTCTCTCCAGCTCTGATTTCCTGCATCTAGGATTTATTCCCTCCTTACTTTTGCCTCATAAAAGTCTCTCCCTTTGTTCTTTAAGGTGCAGTTCAGTTACCATCTCTAGATGAAGTCTTTCTTGATTCACCCAGCTGATAGTGTCCTCTCTCCAAAATGGCCTGGTGCATAGCTACTTTGTATTTGTTTCTATTTATTATATATGTTCTTGCAGCTTCCCCCATTAGAAAATAAGCCCTTTGAGAGTAGGGATTGTTCTGTTCTTTGTACTGGCTTCCCACCAGCTTAGATAGCATAATGCATGGCATTTCATATATGCTTGTTGCTTGAGTGGTGGATGTAAGTGACCCACCTATTGTCCCTCAATTGAATTTCCAAGTTTAAATGACTTACCTTTGTATACCTCCCCCATTGCTTTGCTTGCAGTCAGCCCTTAAGAGATATTTCTTGGAAATTAATTGACTTTGTAGTTCTTTGAATAATTAGAGGCTGACTTTAAAAAATATTTAATACCTTGTAAACTTTAAAGAGGTTGCAGAAAACCTAATTCCACTCATTTGAAATATGGCTAGACAGATTTACTTTTGTGCTGTCTTCAAAAGAAACCTTTGCAAAGGACATCAAAAGTACAAACATTCGCAAATACTTAAGCTATATGAAGTTGTAAACCTTTGAAAATCATCTTTCAGCTCTTTAGAAGCAGTAATTCTCATACAATTGATATAGTAATTACACATTACCTTAACTCCAATGAAACTGCATTTTAAAAATTGTATAACATACTTTACTTATCAGATTGGCTTATTGGCACAACTAGTTCAAATCTGAGATTTTTGCTTGTATCAATTCATCTTCATCTGCTACTTGCTATCCTTTAATTTGAGATATTCAACCCAAGATCTTAATTTTAATTCAGGTTTTCTTTTGCTTCATATTGTGGCAGTTTATGTTAGTCTCTTGTAAAAACTATGCATCTGTTTAGGATCTATATCACGCCTTCCCTCTCTC
>CM053623.1:51851806-51870469 GCA_028646595.1 Phalanger gymnotis | reverse complement strand
TTTGGGCCTAATAATAATGTAAGGCTTATGGCCTTAGGGGAAGGGCAGATCTAGTTGGAAGATTCAAGGAGAATTCAAGGGGGCTCACAGAGACTGTACCCTCATCAACTCCTCAGATCACCAGCCAGAACTTCTCTCTCCTGGCTTGCCACTTGGTGGAATCTCTTGGATTCTGAACCAGGTCCTGGTTTTATACAGGTCTCAGAGGGGATACCAACATCTGAAAAGATGTCACACCTAGGGAAATATCCAGACCTTATTCACACTCAATGAAAAATAATAGATATATTCTCATTTCAATCCCCTTGTTACATTTATGTAATGTGAATGTCTGTTCTTGCAATATGATATGAATGACAAGACAATTTTTTTTTGCATATTTGGGTTTTCCCCCTCTAATTGGTTAACTAGCATCATTCCTTTTTTGAAAAACCATACATGAAGGCTCATTATAAAATTCATTACTTTTAGATTTTTGTGGTTCTTTTAGTTATAGTACTTTTTTCTATTATTGCTACATTTATTTCTGCTATGCAAATCTTATTGAGAACAATATTGTTTTAGGATGTGGATAGTAATACTGCACTCTTGTCACTGCTAGATTTAATTAGCCTGTTTCATAAACTCAGACTTTTTTTGTTGATATTTTATTTATTCGTTGACCTAGATTTCTTCTTGACCTAAAACTTATATGTGTGTGTGTGTGTATATATATATATATATACACACACACACACATCTTGGCGATTAAAAGCACTTCTTCAATAATGTCTCTAGATTTTCATTATAACAATCTTGAGTATTCACTTGTAATGATGTGTCCTTTCTCATAGTTCCACATTTATATTATTGCTTGTCAGTTTTCTCACTAAAGTTTGTCTTCTATACGTCGTGAGTTTATTTAATTGTCACAATAGTTATGCCCACTGCCCTTTGTTTTATAAGATATTTTGCTTCTTGGCTATGCTCAAAACAGCTCTTTTTATATGTTTTGGCGCTAGACCCAAATTTGGAATGAAAGAAACAGATTCAGGTTCTTCACACAAATATAAAAAGAACTCATTGGTCTGTTGTGTGTGTTGTGTAATTAATAAGCAAGTGAATTCTTAACTCTCTGAAGCCAAGGGGGAACGTGCTGTAAGACATATTACTTCCTTAAGCTTAGTTGCTTCCATTTCTTCATCTGTAAAGTGAGAGAAGATACCTTCAGATTTGTGAGAATCAGATGAGATGTTATCTGTGGAAGAGTTCTTCTGTAAGCTATAAAATGTCAAATGCAGTACATATATTTGTAAGTCAATTTGTGGTTGTCTGTCCATCTCTCCATGAAACTACAGCTCAGAAGATTTAAATGACATTTCCAAGAATACCCAACTATTAAATGTCAGGATTTTTATTTGAACCCAGCTATCTCCTGACTCTTGAGTTTAACACTATTTCCAGTAACTACATGTATAAATATCTAAGTTGTTGTTATTATTATAATGAAAGCAATTGTCCTGGTTCTCAAGGCCTTTCACAATGTATCACTTAATGAGCAGAACCAGCAGAACATTGTACACAGTAACAGCAACATTGTGCAATGACCAACTTTGATAGACTTAGCTCTTCTCAGCAATACAAGGATCTAAGCCAATTCCAAAAGCCTCATGATGGAAAGGGCTATCCACATCCAGAGAAAGAATTGTAGAGTCTGAATGCAGATAAAGGCATACTATTCTTTCTCTCTCTCTTTTTTTTTGTTTCCTTTGGTTTCTTCTTTCTTTCTTGTGGTTTTTCCCTTTTGTTCTGATTCTTCTTTTACAACATGACCAATGTGGAAATATGTCTAATATGATCTTACATGTATAGCCTATATCAGATTGCATGCTGTCTTGGGGAGGGGAGAGTGGAAGGAAGGGGAGAAAATTTGGAACTCAAAATCTTATAGATGTGAATGATGAAAACTAAAAACAAACAAATTTTAAAATATGGTGATATATTTAAAAAAAAAAAGACAATGTGTCGCTTAAGAGATCCAGCCTTATTAGCCATTATTCTCTCTAGACAAGAAGTACAATGGAAATAGTGCTTAACTTTGGTTAAAGGTTACCTGAGTTCTAATTCTACCTGTTATATTTTATAGTATGATCATGGGCAAGTCCTTTAACTTCTGAGCCTCAATTTCTCCATGTGTAGAATGGGAATCATCACATCTGTAGAACTTACATCACTGAGTTACTTTGAGGATCAAAAAAGATGTTGTATGCAAAGCACTTAATAAATCTTTGAGAACTATATAAACATCAGCTATTATTAATAAGAACCTTTCTCCTCCAGCCAAAAGAATCTATTAATTTTTCCTAGGAAACACTGTACACATTCGTACCTCAGTAGTTTTGCCCAAGCTTATTCATTCTTCTATAGGAATTCCTTCCTTCTACCTTACAACTTAAGCTGGAGATAGTTTCAATTCAATTCAATTAATATATGCAAGAAATTGTGTTGGGAATATAAAATAAACAAAAGATAGCCCCTGCCTTCAAGGAGCTTATATTCTACTTTAATGAGTCAGGTCTAATGTATTTAAAGGGACACTGAATTTGGAATCAGAAGACATAGGTCCAAATTCCAGCTCTCATCCCAAATACTTTGTGTGACCTTAAAGCAAGTCTTGTGATCCCTGTGGGTCCCAGTTTTCTCACCTGTAAAATGAGGGCTTTAGACTAATCAGAGATGTCAAACTCATGGCCATGTAGCTAGTGTGCCCTGAACCAGATCAAAATGTAATTGGAAAATGGTTAACAACAAAATAAAAATTCAATACAACATAGATGATATTAATTTGTGGTTTTCTAAGCCAAAATGCAGGCTGGCAGGGATCCATTTCTAGTGAAATTTGACACCCCTGGTATATGATCTCTAAAGTCCTTTCCATCTCCTATATGGCACCAAAGTCCCATCACCTTCATGAATATTTCTGTAACTGCTCAGCTCTCACTATTCATATCTTGCTCAGAACACTTGCAGTATCTTATTGTGTTTGTCATTATTTTTACAGTACTACCTTGTGTTCTTATCTTTAAAAAAAAAATCATCTTTATGCTCTGGGTCCCCAGCTAGAAGGGAAGCACCTTGAATTCCTTTTTCATTCCTTTTCCATACATAACACCTATTACAGTGCTCTCAATGTAATGGTTAATCAGTAATTATTTAATGATGGTTTTCAGCATCCTACTTCCCTATCCTCCTTTGCCCTTCTCTTACCTCCTAGCCATTCATCCCCATATATTTATGTTTCCTTTTGACTAGCAAATACTGGAATACCCTTGCTGGGCTCTCCCTGTCTGAAATGTATCATGCTCCAAAAGGTTTACTTCTCTGACATCCCTCCCCTAACAAAATCTCCACTCCACAAGTGCTTTCTGTTCCCTCAGTTTTTATTATCCGTATTAGTAAGTACAATAATTTACTCTAATTTGTGAGTACTTAGTTGGCCTAACTCAACTGTGAGGTGTTTGCATTTATAAGAGGAATATCCAATAATCCAATGATTTTGAATTAGTGTAATGTGTGGGGTGCTTCACTCCTCTCAAAAGAATAGGAGCCTGTGACTTGGTACGTCATTTCCAAGAAGTTTGTAATCCCTGAGATAATCTACAATCTACCATCTACCTAGCTGATTTAGAGGTTTTTCTCTTTGCTGCGAACTAGGGGACAGAGCCATAATGAGGTAGGTGGTCCAGCAGGTAGAATGAGAAGTAATCTTTTCTGAAGAATGCTGGGCCCCCATTGCCTTTCAGGGTTCCCCAGTTCTCAACATAATAAATCACTTCCCTTTAGCCTGTGGTAAACAGCTCGGTTAGAGTCTTCCCTGCCTTTAGCAGGAATGGGGAAATACTGCTAACCCATTTGGCTAGAATGAGAAAATCCTATCTGAAGAGTTCTCAGGGGACAAAGAAAATGAGAATCCAGCTCATTGCTTATAGCTTCAGTGTCCTGCACTACCAGAGAAAATTTTGAGAAATTTAAGGAAATGAATTCTTATATATTTCAAAGGGTTTTTGTTGTTGTTGTTGTTGTTGTTGTTTTTTTTTAGCATTTACAACATTGTTGTTATATAAAGTGTTCTCCTGGTTCTGCTGACTTCACTTTGTATTATTTCATACAAGTCTTCCCAGGTTTCCCTGAAACTTTTGCCTTCACTATTTTTTACAGCACAACAGTATTTCACCATATTCCTACACTGTAACTCGGCCATTTCCCAATTTAAGAGCATTTCCTTAGTTTCAAGTCCTTTGTTACGTCAAAAAGAGTTACTATCATGGGTCTTTCCCTCATTCTTTGATATCTTTGGACTATAGGAGGCTGATATTTAAATCTTATCAGAATATAAAGTTTGAAGGGCACTATCTCTCTTAAAGTCTATGTCTTCTGGGCTTAGGTGCCTCCTCTTTTCAGCGTCCTGTGAAGAAACTGCCCTGATGCTAGGCAGCTTTACTCGATGGACTCAGGACCTTAAAACCTTGCTTACTCATAAGGTTTCTTCCAAGCCTAGATATAGTCACCTCAAAGTTGATTCTTGGTCACACATCCAGGAAAGGAAATACAAGACACAAAAGGCAGCCAGGGCTCCAGGTGTGAGCTTGCCTAATGGAGCCCCTCTACTCTACCTATCACATTAGAGGTAAGGTAGGAAAAGGCCAGTCCATCCTTTTCTCCTCACTTTAAAAAAAATAGCATTAGATTTATAGATTTTTATTTATTATTATCTATAGATTTATAGTTATTTTGCTATATTATATATTATATCATGTCGTATATCATATCATATATCGTAATATTATATATCATATAATATTATATGTCATATCACAACATATTACATATGCATTATTTTGCATATTAGGAAACTAGCATACCCCCTCCCCCAAAGGTTAAATTACATGCCCAAGGTCTCATAGGTAATACATTAGAGAATTGAGTCTTCTGACCACAAATCCAAGACTGTTTCCACTTAGCTGTGCTACTTCTTTCATATTCCATAATGTTGAATATCAGTCAGGCCTCTGCCAACTAAGTTTTTAAAAAAGGGCTGTTTTTCTGAATTGACTATTTCCTTTTTCTTATTGATTTTGGTGGTAGTACCAGGTATACTGGGGAAATTTGCAGTGGGAGAATCCACTTTCCGTGGCTCAAATGAAACATTACCACATGCCAGTTGTGATGCTATATAAAAAGCAAACACAATAACATAGGGACAAAAGGAAACTACTCATATGACTTAAGTCTGTTCAGTTGGCTGCCCTGGTTTCACTATGCATTGAGTAAAGGTTTCAGTTTTTGATTTTACTGTTTTTTACTGAAAGAGAAAAGAATTCACCTCTGCATCAGCAAGGTCAAGAATCCAGAGCCTCGTTTCTTTTTTTCTACTTTAAAAAGCTAACACAAGCATGTTGAGATGTTTTTCCTATGTACCTGAGGTATTCTGTAGCTTCTTTCTCGCAGTAGTTTTAAAAAAAGGCATCAAAGTTCCATAGATACTGTCTCACTAATCACAGATGTTATCGATGGAGTTACAAAGACAGTATAAAGTTAGATTGTTGTTGGCTTGGAAAGGAAGCCTCACAGTGCAGTGAAAGTTTCATTAGTCTGAGAGTCAGGAAACAGCATTGCAATTGTGGGAAGCTGCATACTCACTGACCCTTCTCTAAAATGGACAATTGGGTTTGGGGATGGGGTGGGCTAAAATTCTAAAGTCTCTCAAAGCTCAAAAGTTTTATATCGGCTAGTGTTTATATGGTGCCTTAAAGCTTGCAAAGCACTTTCAAAATCTCTCATTTGATCAACCCTAGGAGGTAGGTGCTGTTATTATCCCTATTTTATAGAGGAGAAAACTGAGACAAACCAGTTAAATTACTTGCCTAGCATACCATAGTAAGTGTCTAAGGCTGATTTAAACTCAGGTCTTCCTGACCTGAGGTCCCGTATGCTATCTGACACAACCTAGCTGTCCCATGAATCTCAGCTCAAGAAGAAAAATAGTGGATTCATCTGTTTTTTAATTTTTTAATTATAAATGTAAGAAATTCAACAACCATGGACAATCCAGGAAAAAAAGAATAGTAAAGTATATTATGTATGTTGTAGGAGACTGGCCTAGAAACTTGACCTCAGAGTATGATAAACATGGTCTGTCTGCCTCCAAACCTCATGGGGAGGCTTTGGTGATCTCATTTCTGGAAGTTTGTAAGGATGGGTAATGGAAGATTGCTGGTCATTACAGATTGTGGTTGTGGGAGTGGTGGTGGGGTTGGATGGGGAAGAGGGAGGAGAGGTGGAACTCAGTCTTTTTTTCTTCCCTAATGTCCAGTAAGGAAGATAAGCTGCTCTGGGCCTCTGCTTAGGGAGGAACCTTAGACTCTCTCAGCCAGGAGAAGGCATAATGGCCTCAACACATGGCCCTGCTGTTGTTGAGGGAGGTAGCAGCCGGCACCAGTGGGCTACCCTCCAGTAGACCCAAAGCTGAGAGCACTTGGTTCTGCCATTTCCTTGGGTCTACTTGTAGCTTTTCTTTCCCATCTTGGGCAAGGAATATTGGAGATGGAATGGATTAGACTTCGACCTTAGGAGTTTTGAAAGGTCAGGAGAGACCCAAGAAGTCTGGGAGCTGGTATCTACTGCATCCACCAGGAGGCTCACAGTAGCTTGTGCCTCTTCTGGACACCTTTGACGGAGCTGCTGGTAGGTACTTTCACTTCTGGCTCAAGCCTCTTTCTTCACTACCAGGTGATCAGAGATCATGAAGAGTCATACCTACACAAGCTTCGAAGAGGAGAGCAGTGCCCTCTGTTGTATCATAAACTTCCAGAAGCAGCTTCACCAAACCTTCCCATGTGGATTGGGAGCAGACAGGGCAGGCATGCTCTGAGAATAGTATTGCCATTGCCCAGGGTCCCCTTAGATATATAAACTATAACTTTCTGTTACATAGGGTTTTTGGAAAAAAAATGATATGTATATATTAAATTGAATAGGATAGTAACAAAACTGCTCTCCTTGTCAGTGTCCCTTTCTGATTTCCTTCTGCTCTCTTCTATGTTCATTTCTTCTCTTTATTTTGTACAACCTTCTCATAATAATAACAATGACTAACCCATATACTTACCTATATATGCACCTACTATATGCCAGGCACTATGCTAAGCATTTTACCAGTATTATCTCATTTAATCCTCACAACAACCCTGAGAGATAGGGCCTATTATTATCCCCATTTTATAGATGAGGAAATTGAGGGAAACAAAGCTCAGATTACTTCAGCACTCTATCTACTGTGCCACCTAGCTGCCCCATTATTACATTATTATCCATCACCTCCCCCCACAATGACTATGTCTATAATGTATGTTTCTTTCTGTATTTCTAGCCCATCCTGTCTCTACCAAGAGGTAGGGGCCATGCTTCATCTTCAGTTTTCTGAAGTCATGCTTGGTCACTGCACTGATGTGCCAGCTTTTATAGTTTTAAATTATAGTCACTCATCTCCAGCATTTGACTCATACCTCACAGTATCATGAAGAAAGTACTTTGTAAAGCCTAGAAATTATATCAGTGTGAGCTGTATGCATATATTGAACAGAACAGTGAACAGTAGAGTCAGTACTCCTGGACAGTGAGTGAATTCCCTTTGTCCTGCCTCCTCATTGGCCTTGGACCATAACTTACATAATTAATGACTTGACATCTCAGAAAAAGTCCAAGTTGCCATGTCCATTATGATCCCTTGGATTTGGCTTTTAAAAAGTAGATATTGGGCCTGGGAATCCTCTTGAAAACCATATGCGCTGAGGAGCCACTGTCATTTGGAGACCCGAGAGAATAAACTGGACCCAGAGACAGAGAAGTAGGCCCACAGAGAGGAGACCAGCCGCATGGACCTGGAGAAATATCTGTGCAGTGATAGCCTCTATAGAGAGACACATACACCTAATTGCTAGGGCCAAATGGGGACAGAGAGAGATTCTATGCCCGAATAAAAAATGGCAAGAGAGAAAGATAGAGACTTCCTGCCTCAGATCTGGAGAGGCCTGAGGGCTTTGTTTCAAAAGACCAGCTCAGCAAAGAGTGATGGGCAAAAGACACCCAGGCCTCTCTTTTCACTAGACTGAAGTTCAGTGGACTGCTGGGGAATAACACTTTTCTAAAAGAAGGGAGTATTCCTGACTGTCAGGGGATTAGGTATGAACCTATTCTGAATTCTCTGTTGAGTCAAATAAAATTGTTCTATATTTGATACCTTATTAGCCTGAATGCTTTTAGGGGAGCTGAGAGCTCTCTTAAGAATAGAGCTAAATTCTCCTCTTTCCGGGGAAAACCAAAGCATAGACATGAGCCAAAGGGAGGCTGCAAGAGCCTCCTAAATTACCACACTAGTTTCATGTATTTTTACACCAGACAAGAAGTGAAATAACACTAATACTATTTATCCAACTATCTTAAGGCATAGAGTTTATTAGTCTCTGAGTGTCTTTTTTAAAAATAATTAACAAGGCTAATCTGTGGGAAAGTATTATTCCCAAAAGTAGTCTTGATTTTTTTTAAAAGCCTTATTTGGACTTTTGTTTTTTAATTTGGGGGTAATAGAGAAAGGTGTAATTGACAGAATTCCCAAAAAGAAAAGAAGAGGAAAAAAGAAGCAATGATTAATTTTTTGAAATGTATAGAAGACAACAGAAGGAAGGTCAGAAGGAATTACAGAGAAGCAGGATAACTTTGAAAGTTGCTTTTCACTGTATAATGGATTAATGAATAATATTAGTTAATTAATAGAACTCTTCCACCCCTACAAGGAAGATGAAATATTTTTTTTTTTGCTTAGCTTTATCTAGCTCTGAAAAGGGTGCATTGAGGTTTCTCTGCTATTAAATTTTACTATGTCTCTTTGTAACTCATTTAGCTTTTCCTTTAAGTATTTAGACACTATAACTATATATGTGTATATATATATACATATATATATATACACATATACACATACACATACATAAGTATATATGTATGTATGTATATATTATTTTTATATATATATATATACACACATATATGTATATAGCATTATTTCATTGTCTATGGCTCTTATCAGCATAAGGTAATTTCATTGCTTATTTAAGTCTTTTTTTGTCAGGTTTTTTGTATTTTTTTTTTTTTTGGTTATTTGGTTGGTTTTTGCTATTGCCTTGTCTGAGATCAAGATAGCTACCCCTTCTTCCCCCCATACCTACTTTATGTTTAAAAAGACTGAAAGGCAGCCACTGAAAACAAGGTATTTCAGCTATTTCACAGTTCTGCTTGGGGTCATTCCTATTTAATTGTGTCCGGAGAAACAGAAGCTGAGGTACCTCTATCCTAGTGCCATATAGGTAGCCTGGATACATGCTAATAAGTAGAACATTGCTGTTTAGTTTTTATTGCATGCCAATGCTGGTTTGCACAATTTATAGAGAGGTTTTTGTGTTTTAACATATTTTTATTTATTTCATTAAATATTTCATAATTATGCTAAAAAGTGTAACATTCGTTTAAGAAAATTGACTTCCAAATTCTCTCCCCCATCTCCTGCCAGTTCCCCAACCTTTGAGAAGGCAGGCAATATGATATGTGAAGCTAGGCAAAACATGTTTTTGTAATAACCATGTTGCAAAAGAAAACATACACACACACACACACACACACACACACACACACACACAACCCCCAAGAAGAATAAAGTGAAAAAAGTGTGCTTAAATCTACACTGAGAGTTCATCAGTTCTCTCTCTAACATTTTTCATCATGAGTCCTTTGGAATTGTCTGGAATCATTGTCTTGATCAGAGGAGCTAAATTTTTTTTGCAATTGACCCCTGTTACAATAATTGCTGTTACTATATACAGTGGTCTCCTGTTCTGCTGATTTTGCATGAGTTCATATAAGTCTTCCCAGGTTTTTCTAAAACTATCCTTCTCATCATTTCTTATAGTACAATACTTTTCCATCACAATTTATTAAGCCATTCCTCAATTGGGGAAATTGTCCCCTCAATTTTCATTTCTTTGCCACCACAAAAAGAGTTGCTATAAATGTTTTTTGTATGCCTATGTCCTTTTCATTTTCTTTGATCTCTTTAGGGTACAGACCCACCTAGTGGTTGCTGGGTCAAAGGGTGTGCACAGTTTTGTGGCCCTTTGGACATAGTTCCAAATTGTTCTGCAGAATGGTTGGACTTGGTTACAACTCCACCAACAGTGCCAATTAGTGTCCTAATTTTTCTGCATCCCTTCCAGCCCCATTATCTCCCTACATGGAGCCAGTTGGGAGAATTTTCCTTTTCTGTCATGCTAGCCAATCTGATGGGTGTGGGATGGTCAATTTATGAAGTTTTTCAGAATCATCTGTGTAACCTTATTCCACCCAAGCCTGAGGTGGTTTCCTGAGGAATGGTTCAGTGGTACTGGAAGGTGTCTGGTGGAGGGGAGGAAAGTTGAGATGTAACTCCTGATTGACAGACATCTAAGCCCTCCAAGCTGCATTCCTGCATGAACAGAGAGACTTTTTTTTGGATAAGGAGAGGCTCAGAAGGAATTGGAGATTGACAGTGAGAGGCAAGCTTGACTTTGTAGCTGGCAGACACGTGGGAAAGCTATCTCCCAACATGATCCTTTACTTCAAGTTGCTGAAACTCTAGTGACCACTAAGAGAGAATCCTTCCCATCCATCACGGTTCTATTTCAGTTGAGCTGTTATTGTGTTGCTACCCAAGGACTCACTTTTGTGTATTCATTTGCCTATTGTATAAAGTCTCTGATTTCTGGATTCTGTTTAATGTTTTCTCTGATACAGAGGTTTGCTAGTTTTCTGTCATTGTCGTTCATGTAACCAGCCTTTGATAGAAGGGAGCTAAGCTAGTGAGAGTAATCTAAGTGTTACCTTCCCCTTTAGAGCAATCAGGGAAAGTACCTTTTATTCTGAACCTCTAAAAGAGAAAGCATAATGCCCTTAGAAATATTTGAGGCATGGCAGATATATATACTTCTTTCAGAAATAGAAGATTGAAGGAATGGTCACCCACTCATAGCTGTGCTCGATCCTCCCTGTCCCACCTCCACTAGGCTGTTCAATATCCTATTTTCCACAAAAATGGAAATCAAAGTCTCCCTTTTAAGATGTGACAGGGCTTTCCAGATCTCAGGCCAGATATCTATCTCTCCATGGCACATGAGTGCCAGCCATGCTTATGTTAGAAGCGTTCATATGTGGGTTAGGAAAACAGATCCATAGTCTGACTTCACTTATTTTTAAGGAGGTTTTTGTTTTTGTTTTAGAATGGGTTGATCATTATATCATCATTCTAAAGAAATTTTCTTTTTGTTTTCTTTTTAATTAATTTTTTTTTCAATTAACAAGCATTTCTTTTTCTCTCCTCACTTTCCTCACCCCCTTCACTAGAAAAGGAAAAGAAAAAGAAAAAGAAAATCCTTGTAACCAATATGCAGAGTCAAGCAAAACAAATTCCCACGTTGGCCATGTCCAGAATTTTGTATCTTTTATTCCATTATCTTTCTGTCAAGAGGTGGGTAGCATTCTTCATCTTTGAGCCTTTGCAATTATGGCTGATCATCATATTAATCATTGTATTGATCAGAGTTCTTAAATCTTTTCAAATTAATCATTTGGAGAAACCTGTTTTCTATATACTATTAGTTTCCTGGTTTCTTAGAGGAGTCAAGAGTCCAGCAAAGGATAATCTCAGTTTACTTGTGGCTAGTTTATCATTTTTAAAAAAAATCATCTCAAAGGAAAGAAATGTTTGATTAGCCTTAAAAAAAAAAACAATTAACAAAGTACCACCTGAGGTTCCCTCCCCCATTTTTAGAGATATTAAATACTTCAGACCACTCATTCAAATGGGGATGGAAGGGTGGTGGTGACTTTTTCACAAGTAAAAGATGGATAATGGAGTCACACTTGACCACCCTTCACAGAGCCAGTTGGGAGGATTTTCATGATGTCAGGCCACCAGGCAGCTGGAGGGCTGTGAATGTGCAGAGGCTGACAGGGAGGGGCTGGTGCCTGTGCTGTTGGTGGTGGTAATGGTAGGCCAGTGTTATTACTTTCTCTCCATTACATATGTAAAAAGTACAAGTTACCCAATGGGTCAGAGACCAAGTGTGGTACTATATTGTCTTTAGGAAATAGTCCCAATAGCATTTGATGACATAGTCACCCTTAGATTGAGAAACACTGAACTACAAGTTTTTATTTGTCAAGGGGAAGGAGGTAGAACAGAGAAGTAATTGGAGTTTTGGTTTCTGTTTCACAGTGTAGTCCAAGGTCTAGGGTTTGTGGAAGTGATGGTATATAGTAAGGTAACACAAAGGCAGATCCTTTTACTATACAGTGTCCAAAAAAAGTTTTAATACTCAAATGGCTCTGTGATCTCATCAGCGTGGATGATCCCTCCCACAATGAATCTTACCACCTATTCATGCTTTCCAGTCCTGTTCAACTTTTGTCCATGTCCTCATGTAAGTTCACCACGGCATTCTACCCAACTTACCGGAGGACTTTGTTGGTTTGCATTATAGCCTCGTGAAGATACCAGTGGCACATAAGCTGTCCATCATTTATCTTTGCCGCTTATCACATGACCAGCTGATTTCTCTTTTCTGGCCATATGTTTCTTTGATGACACCCCTTACTTCAGTTCTCCTTTGTAAAAGTCCTTGTTTCTAATGTATGAGGCCATATGACATAGTGAATAGTGACTAATATGGAAATGTTTTACATGATTGTACATGTATGACCTAGATCTGATTGCTTCCCATCCTAGGGAAGAGGGAGGGAGTGATAGAATTTGGAACTCAAAACATTTTTTTAAAAGTTTAAAAATTGATTTAGCATACAATTAGAGGACAATAATATGTTTTTTTTAAAAAAAGAGAGAGAAGCATCAGGGAGATCTGGGTTCAAGCCAGGGATGTCCTGGAGCCACCTCAACTCAAGAGCTGATTGCTATATTTTCAGCATGGGCATTTATATCTTGGGCAAATGTGACAAATCAGGGCTTGATTTATTGTTTTGGTGATTGTCTAGATTTAAGAAAGTAAAGGAGAAAATGGTGATAATACAAATCAACTTAAAAATGTAATCCTAGGTATATTTTGGCCCCTACCTCACCTCGCAGAGAGCTGATTGTTAAACTTTATCAGCACCTCCCTGGTTCCTCTGACACATACTACTTGTGTGATCTTGGGCAAAGTGACAACTTCTTAGGAAGCTCTCTAAGATTACAAGTTGTAGAACAGTGACTAATATGCAATAACAGAAGGAGTTCTTTATACCAATGAAATCACAGCTCCAGTTCCCCCCCCCCCAAAAAAGGTTCAATATAGACAGAAAAGAGAACATTGACACTGATTATGATGATTTCATATAGAAGTTTAAGTGCTATGAACCAATCGCTCTTATTAGGTGACTAAAAGAGCTTACAAAGTACTTATTCAGCAAGGCAGATTTACTTGCTAAGCAGAGAAATATGGCAGCCAAGGGAGACACTGGTTTAGGAAAAAAAAAAAAAAAACTTGGTCGTGACACCTTATGGGGAAGAATGGTGGAGAGTTATGAGCTATTGCCCCCATAAAATAGCAAGAGAATGTAGAGGACAAGATCACTTTAAAGAAGGCTTGATAGAACCAACTAATTAAAGTCAGCCTGAGGCCATTTTTAGGATGAGAAATGGAAGGACAATAAAACGAAACTATACAAGATAGAAACAAAGATTTTTAGAACAAACTCTCTTTACCAAAAGGACAGTGGAGCTACCATATTTGTTCTCTAACATCTTCATCCTGGATGTCATTAGATAGGCAATAGAAATTACATGGAACGTAAAAATGTGAAAAGCAGCTAGACTAGACCATGTGTAGACAGATCTATATCTACATCTATAATTATATATCTATGTCTACAAATATTTATACCTATTTATATAAGATGCTGCTAGACTCGTACCCCAAAGAGACCAAATAAAGAGGAAAAGGACCTCACAAAACTTACTTAAAATTATTTATAGCAGCTCTTCTTTTATGGTGGCAAACTGGAAAGTGGACTCAAATGAGAACTGGAAACTAAGGGCTCCATGTAAATTGAGGAATGGATAAATAAATGATGTTGTTTTGATGTAATGGAATATTATTGTGCTGTAAGTAATGGCAAAATTAATAATTTCAGAGAAACCTAAGAAGACTTTTATGAGTTGATGTGGAATGAGCAAAATCAGGAAAATGATTTATATTACACAATAACAACAATGTTGGAAAAATAAATAGCTTTGAAAAACTGAGAAACTCTAATGGATATATTGACCAACCATGCTTCTAGGTGACTGATGATATAGAATGCTACTCACCTCTGGTCAGTGAGTCAATGGACTAACTTATTTTTGGGTCTGGCCAAAAAGAGAATTTTTTTTTTGTGTGTGACTATGCCTATTTGTTACAAGGATTTTGTTTTTGTTTTTCCTGGAGGGGATGACGGTAAGAAAATAAATGCTTAGTAATTGGAAATAATTAATTTAACAAGAGGCAAAGGAATACTCATCATTGGAGTTCTTCAAATGGAGGTTGGGTGCCAACTCATCAATAATAGAAGGGATTCCTGACCAGGTGCAGGTTGTATTTAGACTTAGAGATCCCTTCCAACTTTGGGATTCTGCAATTTAGGGGGATAGATCTCTTACCAATCATCTACTCGAGTGGCTGCAGAAACTCCCCATCCCTCCCCACAGCTTTTGGTGATTTACCTTTCCTTTCCCTTCCCCACCAGAAGTACCAGTGCTGTACTTCTCTTCCCCCAACATCGATTCCTTATTCTCACTTCTCTATATCAAGATCTATAGGGGGGATAAGTGGAGGGAAGGAGCTTGTAGAGATGGAGGAGGGAGGAAAGATAAAATCTTTCCCTCCCCATCAACTAGCACTTGTTTGCGAAGCTGAATAGGGAAGGAGAAGGAGAAGGCCATCCCCTAGGCAGGTGTACTTTGGAGAGGGCAGAGTGATGGACAGTGGGCCAGGGTGTAATAGGAGGTGTGTATCCATGGTATCCCACATTGGTTATCTTTGAATGCAGTTTCCCATAGGAAAAAAAAAATTGTTTTGCTTGATACTTAGGTTCTTTACAACCCTCTCTGTTATGACACTGCAGGTACATTGCAAATTAATTAGATCATCTGATCTAGAAACAGAACCACTAGGTGTAATTAATTCTGTAATAATGGTGACAATGAAGTTTGTTAGGAGGTAGTATAAGGGCTTTGGAAAGAACGTGGGAATTGGAGTCTTGAGGACCTGGGTACAAATCTAATGTGATTTACTAGCTTGAGTGACCTTAGGCAAGATTATTTAACCTCTCTCTGGGTTTCAGATTCTTTATCTGTACAATGAAGGGGCCTGACTAAATGACCTCCAATGTCTCTTCAGCTCTACGATCGCGTGATGATGAGTTTCAAACAAATGAACTTTGGGAGCATGACTCTGCTTCGAAGTTGGGGAGTTTTGGATCAGCCTGCAGTCAATTGGTTGCTCTCCCCTTTGAAAGCAAATTCTGGCTGCTTCAAGTAAACCATTCTGAATATTTGTCATTTCACCTTCATTCACACCCGCTTTCTGTACAGTCTCAATTTGCTCATTTATCACTTTGTTGACACAGACACATAGTAGGTGCTTAATACATGAATGAAGTTTCACCTAGACTATTGCAATAACCTTTTAATTGATCTCCCTGACTTAAAGTCTCTCCTCATTCCAATCTAACTTTTACTCAGTTGCCAAAATGATTTTTCCTCAAGGATATGTTGGGCCATGTAACCTTTTGCCCTACTCAGTAGACTCCAGTATTTCCCTGGAGTCAGGAAGACTTATCTCCCTGAGTTCAAATCTAGCCTCAGACACAGTAGCTATGTGTGATCTTGGGTAAGTCACTTAGCCCTGCTTGCCTCAGTTTCTTCATCTGTAAAATGAGCTGGAAAAGGAAATGGCAAACCACTAATGACTGAACAACATAAAAACAGATGTGTAGCATTTAAAGCTCTTCACGACCTGGCTCCTTCCTACTTTTACAGTCTTTGAGCTTCCTCCCCTCCCATGAACTCTGCAGATACTTCACCTCTTGCCTTTGCACTGACTAGTTGGCTGTTTTACTTAGACTGCTCTCCCTCTTCCCTGCTCCTTTTCATTTTCCTGGCTCCTTCAAGTCTGAATTCAAATCCTACTTTCCTCAGCAGTCCCAGCTGCTCCTGACTTCTCTGAGTTTACCCTGTTTGTATCTTGTATTTCTGTAGCAAGTTAGTCACTGTTGTTTCCTCCTTAAGGATGTGGACTCCCTGAGAGCAGAGACTGTTAGGATCTCTCTTTGTAGCCCCATGCTTGGCACCTAAAACCTCTTGTCAGCATTGTCATTAATAATTAAGTGTGAAGGTCTGTGCTAATCACTGCAGATAACCCCACCTAAAAAGAGTCACAAACCAGTCCCTGCTCTCAAAGATTTTTACAGGCTAATGGGGAAGACAATATACAAACAATTATGGTATGTGTGGTTGTGTGGTTGTGTGTGTGTGTGTGTGTGTGTACGTTGTAAATGGAATGTGATCTCAGAAGGAAAGGACGGGGGGGTGGAGGTGGGATAGGCCACAAAGCCCTCTATAAGAAGATAGGATTTGGACTGAGTCTTGAAGAAATGAAAGCAGGAGTTTAGCACCTCTCTGAAACATTTATCGGGTACAAGTTAGTGGCTTTATAGCTATACCCCAGCCATTTTATAAATTATGTAAGGCAGAGGTGGCCCTATTCCTTCTGCCCCTCCTCTCCTAACATGATGTTCTGTACATAGTAGATGACTGATAAATGGTTATTGAATTGAATTGAACTTGTATCCTTGATGGGAGGTAGGGGGGTTGGGGAGGAAAAATGAGCACAGTGTTTCAGGGTCAAGGTACCAAGGAGTCAGAATTTATGGAGAGGGTTAACCATCTCCCTAGCCTCAGTCACCAGTGTGGTTCTGGTCAAATCCAGCCCTCAGTTATTCATCTGAGCTGGCCTCTCTCCACAGTAGACCAGAGACCTTGAATTGGCCTCTTGGCTCTGCCTCTAAACATCCCCAGGCCCACACCACCCTTGTCAGGACACCAATTATTACTTTGGATGCAGGATGGTAGAATACAAAGACCCCTGGACGCAGGAGGCAGGGGTGGCTGCAGAGAGGGTGCTGAATTTTAAGTCACAGGATCTACATTGAAATCCCAGCACTGCCGCTTACTACCCAAGGGACCTTGAGCAAGTCATTTACTATTCTGTGCCTTAGTTTCCTCATCTGTGAGATGGGAGGGGTTGGATTGACTTCTAAATCCTAGATGTAGTTTGATTCCTGACTTTGCCACTGGGCAAACCACTTAATTCTAAGACCCTTCAATAAGCTTTTTCACTTAGTGAAATGTAGATGATAATATGTAAATTACTGACTTCACAGGGCTCTGGCATTAAGGTTTGCAAAGTTAAGGTTACCACCTGGTGAGGTGGGTGGGACAAGTGTTATCCAAATGTTTGGATAAGGAAACTGAAGCTCAGAGATTTGTCCATAGTCACACAGCTGTTATCTGAGTCAGGAACAGAATCTAGGCCTCTTACTCCAAGGTCAGCTGCACTCTTTTCTTGATGCCTACCATACAGTATTCACTCTGTAGTATGATTTCCCAGCACAGCCTTTCACAAGGATAGGGCCACGGCTGCTGGAGCTTTGGATAGGGCATTGAAAACCTCTATTCTTTCTACAGATAGAAAGAATTGGGCTTTGCACCTGGTTAGCGAGAATAAGCAACCATACCCCATACCCTAGGTGACCTCTGCTTTCCTTTCCCATTCTCTCTACCCTAGGGCCTTCGGTGTCCCATGGTCCTCCCACCCGGAACATGTTCCCTCACCCAACTAAATTCTTTAAAAGTTGGCCTTTCATGTTGCTTGCCTTGGCTCTAGCATTTCTAACTATGATTCTAACTCTTAGTTAATAATTTCAATGATTTTTCCATTGGGGGTGGAAGGTGGGGAGTATAAACTCTGCAAAGCCCAAACTGCTAAATAGAGTATACACTTAACAGCAATCTGCTGAATAAGCAACTTTCAGTATTTGCAAAGTGTTTATTAATGTTCCTTGGAGGTTGTTTATTATGATTACATGATCCTAGTCATAACCTACTTGATTGTAGAGCAGAGAGAAGTTATATTTATCCAAGGTCATACAGAAAAAAGATTGTGAAAGCCCTTCCCTCCCACTTATTACCTCAGTCTTACATCAATGAAAAAGGCTTCATTTAGTGTCTATCTTTAAAAAAATGTTTCGCTGTCTTTTGTTTTTACAACAGCTTCATCTTCCAGTATCTCCACCCCAACCTCTGCCCTCCTTTCACCATCCCCCTTGCCCCCAATTAAAGAGTTACCACCATCCCAGGTAACAAAGAACAAAAAAGGGGAAAATTAAAATCAGCAAAACCAAGACATTAAGAAAATCTTGTGGTGTATGAAATACTCCACACCCTTAATCCTCGAGTCAGTCAGTCAGTCAGCCAGTCAGCCCACAAGCATTTATTTAACACTT
>CM053623.1:51839725-51851706 GCA_028646595.1 Phalanger gymnotis | reverse complement strand
GGTACAACACACCGAAAGTCCAGGCCGCTGTTGCCTCTCAGTGGGAACAGACAGGCAGTGCCCCAAAGCCCTTTCACCGAGAGAGGCCAGAAAGAATGAACGTGTAAATGCAGCCTCTGCTCAACTTTCGACTGCCCGCCCCCTCCCTCCGCGAAATCCTTCAATTCTCACAACGTAGTTAGCATTTTCTATTTAAAAAGCAAAATATTGTCAAGAGCATTCAACCCTTCTACCAAGCATCACACAGATGTTAAGAATTTCAGTCCTAATTAAAGTCTCCCAAATAATTTCGATTCCAATTATTGGTGCAAGCTCCGCAGGCTCTAGTTAAGCTTAACAAGGGGTGAAGCCGGTCACCAGCTTCCGGGCTGGCTCCTATATTCATCTGCTGCCGTATACAGAGTTGCTGAGAAAATGACCATTAATACAAATTGCTGCATTTCTTAAGTGGGAAGACGGGACGTGGAAAGCCCAGGTTACTGGCAATTAGCTCAGTAAAAGAGGACCGGGGGCCAAGAGTGGCTCAGCCGCCGGCCCGACCCAGGAATGGAGCCGCTGCCAGCGGAAAGGGAGGAGGGAGGGGGGAATAGTGGTGAAACCTTCAGGGGTAAGGGAGTGAGCAGGCCCTTCCCAACAGTGAGGAACTCAGTTGAGGGTGGAGTTCAACTGTCTTCCCAGCACTGTTAGGCTGTTAATAACATCAGCCCTCCAGGGTCCTTCCGCAGGGTACTAGTGAGATATCAGAGGATGTTAGATTACTGCTTAGAGAGTCCACCCCTTTCTCTTTACAAAAGGGGAAACGGAGTTACATTAAGTAACTTGTCCATGGGCTATCACAAACCGTAGCAGAGCTGGGATTTGGACCTCCGACCTCTGTCTGCAAATCCAGTAGTCGGAGGCAATGTGGTACCTACCCGAGCCAGACCCATGACTGCAGTCTGAGGACCTAGGCTCAAATCCCTCACTGACAGAATACTAGGAGACATTGAGCAAGCCTCTTAACATGCCCGGTGGACCTCAGTTTTCTCATGCTCAAAATGAGGGAGCTGGGCCTTAACACTTCCTTTCTGGATCTAGAATGTAAGCTTCTGGAGGCTGCCTTGCTTATGCCTGCTATATGGCAAGATCTATCGATCGATCGATCAGCTAGCTGATATCTCCTTTTGTG
The DNA here is from genome assembly GCA_028646595.1 of Phalanger gymnotis. Classification (NCBI taxonomy): domain Eukaryota; kingdom Metazoa; phylum Chordata; class Mammalia; order Diprotodontia; family Phalangeridae; genus Phalanger; species Phalanger gymnotis. Next base: position 51,850,538 of record CM053623.1, on the reverse strand, counting down.
CCACGGAAGATGTTGTGATTGAGCTAATGAAGTAGGAAAGGGATGGGAATATGTTTTGGTCCAATTCGGGGCGGGTGCAGCGGGGAGCCTTCGGTGGGGAAGTTAAGGGTGGGGAAGGAGGATCTTCGAATAATAGAGCCTCCTCCAAACTGTGGCCGGGCGAGGTGGGAGGAGTACACACCCTTTCTCTTCTCAAGCACGCACTTGGAGAAAAGATCCAAACCCGCAGCGGAGTTTTTGGTTTTTTTGAGGGGAGGTGGCAGTCCGTGGGCCGCTACAGCTGGGAGCTGCGGGGAGCTGCTTCCTGTCTCGAAGCTCCCTTCCAGAATAATTTGGGAATTCCCCAGTAGAGTACTTGGTGCCCCTCAACTAGTCTCGCCTCCCTCCTCTCTGGTTTTCCCTGGGCCCTAAATCCCGCCCCTGGCTCCGCCCCCAACTCTTCTCGGGTGTGTTTAAGGCCTTGGCACCTAGAGGGGAGGAGGAATTTCCCACGTCCAGGACGCAGGCTTCCCCTTGCACCGGGGCCACCTCTTTCTGATTACACAGAGAAAGGGGAAATGGAAAACACCAAAGAGGAGGGGGCGGTGTCTACTGGTCTTCTCCGCAGCGCCACCCGTCGCCGGGCTCAGACGCCGTGAGTCAAGGAGCTGGCTGCGTCTCAGCGCTTAGCAGCCACCAGTTCGATTTTGCTGGGGCGGAGACCCAGGGCCCGCACCCCGGCGCTCTCCGCCGCTCTGGGCTCTTGCTCCGCCCCCTTCTCGTTCACGTCGAACCTTTCCGGAGAGACGGCGGCCCGGCGTGCGCTCGCCCTGGCTGGAGCCCCACTCTGGCTGCGCGCGAGCGGTGGATCGCTACTCTTGGAGAGGTCCAGCCTCCCGCCCGCCGGGCTGCACCCGGGCTCCAGGTAGGAGAGAAGCGCGGACGCTGGGGGACTCGGGGGCAGGGGGGACAGGACATTTTTTTAAATTTTTTGTCAGCGCCCCTCTTCTTTGTCCCTGGGTTTCTCCGCCTGGATGCCGGGAAGAGAAGGGGAACTCCGGGGTGGGGGCTAGCTGGATCTGCGAACCAGCCGCTGCTGCCGAGTTTCCTTCCTTTCGGACCCGGTCGGGATGCTACGAGATCCCGCTGGAAAGCACCTTGCGAAACTCTTTAACTGGTGGCAGTCTTTCGACCCCGCCCCCTGCCTTCTCTCTCCCGGATCCCTGCTGTCCGCAAGACTTGCTCCAGGTTGGCAGTGCAGGTCTGGGCTGTGCCCGGGAGAGGTGGGATTAACGCCCCACCTTCCTCCCACTGCCGCTGGGGAGCTCACGGAGCTCGGTCCCAGGTGAGTGCGACTCAGACCAGAACCTGCGGCATCCGGCCCCGACTGCTCTCTGCGCCCCTTTCAAATATCATTTAAGACCTAACTATATACTAACAGAAAAACCCAATGCATCTTGTTGACCTCATCCTAAGAATTTTTCCAAAACTGCAGGTCCTCGAGGGACTGATAATTTTAATAAAGTAACAATAACTGGGGAGGCAAAGCTGGGGGCGGGGGACGGCAGGTTGGATGGGAAGAGAGGAGGGAGTTTGGGGCTTTGGGGAGTGCGACTCAGTCGCTCCGAGTGTTTTCTAAAGGGCTTTTGCGTCATAGCGTCAAGATTGGGCTTTTGAACTAGGATGCTATATCAACCAAAGCGGGGAAAACTTCATTGAAGGTGCTTGCTGGCTTGAGGGCTGCTCTCATTTTTCTGACACCCTGAGACCCAGCGTCCAGACCTCGCGGGCTCAAAGTGACAGGCTCAACTTGAAAGTGTTGAAGGCTGTGCTTCAAGTTGCTGGTTAGGATTTTTCAAAAGGGAGTGTGGAAGGGAGAGGGTAGAGGCCAATTGAGCCTGTGTGAAGTGATGTAAACTCTTGCTAATTTTCATCTTGGAGAGTGGGTGGTTTGAACCAAAATAAGGGGCTGTTCCTTGGAACTAAAAATACACCAGCTTTACATACCATTACTTTGAGTAACCTATATGGGCCAAATAGATTATCTCATCCGAAGATTTTCCTTTGGTTACTGCTTGATGACCTTAAACCAGTTTTTCTCTTCGGTTTAGATCTTTTGGCTTTTTTTGTGATTAACTAATGCAGTGCTTCAGTCCGATTAAAATACATCATCCTTAGGCTTTATTCTGAAAGGTCTGTATTAAGAGATTAGAAGTGCTGTTGGGACTGCGCTTTACCTGTGAGAAAGGGTACATCTTTTATTTGCATATTAAAGCAAGAAATCTTTGCACCTGGAGTAATTGACCACCAAGTAAAACTTTTTTATTTTTTCCTCCTTCCCTCCCGGAAACTCCGTTTAATACTAACTAGTGAAGGGTTCTTACATTGGTTGCAAGGGAGTAGCCATCTCCTCTATCAGGATTCTTGCAACCTACATCTCACAACAAGATTCTTGCAGATGCTTAGTACCTTATATTTTTAGAGGACTGCAGTTTTCAAAGCCAAATAATTGATCTCTTGCCTCTCCAGGACTTTGAGGTAAATAGATTAATATTATTTTCTCTTGTTTTTGTTTGTTTGTTTTTTTCCTGATAAGAATACACCAAGGTGTGAAAGTACTGGGCTTGAAGTCAGGAGACCAGTGTTCCTAAGAGAGTACACACTTACTGTGTGAGACTTTGTGAGCCTCTGCTTCCTCAAATATAAATCATGGTTATAATACTTCTACTTAACTATCCTACGGTTAGGGGCTGCTGTGAGCAAAGTAATCCTTAAGGCTCTAGAGAAGTGAGTTGTAAATAAGGGCATCAGCCTTAGGTGACAGCTGGCCAGTTGCAAAGTAGGGACTGGCAGTCAGGACTTCTGGCTCAGCTTTCGTCAGTTTAACTGAAATTAACCTAGAACCTTGTATTGGTTACCTCTGCTAGGGCTTTCACCTGATGACTTGAGGCAAATGACTTTGTACTCCCCTCTTCCAGGTGTAAAGTTTTGCAAGGGTTTTTTTTTTGTTATTGTTGTTGATTTGTTTTTGTCACCAAGCTCCTAGTGCTCTGTAGAGGGGAGGCATTGCATTTGGCTTACATATGCTAAAAAGCATTGATTGCTATGCTAGAACCACTTTGCAATTAATTGGCTCTTTCTGTTGCTGTCTGCTCTCATTCTGTCCTAGTTGGCTTAGCTTTCTGAATCTCACTTTGCTCTTCTCTAATACAGAATTTTAATGGTACCTGCACTACCATGTATTCTTGAGACTAGCTCAGAAGGTATCAGTATATTGTCTATTCAACTAAAAAAGCAACTCAGAAATCTTCACTTGCATTTGTAGAAGTATTAAGACAATAAGTTGGTCCTTAGGGCCATGTTGCTGGTATGTCAGTGAGAGGACTGTGGCCAACAGGGCATGGGTACTGCTTTGGTTTCATGGAACAGTTAGTTGCAGTTTCTTCTTCTATACAATCCAGGCTTGAAAAACAGAAGTTGTAACAAAAGTAACTGTACTTAGTATCCTGTTGGCTGGGGAGTGCTTATTGACTTACTAATCAAATATGTTTCTTAAAAAAAAAAAGTCCATGAGTTCACATGACTCCAGAGAGGAAGCAGGGGAAAATTCCACAGAGTTTACAGTTTGCTCAGCTGATGCCAGTGTGAAAGGCATGCTTTTTAAATTCCTGCAGATTGTCTCAAGAGTACACTAGAATAACTTAAGAGGTGAGCCTGATCAAAAGATTTAATGTTTGGCCCCAAAATTGTTTAGCTTTTCTGAGACCTACAATCTGAAATTAAGATTTTGGGGAGCTTTTTTTTTTTAAACTGCATCTGTGACTTCATTCCTGTAGGGAACTCCCTCCTCCAATGGAGACTGGCCCTTACTCTGCAACCTACAATCTAGAAGATGAATTAAGATAATGTGAGAATGAGAGAATTGATTAACTCTTCCCAAATGCCAACAGTATCCATAGCAAGATTGCCTTTTTTCATAATCATCCTTCTTTACACAAAGGCCATAAGGACATATTAGCCGTGCTCTACTGTAGCGGTAGCTTGTTTTCATATGACAGCTCAAGTACTTCATACTTTAAAAAAAAGTCTGATTTCTGTGGTAGCTGGGGGCTGGTGGCCACATCATCATTTTTCAAAGAAGCACCTGAGGTGAAATGTATGATCTGAAGTACCAGTTTGCCAGAGGAGAAGGTTATGATCTTTATCATCTTAGCAGAATACTGTTGGGCAGTTGATGGTTACAAGATCCTTAAATATTTGTATATTTATGCAGGGTGTGGAGGTATTATCTTTTCAGGAAGGCATGGTTTGAACTAAAGGTCATTGCCAATCTTCCAGGTCCTGTTGCCCAGTTATTGCCCCTTAGTTATTCCAGCAAGAGAAAATATAGGATAGGGATAGGAATTAGACTTTTAATTTCATTAGTATAGGATGTTCTCAAATGTTTTGATCTCATGACCCTTTTACATTCTTAAAAATTGAAGGCATCCTCCCCCCCTTTTGTTTATGTCAGTTGTATTTATTGATATTTACCATAATAAAAATGTCTATTATTATGAAGATAGTTCTGACCCTTTGAAAGGATTTTGGAGCACAAGGGGTCCCCAGACCACAACACTCCAAAGTGCAGCCAAAAGTCATTGGGAAATATTTAACAAAATAAAAATACTATAAAATACAAATAATACTGTGTTTTAAAACTAAATTAATATATGGCCCAAAATGCTGTATGTACAGATTAGTGGCCTCAATTTCTATTTGAGTTGAACACCACTAGTGTAGAGCATTGTGAGGTTGTCATTTGCATAGTCCCAAAGCCAGTATATGCCTGAGGTTGGACTTGAACCCAGGTCTTTTGAACCCAAGTTTCTATTCATCAGGTTATATTTCCTCTAGAAAGAAAATATCCCTTCTACTCCTTTTTGAATTGACAGATTGTTCCTTGGTACTGAGTACTTAAATTCATTCCCTTCCCTTTTATGTCCTTTTCTTTTGAAAATTCCCAGAGGTTGCACCTGATGTATATGATAGTATAACTCGAGACAGCTAGGTGATGCAGTAGATAGAGTGCAGACCCTGGAATCAGGAGGACCTTAGTTTGAATCCAGCTTCAGTCTATAGCTACAGACTAATAGCTGTGTGACCCTGGGCAAGTCACTTAACCCTGACTACCTCAAAAAAAATTATACTATAATTAAGTGTTGGTTAATTTTGTTTTAAGAGCTAAACAATATTTCACTTTTGAATTACTAATATTATAATTCTTTACTGTTCTTACTACTGCTTGCAGCAAACTTTTAAACAACATACTCTTCCACAGTAGCGTCCAAATACAGTGGAAGTATATGTTTTTGGTGAAGAGAGGTTAAAAAAAAAAGGCTAACTGACCAGTTAAGCGGCATGTTTCCAGACTTGCAGACATTAGCAGAACTAGAATCTTAAACTACAATCCTTTTCCCAATTAGCTCTTTTAATCTATCTATTCGTTTAGATCCAGAAGTATTCCCAGAAATAGAACTTTCATCTGACAAGCTCCCAAAGAATGTAACCCAAATTATTTGCATGCAGACTGGCTCCAGAGGGTGACTTTCATTTGCCAAGTTAACTAATTGAAAGCTATTTTATGATGTGCATATTTTGTATATAGAGATTCTTGTGGGGAGAACGGTGGTGGTGGCAGTGGTGTTTTTTCAGGAGTGAGAGCCAAGGAAAGGTGTTTGACTGAAAACTAGAATTATGTTGGACTGGTGGCCATAGAACTTCTGACCTTTGGACCTCCTTGATTTGGTTTTAGGTAAACTGCAAGGTTTTGATTTCGGAGCTACATCTTCTGATTTTTTCTTTCCGTTGAGCTTTCCATGGTTCTACTGGGTTTTTTTTTTCAGGTTCTACCAGTTGGGCTTTAAATATTCTATGCCAATGGAGAAATGTTCCCCTTTCCATTGTGTGAGTAGTTTAGAAGGAAATACATTTCCAGAAGACTGCAAGGAGGAAAAGCATATTTGGTTGTTTTTGTACTTTCATATTTTTCTGCATAATATGATTATTGTTTATATATATATACATGTTTATATTGATATGTGTGCCCATGCATTGTATATACAAGTACTTGCCTGTGGCTGTAGGTGATTTTCTTTCTGATCTATGCTTTTTCTTTATCTAGTGCTTTTATCATCTATGCATTAGTCTTTTTTCTAAGCTTTTACCAGGTTTGTTAAATTGAACTAGACTTTTTTAATGGTTACTAAAATTAATGAATTTGTGCTGCTTGTGTTACTTAGATTTAAGGAATTTGTGTCCAGAAATAAACTAAAACTGCTCAAGTTGTGAAAGGTCATGTATTATGCACCTGTGGTATGGATCCTGAGCTTAAATTACTGTGAATCTTGTTCTGGGACAAACAGCTAATAAGTGTCTGAGGCCAGATTTCAATTCATGAAGATGAATGAGTTCCTGATTCCAATCCCAGAGCTCTGTGCTCCATGGTGCCACCTAGCTGCCCCAAATGTTGGTGTAGGGCCCCGAGGTAGGGAACCTGAGGCGCCAAGGCCATGTGTGATCCTTTAACGAATCCAAACTTCCCAGAACAAATACCCTTAATCAAAAGACATATCCTACACTGTAGGCTGTCTTTATTTCAAATGATCTGTGCCATAGAAGCTGACGCTCTTGAATTTGACCTCGCTTCCCAATTTTCTTTCCTATAATTCCTCAAGGGGATAAATGTATAATGCCATAATGCAAAATGTTATTTTTTCTCTAACTTAAAACCATGGAGCTTAAAGACAAACCATATTACCAACAATTTTATACTTAAATAACAATTTACTCCTCTGGCTGAAGACTTACTTAAAAATAAATAATAATTTACCCCTCTGGATGAAGACTTACATTATTTTTCTTCCTGCTAGGCAGAGTTAGTGGTAACATTGACAGCATACAAGAAAATCTTTGACTTACACACATGAAGATGTAAATACTGACTCTTTTCAGCCTTTTTCTTTCCTTTATTTCGGTGCTCATTTATACTTCCTACTGTAACCAGTAATTGTCCTTTGATTTTGCAGTTGATTTGGAAAACACAACAGTAATGGAGTATATGAGCACGGGAAGTGATGATAAAGAAGAAATTGACTTGTTAATTGAAAACCTGAACATGTCTGAAGTCATAGACATGATGGAAAATCTCTACCCAAGTGGAGAACCTGCAGTTTATGAACACAGCCTTGTCAAGATGGGCCAGGACGCTAATCAGAATGAAGAGCGTGCAGAGTCACTTTTACTTAGTGGTCAGGAGGTTTCTTTGCCATCATCTGTCAAATATGGAACAGTGGAGGACTTGCTTGCTTTTGCGAATCGCGTTTCCAATGCCACAAAGCATTATTGTGGATGCAGGCCACAGGAATCTGGAATTCTACTAAATACAGTAAGCAAATGACCTGCCAAGTTTTTGCTTTTCATAATTTTTGCATTTGTATTATTACTAATCTTGCTGCTCAGTGGAGAGAAGGTAGCAAGTAGACCAGTGTAGCCTAAGAGTAGTTCAACTGTGGCCAGCTCTCACAACACCCACAAATGTGATAAGAATCACCCTGATGTTAAAGGCTCAATACAAAGTCTTTTAAGATTTCACTTTTGATTTTTACTGAATGCGACTGAAAAGCGGTAATTGCAATTCACAGTTCTGCAGGGTATCCCCAAAACCTACATGCATAATTCTTTCCCTGCAACAACCTTCTGAAGGGGGTAATATGAGTATTATTATCTCTAGTTTGCAGATAATGAAGCTGAGGCTTAGAAGTCACATGACTTGTCCATGGTCTTACAGCTAGTGTTGAAGCTAGTATTACACCTCAGATCTTTCTTCACTCCAAGTCAGGATGCCTTTTAGCCCCTATACCATATTACCTGTCTTTAAATATTTAAAATTTCTATATTAATAAAATATATTTTTAAAATGTATATAAAAATTTTATTAAAAAGTAAAATTTATAAAAATATTTTACAATTTCTATTGGTGTCGAGTCTGTGTATTCTGAATGAGGGGCCTCATAACAAAAGCTCCTTTTCTCTTTTCATGTAGTTTAGGCAAAAGGATAGTAAGAATTCTTCTGAAAGAAATATTCTGAAATAGAAATAACAACTGTACGGGGCAGCTAGGTGGCACAGCGAGTAGAGCACCGGCCCTGGAGTCAGGAGGACCTGAGTTCAAATCCAGCCTCAGACACTTGACATGCTTACTAGCTGTGTGACCTTGGGCAAGTCACTTAATCCCAATTGCCCTTCCTTCCCCCCCACCCTGCAAAAACAAACAAACAAACCCCCCCCCACCAAAAAAGGAATAACAAATGTACCTATTTTTACTTTCATCTCAGTCATTTGGGTGGGGGAGGGGAGGATTGAGTGAGGTTCCTCAAGTCATTGGAATTTTACCAGTAATTCGAGTCAGTCTTTGCACCTATACAACTTGGAAGCTACAGCCTACAAATATCTAATCACAAGCGCCTCCATTTTAATTGGCAGAGCATGAGTGAGCAATGGATGTTGTGTTTGCTAGTCATCCCTAGAATTCAAATAATCTAAAACATCGTGGCGACAAATTGTTGTCCCAACAGAAGATCATGTGGCATGCTCAGGTGTGCCTGTCTTGTATTAATGGCCTTAGTGTTTGCGAGGTGGGGTTAGGCATCACCAGAATCTAACCTAATTTAGAAACAACTGCCCACACAGTACTGAGAGTAGGAAGCAACAACTTAGAAATAACACTTATTGAAAGTGAAGACATTTATGTCATATCCCTTAATCCCAAAGTAAGTAACTTGGGGGAGACCCATGCCGAAAATCTGTACTTAATGATTTTTTTTTTTTGAATGACTACTGTCCTACATTCACTTAGATAAAAACAGTATTCTCGCTTGGGTCAGCTGGATGGTGGGATGGTTTGTCTTTGCTGGAAGCTGGCCATGTTCAGCTGTAATCTGATATTGTTCAACAGAAATCTCTACAGTTGATGTTTGCTTTGCTTGATAAAGTAACAGCAATTGTGAACTCTGCTGAATAGTAGACTGGGTAGAGTTCCTTCTTCTTGGGTGCCTTCACTTCTTTCTGGATGTTAATTTCCTCTGGAAAGTATCTTGAACTATGTATAATGTCATGATCGATCATTATTAAGCACCTACTGTGGGCCAGGCACTGTGCTAAACTCTGGAGATTCAGATGTGAAAAAAGATCATCCCTGCCCACAGAAGTTTACAGTCTAGTGGGGAAAGCACACCACACAAAAGGAAACTAGGAAGTGGCGGAAAGGGATAGAAATTAGAAGGCCCAAAGTAGTGCAACCAGGTGAGAGGTGAGGATTAAGTGGTAGCCTGTCGTTAAATGTCCAGCAAGTCATCTCGAAGGTCAAAATTATCTATATATCTGCAGTGAGATGTATATGTTATAGTTATATGTATACATCTTCTTGAATATTTGATTTAGTGAAAATGATGCACAAAAGGGAGATACCTTCCGTGTGCTAGCTTCAGTCTCCATTTCCATTTTTGGCTGCGACTATTTTCCTACCGCTAACTCATGTTTTTAGCCAAGATGGACTATTTGCTGTTCCTTGAACACACCTGTACTTTTCTTATCTCTTTACCTTGGTTCATACCATCCATTTCCATCCACCTAGAACAGGGTGGATGATATCTCTGCTTGTCAAAGCTTTTTCCATTCTTATGGGCCCAACCTGAATGCCACATCCTTCACAAAACCTTCTGGAACCCACCAGCCTCCTCTTCAGAACCGCATCTGATCTGCCCTTTCCAAGTGCCCCTCTACTGTCCTTACCCTTAGAACCTAAATGGCTTATACCACTGTTACAGCATGGATGATATTCCACGTCATGTTAGTTATTTGTGGGCTTGTCTCTTCTCTCTACTGGATTATAAGCTTCCAGAGGGGAGAGAAGACAACATTGTCTTGTTCATCTTTGGATTCTTCTTCTCCTGTCCTACGACCCTTGTGCAATGCCTGGTGTAGAAGAGGTGTCCAGTAAGTTAATGGCAGGTTCAAATGGGAAAATTTAGTCTTCCAAAAGAATTGACAGAAGTCACTCCAGACTCAGCTCTCATTTTAAAGAATATGCAGAGGGTTTTGGAAGTGGGGGGAACACTCCAAGTAGCTCCAATGTTTTTGGCAGTGCTTTAGGGGAAGGCTATGGATCAGCACCTTGGAAGGTATGGAAGTACAGACTTCTAAAAAAAAATTGTTTTCCAGGCCTGTAAAGATCATAATTACAAATAGAAGGTTACGGCAACAGAAGAGTGGGTAGTATTGTTCTAAATGTGTCATGGTTGCCTTTGTTAAAATAGTTATTAGGAGCACAATGGCCTGATACCCAATAGGACTTTGTGACAAACTGATTCTAGATGGATTACTCTAGCATGATTTCATGTTGATGGTGATGGTGGTGGCAGCGGTAGTAATGGTGGTGACGATATAATAATAATGATAGCTGACACTTGTTTAGGATGTTATGGGTCACAGATCGCTTCAGAATATCTCCTTTGGTCATCACAACTCTGTAGATGGAGGGCAAGTATAATTTCTGGAACATATGTTTACGTTAATAAGGTTTTTGATCCTTACTCTTCACATATTCCAGCATAGCAAACTGTGGTGATATCATCTAAAACAGGAGACTGGATGCTTGTGGTTTTGTAAATTGGACATTGCTGCCCGTGGACCCTTTGGTCCAAGGCATGTGTTTTCTGACTATTGAGTCTTTGTGAAGAGAAGCAAAGATTAATATTATAGTTACTTATATTAGGGAGATAGCATGACATTGTGA
>CM053623.1:51794418-51839625 GCA_028646595.1 Phalanger gymnotis | reverse complement strand
ACTTTATCATCTAGCTGCCCAGATACTAGCCCTCTGACCATAGGCAAACTACTTAATCCTTTCCAAGTCTCATTTTTTTCTTCTGTTAAAAGGGCGTAATCCTGTTTTGGGAACCTATCTCATGGGGCTCTTATGAAACTCAAGTGAGAGAATAAAGAGAAATCAGTTCTGTATACTTTAAGATGCTCTATAAATGGCAGATGTTATTATGTCATGACACAAACAGTGACCTAGACGAGTACATAGCGTATAGATAACCAACCAAGGTTTTTAATTCAGTTTTTTCTCCAAGTTTTTGGTAGAGATGATATCCAAAGTCATCTTCAAAGGTTAATCCTGAATCCGGAATTTAGTATGTATAACAGAAATCTGGAAGGAAAATGCTTCAAATATGCATTAATTCAAAGTGGATATGTTTTTCACAACCTTATGAGTGCTCTTGGTGAATTGGAGAAGTGGGCAGAAGCAAATAGTCTGAACTTTCATAATGGTCATGTGTGGGAAAGAGTACTATGAAGGAGATAAAAAAAAGAAATTCAAATTGGGAGAACTGACCATATGCAAATATGGCAAGGGAAGATGAGTTTCACAGGAAAAAAATCACTAGCTAGGACTAGCATATTAGCACTGTATTAAGAACAATCCAACCATAATTATCACAGAAAGTTGAGATTAATTGTTGGCTCCAAGTCTAAAGAAACATGGAAACTGGCCACCAGAAATTAAAGGAATTTGGATTATTCATCCAGGAGAAGAGAAGGCAGACGTGTATTCAGTACCTTATAAAGTTAGGCCACTAGTAAATGTATTTTGATGTTGATACTTTAATGATGGCATTCAAATAAGTAAAGGATTCTTATTTAGAGGGTCGTAGCTACTTGTTCTGTCTCTTTGGATGGAATAAGAGGAAATGGGTTAAATTATAGCATGAGGATGTAGGGATAGATAGAAGTAGTGTTTTCCTGATAGAGAAGATTGTTAAAAATTGAATTCATTTACTGAAGGAGCTTATGGAAGTTCCATTATTATTATCAGTTTTTAAGAACAGGGAAACTACACCTCCAATAGAGGCGGCAAGAATTGTTCTGTCTAAAGTTTTAAGATAAAATAAATCGATCACTTACTGTATTCCTAGTATGGTATTAAGTAGTTTCTTAAAATTCCTGCCAGCTCCGAGATACTATTTCATAATATAGAAAGATCTGGTTTTGCCAAGAGGCTAAGGTTGTATCTTATGCTTTTTAACCCCAATAATGGCCTAATCCAAAGTTTTGCACACAGTAGGTACTCAATAGATGTTGATTTCTATAGTGTTAGACTTATTCTCTGCCCTAGTAGATGCCTCGTTTGTAGAATTTCAGCTAAAGTTAATTGTTTGGTCTCGACTGTTTTTAATAGTGTACCCATACAGAAGGCCAAAGTCATGAGAATGTGAGACATAGTGAAATATATTCAAATTCTCATTCTCCCTCTCTTATTCATTAGCTTTTTAGTGCTGTCAGTCACATGCCCTTTTCCCCCTCTCCCATCTATAGCCTTTCCTGTACAGGAGCTAGATAATCCAGATGTCATTTTGAAAGATAATGATCTCCTATTTAATAATATTTTGATTCAAATTCATTACAGTGGGAAAAAATTGTGGCAAAGTTGATTTTTGGGAAGAGTGGGCATGTATTTAGGCCATTTTACTGAAGGCATCATGTGCAGCCTATTACGGTTTGATTTTAACTCTCAAATTTGCTTCCCAGTGTTAGTGAAGAAATGGCTATCTGCTTTCACGTCCCCAAGGGTTGGAGACAGCCTGTGCAGAAACCACCATTTCGGTATATTTTTGTGTGATTGCTGTTTTATTACATTCTTTAGGTAGTGCCTTTCTTAAAATGGTTCAGTCTCGCCTTGACCTACTGTTTTTAGAATTCTCTGTGACCATTAGTTAATCTCTGAGGTGTGCGTCATGTGTGAGTAATAGCTATGTAGACTAACAGGTTGTCATATTCTACTTAGAAACCAATCAACTTGCAGATCTGTTTATGCAGTCATTGTTTTCAGTCAATTGGCATGATATGGCAGTAGTGTTCCATGGTGAAAATAATTTTATAGGTTATAATTTAAAGAGCTTACTCATTGCTACACGGAAATTTGAGCAGGTTTCACCAGGAATGAGTTTTCACATGCTTCTTTTGCCTTGTCAATGGTTCTAAATATAGCTTTCTGTGTACAGTGTGTCATGGTGATCACACATGGTCAGTGGCATCTCTTCAGTAATACAGTACTTTGTAACATGTATCCAAGAGGACCTTTTCAATTGAGACTGCCTTTTTTAAAATCATTTAACAGGTCATCACCCCTCAAAATGGAAGGTACCAGATCGATGCTGATGTTTTTCTTTTTCCATGGAAACTGACTTACAGGAATATTGGCTCTGATTTCATTCCCCGGGGAGCTTTTGGAAAAGTATACTTAGCACAAGATAGGAGGACAAAAAAAAGAATGGCATGTAAACTGGTATGTATTTATAGCAAAAAAAAAAAAATTCCTTCCCATTCACATTTTCCCTCTTTGCATGTTTCAAATATTTTCCCTGGATTGTAGTTCCTCTGGCTGGATCCCATCAATGAGAAGACCCACTTAAAAGCATCTGTATTCACTTGATTCACTGTGTCAGTCACTACCTAATTTCTTGCAGATTCTGAGTCTGGATGCGTCTAACTGTGACAAAAAGAAAGGACCTACAGCTAGCCCAGAGCTGGGATGTCACTTGTTTACCCACAGCTTCATGCTGAGGTGTAGGACAGTTACAAGTTGTGAGCCTACAAACTCCTTCTTCCTCTTTCTGAGATGAGAAGTGGTAGAGAACTAGGCATGGAAATAATCAGAGGCTGGAAGAATGAGCTTTCTGGATTGTTTTCTTCAGTTCGTAGGACTTCTCGAAACTTAGGCCCATCTAAGAAGTAGATAACTTAAAAGTACATGAGAGAGCTTAATAGTGAGACTGTTGTCTATATTTTTATCTTTGCTTTTAATCTATGTAATGCCTTTAATCTATGTTATAGATTGAATTTTATATAATACATGCATATATATGTGTGTGTATACATAAGTATACACACACACTTTTATAAATACAGACATAGAATTTGTACATATATATTAAGTTCGCAACTTGTGCTAAGATATGAAATTAATGTGGTTGGCCTTGTTGGGTTCTCTGTGTTGAGAAGCACGTCACCATAAAACACCAGTGATTGGAGTTTATCAGCTACCCCCTTATATAGGACACATCTTCACATCATTCTGAAAAGCCAGTGAAGGATTGTCTAATTCTGCTAGCATCTGAGAGTCCAATACTTAACTTTCATTGAAGAAAGTTTAGGTGTTTAGCTTTGTGGATTTGTTTTCTTTGCGGGTGTGTGTTTTACGTGTTTGAGGGAATGACCTTAAAGATGACAGTCCCTTTTAATAAAATATATGGGAAACAATTGATTTAGATGCCCTTGTTACACTAAAAATAGAACCCTAGATTTGCTGCCCTTTTCCAAATCTAATAGTAGTATTTCTTGTTCTGGGCCCACTAATTAAAATATACTTTTGTGACACAGAAGAAAAAACCCTCCTTGGTTGGAGTACCCAAATATTTGATCATAAAAGATTACAGTCTAGGTAAAAAATTACACAGCATATGTATGTATATATATTCAAAGGCAGGATTACATATATACATGTATATGTGTGTGTGTGTGTGTAGTCCTGACCTGCTGGGTAGGTCGGTGTTACCTGAAGCAGACACTTTCCTTCAGACTTGACGTAATTTCACAGACCATCCTAGAGGGCAGTCAGCACATCCGATGAGCTGTGGGGGTGACCACTCATTCACTTTTTCAAGGGTTGGGAGGGATAAACAATAGTGACCCATCACTCGTGGGAAGTCTGACTTAGCTGCATGGCATTATGTGGTTTTTCCAGTCTGGCTCTGCAGAGGTTAGCCTATGGCTTAGTCATTATGGTTATAATTATAATAATAATTATTTGTCCTGTTGCACTTGCCATCTAAATATATCCTTTTCGCTACCTCATTTATCTCCATTGATTCTCTGCTAGATCCCCATTGTAAGAAGTGAAGGAATTAGTATTATACTGTCCTTAATCTGCCTTCTGTTTTTGTCGTTTAGATCCCCGTAGATCAATTCAAGCCATCAGATGTTGAAATTCAGGCCTGCTTCCATCATGAAAATATTGCAGAATTATATGGTGCTGTTTTGTGGGGTGAAACCATCCACCTCTTTATGGAAGCAGGCGAGGGGGGATCTGTTATGGAGAAGTTGGAGAGCTGTGGACCTATGAGAGAATTTGAAATTATTTGGGTCACAAAGCATGTCCTGAAGGGACTTGATTTTCTTCACTCAAAAAAAGTAATACACCATGATATTAAACGTAAGTTGTGTCTTGGAGTCTTTTCGGAGGCGGGGCCGAGTGGGGATAGGTAGAACTGGATCTGTGATTTCATTTGACAAAATCCCTTTTGCCATTGCTGATTGGAAGCAATTCTGCTATTTATAATCTGCAAGTATTAAATAATATGCCTAGAGTTGCATGGCTAATATGTGTCCAGAGGCCAGACTTGACCCTCATCTTCCTCATTTCTAGTTTATTTCTGCCTCTTGTTACCTCGCTTAATATGTTACCATCTGTTGGAATATGTGGTGGGTTGGTCCCATAATACCCTGACAGGTGACATGGTTTTTCATCCCTAAATTTCTAAGTCCCTTAAAGGCAGGGGTAGCATCTTCTCTGAGAGCTGGTGGCAGTAATAGATATGTTGCTGTCGATTTTTTTTCCCCTTTCCCCCATGAAGCTCTTACATATTGAAAAAAAATGCCATGGCACTGACTTAGAAATTTAACAAGACCCTATAAAGCAGATCACCCTATCTCAGCCTAATAAGTGCCACTATTCCACTACTCTTTAAGTCATTAAATGTCCTTAAAAAGCATGCCCTCCCTACCACCCCACCCCCCCCAACAAATTTTATTTTTCCTGTCTTTTGCTATCTTTTGTTTTTATATGGCCGTTTCTCCTGTATTCCTCCCCCTCTTCCATCCCTAAAGAGCCATCACATATGACAAAGGATTTTTAAAAAGAAAAATTGGAGGAAGAGGAAAAAAATGAGAAAAACTGATTTGATACGTGAGAAAAAAAATCTGAAAATCTATGTCTTAATAAATTTACCCTTGTAGATCTCTCATCTGCAAGGGAGTTGAGAGAGGCATCTTCCCATATCTCTGCTTTGGGGCCATGTAAAACAAATACATTAAATGTTTGAAACTCTGCTAGTAATATCTAGAACTAGATAGAACTCATATTTTCTACTGTAGTACCCCATTGTGGTACGGAGGTGACCCTGGATTCCTGAAAACTATGCCAATGAAGCACAAGCTCTGGCAAGATTTAGGAGTGTGGACCCCAAAACAGGTGATCTTGTTCACGGCCCAATCTAACTCATCACTGGAGAGCTTGCCACTGAGTGCAGGCATTTTTCTGGCTGTAACAACTCAAACCTCATGAATATAATCTGTTAAGGCAGACCATTTTGTAATCTGTATTCGTAAAGGAAATAGACTCATGGGCGACGTCATGGATCCTTGAAATTTCCTAGCAACATTAATCAGCAAATCGGAAAGAGAACCAGTGTGAATCTTGGTGTATGCATGGAGCTCCATTGCAGGCTCAGCTTTTCTAGGGTCAGAGTTGGAATTGTTGTTTCCTGTTTCAGAAAAATGATCTAGTCACAATGTGACACATTTGGGTCCACATTTTGGCTCTGAGAACTTGAAGCTTGGGTCCCTGAAGGCTTTGTGGGCATGTGTTGGTCATTTACGTACATATTGACCTCCTCCAATGCTTAGAATCAGAATCTTTTGTTCCACTTGTGTTTTTCTGAAAACTATACCAGATGGTCATGCTTTTGTTTGCTATATGATATCTTTTTCTTTGTGTATTGTTGTATCATAACATACATGTACATTTTTAGACTAAGAAAAGTGTTTTTTTTCTGCTGCAGCCAGCAACATCGTTTTCATGTCAACAAAGGCTGTGTTGGTAGATTTTGGCCTGAGTGTTAAAATGACCGAAGAGATCTATTTTCCTAAGGATCTTCGGGGAACAGAGGTAATTATTACATATCTGAGAAAATACTTTGTTTTTCTGAGATTTTTTGGCAAAGGTTCTAGAATCCCTCTGAGAGAGGGTAAAAGGGAAGGAAAAGCCTGTGAAGTAATGCTCTGTAAGTTGGTAATATCACTACTTTTCCTTAAAATAAATGTATGATTATGGATGGATTTAATTTAAAGAGTGAATATTGAGTACATCTGAACCAAAAACAAAATAGCAATAATATTCAAGGTTTCCATGAAGCAAAAAAGAGCAGAATTTCCTGAAATGAAGGGAGACATGTCCTCAGGGTTTTTCATATCCTACAGTGCTTAGATTCGTCATTAGTATATTGCTAATAGGCTTTAACTGTTTTGACTATCTACTGGTGAGATGCCTTTTTCTCTCTCCTCCTTCCATTTTATAAGGAGAGATTTTTTTAAATTTTATTTTATTGTTTTTGGCACCTGAGTCTCTCCTGGGCTGGAAGTGTAGTGGCCACTCACCCCATGGCTCATTGGCATGGAAGTTTTGACTCTCCATTCTGAGGTAGAATGGTCCATCCCGATTTCATCAGCCTGATGGCTCCTTGGCAGCTTGCCATGTGGGTGGCAGATTTAAAGAGCGTATATCTCATGGGCTTTAGCCTTCTGCAAACTCAAGCAATCCCCTAGCATGAGCCTCCCCTAATGGTGTAGATTACAAGTATGCACCATTATGCTGGACCCCAAGGGAGTATTTTTAAACTATATAGTCTTTGAGCTTGTGCCTGGATGTCTGTGAGCCAGAAGACAAGGAGGCTTGTAGGTTCTTGGCCTCGTGTAAGTTTTTTTTCTTTACAACCTAACATGAACGGCAATATGGCCCAGTGGATAGAGAGTTATCTTTAAAGTCATGGAGACCTACGTTCAACCCCTGCTTCTGACTGATGCTCACTATCTGACGCTGGCCAAATCTTTGGAAAATGCTTCAGGTTATCTTGTTTTTAGATTAAAAAGGTGAAGCCTTTTTAAGGCTTTTTAAGTAACTTTTTCTGCCCCTTGGGTTTGTTTAAAAAAAAAGAACAAAAAACCAAAGTAGTTATGTTATTAAACATAGGAAAAATCTCTATGTCTCACTCCCCCTGCTCCTACTACTTCTCCCCAGTAGTGTGATTAAATTAAGTATTTTGCAATGTTAGAGGAAAAAAAACAGACTTTTCTGGGAATCTTCTGTGAAAAAGACAGCATGCCTGTCTGAGTTAGAAATCCAGCAATGTAATGTTCTACCACTAGATAGCATTTAGATGATCTATTTTTTCTGCAACAGTAAATTGCTTCTTATGGACTGACAAGAATGGTGTGCAAGAGAACTTCATGAACCTTTTGTAGCTCCAAATGCCAGAACTAGTCTATATCTTGGGAGTATCAAAACTAGAGTTGTCAAATTTTGACTCTGGAGGGAAAGTTTGAAGTTGAAGAAAGACTATGTTTGGTCAGTAACATTGTGTTCTAGTTAAAAAAAAAACTGGGAAAAATCAGAAGTTAAAACATATGAGAGAAATTAATCAGCATTAGGATGATTAATTTGAAACCATCCAACCTTTTTCTTCCAGAAGATTCATTCTATTTTTGGTTAAAACCATTTTCCTTTTATTTAATTTTAACCTATGTAGTGGATCCATTAATTAATCACTGAACATTTGCTATACATACTCTGTCATATGCCAGGCACTGTGTATTTTGCTAAGGATGCCAATGACAAAGAATGAAACAGTCCATACTCTCAAGAAGTTTACACATCCTAATGGGGAAGAGAATAACATATATATATGTTCTTAATACATGTTCTGTAAATTATATATATGTATACACATATATATATAATTTACAGAACATGTGTTAAGAAGATAAATACAAATAAATGCAGATTAGCAAATGGAGTACTATTTATGAGAAACAGGTCAGTTATGCTGAATCAGAGTACAGGTGGAGAAGTAATTAATGAGGCTGAACAGATAGATGGGGCCAAGTTGGGAAGAGTCTAAAACTTTCACAAAGCCAAAGAGAAGTTTACACCTTATCTTCATCCTAGAGGAAATAGGGAGTTGCTGATGTTTAAAACTGTTTTTGTGTGGGGGAGAGGCAGAATGGAGTGGTATAGTAGAAGGAGCGTCGAGTACCTTTATTCGTGAAATCACTGGGTGGGTGTGCAACCTACCGCAGACATTGACTAGTGTGACCATGGCGGTCACTGAACCTCGCTAAATTAGCTCCATTTTCTCATTTATAAAAAGGAATCGTGAACATGAAATAAAGTAATGTGTATGCGATGTCTTTTGTAAGCCTTAAATTAGTCAATGAAAGCCAACAATTATCCTTTCCTCTACTGGCCAGTAAGTGCCATTGAGTCCAAGGATGGCTGCTGATTGTCTTCATCCCCCTGCATCTAGCCTAGCACACAATTACATAGTACAATTAGATAATACAAGTTTGCTGTGTGTAATTGCACAACAGAGCCTATATGAGAATTCAGTCAAGGTTGGCTTCTAGCCATTGGATCATTAAAAAACAAAACATCCACCTTCTGTGGACCATAACCTAGAGGGCCCAGAAGAGTACCCAAGGAATACAGGCTCACTGTGGTTTAGAGGTAGCATCTATTTGTCCTTTTCCTTTTATAGACACAACTTCTCAGTTCCCAAAACACAAAAAATGAAAGAATTTACTTTAAAGAATCTTGACAATGAATAAGACTTTTTTACCCTGGAAGAGATCTTCCAGTAGTTTCTTTCTGATTCAGCCTCATCATTTTACTGACGAGCCAACCAAGGCCCAGAGAGATTCTCTCTTGGAGGTCTCACAGCCAGAGATAGAGCCATTGCTAGAGGTCAAACCTCCTAGCTCCCAGGCCAGACTTCAGCCTCGGGTACAGTGCTTCTCTCATACCAACAGTATATTCACTAAGCCATCATTAAAGTGTGATAAGGCCCAACTATAAGACCACAGGTTCTTAACTTTTTGTGTGTCATGGAACCCTTTGGTAATCTTGGGAAGCCTGTGGAGCTCCTCTCAGAGAAATGCTGTTAAATGCATAAAGCGAAATACATAGGATTTATAAAGGAAATGGAAAATTAGTGAAAATAAGGATATACATTTTGTTTTCCATCCAAGTTCATGGATCTCCTGAAATCTGTAGAATCTCACTAAGATCCCCAGTTCCAGACAATTTGGCTTTGTTACTGAAAATCATCATACACATTCAAGTTCATTTCTTCAAGGATGTGGAAACCCTTTGAAAAACAAATCCATTAATTCACCAGTACTTGCTCCAGATTATTTAGAATCACGGTAGATTCTAATTTGTGCCCTCAAAGAAGACTGCCTTCACCCTAGTGTCTGGGCTCCAGGAAACAGTTGAGTTAGGAGTTAGGATGGCGAAAAGTCATTCCTCTTGAACTAGAATTAAATTCTCAGGACATTAGACACATTTACATTCAGATGTAAGTATAAAAAACACATTTTCAAGCCAAGTAGAAATGATTTGATGATTACCTAACTTTTGGAGCATTCATACCCCTGTGTGAGTAATCAAAAAGCTATTATTTAATGTTAAGCTTTGGGCTAAGAATGATTTGTGTGTTAACCGCTTTGAATAAAAAAAGCAACTCACCTTTTAATTTTAAAAAACCCTTCCAGCAAGCAGGGTGTGGTAGTGCAGTTTACCTGTAATCAGTGCTTTATCTTGAAGGCTGAGACTGGCAGATCTCTGAAGTTCAGGAGTTCTGAGCTGCAGTGGGCTGAGTCTACTGGCTCTGTACTAATATTATTAATCATGTAATTAATAATAAAAGTTCAATATTACTATGGTGAGCCCCCAGACATGATGGAGGGGGGGGGCGGATATTTAAGGAGGGCAAAACTGACCCAAGTGGGAAAAGTAGCAAAGTAAGCTAGACCAAGTCTTCAAAAAATTAAATAAAAAACAAAAAGCCCTTCAACTCATTAAGAAAACCATTAAGTGCAGTAGGTTGTTGCTTATAGCAAGATGGAAATCCTTCCTAGTTTACTTGGTGTCAGGTCTCTTCATGACCAAATCTGTAGCACCTTCAGCATGTGGCTGAAAGGCATTCTTTGTCAGGCTAGTTTACTCCCTCCAGCCAAGGTTGCCTGGTTCCTGAATAAAGCGTGTCTCTTATTTCCCTTAGCTAGAAGAAGCAAGCATTGTCTCTTTTGCAGAAGGTAGAAAGTTTGATAGAAATGATAAGGCGGGGGAATTCCCAGAAGTAGAGCAGGAAAATAAATACTAAAACAACCAAATGAGGGAACACCAAGCTGATTCTCTACCTCCCCTTTTTTTTCCAGATTTACATGAGCCCAGAAGTGATTCTCTGCAGAGGACATTCAACAAAAGCTGATATCTACAGCTTGGGGGCCACCCTCATCCACATGCAGACGGGTACCCCTCCCTGGGTGAAACGCTACCCTCGCTCTGCCTATCCCTCCTACCTTTACATAGTAAGTATGAACCATCAAACCAGCCATGGGAGGGATGGTTCAGCCTGGCCTGGGAAACTCCCACTCAGACAAGCTCCCAGGTTCTCATAGTGTTGAAATGGTGTTAAGAGTCACAAATGCTTCTTATGTTCAAGGAAATGAATAATAGAAATAAATGATACAAAAGGGAAGGGCATCTTGGGTCTGAATCTGCCATCTATGAAAGATCATTTCTTTTTATCCCACAAAATTAAAGTATTTGGCAGGAACCTTGAAATGACCTGAGTCTCCATGCTAGAGATTTCCATATGCACTCTGAGCTCTTTGAGTTGGGGGTTCTTTTCTTGGGAACAAGGGGACATAAGATTTCAGGAGGTCCATGAACTTGGATGGGGAAAAAAAAAATGACAACCTTATTTTCACCAACCTATAACTGAAATTCGGTATTTCCTTTAATTATAAATATAGAAACCAGCATTTTTATTTTTCTGAGAAGGGCTCTTAGGCTTCACCACATCACAAAAGAGGTTTATAACCCAGAAAAAATTATGAAGCCCTGTGCTAAGTGAAACAGAGGTTAGCCTTTTGATCCTGTTGACAGCCTGGGATCCGGGTGAGGTAATACCACCCTCCTTACTCAGAGGAGAAGGGTGCAGTGCTCTAGCCTTTGCCAGAGTAGCAGAGATAAGCAGAGGCCACGGCTCTTTTGTGGAGACAGCACAGAAACAAGGTCCACCCTTTCTAAATTCAGTGCTTTTAGATGATGAATCCAGTGTTTGAATTGAAACCCATACTCCTGGGGACTGATAATTTGTTGTAGTTTTTGTTGAGGAGGGGATTGGCGACAGAAAGAATGTAATTTCCGGTGGCTTGTCCCTAAGGCATTTTCTCTCATGAGACTATTTCCAAACCCCATTAACACCCCAATCTATTCTATGTGCATTAAAAATTTGGTTTGTTGTTAGATTCACAAGCAAGCACCCCCTTTGGAAGACATTGCTCAGGACTCTAGCCCGGGCATGAGAGAGCTGATAGAAGCAGCACTGGAGAGGAACCCAAACCATCGTCCGACTGCGGCAGAACTACTAAAACACGAGGCCTTAAACCCTCCCCGAGAGGAACAGCCACGTTGTCAGAGTCTGGATTCGGCCCTTTTTGAGAGGAAAAGAATAACGAGAAAGGATTTGGAGTTGCCTGAGAACATTACAGGTATGATTGATCTCTCACGAGTGCATTGCCTCCAAGCTTTCTTTTCTTCTGACCCTTCCAGATTTCTTTCTTAGTTTATGGAATAAAAATAAATCATGAACTATTGTTACCATAGCTAGGATTTTAGAAACAGATTATTTTTTTCTCACCGAGAATCAATTTACTAGAAAACAATAATGTGCATCCATGGTAGATGGGCATCAAATTGGTCACTGTGGGATGATTCATATATCTGGATATTCTAGTCCTATCTTGAGTGGTTTCTGACTTCATGCAACAGATAATTCACTTGTTCATTTTAAGTTAATGAGCCATAATAGTTTGCTTTCTTAACTGCTGTTTGGTCTGTTTCATCTGAGATGGACAATTGAGGAAAAGTACTGAAGCATAAGCTTTTGAAGTAAAATCAGATTTTTAAAAGACTTCTCAGATGGTCCCAAGTGATTGTTTGTTGGCTAATGTCCATCAAATCTGTTCTGGATGACAAATTTATAGTCCCCCAATTGTCTTCACAGATTCCTCTTCATGCACCGGGAGCACAGAAGAGTCTGAAGCGATGAAGAGGCAACGATCTCTCTATATTGACCTCGGAGCCCTGGCTGGCTATCTCAATATCGTCCGGGGGCCTCCCACATTAGAATATGGCTGACAGCCAGCATCATCTGCTCCAAGTTAGGGTTCGGTCTTTATCTCCTCCTAGGAGATTTGATGATGACTCTACATAGTGACTCTGTAGTTTGTGGTACCACAGGTCTTTAAGCTGGATCGTATGGGCTCTATGTCGCCCATGTGCACTTAATCTTTGAAACTAGACTGGTGCAAATTAAGAAGAAATGTTCTCATATCTCTGATGATAAACCCCAAATATGAAAGTTGAGAAGATTAGAAGAATGACTTTCTGGTGATTGGTTCCACCTACTGTGCACTTTGGTATTTTCAGTTTTGGACAATTATAAGAATATATTAATATAGAAATTACTACTTTTGTTTCTAAGTTGGATAAGAAATCTTCATTTATTGGAGAATGATTATTGTTTTTAAACAGTATTTCCTTGAGCTATTGATGTTAGATTCTGGCAGAAATTGAATTGACGTTTTTGAGGGGTGATAAGAGCCTGGAGTACTGTTTTCACCACCAATAAGCTCAGCCAGTGTATTGGAACGGCTAATTGAATGTATCCCTAGATACCTGTCACTGATGACAAGTCTGGTTATGTTCCTATGGAAACAATTCTTATTGTACGTGCTATGCTTCATACATTTAAAACACGACGTTTTGGATGTGGGCAAAACTGTGTAAACCACATAATTCTGTACATCCAATGGGATGAACGAGTGAACTTCTAGGAAAAACTGAAACCTCTGTAATGCTGAAATGCTTTAAGCATTTGAGTTTCGAGAGAGCATACTGTGTATGTTGTATATATCAAATGGCTTTAAGAAACAATCCTCTACTTTTGACATTATAAAATATTTAAGAATATTATTAAAATGTGTTTTGGGGTAATGCAAATGAAACAGTATTTTTCCCAATGTGGACTGGTCAAATCATTGAATAAATTACATATTTTGTTGTAGCGATGGCATGTGGTTTTCTTTTTAATCGTGATTGTTTTTTCTCATACCTTTTGATGTCTATTCTTCCCTTGAAACTGTTCTATTCTTTCCCCAACGTTCATTTGGAGATACAAGACGCTAACCTATCTTAAAAACTCAAATTAAGATCTTAAGCATCACATAATGAAAGCTGTAGAATCAGATCAATTCTGGAAACACCCTGCTCCCTAAATAACTTTGAGAATATCTGTTATGCACAAAGAGATAGTACTAATCTTTAAGAGTTCTGTTTTTGAGGTCAAAGCTTTATTATATATCTCTATTATTTCTCTGTAAGATATATAAGGCTAGAATAAATCTAGCACTGGCTGTGATTTCAGTACAGTTAATAAATCCTTGGGGAGGAGTAGAGGGGAGGAAGTGGCGCAGGGGGAGGGAGAAGAAAGAGGAACAAAATCTCTTAAAATTGACCAGGATAAGGAAGAGAGTTAAGGAAGTTCCAATCCCTTCAGCACAGGTTGGCAGTGTGATCAGGGTGAAAGTGACCAAGAAGGAGACAATGATACCACAGATATAGACTTTTCCTGGTCATGCTAGGGCCCAGTTCCAGCATAAGAAAGGAAAACCTAGGACTGGAAAGCCCTCTATGCTTGGGGGTGGGGAATATGATTTCTGGGTTATATTGCTAAACAGGAAAATGCCCTAAGAGAGAGAAGAAAAGCCCCCTAGGGTAGACCAAGAAGAGCGGAGGATCTTGGCTCATCTTTGCTAAAGCATTGTAGGGAGAGAATCAGTTTTGGAACGCTTCTGTGTCCTATAAAATTTCACCTTTGGTAACAATTTTTGGCAGTGAAGGATCATTGAAGGGCAGCTTCATTAATAGCTATTACTGAAATGCTCAGTGGATGAACAGAAAACATGAATGAATTTTAGACTCCATGGTTTTTATTCCATGCAATTTTGTGTTAAAAGGATCCCCCTCCCTTTCCCCTCAGCTCTATCTTAAGTTTTAACATCACAATGTTCAGAGCCAAATCACTTAGGTAAGGCCTACTAATCTCTTCCAAGGGAAAAAAGATTAAAAGTAGAGAAATTAATTTTCTTAACCCTATACACGTCTATTATTACTCAGCCTTCAAGACTTTTAGAATCAACCAAATCACAAGGCCAACCATCTCTCCTCCCCACCCCACAGACACCTTTGTCTGGAAACCACTTAAGAGTGGACCAGAAGACTGAAATCCTAATGTCAAGGAATGAAAGGAATTATGAATCCAATCTCTCTTTGGCCAAGGTTGGGATGTTGATGTCCAAGGAAGCACAATCAAATAGCATTGGTTGTCTTTCTTCTTACCTGCAAGTGTGTGCCTGCAAGTCTATGGAGTTACTTACATTGCCTATATTCTTTTCTTTTAATAGTATTTTATCCTCCCTCAATTACATGTTAAAACAATGTTCCCTATATTCTCATAGGTGAAAGCTGTGTTAGGAGCCTGACCTTGTTTGTGGAGGCAGCTTCTCTCCAGGAAGAAGTCAACAAATTGTACCCTCTAAGGCGAGACCGTTCCTAGAAGGAAAGGCTATATTTTCTTGGGCTGTATCAACTGATATAAGCCTAGGATCTACAAAAAAAAAAAAATTTGTTTCAGGCAGGTAAAATTTTAATAAAAACGTAAGGAATTAAGACTCTGTCCGACTTCTAGAGCCTCAATTGCTTTATCTATACCATGATGCAGCTTAATCCTAAAGTACCTTCTTGATGTGACATGTATTAACTTTAGGATTTGTGGCATGATATAACAGAGAACTGGCTATAGGGTCAGGCTGACCTGTGTTCAAGTCCCAACTCTTCAAACATACTAGCTGTGTCCGTGACCTTGGACAAGTCACTTAACTTCTCAAGGTTTCAAGCAACTCCCTAAGACTTTTAGTCATAGGGAAAGTGCTGAGCTTCCTCACCTGGGAGTCCCTTTTGCCAATGAAATGAAAAGCCCATTCCCTATGTTGTCCCAATGTCCTGCTTCAGACAAGTGAGTTTTGCTACCAACAGACTCCTAGCCCCGAGTGGCGTTCAATGCAAGGGATTTGGAAATGTGTATTCATAAAAAACAATTAGAAAACTAAAACATATGGCAGTGTCCTTGAAGTTAACATATTTGTGCTAAGAGTTAAAATACACAAGATGGTTGGAAGGGCAGTTGACAATCAGTTTTTTTTTTATTTAGTGTCTTATTTTTTGCCAGTTACATGTAAAAACAATTTCAACATTCATTTTTAAAACTTGGAATTTCAAATTCTCTCTTTTCCTCCCCATCCCCTCTCATTGAGAAGGCAAGCAATTCAATATATGTTATACATGTGTAGTTGTCCAAGACATTTCCATAATAGTCATGTGAAAGACAACTATATTTCCCTCCTTCCTATCCTCCCCCCTGTTTATTCTATTCTCTCTCTCCTTTCACCCTGTCCCTCAAAAATGTTTTGCTTCTGATTACCCCCTCCCCCAATCTATCCTCATTTCTATCACCCCCACCTTCTTTTATCCCCTACCCTTCTACTTTCTTGTAGGGTAAAATAGATTTCTATACCCAGTTGAGTGTGTATGTTATTTCCTCTTTGAGCCAATTCTGATGAGAGTAAGGTTCACTCACTCCTCACCTCCTGCCTCTACCTCTCCCTTTTCTTTCTCTCAGTACATTCCTCTCTCACCTCTTAATTTTTTAGATATCATCCCTTCATGTATATACTCCTTCATATATGCATGTATTTATATGTATATATACATCCCTTCTATATATACTCCTCCTAACTACCTAAATAATGAGAAAGGTCTTATGAGTTACAAAAATCACCTTTCCATGTAGGAATGTAAACAGTTTAACTTTAATAAGTCCCTTATAGTTTCTCTTTTTTGTTTACCTTTTCATGCTTCTCTTGAGTCTTGTATTTGAAAGTCAAATTTTCTATTTAGTTTTGGTCTTTTCTCAAGAATGCATGAAATTCCTCTATCTCATTGAATATCAAATTTTTCCCCTCATGGATTATCCTCAGTTTTGTTGGGTAGGCAGTTCTTGGCTATAATCCTAGCTCCTTTGTTCTCTGGAGTATCATATTCCAAGCCCTCTGATCCCTTAATGCAGAAGCTGCTAAATCTTGTTATCCTGATTGTGGCTCCATGATACTTGAATGTTTCTTTCTAGCTACTTGCAATATTTTCTCCTTAACCTGGGAACTCTGGAATTTTCCTTTTGAGATCTCTTTCAGGAGTTGATCAGTGGATTCTTTCAATTTCTATTTTACCCTCTGGTTCTAGAACATCAGGGTAGTTTTCCTTGATAATTTCTTGAAAGATGATGTCTAGGCTCTGTTTTTGATCATGGCTTTCAGGTAGTCCAATAATTTTAAATTTATTTTCCTGCATCTATTTACCAGGTCAGTTATTTTTCCAATGAGATATTTCACATTGTCTTCTATTTTTTTATTCTTTTGGTTTTGTTTTATAATTTCTTGATTTCTCATAGAGTCATTAGCTTCCATTTACTCCATTCTAATTTTTAAGGTGGTATTTTCTTCAATGGTCTTTTGGACCTCCTTTTCAGTTTGTCCAATTCTGCTTTTTAAAGCATTCTTCTCCTCATTGGCTTTTTGGACTTCTTTTACCATTTGGTCTAGTCTATTTTTAAGGTGTTATTTTCTTCAATATTTGTTCGGGTCTCCTTTACCAAGCCGTTGTTTTTCATGATTTTCTTGCATCAGTCTCATTTCTCTTCCCAATTTTTCCTCTACTTCTCTTACTTGATTTTCAAAATCCTTTTTGAGCTCTTTCATGGCTTGTGACCAACTCATATTTTTCTTGGAGGCTTTGGATGTAGGAGTTTGGACTTCGTTGTCTTCTTTTGAGTGTGTGTTTTGATCTTCCTTGTCACCAAAATAAGTTTCTATAGTCAGAGGTTTTTTTTTTTTCCATTTCATTTTCCCACTCTATTTCTTGACTTTTTAGCTCTATGTTAAGGTAGGGCTCTGCTTCCAGTGTGGAAACAAAATCCCAAACTTCAGGGGTTTTGTGCAGCTATTTTTGGAGATTCTTCTAGGGACCTGTAAGTTTTCAGTTCTTCCAAAGTGGTATGATCTAAGGAGAGGTGTTTACTCCTCTCCTGGCCTGTGCTCTGGTCTGTGAACAACAACAAACACTCTTTTCTGCCCTAGAAGTGTGAGGAGGGTTCCCTCTCTACTGCTGTCACAAGCTCTGTTATGCCAGCACTCCTCCTCACCCCAAGACTGCCACCCAAGACTTTGATCCAGATCCAAGTATAGGCAAAGCAATAAAGTCTTGCTTTGGTGCTAGCAAAGAGACCTCTGTTAATCTCCTTCTGACCAGTGGTTTGATCCCCTTACTGTCTATGGGCTGAGAGTTCCAGAAGCAGCCACAGCCTCTGCCACTGCTGCTGCCACTGCCACTGCTGCTACTGATTCAGTCACTCCCAAGGCCTGCTCCTGGTTTGCTGGGGCCAGGATTGTGCTGGCATAGCCTGCAATGAACTGTGCTCCTCTTTCACCCAAGCCCAACAGACCTTTTCTACTGACCTTCTAAGTTATCTTTGGCATCTATGGGCTGAGAGTCTGGAAACTGCCACTGCTTCCAGTGATTCAGTCCCCTGAGGCCTGCTCCAGGTTTGCTGGAGCCCCAGTCTGTGCTGATACAGCCTGTGCTGGACTGGGCTTCTCTCTGAGCCTAGTACAACAGACTTTTCCTGTCGACCTTCGCTCTGTCTCTTTGTGAGTTCTGCTGCTCTAGAATTTGTTTAGAATCATTTTTTAAAGATATTTGGAGGGGCTTGGGGGAGGAGCTCAGGCGAGTCCTTGTCGTTACTCTGCCATCTTGGCTCCACCCCTGAGGGTCAGTTTTGCAACAGTACCCATGCTAGTATCCTCTGCTAGTTTCTTGTTGACCCTTATTTCTGCCCTCATGATTTGACCGGGTTTAGGCCAGAGCGTGAACAAATTCTTAGGAGGGGAGGGCATAAGGTCATATATTTAGAACTGAAAGATACCTTAATCTAATCCTCTCATTTTATGAATGAAGAAACTGAAGCTCAGAAAGATTAAGCAATTTAGCCGAGATCAAAAGGGACAATAAATGGCAGAGTTGAGGTTTAAATCCACATTCACTGACTCCAAACCCAACAGCCTCTTGCCTGTACTCTTTTGTCTTGTGTTCTTCTCTGCTCAAAGTACCTTAGACCTTCAGGCAGCACGTGGCAGCCAAGGGTACCCTGGAGTGCAATGTTTTTCCTACTCACACACTCATCAAAAAGTTTTTGTCATTTATCTTTCCAGATGTTGCTCAGATATATGCAAAGTGGTTTGTTTTGCTTCTAAATTACAGACTAACAAAACTCAGGCATATTTCTGGGTGGCTTCCTGTGAGATAAAACATGGCTATTCAGTATCAGTGCTAGGGAGACCTTGTATTGTAGAGATGGAAGTGATAATGAGCAGAGTGCCTGTCTGCTCAGAGCACAAAAGCTATTTTCATGAGACTCTGTTAACATCCCGTGGCCTCGCAAAGGAGTCAGTTCAAACTGCTACATGAGTAAGGTAAGTGTCTGGTCACCTAAAGCTTTCTGTTGGGTTTCCTTTGGTCCTCTTCCTTCTCTATACTTCATGCCACATGATCATCGTTGTTTTTGTTGAGTCATTTTAGTGGTATCTGACTCTTTATGACCCCATTTGGGGTTTCCTTAACAAAGATATTGGAGTGGTTTGCCATTTCTTTCTCCAATTTATTTTTACAGATGAAGAAACTGAGGCAGAGTTAAGTGACTTGCATGCCTTCTTTATATGAGAAAATTATATGAGAAAAAATTCTACTTCTCTCTTCCCTCTTCTTCTCTATATCCCTTTTTCTCACCCCTACTCTATGCTGACTCCTTCTGACTGCCCTAATAATGATAAAGTTCTTAGGGGTTACATGTATCATCTTTCCATATAAGAACATAAACAGTTCAACTCCATTGATTACTCATGATGACTACTCATTCGTATTTACCCTTTTATGCTTCCCTTCATTCAAACAGTCCTCTGTTTGAACGATAAAGTTTCTGTTCAGCTCTTGTTTTTTCATCAGGAATGCCAGGAAGTCCTCTATCTCATTAAATATCCATATTTTTTCTCTTTAAGGATTAATACCGGTTTTCCCAGGTAGGTTATTCTTGATTGTAATCCTAGCTCTTTTGTCCTCTACAATATCCCAAACCCTCCATTCTTTTAACACGGACGCTGCTAAATCTTGTGTGATCTCCGTTGTGACTCCACAATATTTGAATGGTTTCTTTTTGGCTGCTTACACTATTTTCTCTGACCTGAGAGCTCTGGCATTTGGCTATAATATTCCTGGGAGTTTTCATTTGGGGATCTCTTTCAGGAGGTGATCAGTGGATTCTTTCAATTTCTATTTTACCTTCTGGATCTAAGACATCAGGGCAGTTTTCCTTTATACAAATTTTTGGAACACGATGTCCAGGCTCTTTTTTGATTGTGGTGGTAGTTCAATAATTCTTAACTTATTTCTCCTGGATCTATTTTCCAGGTCAGTTGTTTTTTCTGATGAAACATTTTACATTTTCTTCTATTTTTTCATTCTTTTGATTTTGTTTTGTTGAGGGGGAAAAACCCAGGGATTCAGAGATCCCAAAACTAATGTTCCCAGGACTGGAGTTCCGGGTTGAGGTGGAGAGACCCTCAAGGACCCGAGTACTGGAGAGGGTTAGGGCTGTCCAGAATGAATTCACAATCTCAAGCATTCTTTAAGTCAAGTTGGCAAAGATTTATTACACTTTACAGCAGGCAAGAGTTCTTAGGGAACCTGCAACCTTAGAGGGCTGCAGGGAGAGCTTAAATACAAGATTTGGGGGTGAAACATGTCAATTAGGTGTTTTGGGGTGGGATTAGAGAATGGTTAAGGGGTGGTCAGTTCTTAAAGGAGCATGCACTTTTTGTATCTACTGAGTAGGCATATTACCCAGAGTTCACTGGGAAATAGCCCAAGGCGGGGGCTACTAGAGGGTGTGGTTTTTACTGTGAAACGTCGCTAAGTTAACAATCCATCAGGGCTAACAAGCAATCTCTATGTAGCTTCTCATCTAATGTCTTGTTAGACAAAATACTATGTCTAGGATACATATTAGAAAGGTCAGTAAGTAGTAGATATGGTCATGACTCAGTGCACAGTCAATTATCAGCATCCAGGAATCAATCTATAGATAGGCACAGATGCTTACTGAGGAAGGAGCAGAGATAAGCTGGGGCATGCTGCCCTTTAGCTAGAGAGAAACTGCTTAGGACAGAATGTGTTTTAGAACTGGGATTCAGGCACAGGCATACAAGGAGAGGCTGTTAGGGTCCAAGCACAAGCACCCCATCAGTTTTATTGTTGCTTGATGTCTCATGGAGTCATTAGCTTCCATTTGCCCAATTATAATTTTTAAGGAATCATTTTTTTCAGTGAGGTTATGTGCCTCTTTTTCTATTTGGCCAAGTCTGCTTTTAAGGGAGTTCTTTTCTTCAGTGAATTTTTATGCCTTTTTTGCCATTAGGATAATTCTGTTTTTTTAAGGTGGTATTTTCTTCAGTATTTTTTTTTGTTCCTCTTTTACCAAGCTGTTAATTCTTTTTTCACAATTTTCTTGTACCACTCATTTCTTTTTGCAGTTTTTCCTCTACTACTTATATCTCTTTCTTTAACTCTTCCAGGAATTCTTGCTGGCCTTGGGTCCAATTAGCAGTTTTTCTTTGAGGCTTTGTTTGTAACTGTATGGTCAAGTTCTTTTTTTGTTGTTTGCTCATGTTCCCAAACTGTTTCTTCACTTTGAACTTTAACATACAGTTGAGATCTGCTCATCTCAGGGTGGGAAGGCACTGTGTCAAGCTTGAGGCTTTTCTGTGCTGCTGTTTTCAGAAGTAGTTCTGGGAGGGCTACAAGTTTTTGGTGCTTTCAAGGTGGTGCGATCCTGGGAGAGGCTTGGTCATTGCTCTCCTGGTCTGTACTCTGGTCTTCACCCAGCAGTTCTCTGCAGCCACAAGGGTTAGCACTCCTCTTGGCTCTGGAACTGTGACCAGGGCCTCTGCTCCCTTGTGAGCGACCCCCATTGCTCCTTTCCACCCTGAAACTATGACCCAGAAGTGTTTATGGGCAACAGAATTGCAAATCAGTGCCAACTGTATCCAGTGCCAGCAAAAAGTCCCCTGTAATGTCTTTCTTATCATTTGTCCAGCCCCTTACCATCTCTGAGCTGAGAGCTCCTGAAGCTGCCTGCTGCTGTCCTGGTCACCTCTAAAGCCCATCGCTAGTGTTCCTGCCATATCCTGGGCCTGCGTCCAAACCAGAGTCACCAACTTCTCGTGGGGACCCGCTGAGTTGTCTTAGGCTGACCTTGGCTCTGCCACTTCTCAATTGTATATAAGGTGTTATTTTAAAGTTGTTTGGAAGGGAATGTTGAGAGAATTCAGCTGATCCCAGCCCATACACCATCATTTTGCTTCTGCCTCTCAGTCCTGGGACTTCTGTAGAGACCTTCTGTCCATTCAGACTTCAGACAAAATTATCAAGTCCCAGAAAGCCAGAAAATATGTCTTATGCATTTTCCTAATTCCTCTACTGCATATAGAATGTTAAATGTAGTAGTGTCTAGTACAATTTATTTAGAACTGAAAGGGACAATAGATGCCATCTGGCTCAACCCCCTTATTTTGCAGATGAGGAAACTGAGTCAGAGAGCAGTTAAATGACTAGCCACAGGATATGGAGGTATTAAATGGTAGAAGTGGGATTTTATAAATATTTATTTTATAAATACATAATTACTTGAATAAAATGTCAATAATTAACAGTAATGCTTAGCATCTCAAAAAAGGCATCAAAGTAGGCTTCATTAAAGAAAATAGTACCATAAAAAGGGTAATGGACTGAGATGCAGGAGATTTGGGCCATTTCACTAAAGCTGTGAGATTTGCAATAACTCACTTTGCCTCTCTGGGACAACCTTTCCATATACGTAAAATTAAGGGATTAATGGAATTACAGAATTTAGAAATAAAAACAACCTGAGAGATCATCTTGCTTAGAAACTCCTAAACTTTTTTTGTGTCCCAGACCTGCTGTGGTAGGCTGAGGAAGCCTGTGGACCCCTTATCAGGAATCATGTTTTTAAATGCATCAGATAAAATACAAAGGAAATTGATTATATTGAAATATAATTTTCAAAATATTTTAAAAATAAGTTCATGGACCCCAGGTTAAGAATCTCTGATCTAGCCAACCTCCTGGCTTCAAAGTTCTAAAAGCATTTTCAGGATATGAAGACCTTAACAGATATCCCTGAAGAATTTTCACAGTTTATGAATTTTTAAACCAGGGAACTGCAAATCACTTTTGGTTAGAGATTGTTTTTCATACATGCCATGGTTTGAATGCAAACAGTCACTCCTGAGAAGCAAATGATGCCAAGAGGAAAAAAAAAACCCAACCCAAAACAAGTCTCGGTGCCAAGGATGGCCTTCAGCCAATTTTTCAACTTCTGTGATAAGGCTAATGCGCACATAACTTCCTATCTCCCCTTCTGGAATGGGGCATTTCTTCTGTGGGGAAATTTTGTTCTTACCAAAGTTTTTGCTCTTAACAGCCAAAGGGATGGAGGGAAAAGGTTAATGGTGAGTCAGAACAGTGGAGGCCTCCTTGTGGCTCACTTACTACTTCCTGATCCTAGCTTTTTTGCTATCTTGCCAGCCCAAAGTAGCAAGCAAGCAAAGGCCAAATGTTGTTCCCTAATTAAGTATTTTACACAGTGAAACAGAAAGAGAAGCAGTACAGTTTATTCAAGTGCATTCGTCTGGAACCCAGAGGTTTCCAGGCCTGCTAAATTCATTCTTATGCTTTTTCCTCACTCATCTCTAGATTTTTGTGTTCAGATCCAAGGAAAGTTATTGTCCAACCCCAATATGGGCCCCAGATTTGTCTGGTTGATTCTTTGGTGGGTGTTGAGGATAGACATTTGTAAAGCCCTCCTCCTCCTTCTCTCCTTTCCCCTCACTCCCCACTCACATCGACTCATCATAGCATTTCCCATTTGATGTTCCTTACCTGAGGGTGGTTTTGGAAGGAAGAGTTTTATTCAGACTAACAGTTATATAATACTTCCTTCTCTTTTTGAAAATAGATTTTTATTCAGAGCTTGATAAACACCAAATAAAACAGGCATTTCCATATACACAGAAGAGAAATAGATGATTGTACATGAAACTGGAGATGTCTGTTTTGCGGTGCTTTCTTTCCTTTAAAAAAAATAAATTTAAACTTTTAGCTATATTTTAATTAGAAAGTGTTCTCTCTCTCTTCCCCCATTTTCCAGAAAAGAAAAGCACTAGATGGAGGACCTGAGTTCAAGTCCTACCAATACTACTTATGTGATAATGGGTAGATCATAGCCTCTCTGGCCCTCACTCTCCCCATTTGTAAAATGAGGGGATTAGATTAGATAATCTCTAAATTCTCTCCCACTTCCAAATTCTATGACCCTGAGAGTCACAAGAGTTTAAGGGATTTGCCTAAGGTTATGTGGCTAATGCACAGTGAAGCAAGGTGCCTACATACCTGATAGTATCTAAAAGCTGAATTATGTTGGGTTAATGGAAAATTGGTGGTTTAGCATCATAGATTTAGAGCTAGAAAAGATCTCAGAGGATATCCAGCCCAACCTCTTAATTTTGCAGATGAGGCCCAGAGAGATTAAGTAATTTACCAGCTAGTCAGTAGTGGAAGTTGGATTTGAACTCAGCTCTCCCTCAGTCCCAATCCAACACTCTGACCATGAAAGAGACACTTCTCAAAGAGCAGCTGAGGTTCCTGGGAGAATCAGGCCTGGAGGAGCCTTGGCTGTGGACTCCCAAACCCATGTTCTATTGGAATGCATTGCTGTTTTCCAGCTCTTTCTAAGGCATAGCTTCTAGGGGCAGACAACAAACTGAGAAATCCAGAGGCAGAAACAAAGAAGGACCTTTCACACTTGGGAGCATAGATTTTGAGCCACAAAGTATCATAGAAATCATCTAATCTTAACTTGGGGTTCATTAACCCAGGGAAGGATTTTGAGAAAGGGTGGGGAAAGGGGGAAGAGTGGGGTAGAAATCTGTAAACTCAAATGCGAAAAAAATTGCATCTTTATTTTTACCAACTCCTAACCAACATTAAGCATTTTCTTCAATGATGAATTAAAAAAAAATAAATATTATTCTGAGAAAGGGTTTTACCAGACTGCCAAAAACATCTATGATACACAAAAAGTTAGAACCCCTGGCTTAGGCCAACTTCATTTTCTAGGTAATGAAGTTGTGTCCCAGAGAGAAATGGCAAGCAGGATTGCATCCTATGGATCTATTGCTCTTCCCAGTATGAAGTATTCTTCATATTCCCAGAACTAATGCCCACCCCTTCCAAGGGCTTCGTTGGAGGTGGGATGACATCATAGGATGTGGTATAGGAACATGTGAGGAAGCCGTGTAGAAGGGGGTGTGGGAAAAAATCATCACGGAGAGGATTAATTCAACAGAAAAATAAAAGAGGGAATGATATCTTGATGGAAGGAATTACATACAGCAAAGTTATGAGGAGGAAGGAATAAGAGATGCAGCTCGTTGAAGGCCAACAACGTGTCAGTGGGGTATGGAGTATGTCTGAGGGTTAGTGGTGGTGGTACAGAAACATTGCCTCGATGAATAATTCCTCTGGATGTAAGAACTTCTTTTTTTTCAATTAATTAATTATTTTTTTAGTTTTCAACATTTGCTTTTATAAGATTTTGAGTTCTAAATTTCCTCCCTGCCTCCTTCCACTCTCCTCTTCCCAAGACGGCATGCGATCCGACATAGGTTATACATGCATGATTGTATTAAACAAATTTCAACATTAGTCATGTGGTGAAAGAAGAATCAGAACAAAAGCGAAAAACCATGAGAAAGAAAAAAATGAAAAACAACAAAAGAAAGAGAAAATAGTATGCTTCTCTCTGCCTTCAGACTCCACGGTTCTTTCTCTGGATAACGTTTTCCATCATGATCCTCTCGGAATTGCCTTGGATCCCTGAATTGCTCAGTCTAACAAAGTTGGTCATTGCACAATGTGCCATTACTGTGTACCATGTTCTCCTGGTTCTGCTCACTTCACTCAGCATCAGTTCATGCAAGTCTTTCCAGGTTTTTCTGAAGTCCGTCGCCATTTCTTATGGAACGATAGTATTCCATTACATTCATATACCACAACTTGTTCAGCTATTCCTCAATTGATGGGCATCCATTCAATTTCCAATTCTTGGCCACCACAGAAAGAGCTGCTGTAAACATTTTTGTACATGTGGGTCCGTTCCCTTTTTATGATCTACAAAGAGAACTTCTTTTAATAAAGCTGGTCTGCAGGTGGCAAGATTTGAGGAAAGTCCTAATTTCCTCCTTGCAGGTGGGGTGGCTGAAGGGGAAGAGGAGGAGGAGGAGGAGGAGGAGGAGGAGGAGGAGGTAGCCACTATTTTACATTTGAATGAATCTTGATCATAATGGGAGGGTGGGGATCCATTGACTATTCTACTCCACTTAAAATTGCCCATTGAGTAAGAAGACTTCTCAACTGATTCAATCAAAGCCAATGGGTGAAAGTCTTGGCTATGCCCTAAGAAGTTTGTCTAAAAGAAGGGAGCTTCATCGAAACCAGAGATTGTAAGGGTTTGGAAGGTGAGGGAGTGGGACCATTGCAGAGCTGATCCAGGAACCGGTAGTCCCAAGGCAACCAGTGAAAGGAGAAAGAGAAGGTAATTGCTGAGCTATAGCAGAGAACAGAACTATCAAGGAGGAACATTGACTCTACAGGTATATAAGAGCAAAAGACCTAGGCTGACACCACCTGTGTACTCACCTAGAGGACCTAGAGGAGTCCCATGGAAATGTCTGCTCTTTCAGTGCCTGTCTATCCACAGACACCATAATATAATATCTTGTTTTGTTAGCCAAATGTTATCAGTAATCTGACGTTTTCCTCAACATCAAAGAAGGCAAGAGTTAACGAGAGATAGAGAGAAATGAATGTTTAAATAGAGAGGCCAACCCCAGCCTAAATGTTAGGAATTTTTTCTTAACTGGGGGTTTGGAACTCATGACATTTCATTTGAAATAAGTTCCTTCAAGTCTTAGAGGAAAGAACCCTGTGGACCTCAGAGATTATTTAATTACCTCAAGGTTTAGAGCTAATGGTGGTAATGAGGTGTTACAAGAGGACCAAGAAATGGAAAGTCTCAGAAAGGATGGAGTTCACCTTCATATCCTATAGTTACAGAAGCTGAGTTCCAGAGAGAAACAAAATTGCTTAGCCAAGGGCACACAGATAGTAAGGAGGAAGCAGATCCTTTGATTCTAGTGAGCAAGAGCATGGGTCCAAATGGCAACTAGGTGATGATACTTCTGGGACTGACAGAAAGTAGCTAACTTTGGAGTTGGTGAGGAACCACTTGTTCATCGGCCAAGTGAAGCATCTGCGAGAGAGAGAGAGAAAGAGAGAGAGAGAGAGAGAGAGAGAGAGAGAGAGAGAGAGAGAGAGAGGAGAGAGAGAGAGAGAGAGACATTCACACGCAGAGAAAGAAAAACTATGAACCAGTCAAGACCCCTGTTTGGGCCAAAAGGACTAGGGAGATGTAGCCCGCCTCATCAGGAGAAAAAGAAATGAAGGAGGGAGCCCATGTCGGCACAGCAAGGAAGGTATTCAGATCCTGGAGCACATCTCTACGCCTCCTAGATTTTGTCTCACATTGATATTAAAGTTCTGAAAACTACATATGTTAGGATATCATCTCTTCATCGAGTTCTTATGGTACAAATTAAACAAATTCACAAGTATTTATTATGGCAATTTTATGAGAAGATCTCTTAACTTGGAGTTCAAAAGAGACTAAGGTTCTAATCCTGCCTGTGTGACCCTGAGTAGTCACTTAACCTCTCTGAGGTTCATTAACTTAATGAACTTTGTTCATGATCAGTTATTTTTCAGGTGTGTCTGACTCTTAATGATCCCATCTGAGGCTTTCTTGGCAAAGATATTAGAGTAGTTTGCCATGTCCTTCTCCAGCTCATTTTACAGATGAGGAAACTGAGGCAAACAGGGTTAAATGGCTTGGCTACTAAGTGTGAGGCCATGTTTGAACTCAGGTCTTCCTGACCCTTGATCTGGCTCTGTCTCCACTGTGCTACCTAGCTGTCTACACATGGATCATATTCCTTCACTACATTCTTACCTTGGTGGCTCATTATGACTTGCTATTTGGTTAACAAGTATTTATTTAGAATGTACTAGGTGCCAAGCGTGTGAAGCACATATATTTGGTGAGCCAGCTTTGGAAAGGGGCTGATGATGCAGAATTGAGGGACCCAGCTCTCCATTCCAAAGCATGTGCGGGCATTCTGTTACGGTTTCAAAAATATCTGCTTCCTGCATGGTGAGGAAAAGGACTGTTGATTGGTTGCTGAGTCAGAACTGGGCATTCATTCAAAAGGCACCAAATGGGCAAAGTAATTCTTCTGTCTCTTTCCTTCCCTGTCATTCCAGTGAGGAGGAGGAGTTGCTGTGGGCCTCTGGGTAGAAGAAAGCTTTCAGATTCTCTCTCACCTGTACCTGTCAGGAAGCAAACCTGTAGCTGGCACGAAGTCAGGAGCAAAATCCAAGCTTTTTCTGAGAGAGGTGAAGGAGTACCAGAGATGGAACATACTAGAGTATGATCGAGTGTGTTCCCCCAGGCCACAGGTTCAAAGATCAGAAGAGCCACAGGAGATCTGGGAGCTGGAGACCATGCCATAGTTTTCAGGCAGTTGAACCCAGCCTACCGACATAGCCCAGGTGGATCAATCAATAACCAGGAAGCTTAAGTGTGTTTTTCCCAGGGACTGAGGTTATATAGGGGAGACTGTTCCTCTAATTCAAGGAAATGTTTTCTATTTCTGCTCTTGCTATATTTTCTCAGCAACTATCCCTTTGAAAAAGCCAATCAAGGGATGTTAATTGGTCAAATGATATTGGGGTATTCGTTATTGGAGAGTATTAATGATATAGAGGATATATTAACTGTAAAAACACCTGAATCAGACTCAAGCCAGTAGTAAGACAAAGACACGCACTCCTGATCCCTGATAGGAAGGTATAGTCTTGCTCTGAGGACCCACCTTGCCAGTGAGAGTAGGAGGCTGTAACCCACCATGCTGGGGCAGGGGAGCGGGGGGAGGGACTAACTCATTTGTATGAGTGTGAATTGGGATAAGGACCCCCAGAACTTATAGAGACTACACAGTTTCCCATGAACTGTCTATATTTAGATATATATATGTGTATATGTATATATTTATATTTATCTATCTTATCTATTTACATTTATCTACAGATACAAATATAGCTAAACATAGGTAATATATAAATACCTGTAGATATTTATATCAACATCTATGTATCTGTATCTGTCTATCTATCTTGCCTATATCTATTTAGACAAACTGTATCTGTATGCATGTACATATATATGTAGATAGAGATAGACAAATAAGAGATAAATATAGATATCTCTATAGATATCTGCAGATACCTATAGATATCTATTTGTATATATTGCCTATATATTTAGACAAGTTATATAGATATGTACATAGATACATAAGATAAATATCTACAGATATTCATATACTTGTGGATATCTTTATAGAGCTATATTTATCTGTATAGATATATCTAATAGAAGTATATGTAGCTCTAAAAATATGGCTATATTTCTCTCTACATAAAAATATAATATAAATTGATAAGATATATTACACATTTTATATATCATACAATAAAACATATTTAAATATACTAAATATAATTATAAACATATCTATGTTTATATATCTACATAGATACATATATAGATAATTCTATATAGATAGAGATCTATATGGATATATCTAATAGAACCATACAGAGTTCTATAAATATATGTAGACATCTATATAGAACCATTTGTATATCTATATAGATATATTGATCTATATTGATATTTCTCTATCTAGATATAGATATAAATAAGACCTAGCTATATCTATCCATATAGATAGCTTATCTAAATATATAGGCGCAACTCATGGATTCTAAAAATGACATAGGTCTGTTTATTTAGCCCTGTATCCCCCCCACTCCCACCCTGCCCCTGACCACCCACATACCCTCTGAGTAGGCAAAGGGACACAAGAAATACGGCTGACATCTTGCAGCATATATGGGAGCTGGTGTTTCTAAGAACAACTCAGGAACTTTGGATCTGGGTCTCAGCTCTTTCTTAAGGCACAAGGCACAGACTTGGGAGAAGCCAGCAGTTACAGAGCCAGTGCTTTGACTTTCGATGTTCTGTCATTGGCAGAGACCTCTGATTACTCCTTGCCATGACTAAGTCATCACTTACGGGGGGAATAGGCAAGGGCAAGCTCAACTCGGAGAAAAATTCTTTCCATCCTATTCACCATTTTGCTTCTCCTGGTCCTCCTGTCTCTGACCCTGAAACCTTCAGTCTAAGCTTCTGATGGCTGAGAGATTATATCACATTCTCCTCTGTCTCTTCACTCTCTTTAATTTTTGATTTCGTAGGTATGCTGAACCCAAGGCATAAACCTATACTGTTCAGACAGAAATGAATATTTAGTCTATAATACTAGAAAGAGGGGCAGCTAAGGGGCACAGTGGATAGAACACCAGCCCTGGAATCAGGAGGACCTGAGCTAAAATTGGGCCTCAGACATTTACCAGCTATGTGACCCTGGACAAGTCACTGTTTGCCTCAGTTTTCTTATTTGTAAAAATGAGCTGGAGAAGGAAATGGCAAGCCACTCCCAAAGGAGGGCATGAAGAGTCAGACATGGTTAATTGCCTAAATAACAACATATCAGAAAGAAAGAAAAGTTTTAATCACCTTTGCTTTAACTAGATTATATACCACCTGGTTAAAAGAAGAACCAGCAAAGATATGGAATTTGGATATTTCCTTAATAAATCAGATTTGAGAGGAAGCAGTGGCCAGGGAAAGAGAAAAAAAAAACAATGGGAAATGTTTTGTTTAATTAAAAATCAGATGGCATTTTAAAAATACAAAGTTTCCAAGTGCTCTGCACATACTCTGGCTCTATGCCACCAAATTCAGAAATGTGGGACATGCCAGTTAAATAAATTTGCATGCAACTTAGAAGGAATAAGAGGAAAAGAAAATATTAAAATGTAGGCTAAAACCAATCTGATCTCAAAAGACATATCCACCCATGAAGATTAGTACTTGTTTCCTTCCTCTTCTGCTCTGCTGGTAATTAGGAACCCAGACAGAATAACTAAAAAAAGATCTGAACGAAAAGGAAGTGCTTGGTTTGAATGCTCAGTAGATTTCTGGTCAGTGTGCCCAGTGCCCCATCATGTTTTCCTTCTATTCCAGTCTCTTAGGTTCTTCTTTTAAGTGCATGCAAACTGTACCCCCCCCCCCCCAAACTTCTCTATGCTGATTTACCATATTCCACCCCCCTACCCCAAACCAGAGCACCTCATCCATCCTGTGTTACACCCAACTTGGGCATAGAGTTTGGAGACAGGACTGCAGATAACACCATTGTTTGATAGGTTCCTTCACTGTGAAGTTCTGTAAGGTGAAAGTGAGAAAGCCATCAGAGTTGCAGGCTCTGCGTTTGAGGGTCTTTCTCATTCTGCTTCATTAGCTCTTGAATGCCAGCCACCCCAGGGTGAGAAAAACAAGTGAAATCTTCCCTAACCTAATCCTAGAGGCTGTAGTTTAATATTAGATTGTGATGATAAATGAATTGGACTAGATACTTTCCTCTTTGATTTAAATAGCTAAT
Organism: Phalanger gymnotis; assembly: GCA_028646595.1. Taxonomy (NCBI): domain Eukaryota; kingdom Metazoa; phylum Chordata; class Mammalia; order Diprotodontia; family Phalangeridae; genus Phalanger; species Phalanger gymnotis. The sequence continues at coordinate 51,808,294 of CM053623.1, read as the reverse complement.
CCCTTGAAAAAATGATCCATAGGGAAGTCATCTTCCTAGCAGAAGCTTTGCCAATCCTGGCATTTGAATGTCTCGAAAAGCTAATGGCAGCAAAAGATGACTTAGAAAATAGAAAATAACTGAATGGAACTTTATTGGTTCTAGACCCGACAGGGATCAAAATGCATGTAAGAAGACAGAGACTCTATTAAATCGTATGAATCAGAAAACTGAACCAGAATGAAAGAAATATGTTCCTGTTCTATGAACATTATTCATTAATATATAATTATATATTAACATATTATTATGTATTAATAACGCTATTCATTAATGTTATGTGGTTAAATGACTCACTCAAGGTCACACACATACGCATCAGAGACAAAATTTGAGTCCAAATCTTTCAACTCAAGAACCAATGTTATTTCCACTGCTCCACTGCTTCATTTCCCATGGATGAGTTTTCGCTTCTGCCGTTCCCTTCAGTAGTGTCTCATTAACCTCTACCTGTTGAGTTCCTGCCAATCATTTGTTCATTTTCTTCATTCTCAAAGAGGACTAGTGACATCAGGAGACTGATGTCTACACTCGCAAATGAATTGGATTTAAGTGAGGCAGCTCTGGGTAAAGTCAACAGCCTCAGTCTCTCCTTCTGAGACGGCAGAATCTGGTGGTGAGAACAGGGCCAGGACCAGTGGCTATGGCCCCCACCAATCTTTTAAAGCCCGGCTGAAATGTTATGTCTTTCAACAAGGCGTCTATCATGTGTAAAGATCCTTAGGCCTCTTAGACCCCCTTAGCCCTCACATGACACTTCTCATCTACCCGTCTTTGTGACTTGACCTATTCATTTGTATTATAATTTTTGTGAATGTGCCCTCTCTCCTTGCCAGATTGCAGGCACTGACAAGTCAGAGACAATGTCCTTTCCAAGCTTTCCATCATACCCTGACCTTAGTGCCGTATTCTGAACGCAGAAGGTTCTGCGTCGATCTTTGCTAAGTCATCAAACGCGTCAATTCTCGTCCAGTCTTCACGACGACTCTTGTGGATAAGAAGTGAAGATACACTGGACAACAAAGATAAAATGCAATAAAAGGTAACAACAGATCTGATATTGTCATAACAGCAGGGCAATTACACCGTGTTTTAAGGTTCACAAACCACTTTGTGAACACATTATATTCTTTGATCCCTCTAACAACACGGAAGTTGTTAGAACCATCGTCCCCATTTCCCAAATGAGGAAACAATAAAGGGACTTGCCCAGGGTCACACAGCCAGGAAATGTGAGAGGTGACATTCCAACCCAAGTTTCTCCTGGTTGTTTCAGTTACGCTAAGCTACCTCAGTAAGAGCCAACCAAGATCTCTTTTGTTAGAAAGGAGAAAAGCTACTACTGGGGTGCCTTTGGTGACTGAGAAATGATCCTAGGGAGGCTTTCTGTGGTCAAAGGGTCCAGAATGCACCACCTGGTCAGAGGAGGTAAAAATAGCTTATAAAGGCTCTTGTCTTAAGCATAAGGATAAGTTCTCTTACATAAAAAAGAGATAGATGGTATTTGGACAAGGACAGTCTGGTTCAAGCACCAGCAAAGCACCATGCAAACCTGAATTGAACAAGCAGTAGCTGGGCTTTCTGGCTTAATATGAGAGTTATGCCAGAGAAAGCAAGGTTGACCACAAATCAGGGTGCTTCTCATTCAGCTCCAGCAATGGGGTTTTGCTGATGTAAAAGATGGCTGAAGATTCTGAGCTCTGGGATCTTAGAAACAGGATTTTCAGGAGTGGAAAACTTGGATCCAGCAGCTTCTTCTGTTAAAAGAAAAAAAAAAGTGGGGGGGCATGGCATGTCAGCTCTGTATCAAATAAGGACATGCATAAATTGCCCTAAATTGAGTCATACCAAAAAGGAGACAGGCATAACTGGACCACCTCCAGGTCCCACAGTGAAAGGGGAAATGAAATTGAGATGGTAACATCTGCTAAATAAATAGCGAGACCACTTAGGGGGAGGAGGAATTGGGTAAAATTGAAAGAGGGGCCACATGAAGAAAAAAGGTTAAATGAAGAAGATGAATTGCAAGGGTGGGGGTGGGGGTGGGAGTGGTGGTAAGGAATGAACACAAAGTAGAAAGAAGAAAGAAAAATAGCTAGAAATGATAGTAATGGAACAAACTCTGCAGATAAACTCTGCAAACAAACTCTGCAGAAAGAAGAGATAATGTACTCCTGCTATGGGGGAAAGTAGAGATGTAACTAGGGCTGAGAGATCTGCGCTCTGCACTAGGACACCAAATTTAGAGGGTGCTGACAATTTATTGTTTTTTTTAGCAGCATGAAAGCAAAAGAATTTAGCACCTAGTTAGCAAGAATATTTAGTTAATCTAGGAAATTACCTTATAGCAGGCTAGAGGTAAGCTCAGGATTTTCCTGGTGAATGTTTAATTGGAAAACCAAATGTAGATGTGGCACACTTTTAAATTTAATCTGCATTATTAATATTTTCTCGAATACTTTCTTAAGTCTAGACAATCAACAAAATAATAAATCAGGCCCTGATTTGTAGCATTTGCCCAATGATTTCAGAGGTGCCAATGTTCACACTAAGAATTTAATAATCTGCTCTCTCTGGCCAGTCCATGCTGGCTCCAGAATACAGTGGCAAGCTCCTTCCCTCTCAGTCTCACTTCCCCAAGTGAGGATCATCTAGGCAGCAATCTCGTGCCAGTGTTTCAGTGACTCCAGGTGCACTTTTGTAGCTTTCCTCAGGGGTGGTTTCTGGTACTTGCCCATCTCACAAATTCCTAGCGATGGTTCCAGGACAGAAACACTGTAAGAGGCCTAGGGCTAAGGGGGACTAAGATCTTAGAATTTTCCAGCTAGAAGGAACCCTAGGGAACATCTAGTCTAGAGGTTCTGGTCCCCTTGATAGCACAACTAACTGCCTAATTCTACACAAGAGGGAACCAAGGCCCGGATGGCTATTCAGAGTCTTGCTTAAGTCTGCATGCTTGGTTAGTAACAGAATCAGGACCACAACTCCCATTTCCTAACTACCAGTCTGGGGTCTTTCCTCTATTTAGCATATATATCAGCATGGGTCAAACGGAGGAAAGAGAGTCAGTGTAAGTCACCTTAGTGGATAGAATTCTGGGCCTAGAGTCAGAGAGACCTGAGTTCAAATGCAACCTCAGAGACTTACTAGCTGCATGACCCTGGGCAAGTCACTTAATCTTTGTTTGCTTCCCTACCTGTAAGATAGGCATAATCATAGCAACTAGCCCCCAGGTTGGCATGAGGATCAGATGAGATTGATGCTTAGCACAGTGCCTGGCACACAGCAAGTGCTATGTATACGATAATAAGTCAAGCTGGTAGAAACGAATTTAGTCATAGTTCAGAGGCCCTTTCTTTGGAGAGCTGGAGGAGTGGAGAACTGGTAGCCTCAAAGATGAATTCAAACTTCACAGAACAAATCCTTTAATTAAGAGGTTTTGTTTTGTGAAGTTTGGATTCAGTCAAAGGGTGGCACTTGAGGACCCAGAAGGTTCTTGAGGCTGCAGGTTCCCCACCCCTTATAGCCCAAAGGGGATAACTTATGCAGCTGCCAGCTTTGCCTCTTTCTCTCAGGTATTTATAACACTTTCTTTACCCTCAGGATAATTTGCATGGCCTGGCTGTAGTTACAAGGGTGGGATGGTAGGGTGTTGGTGTTGAGAATCAGATAGCTGAACCAAAGGGAGTGTGAATATTTTTTCCTCAGCCTAGAGAAAAAAAAAGACTCAGAGGCAGGTGCAGTGTGGGTAGGGAGTACAGTGCCTATTCCTTGAGGAAAGGAAGAAGTAGATGCAATTCATTCGTCCAGACTCAGCTAGGAGTGAGGGCTAGAGACCGTTAACTGAGATGAATCTGGAATCAGTGGTGTGGGAGGTTTGGGGCACATGCAGAGCTAGGGTGTAGTAACTGGCCCAGAGGTATGTCTTATTTGAAAGGGGCTATGTACTTCTTTAAGGAAAGTCAAAGATGGGAGGTGATAGTTACTACAGTGTGAAGTAGATGGCAGTGACACCATTAGCAAGAGACTGGGTGATACCAAGCAACAAATGGGTCAAAGAGAAAGAATAATGCCTTGTGGTCTGGGGATCGTCAATAGCTGAGTGACAAGGGATGACTGGAGGAGAAAGAGAAACCAGCATGATAGGAAATCTCAGCCGCAAGAGCCAGAAGCGAGACTGGAACCAAGGGGCAATGGGGCACAGAGCCATGATGTGGAAGGACAAACTTGGAACATGAGCATCCAGACCCCGAAGGTCTGAGAGAGTAGGGTCAACTTTCTAGAGATGTTGAATTCTTCTTCCCCCGGTGGGGGGAGAGTGCAGCACAATTTCAATCCTGGGCCAGCACTCTAGTTTGGAGTTACTATAGAGGTCCTTGAGACAGGATGAGGTCCAGGATGGGTTCCCTGTGATGTTTGACATGCTTTTTCTGTATTCTGGAATGTAACAAACTATTCTATATTCTGTGCATTGGTAGAACTCAATTTCTTGCATTGGTTACTAAAGACCCCCCCTAGGAGAAGACTACAAACAAGTTAGATTCTTAAGTTCTCAGAGACTTTTGGGTAGGGACAAATGTTAGTCATAGATAATACTAATTACTGAAGAATCCTCAAGATTGAACTCAGAGTTCAGAGATCCTATTTTGAGGGAATGTGAAGGGTGGGTTATAAATAAGACACAGTAAGTACATCATGGGCAGCTAGGTGCACAGTGGGTAGAGCACTGGGTTTGGAATCAGGAAGATTTGTCTTCATGAGTTCAAATCCAGCCTCAGATACTTACTAGCTGCATGACCCTGGGAAAGTCATTTAACCCTGTTTGCCTCAGTATCCTCATCTGTAAAATAAGCTGGAGAAGAAAATGGCAAACCAATCTAGTATCTTTGCCAAGAAAACCCCAAATGAGGTCACAAAGAGTTGGACACGACCGAACGACAACGTTTACTTGCTCTTCAAAGCTTAATCCCTATTGGGTTATTTCTCAGTGCCTTGAACCAATCGACATGTTTTCACTGAGTCATACTGTTTATTTATTTATTTATTTTTTAAATTAAATTTATTTAATATATTTACTTTTCAGCATTGATTTTCACAAGAGTTTGAATTACAAATTTTCTCCCCATTTCTACCCTCCCTCCCAATCCAAGATGGCATACGTACTGTTGATTTTACGAAAAAAGCTTACACGGGTATCCATCCTTAGCTTTTTCTCAGCCAGGACCAATAGGCTGAACATGACTGCATATATCCCTATTGGTTAAGGTTCTGCTATTCTCAGCAGCATATCCTAGGACTGGAAGTCCTGGAACCTGGGGGTGGCTTTGAGGAAAGATATCCTGCATGTAGTCTTTACTCAATAAATAGTCAATTTAATCAGTTAGCAAATGAATATGGCAGCATATTCCTTGGCTCAGTTCTGATACTTGAAAGTATATTGACTGAGACAGAGCTGGCATTTGAACATAGACCCATTAACTCCACATCCAATGATCTTCCCACTCATCTGTGTTTATTAACATTATTATTACTCAACATATTCATAGCAGACTCAGAAAGGAAAAAATAAACTGTGGAATGTTTGGGTGATAAAGAGCACAAGTCTAATGATTATAAGCGCTGTTGTTGCTAGGCCCATGGGCTGCAATATTGTGCCTTCTTCCTGTCTACTAATCCCACATACAGTCATGGGGTTCAGTTCTGGAAGAGACAGTAAGAAATGCAATAGAAGGGGGTAATCTCTTTTTCTCCATTACACTTCCAAGCTGGTGGGTACTTGTGGGGGGAGGAGAGCAGGGGGATGGACTATTTATAGATAAGGGTTGGCTCTTGTCTGAGGACTTTATATAAGGCTGTGGGGAAACAGATACTCAATGAACAATATGAGTGACATGTGGGATATTATCTTCCAACTTAGCACAGTGCCTGGTACATAGGTGCTTAATAAATGTTACTGATTTTTCTCTATACATACACAAAAAATGCTTAACATACATAAAGGCCATAGGTGTATAGTAACAACAAGATACAATAACTCATAAGTACTGTTATATTCCCCTGGAAGATGGTGATATAAAACCCTCAAAACATTATTAATTTTTTGGTTTTGCTGAAGAAACGATTTCCATTTCACCTCGGCGCTGCACTGTCCAAACAATTCCCTCCAGATCCATGTCTTCTTACAAGTCAGGCCAGGATTTAAGGACAGCTACAATTCAGAAATTCCCCTTTCACCAGTCAAATAAATCTCACCAAGGGACCAAAGAGCTCTAGTTTCCTGAACTCACAGAGCTGCCTTTCAGCCAGAACACATCTCTGTGGAGGTGCATGTTTTCTCACCTATGCTTAGGGGAGGCACATAACACAGATGGGGCAGCTAGGTCATTGGGGTTGGGTCTTTGGCTCTTCTAAGTAGAACATGTGCATTAGTAGCTCCTCTGTCCTTCTCCTTTCCATGGGGGGCAGGGTAATCCTTCCTTACTCCTTACTGGGGAGGCTAGCCCAGTCTAGATATCATCTACACCAGGGAAGAGGAGAATGCATGGGACTGGGTCACTCCCTTTTAAAGCTCACTTTTCCCATTCATTGGCCAATGGAAGGGATTGCTTCATCATCACCAAAGCACTGAGTTCTTCAGCTCTGGCTGGTGGCAGACAGATCAGCTCTTCACACATGCTTCATGACCCTTTGACAAACATGGCACGAGGAAGTAGCACCTTCCTGCTCTAGAGGAGAACATACAGGACCAGGAGTCAGGACAGACCTGGACTCCAACCCTGCCTCTAAGACTTGCCAGCTATATAACTACGGGTGAATAACTCAATTTTTCTAAGCTTCAATTTCTTCATCTGTAAAAAGTAGGGATATAATTTCTGTAGTACCTACCTCATAGGGTTCTTTTGAGGATCTGATTACATACTATGCTAAAAGAGGAGTATGTCTTATAAAGTGTCACTTAGGCAGCCACATGGTGTGTGCTGCTGGACTTGGAGCCCGGAAGATCTGAGTTCAAATCCTGCCTCAGACACTAGCTATGTGACTCTGGATGAGTCCCTTACCTCTCCCAGCCTCAGTTTCCTCACCCATAAAATGTAGATAATGCTAGTATGTACCTCCCAGTGCTACTGTGAGGATCAAATGAGATCACATATAAAATGTACTTCGAAAACCCTAAAGTGCCATCTCAATGCTAGTATTATTGTATAAATGTTGTTATTGTTGAGTTTCAGTTGTGTCTGACTCTTTCTGACCTCATTTGGGGTTTTCTTGGTAAAGAAAAAGTGAGACAAACAGGACCAAGTGGCTTGCCCAGGTCATACAGCTTACAAGCAACTGAGGCTGGATTTGAAGTCATAAAGGTGAATCTTCCTGTTTCCAAGTGCAGCACTCTTTCCATTGTGCTATCTAGCTGCCCTTATGTGAATGTTGATTATTTTCAATGCCTTACACTTCATAGGCCCAAGCCCCACCTTCTGCAAGAGGTCTTTCCTTGGCTGGCCCATTGCAAGTGGGGATCCTGCCAAGATCACATTGTATATATTTTGTATGTACATAGTTAGACTTTGAGCACCTTGAGGGCAAGGATGGAATGGGTTTTTTTTTTTTTGCTTTTTAAAAAAATTTTGTATATCCCTAGTGCCTAGCACAATACCTGGCACATAATAAATACTTAATAAATGCTTGTTGATTGGACAACAACAAATGTTGCACGGAGGGCATTTTTGTAAAACCCTTTTGTTTACTAATACCTCCTATTACTTGCCTTAAATTAAACCATAAATTGAACGGAGCTCCATGGTACATGGGGAACGAACAGGAATTATAAATCCATGGCAACTACTCTTTCTCAGAGGACAATCTTCGATACTCTCTAAATATTTAGAATTTCTTGGCATCGACAGTCTTCCCTCCTTGGGTTTACATGTCTGGGGCACCATATTTAGAACAATGAACACAGAGGAAGTTCTAACACCATTGGTCTTGGTTCTGGGCCATCATTTCTGTTCTCTGATCACAGTCTTTGCCAGGCATTGCCAAAGCACTGGACTCTATGCCAGAGAATACCTGTGGGGCCATAGATATCCCCCTGGGTGAGAGCTAAATTCAGCTTATGGGCACAGGAGCTCTCCCTTTCAATGGTGGGAAGTAGGAAAATTTTCTCATCCATTTCTGGCTCTCAGCTAGTCCATGTAAGCTGTAGTTAGCCTAAGGTCAGGGTTGCTTAAGGTACAGGCACCATGCTTCTGAATAAAAGAATTATTACTAAATATATGTCTCTCTCCAATAACATCTGCATTTTAAAAGAAGTAAATAGTAAAACACTAAAGAACTAATGTGCTCTTGGTGGGACTTTCACAAGCAGTAGAGACACTTGTTTTGGGGGGTGGCCTCTACCTGGGTCGAATGGAAGGAATAAGGGGTGTGCTAGAGCCAGTTTGGGGGAGCTGGTTGTTAAACTTTCAGGGTAAGCGCTTACACTTTGGAAATTGACAACACTATATATTAGGATTTGATTTATTGTTTTGTTGATTGCTCAAACTGAAGAAAGTGATGGAGAAAATTTTAATAATGCAGATAAAACTTAAAAGTGTGTTATATATGTACATTCTACCACCACCATCACCACCCCGAGAGCTGCTTGTTAAACATTTACCAGCACATTGCTGGAAGGAATTTTCACTAGTTATGGGATCTCAAGCACGTTCTTCAACTGTGCTGAGCTTCACTGCTATAAAGTGGAGATAAAAACCTTTGCTTGGCTTACCTCCAGGGGTGCTTTGAGAATTGAAATCAATGTGGTGGGTCCTTTCCCATTCTACCACCTTCCCCATTCGAATGACTGGAGACAATAAATGGTACTCTCACCTGAAGTCTGGTGCAGTGATTTTTGGGACTGGTCTGTGGCGGGTACTAGAGAAAAAAAAGAAGGAAGAGGTGGCCAGCTGAGAGGAGAGGAAGACTTTCCCAAGGCTTTGCCCTTGTTTTGAAAAGGGGAGAAGACACAGAAGGACTCAAAAACTGGTCATTTGTCTTGAGAAACTTTAAGCTGGTGTAAGGAGGTAGAGAAAGACAGAGAGATAGAGAGACAGAGAGAGAGGTAGGAACAGAGAGACAAAGACAGAGACAGAGATACAGAAACAGAGACAGAGACAGGTGGAAATAGAGATAGAGAGACAGAGAAAGAGACAGAGTGAGAGGCAGAGAAACAGAGACAGATACTTTTGCTTGTTTCTTAATAAGTACAGGAGTGGATAAAGATAGAACTTGAAGGGTACACAAGTTGTGTGTGTGTGTGTGTGTGTGTGTGTGTGTGTGTGTGTGTGTTGGAGAGGGGAATTCCATCTTTTGGACATGAAAAAACTTTTAGTTGGACCAGATGTCCTCTGAGGTCCTTTCAGATTCTGAGATTCTTTGACCTACTTTTTTGTACGAATATTTGCTCATTCCAGAGGCTCCTTTTTTGAATTATATTATTTGAAGGAAAAAAATCCCACATATACCAAAATAATCAAATAGTCATAGCTATACTTTTTGTGTTAGTAAAGAACTCAAAACAAAGTTTACGTCCATTTATCGGGGAATAGCTAAACACATTGTGATACCAGAATGTAACCGAATATTACTGTGCCATACTGTCGTTCACTCATTCAGTCTTGTCTGACTCTTCATGACCCGGTAGACTATACCATTCATGGGGTTTTCTTGGCAAAGATACTACCAGTGGTTTGCCATTTCCATCTCTAGTAGATTAAGGCAAACAGAGGTTAAGTGACTTGCCCAGGGTCACACAACTAGTAAGTGTCTAAGGCTGGATTTGAACTCAGGTCTTCCTGACTCCAGTTCCAGCACTCTATCCACTGAGCCACCTAGCTGCCATAAGAAATGACAAATGTGAAGAATTCCAAGAAGTATGGAAAGACTTAAAGGAACTATCTTGGGGTAGCTAGGTGCCCCAGTGACTAGAGCACTGGCCCTGGAGTCAGGAGGACCTGAGTTCAAATCCAGCCTCAGACACTTGACACACTTACGAGCTGTGTGACCTTGGGCAAGTCACTTAACCCCAATTGCCCTACCTTCCTCCCTTCAAAAAAAAAAAGGAACTATCTGTAATAGATCTATGTTTCATCACTGGTCCTCTGCAATCATGAATGGTCATTGTTTTGGCCATAGTTCTTAGAGCTACCAAAGTTGTTTGTCTTTATAATGTTACTGTGTAAATTGTTTTCACTGCATTCTCCATAAGTTTAAATGAGTCCTAAAAATTGTTCATTTTTATAATATTAATGTCATAATACAATTTTTTTCTCCTGGTTCTTCTTACTTCACTCTGCATCAGTTAAGTCTTTTCATGTCTTTTTGAAGTCATCTATTTCCTCACCTCTCACAGTACAAGAGTATTTTATCACATTCACATATCATGATTCATACATTCATTCCCCAATTATTGGACAGCCTGCCATCTGAAGAGCTGCTATGAATATTTTTGTATGAACTTCCTGTTTTTGATGTCACTCTCTCATCCAATGACATTCTTCCCCTCTCGCCTACCCAGAAAACCATCCTTTGTAAGAAAACTTTAAAAAGAAAGAAGGGGGAAACCATTTCAGGAAAGCTAGTGATGCATCATCTGTGTCTAATACTCTACATAGTATTTTATACCCAAGGTCCTCCACCTCTGCAGGGAGGAGAGGGAGGTGCATTTTCTCATCTTTTCTCCAGGACTAAAACTTGGTTATTATGATTATACAACATTCAGTTTCCTGTAAACATCCACTCAACTGCTGGTACTCACACACAGGCTCCTTGTCTCAAGGAAAGCCTAGACAATACTGAGGAGCTGAGCCCCGTCTAGCTTCAGGTAGTCTCGCTATGAATGAAACTAGAAGAAATATAGTAACTGCTACTAAATGGAGGGAAAGCTTATGGGATCTCTTAGAAGAGGTGCATAAAGAAACTGTTAGGATCATAGGATTTCAAACAGAATGGAAACCTGGAGATTATCTGTCAAGCCACCCATATGGGTTCAAATCCTGCCTCCGATACCTCCTAGTTGTTTGAGCAAGAGCAAGGGAGCCTCAGTTTCCTCATCTGTAAAATAGGGCTACCAATACTTGCCACATCTACCTCCCAGAGTTGTTGTGAGGTTCAAATGAGAGTATACAGGCTGTCCCAGAAGTCTTAGTGCAATTTCAAGCCGTTAAAGCTTGAACTTACACTAAGACCTTCAGGACCCCTGATATTTGTAAAGGACTTGGTAAACTTCAAATCACTATGGAAGTGTCAGTTATCATTATCTAAGCAAGGCCGCTGCATTACATGCAGAGGCCAGCCCGGGGGGCTTGGGGGCAGCTCAGCATCGAGAAAAGCATGACAACCAGAAGTCTATTGCATTTTTTTTTTTCTGAGCACTCATTGATTGTGAGATCCTTTTGTTCACTTCTCAGATAGAAGCTGTTGATGCTGAAGTAAGCTGGTAGCAAAAAATTATAAGTGTGGAACACAGTGCTAAGTAAAAGTGGCCAATCAGCCATCAACCTATAGGTGAATGCAAGCTTAAGCTGCATGCTGCTGGACAGAAATGAGAAGTCTATTAAGAACATACCTAGCTAGATGCCTTGCTTAGCTCTTAAGCCACAAATTCCGTGTATGCTCACCACCCCTTTCTGATTCTCAGTTTCTTAAACTGTAAAATGGGAATAATTCTTGCTTTATTTCAGGGTTGTTGTGAAGGAAAGCACTTTGAGAACCTTGACACACTGTACAAACGTGACTTTTTATAATTATAGGCCGGGGAGGAGCAATATAGATTCTTCAGATGCCCGGGGCATGGTCCTCATCTGTCAGATTCTTATGGAGACAACAAAGGTGATGAGTCACAGAACAAGGGCCTGGCCTCTGACCCAGAAAGGATAGAACCAAGTTTGGAACTTCCCCTGGAAAAATTGTCATGGGGGAAGCAAACTCCATGGTCTAGGACCAGTCCTTAATATTTATTTTGATCATGGATAATTTGCAAAAGGCTCTGGCAAAAGATAATTTGTATTGGGGTCTAGAAAAAGCATCACAAAAGAAAGAGGCCTGCGTCCCTTCAAGTCAAAGTAACATTAAGACAGTGGCAGAAATGGAAAATTTTTATTGTTGTCCTATTGTATCTGACTCTTCACGACCCCGCTTGGGGTTTTCTTGGCAAAGATACTGGAGTAATTTGCAGTTTCCTTCTCCAGCTCATTTTACAGATGAGGAAACTGAGGCAAACTGGTTTATGTGACTTGCCTAGGGTTATACAGCTAGGTAGTGTTTGAGGACAGATTGGAAATCAGGTCTTCCTGACTTCAGACCTGGCGCTCTATCTGTTGCACCACCTAGCTACCCCAATGGAAAATTACTAATAGGTGTTAGAAGGACTAGTAATCAACCGTATGCAATATCAAAGAAGGCACTTGATGCTAACTCCAAAAGCCCATTTGTACATAAGGCAAAAGAAAACACTAGATTTAGTATGTAACAGATTCTATTGGCTCTGAATGGTGACCATCATATCTAAGAAGCATGTGTTCAAAAGAAGGGACTGCAACTAGTACCTTGCTTCCAGGGAGAGCTACGGTTGAGGAGACCCTTGGAGCTGATTTGCATTGATGGCAGGGGCAAGAAAGGGGCAGTCAGAAAAAACTTGTACAACAACTTTGTAGTGACTGATCCCATGACACCCTATGCATAGGCCTGCCCCGTGCAGGGTCAGAGGCACTCCACGGTGACTGAAGGTCACAGGAGAATGGTTTGGGGTCTCTTGCACATTCCATTCTGATTAAGGTCGTGACTTGGAAAGCAAGTTACTAAGAGAAATCTCAAATCTGGAAAGAATGAAGAACTCCTGAGTCATGCTGTAGCATTTCCTCAAGGAGAAGGTCACGTGAAATGCTTGCATTGTAAAGAGAAGAAGCTGGATTTGTTTTCAAAGACAGATTTAGAGTCAGGTTTGGAGCCCAGAAGACCTAGGTTTGAATTTTTCCTCATCTGCAAGACAGGGTTAATATTTTTAAAAATTTATTCTTTTCTTCAATCAACAACAAATCATCCCCATATCTCCCATTGAAAACGAAAAGAAAAGAAAACTCTTTATATGCATTGTCAAGTAAAACATAATCCCACAGGGTATGGGGAAGAGCATGAACTCTTGGGTCTGAGGAACTGGATTTAAATCTACTTGTATGACCTTGTTCAAGTCTCTTATGCTTCCTGGGCCTAAGTCTCATTTATGAAATGAAGGAGTTGGCCAAAATGGCCGCTGACATCACATCTCTACACTTATTACTTTATTAAATATTCTGTGAACACAGGCCAGAGCACAAAGCTCAATATAGTCAGCATATGATATTTCTAAATGTCCCTGACCTCTGATTATTACTGTTTTTATTTTTATCTTATTTTATTTTTTTTTTTTTTTTACCAATTTTCCAGATTACTGTTGACAGTTTCTATTTCTTCCTTTGACAATTATTTGTTCATATCTTTTAACCACAGCTGTTGTGGAACGACTCTTAATGTCATATATGTAAATTAATTGCCTATCGATTTTTAGATGACAGACTTCTTTGAGAAATATATAAATTAATGACTTTTTTCCCCTCAGTCTGTATCTTTTATTCTGATTGTAGCTTCATTGATTTTGTATGTTAAAAAAACTTTTAAAAATTTAATGTATTTGAGATTGTCGATTTCAGTTTTTGCACTTTTCCATGCGATGTCTGGGTCTGGTTAGGAATTCTATGTCCAGCTATGAGAGAGAGAGAGAGAGAGAAAGACAGAGGGAGAGAGAGAGAGAGAGAGAGAGAGAGAG
>CM053623.1:51777723-51788642 GCA_028646595.1 Phalanger gymnotis | reverse complement strand
CCTTCCTTCCTTCCTTCCTTCCTTCCTTCCTTCCTTCCTTCCTGTCTTTCTTTCCTTCTTTCTCTTTCTTTCTTTTCTTTTTTCTTTCTCTTTCTTTCTTTCTTTCTTTCTTTCTTTCTTTCTTTCTTTTTCTTTCTTTCTTTTTTCTTTCTTCCTTCCTTCCTCTATCTCTTAGTCCCTCCCTCTCTTTCATGTTTGAAAAAACAACACCATCTACAATGACAAAAAAGTCCCTTAGCAGGTTGAGATAAGGCTGAGGATAGGGGTGGGGAGAAGTAACCATATGAAGATTCTCAAAGGGCATTCTGCTGCTTCATGATTCACTCCCCCGTGTGGTCACTGGGCATGTCTGGCTGGTATTCCCCTCTTGCACAGCCCTGCATTTACAGTGAGTCACAGATTGAAGCCAACATTTTATTTCTGACTCTTACTGAACATGGATTTGGAGGGAGTGGAATTTAGATGCACTTGAGATTCTAGGTCATTTTGGTTCATTTGGAATGGCACGGTTAAGATGAGGGCCTGTTATTTAATATTCCAGTTCAGAGACTAGAATTTTCTCAAGGAAACATTCTTCTGGCATGAGGTCATTCAAGAGCTAAAGTTAAAAGGAAACACTTCCTAAAAGTCTGACCTGCCCTTTTTGGTGACATTTATGCCTGGAGAGAAATCTGCTAAAGCCCTGGGTTCATCTTAATGCCATAGACTATCAGAAAACTTTAAATCTGGGAGTGATCTTAAAGGTTATCTTTTTATTTCACAACTTCTTTATTTGACAGGTGTGAAAGGTAAGAGCTCAAGTAGGTTGTGTAAGGTCTCACAGCTTCTTAGTGGCATGGGGGTATAGCAACAATTCGGCTAGCAGCAGCTGTGGGGTGTAAGACCCAAGAAGACCAGCAACAAGAGCTGCCAGCACAGGTTCTTTTGATCTGCTTTACTAAGGAAAGTAACCTTAAGACGTTAACAATCTCACTTTAATCACACATACAAATATCATTCTCTTATTTCAGAAGGAAAGGCCAGCAACTCGAACTTCAGAGCAAATACAAACTACAAACATACATTAGAAACAGACCAAATCACAATTCATAGTTACCAAGAAAGCATCAATATCTGGGTTTATGAACCAGAAGGCTCTTAGAACAGCCACCCAGGGTCTTCCAGTGGCTGAGAGCCCCAAACAAACAACTCTGTTCTCTCTTTTTATATAGTCCTTAGATATCATCCGGTCGACTAGAACGTCATCTGATTGACCAGAACTTAGGCACATACTATTGGCTCTGGTATTAGCAACTCCCCTTAGGACCCTGAGGTCTTCACACCCACATTGGTTTAGCACCTAGTAATTAGAGGTTTGGGCCTGAGGCTTTACACTTAGGCTCAATCAAAGGTATTTGATTACTTTAGTGTTCTAAAAGAGAAAACAGTAAAAAAAAAGTCTCACCTTAATTACCAATGGAGGGAGGTGGGTAGGAGTGAGGGAACAATGAAAGGATCTGTTACTATGATTTTCTTGATGTGAGGAACAGCTTGTGTGGAAATTTCTTCCATGGATGCAATTGTAAGTCAGTAACTCATCTATGATAATTTATCGTCTTAGAAAGTTACCTGAGACACTGAGAAGTTAAATGATCTGTCAAAGTTAAACAGCTAATAAGTGCTGGAGGCAAGATATAAAGCCAGATCTTTCTGACTTTGAGGCCAACTCTATATCCACTTTAACATACTGCCTTTTTTTTTTTTTTAGTGATTTATATATAATAATTTCCAAAGTAACTCCAGAGTTGTGAACTAGTCCAACAATTCTAAAGAACAATTTGGAACTAGGCCCAAAGGGCTATAAGACTATGCATACCCTTTGACCCAGCAATATCACTACCAGGTCTGTACCCCAAAGAGATCACAGAAAAAGGAAAAGAACCCATATGTACACAAATATTTATGGCAGTTCTTTTTATTGTAGCAAAGACTTAGAAATGGAGGAAATGCTGAGCAAGTCGTGGTATATGATTATGATGGAATATTATTGTGCTATAAGAAATGATGAAGGCGATAGTTTCAGAAAAACCTGGGAAGACTTATGTGAACTGATACAAAGTGAAGTGAGCAGAACCAGGAAAACACTGTACATAGCAAAGCAATACTGTAGTAGGAAAACTGCAAGATTTAGCCACTTGATCAATACAATGATCCATGATGATTCGAAAGGACTCATGATGAAAAATGCTATCTACTTCAAGATAGAGAACTAAAGAGCTGAGTGCAGATTGAGACATTTTTTTCCACTTTATTTTTCTTTCTGTCTTTTTACTTATTTATTTGACAACATAGCTAATATGGAAATATGTTTTACCTGAGTTCACATATATAATTGGAATCATATTGCTTGCCTTCTCAATGGGTAGAGTTAGGGTGGGAGGGAGGAAGAGAATTTGGAACTCAAAATAAAAAAAAGTGTTGGAAAGAAATAAAAAGAGTGAGAAAATTTAAAACAACAAAAAGTAACTCCAGAGGTTGAATCGAGTATATCATTGAAGTTTTCTGCATATGACTTTTGACTCTGCCTTACTATTGGGTTCAAGAAAATAGTTTCGTAAGATCATAATCATAGGATTTTATGTTTAGAGCAGGAAAAGCATTTTAGAGGTCTAACTCCTATATCTTACTGAGTAAACCGAGGCTCAGAGACATCCAGTGACTTATGCAAGGTCACACCACTGTCCTTCTAAACGGGGATTAAAGTTTATGGCAAAACAGACCCAAATAAAATAATCACCAGTCTGAGAAGTTGTAGAGAATAACAGCTGGGTTGGAGAGATCAGAGACAGAGGGTGGTTATTAAAAGTTATTAAAAATGAAAGCATATATTAATAACCTCATTAATTAGGAGTTTTCACTAATTTATAATTTGTAACAATTTGTCTTGGGCTGAAAAAAAGGAGTTCGCTATGCAAATTAGTAAAAAAAAATTTAAAGGTGATAATAAAGTGACTTAAGAGAATAGGCTTTTAAAGGACTTTTCTATGTTTATTACCAATCAGGCAAAAAGTAGGCCTTCTATGTGCCAGGCATTGTGAATGCACACAGAATGAAACAAAACCTAATTACAAGGAACTTACATTCTAATGGGGAATACAGGTACATATATAAGTATCAACAGAAGAAAGAACAACCATAAATAGAATAAATCCAACAAAATTAAATACAAGGTATTTACAAATACAATAATAAAGCCACTATTAGGTAGGTGGTGGGAAGTATTGGGGGTGGGAGGGAGGGATAAGGAAAGGCTTCGAGTAATAGCCTTGAACTACATCTTGAAGGAAGGAGGGATTCTCTGAGGGGATTGTCCAGGTGAGAGGTCAAATAAACATTGCTTTTAATAAATATATGTTCAAATATCAGCAGAGAACATCAGCTTCCAAGATAGCTAAAAGGAACCTAAGGGAGTAAAAGCCTGGAGATTAAAAGCAGGTAGCAAAGAGAGACACTGGCATCACAGTGTCCAAATCCTTAAAATGGCTTTTATATTCTGCTCCAAAGAGCCCCACAGATGGTTCTCAGATCAATTCACTGGAGGGCAAAGTTAACTCAAACTACCCCAGGCGTATTCCAAAGCTTATTCTCTCCCAAGAACAGAGAGAAAGCCAGTTTGGCTGGAGTGTAGCATGTAGGAACCCAAGTGATGTCTAATAAGGCTGGAAATGGAGGCTGGGGCTTGATTGTGAAGGGCTTTCAAAGCTAAGCAGAGGGATTTAATATATTATCCCAGAGGCAATAGGGAGAAACATCAGGTGAGTAGAGGAGTTACATGGTAGATCTGTGCTTAAGAAAAATCATTTTGGCACCTGTGTGGGGATGGGGGACGGGTGGTTGTGGGGAGACTTAAGACCATTTCCTAGATTCATCCATACAATAATTTTCAAGTGCCTACTATGTGCCTACTAGTTCTTCTCTGTGTGAAAAACAATGGGTTGGCAACCTACTCACAAAAAAAAAAAAACAAACAAAAAAACAAAACCAAACAGAAGAAAGCTCTTCCCCACCTCCGCAGCCTCCACTAGCCTTAACACCTCTGTACTTGTGGTGAAGAAAAGACACTTCATGTGCATTCATGAGCAGCCCGTTTCATGCTTTCTTCCCAGCATTCCCATGGGTTTTAAGTGAACAGACAGAAGCACTGAAGCCCTTGCTGAAGAAGGAGCACCTTCCAGATGTTGACCAAGAGAGCTTTTTGCAGGGGCCACAGATCTTTTGTTCCCTAGGTGTTCATTTGCTGTGTTTCATGTAGCTCTGGGGAATGCATGTCAAGCAGCTGGGCTCTCCCCAGCATCTTTCAGTGGGGTTGTCTGAGGCCGAGTGTGGTCAGAGATTGACAAAAACTATCTCCGTCTTTGATGCAGTGCTCCCCTGTTCTAACGGCCACTCTTCACTACCATGATTTCCTGTCTTCCTGTCTTGGGTGGCTGCGTGTGACACAGGTTTGGTTACTATAGAATTTCCTGAACTGGGCTTCCTCTGATCAGATGAGATGTTCTTGCCAAAAAGACCCCAGCTTGTTAGCTTGCTTTCTTGGCCATTTAAAAATCAAGAGACAGATTGTCTGTGGCCATTGTGTGGTTCCCTTTGGTTAGTGTCTTCATCAAATTTTCAAACACAGTGTCACTAGTCCCTGAGGTTCTTCTGTCTAAAGTTGGGGATACGAGTTTCTTATAGAAATAGATCCCAAAGAGCCCCATTCCTCCCTTTAGAAAAAATTCCCAGATCCCATTTCATTCTACTTTTAGATAGTTCAAATTTTTGGAAAACTTTTTCTCCTTCTCCTTTCCCCTCCCCCCTCCCCTCCCCTCGCCCCTCTCCTCCTCCTCTCCTCTCTTCTCCTCTCCTCTCCTCTCCTCTCCTCTCCTCTCCTCTCCTCTCCTGTCTTCCCCTCCCCTCCCCTCCCCTCTTCTCCTCTCTCTTCAGGGACCAGGCAGAACAAGTCCAATTCCTCTCTTCTTTCGTAGTTGGATGAATTCAGAACTGACTGGACAGCTGGACCCAGAGATTAGTGATTAATAGATTGGTAGTCACCCCTGGGGAATTCTCAAGTGCAGTGTCTAGTCCTGTTTTATTCACCTTTCTTTTTTTTTAATCAGTGACTTCCAGGAAGGCATAGACAGCACACTTCCAAATTTGCAGCTGACACAGAGTTCATAGAGGGACATAAAGTGTCCTCAGTTTAGAACAGAGGTTCTTAACTTGGGATCCATAAAGAAATCTCAATAACTCTTTCAATATAATTGGTTTCCCTTGTAATCCTATCGATTTTATTTTATATATTTTAAAGCATTGTTCTGAGAAGGTGTTTATAGACTTCATCAGCCTGCCAGCACCTCTGATCTAGAATGATATTCCAAATTTAAAAGGATAAAACTTAATAGGGAAAATGGAAAGTCCAAACTTGGTTTCAAACACCCAATAGCAAAAAAGTACAGAATGGGGAAGATGTGACTATTGTAATCATGTAAAAAATTCTTATGGGGTTTAGTGAGCTTAAGAGTCAATACGATTCGATGGTGCAACCTGGAAACCAAGAAAAGCTAGCATGCTCCTTGGCTGCACTAATGGAAGACTTGGGCTTCATAGTTCCACTCGACTCCGTCCTGCTCAGATCACATCCAGAGTATTGTATTCAGCCATGGACACAGAGTTTCAGGAGAGACATTGCAAAGTTTAAACACATTTAGAAGAGGGTGAGTGGGACAATGAGGGCACTCAAAACCACACCATGCAAGGACAGGCAGGTGGGGGATGCTCATCTCAGAGAAGAGAGTAGTGACTTTAGAGTAATTAAAAGATGTGGAAGAGAGATTAATCTTCTTTTCCTTGACCGAAGGAGCAGAAACAAGAACTGGTTGTGGAGGTTGCAGAAAGAGGTTTTGGTTCTAGACAAAACAAAGGTTTTACAGCCAGAGTCATCTAAAAGTAGAATGTGAGAGTCATCTGCCTTGAAGCTCCCTCCCCCTGATTAGAGACAACTTGTTTTAGAGGGGAGGCCTGCTCTTCTGTGGGTTGGGCTGGATGACTCCTGAGATGGATGCCTTTTCTATATTCTATATAGAATTATTCTGGATTCTATAATCCTAGGTTCTATATATCTCACTTTGGTTATTGCCATCCCATTTTTGTTTTAAACAAACATTTATTAAGCACCTACTATGAGTCAAGCACTTTAAAAAAATTATCTCACAACATCCCTGGGAGGTAGGTGCTATTATTTTCCCTATTTTATGGTTGAGAAAGCTGAGGCAAACAGAGGTTAAGAGACTTGCCCAGGGTCACACAGCTAGAAAGTAATCAGAGGCTAGACTGGAACTTGAGTCTTCCTGACTCTAACCCCAGTACTCAGCACTGTACCATTTAGCTTCTTCTTGTCATTTTCTTAATACCATCCTTTACAGAGCGCTAAAATAAATTATTTTCAGTAGTTTTCATAGTCCATCTATACACATTTGAGGCAGCTTGGGGGCATAGTAGATAGAGCATTGGGCCAGGAGGCAGAAAAACATTAGTTCAAATTTGGCCTCAGACACTTGCTAGCCTGGGTAAATCATTTAACCGGTTTGCTTCAGTTTCCTCATTTGTAAAATAGCATTTATTTTATAGTGTTGTTGAGAGGATAAAATGTGATCTCTCTAAAGCAGTTTGTAAACCTTAAAATGCTGTTTATCATATGCTGCTTTCATATGTGATGCTTGTTTATATAATGCTGTTTATCATATGATGATTTTTAATTGTTGTCTTTTGTTTCTTTTTTGTATCCCCGGTACTTAACACAGTGTCTGGCACATAGTAGGTGCTTAATAAACGTTTATTGATGGCTATTTTATTATATACTGATACATTATTATACAAATGCTATTATATATAATTACAGTTATTATTTTTTACTAATATGTAAGATGTGAAAAGTAGCAGATAGTTTTGAATAGTACAGCTATTTGAAAGGTGTATCATCGTTAGTACTGATGTCATTACCCAAACTACATGAATGAATTCGAACTTGATGAGAAGCGGCCGGGGAAGCATGCAGTTCATAACAATGTTATTCATTTGAAAATTCTCAAGCTGAAACCAACATGTTATCTTATGTTGCCTGTCCATCATGAGTCAAGTCCAAAGGTCCAGCGGGAGGAGGGGAAAATCCTGTTATGAAATAACTGAAACCCTGCCTACCTCCTTAGTACCGCTGCCACACAGGCACTGAAGGTTTAAAATGTGAAAGGGTCTGTCAAATCCAATCACACTGTCTTTTGGGGGTATTTGTGCACACATACCCTTCTGTTCTCAATTCAGCTAAATGTAGAAAAGTGTTCTCTGGGTGGAAATTCAGTAATCATGGCTCAGTAGAAGCTGCTGCTCGGGCATGCCACGATGGTGAGAAAACAGAGGACTCTGCAATGTGTGGAGATCATATTACTGCTGGCTAATAGGGATTAAATAAGGCTGATTATAGATTGGCCTTTGGGGGTTGGGAAGGAGAGGAAAGGATTTGCTGTGAGTTACTGAAACCCCATGAAAACACTGCACCAAAAAGGTTTGAGGGTATTTCATTAGTTTGGATGTCAGAGATAAGAAAGAGGAAGCAACAGATGTTAAAGGTCACTATATGGGTAGATCAGGGGAATTCTCTAGATTTGGTTTAATTAGATTTTAAGAAAGCATTTCTAAAACTCTCATGGGCAGTTAGCACAGTGGGTAGAGTGCTGGACTCTAGGCAAATGACTCAACTCTGTTTCCCTCAGTTTCCTCACTTGTAAACTGAGCTGGAGAAGGAAATGGCAAACCACTCCAGTATCTTTGCCAAGAAAACCCTAAATGGGGGCATGAAGATGACTGAAACAAGTAAACAGCAACAAAAGTCTCATGTTATTCTTGTGGATGAGATGGAGCGATTTGGACTCGATGATGAATTAATTAAGTGGATTCAGAATTGGGGGAATAGTTAGACCCAGAGAGCAGTCACTGATGTTTCCATTCCATCTTGGGAGAAGGAGGAGGTATCTAGCAGATTACCACAGTGATTTCTGTTTGGTCCTGTGCCATTTAACGTTTTTTATTAATGTTAACATAAAGGCATAGGATCAAAAGTTCAGAGATGAAACAGACCTCAGGGATCTGACCTCTGAGATTTTTGTGTCACAGACCTTGTTGGCAGTCTGATGGAGTTTCTGGGCCCTTCTCAGAATAATGTTTTTAAATGCAGAAAACAAACTATATAGGATTACAAATGAAATCAAGTACATTGAACTAGTCTATCAATCTACGATCTCTCTGTCTATCTGCTTATCTGTCTATTTATCTACCTACTTATCTGTCTATATTCATCCATCAATTATCTATTATCTCTCTCTCATTTGTATATATATATATATATATCCCTATATCAATTATCTATCTATCTGTCTGTCTGTTTATCTATCTACCTATCTATGTATCTATTCCTCTCCCTTTCCCTCTCTCTGTCTCTTTCTCTCAACTAGTTCATGTTTCCAGAGAAAGAACTAGTTTAACTCTGTCAATATATAAATCCAAAAAGTCAGATCTAGAGAGTTAAGTGACTTGCCCAAGGTCAATCAGGTAATAAGTAGCAGAGCTGTGATTTGAACCCAGGTTTCTTGACTGCAAATCCCTCACTCTTTTCACTATGCCATACTGTTTCCCTTTGCAAATGACACAAAGATGGGACTAACAGCAAATTTATAGGCTGTTGGTCAGGATCCAAAACAATCCTGAAAGTTACAACATGCAATGGATAGAGTATTGTCCCTGAAGTCAGGAGGACCTGAGTTCAAATCCGGCCTCAGACTCTTACTAGCTGTGTGACTCTGGGCAAGTCACTTAACTCTGATGGCCTCCAAAAAAAGAAAGAAAGAAAGAAAGAAAGAAAGAAAGAAAGAAAGAAAGAAAGAAAGAAAGAAAGAAAGAAAGAAAGAAAGAAAGAAAGAAAGAAAGAAAGGAAGGAAGGAAGGAAGAAAGAAGGAAAGAAAGAAAGAAGGAAAGAAAGAAACAAGAAAGATTAGAACAGTGGCCACTTGGTTTTAAAAGAATCAGCCTTAGAAGTATAAGGGGGGAGCTGGGGAGGCAGGGTTGTATAAAAAAGACCTAGAAGTTTTAGTGGATGGCCAATGACAACCAAAAAAAGTTATTGTGATGATAGACTACTCTAAGAGAGGTGAAGTTGCCTGGGTCCAGGAAGGGCTGGTCTAATTGTACTCTGCTCTAGTCAGATAATATCTGTATTTAGTTCTGAGGCCCACATTTTATGAGAAACATTGATAAACTGCGGAGTGTTTGGAAGAGGGTGACTATGGTGCTGAAAAGTCTTGAAACTGTGCCATTTAATAATTTATTAAGAGAATTAGGGATATTTAAACTGGAGAAGGGAGGGCTGGAGGGGGGGGGTTAGGTATGAGGGATATGATAGCTAGCTATCTTTAAGCATTTGAAGGAATGTTATGTGGAATAAACCCACTCTACTTGGCACCAGAGGGCAGACCTAGAAACAAGGGATGAAAGCTACAAAGCATACACTTATATGTACGTGTATACATATATGCATATATTTTAATACAATACAATATAATATAACATAATGGAATACAATATAACATCATGCAACATAACAGAATACAACACAATACCATACAATACAATGCAATATATAATATTAATATAATATGATATGATATAATATAATTAACATAATATAACATAACATAACACGACATAACATAACATAACATAACATAACATAACATAACATAACATAACATAACATAACATAACATAACATAACATAACATAACATAACATAACATAACATGATACAACATTTTTGATGGCAAAAGCTTTCTAACAACTTGAACCATACAAGAATGTAATGGGCTATCTTAGGAGGTAGTGGATTCCCTTTTATTGGAACTCAAAGAGATTTTTCGTCAGGTATAGATCGGAGTTGATGATTTTTGAGATGCTTTCTAATTCTGAGATTCTTTGCAAGAGAGCTTCATTGCTATTACTGAGTCTTTCTTATTTCAAGTGACTTAATAACAAATATCGCCACCTAGTGATAGACTTTCAAAATGTCACCTGGCTTTCTTTAACCTCGAAGCTTCAGCTGGCCTCTCTGCAGCATAACTGAGAAGACCTTAGAGGTGCCAGGAGAGGAAGTACTCACCTTAGCCTCTGTCCTAAATATATGCAAGGTATAGGTAGGATTTATTCCAGGAATGCAAGGCTGGTTCAACATTAGGAAAACTATTAGCATAATTGACCATATCAACAACAAAACTTGCAGAAACCATATGATCATCTCAATAGATGCAGAAAAAGCCTTTGACAAAATACAGCACCCATTCCTATTAAAAACACTAGAAAGCATAGGAATAAACGGAGCCTTCCTTAAAAAATTCCTAAAATAAATAGCATCTACCTAAAACCACCAACAAGATTATTTGTAATGGAGATAAGCTAGATGCATTCCCAATAAGATCAAGGGTGAAACAAGGATGTCCATTATCACCCCTACTATTCAATTTGGTACAAGAAACGTTAGCTGTAGCAATAAGAGAAGAAAAAGAAATTGAAGGAATTAGAATAGGCAAAGAAGAAGCTAAATTATCACTTTTGCAGATGATATGATGATTTACTTAGAGAATCCTAAAGAATCAAGTAAAAAACTACTTGAAATAATAAACAACTTTAGCAAAGATGCAGGATATAAAATAAACCCACATAAATCCTCAGCATTCCTATACCTTACTAACAAAGCCCAACAGCAAGAGATAGAAAGAGAGATTCCATTGAAAGTTACTGCAGACACTATAAAATATTTGGGAGTCAATGTGTCAAGACAAACCCAGGGCCTATATGAA
>CM053623.1:51761474-51777223 GCA_028646595.1 Phalanger gymnotis | reverse complement strand
GTTGTCCATTTCAAGCAAATACCATCTGAGTGAACTCAGCTGACCACCTGATTCCTGATGTCTAAATGCTGAGGGAAAATTAAGCAGACTTGCTACAGAACTCTAGGGCTCCATTTATTTGGGATATTAAACAGAGTGAAGACTGAGGTGAGACAAGTAGGCAGCCATATGGGGTCAGGGGAGGGGAGGGAAGGGGTAAGGGAACAAGCATTTACTAAATGCCTACTGTGTGCCAGGCACTGTGCTAAAAACTTTTAGAAATATCACCTTATTATTAGATCCTCACAACAGCCCTGGGAGGTAGGTACTATTATTATCCCTATTTTATAGTTAAGGAAACTGAGGAAGACCGTGATTTAGCATCTTACCGGGGTCATGCAGCTAGGAGGTATCTAAGGGAGGATTTTAATAAGGCTTTCCAGATGCCAGGCCTGGAAACCTTTTCACTATGCTACCTAGCTTCTCTAGAGCTGGAATGGGAACAAAAGAAAACGAGAGGCATGTTTTGATTTTCATTTTTATGAATGCACATTTTTAAATTTCAGAAGACTGCTCTGCCTGGGGCATGGGTATTAGCTCTGTGACAAAGTCCAGTAAGGGCTCAAAGTTTCTATTGGGCAATAAGCGGCAAAATGGATAGAGTGTCAGGCTTGGAGTCAGAAAGACTCATCTTCTTAAATTCAAACCTGGCCCCTGACACTTACCAGCTGTGTGACCCTGGGCAAGTCACTTAACCCTGATTGCCTCAGTTTCCTCATCTGTAAAATGAAGTAGAGAGGGAAATGGCAAACCACTCCAGTATCTAAACCCCAAATGAGATCATTAAGAGTTGGCCACAACTGAAAATGACTAAACAACAACCACCACCAGGGGGCATCACTTTCAAAACTCACCTAGGATTCCCAAATGCATCTACGTCATCGTCATCATCATCATCACCACCACCACCACCATAGCTGACATTTACATAACAATTTAAAATTCACATAGAATTTTATTTGTATTACCTCTTCTGGCTCAAAACAACCCTATTAGGTAGGTTCTACAGATATTACTATTATCATCTTTACAAATGAAGAAAGATAGCTGGCCACACGATCTGCTCCCAGGTCCTCCTGCCTCTAAATGCAATTCTGTGTCTATTACATCAGGTTTTCTTTCTTATCCTAGCCCTGGTCCTAAGGTATCTCAGGAACAACTTTTTAGGCAAAGTGAACAGTCCCAGGAATCTAACATATTTCTGTCTCCACAAGATCACCACTGCAAAAGTCAGTGGCTCCTTCATATTTACATAATAGGTAAATTTACCTAATAGGTACTCATTTACATAGTAGTTTGCCTTCCTTCCTAAATGAAAATGACCACAAAAACTCATGTCAGGTTAACAGAGCTGTTTTTTTCCCCAGGTGGTAGCAGGGATGATTTCTACTGAGTTATCCCCACTCTCCTTGTTAAGTACCACTCATGGTAGGTTTTCCTGTGAAAGGAGAGGCAGGGACAGACAGATTGAACTAAGCCATTACAACGACAGTGTGCTATCCTAGTGATGTGATTCATTATATTTCATTTCCAGCTTTCATCATTTCTTGCTTACTTCATCATGCCTTAATTGAAACTGGGTGATGGGAGTTGGGAAAAGAAAGTGGAGATTCATTTCCTTCAATAAAGAACATTGGGGAGGGAAGAACCTCCTTATACCGCTGCTCAGGACATAAGTAGAGACATTTGCACTTGGGACACTCCCAAAAACTCCCCACCTCCCAGATTAATTGGAGAGGGGGGAGGACACAACCCTATAGGGGGAAAAAGAAACCCCAGGAGACCACCAGGAAGTGAGTTCTAGGGAGGTTCCCCACTCAATTTGGTTACTTCCTATTTTAACTAATTATTTTTGACAACTATTTGCTGAGGTCACTTGTTTTTTTCATTTAATATCTGAGAAGCCCAGTTACTGCGGGATGGGGTGGAATTTACAGAAAACAGATAAATGTTTTAGGGAAGAGAAATAAGAGAGTTTAAAGCCAGTCTCCATCCCCCCCCCCCAAAAGAAACCCCACAAAAAGCTTTTTGAGGGGTCACCTTTAGGTGGCAAAGGACTTTAGGGATTATCTAGTCCATCTGTGTTACTTTAGAGGCAACTAGGGTGGGGGAGAAATTACTAGCCCAAGGTCACAAAGAAAAATTTATTCTACACTGGACGCCGAGCTGGACTGGTGTCAAATGGAGCCCAAATCACACAGATTCTGGGCTGGATGGCACCTTAGAGACTATTATATCCAAAGCCCTCATTTTACAGAGAAGGAAGCAGAGACCCAGAGTTAACGTGTGAGTAAAGACTAGAAGCCTGAAGGGACTCCATCATGGGTGGAGGGTCTACCCAACCTGCCACCGGTTCCCAGTCTGTCCCCTCTTCCCTCTGAGCTACCGAGGTGCCTGGCTCACTAAGCCACCTGGCCTTCTTCCTCCCTCCTAGGTTAGGTTAGAACTTGTGTTTGACTATCCTCATGCTCTGCCCAAGGAATCCGAAGAGACACTCAAGCTGCTCCCTCATCAGGGATCTCCTAAGCTCAGGTCACATGTGCCCCTTTCTACCATCTGCCATGGTTCCCTCTACTCCAGACTTCACAACCAGGACCCACATTTTCTTTCCTCTTCTTCCTTGGTGAAGTATAATAGATGTCAGGGACTTTTAAAATCCCCTGTCCTGTCAACAACAAGCATATATTAGGTCAATAAGCATTTATTAAGCACTTACTGTGTGCCAGACATTCTGCTTAAGACAGGGGACACAACTACAAGAAAAAAAAGAAAGTCTCTTCCCTCAAGGACCTTACATTATATAGTTCCCTCTCTCTTTCCCTCCCCCATAAATTTTTCTTCTAAGCAAAGCTCCAATTATAAGGAAAAAGTAAGAGAACATTTATAAAATGCTTAGCAAACCTTAAGGCACCATATAAATGCTCGTAGTAGTAGTAGTGGTGGTGGTGATGGTGGGTAGTGGTGATAGTAGTAGTAGTAATAATAATAATAGTAGTAGTAATAGTAGTAGTAGTAATAGTAGCAGTAGTAGTAGTGGTGGTGGTGATGGTGGGTGGTGGTGGTAGTAGTAGTAGTAATAATAATAATAGTAGTAGTAATAGTAGTAGTAGTAATAGTAGCAGTAGTAGTAGTGGTGGTGGTGATGGTGGGTGGTGGTGGTAGTAGTAGTAGTAATAATAATAGTAGTAGCAATAGTAGTAGTAGTAATAGTAGCAGTAGTAGTAGTGGTGGTGGTGATGGTGGGTGGTGGTGGTAGTAGTAGTAATAATAATAATAGTAATAGTAATAGTAGTAGTAGTAATAGTAGCAGTAATAGTAGTAGTAGTGGTAATAATAGTAGTAGTAGTAATAGTAGTAGTAGTAATAGTAGTAGTAGTGGTAATAACAGTAGTAGTAGTAATAGTAGTAGTAGTAATAGTAGCAGTAATAGTAGTAGTAGTGGTAATAATAGTAGTAGTAGCAGTGGTAATAATAGTAGTAGCAGTAGTGGTGGTGGTGGTGGTGGTGGTGGTAGTAGTAGTAGTAGTAGTAGTAGTAGTAGTAGTAGTAGTAGTAGTAGTGAAGCTGCTTTCCCACCAGGAAGCCCAAAAGGACCTTACAGGACATTTATGACAGGCTTATAGATTTAGAGCTGGTAAGGACCTTAGAAGACACTGAGTCTGAGCCCTTCATTTCACAGATAAGGAAACTGAGACACAGATTAAGTGACTTGCCGGGGGTTGTGCGGGTAGAAATTGTCTGAGAAAGGATTTGAACTCAGATAATTTGGTTGCAGATCTCTCCCTCTGAATTCTACCCACTCACTGCCTTTGCTTTAAAAATGAGTACTCTAGGAAATCCCATTATTTCATTTGCCTCTGTCTCTTACAATTAAAAAAAAAGTCTTCTCACTAACGTAGGTTTACATATGTAAATTTGGGCTTTGTTTTGTTTAAATAAATGAAATTGCTTGGTTTTTTTTTTTAATCTACCTAGGGAACTCCCAGTGGTAAGTCTTAGTCGTACAGAGCTGAGTCACTCAAAGGTTAGGGATTTCCCCATCATCCCTCAGCCCGCATTTGTCAATACCTCCACAACATCTCTCACCTTTATCCCCTTTTCTTCATCTCTAGCCCTCTAGTTTCAGCGCCAGCCGCTAATCCCCCGGACCATTTCAATACCTTCTTTATAGGTCTGCCCACCTCTCCCCAAACCACACTGTTGTTGTCAATCCTTCTTTCTCAAAGAGGACTGATGGCTGTCCTCCATGTAGCTGCCAAAGTGATTTCCCTAGAGGAGGGTCTGATGCTAACATTCTCCTAATCAGCACCCCCAGTGGCTCCCTATCATCTGCAGGAGCAAATATAAACACATTTGTTTAGCATTTAAAGCCCTTCACAACCTGCCCTTCCTCTGCTGTGTTTAGAAGAAGAATAGATTTGTTCTATTTGGTCCCAAAGGGTAGAACCAACAATTACAAAGGGATAAATTTAGACTTGATGTCAGGAAAAACTTTGAACAATTAGAGGAGCCCCAAAGTGGAATGGATTGCCTGGAGAGATGCTGGGTACCTGCCTTCAGAGTTCTTCCAGCAGAGGGTGGATAACCACTTGTCAAGTCCATCCGAGTGAGCATTCCTTTCTGGACGAGTTGGACTAGACAACCATTGAAATCCCTTTAATCTCTCAAAATCTGTGATTCTGCAAGACCTTACTAGCCTTATTACAAATTATTGCTCTCCTTTACACGCGCTCTCAGATTGGCCGCCTTACTGCTGCTCATACAAGAAACTCCATCCCTTCTCTGTATCTTTCTGTTGGTCATCCCCCATGATTAGAACAGACTTCATTCACCTCCTCCTTTTGGAATCCTTTTTTTTTTTTCAGGTCTTAGTTCCTACACCTGCAAAGGTTCCTAACCTTTTTTGTCTCCTGAACCCCTTTGGGGTCTAGTGAACCGCTTTTCAAAAAATGTTTTAAAAGCATAAAATATATAAGATTATAAAGGAAGTTAGTCATATTGAAGTAGATTTATCGAAATACTTCTTAAAATTGGCAAGCCCCCTTGAAATCTGAATAACCCTTATTCTATGAGAAGCTTTTCCTGATTTTCTCAGCTGCTAGTGACCTTCCCTACAAATCCCCTTGTATTTGGTTGATTTCTATTTTATGTACTCCTATGTTATACATATCCCCCTCCCCCTACAGAATATAATCTATACACTCCTTGAGGGCAGGGACTGATTACATAGAGTGCTCAATCAATCGTCCTTTCAATTTCTTGATCAATGGGCTATTTACTCCTAGTCTGGCCCCTCTAATCACACCACCAGGGTTTTTCAGTGAAAATAGAAACGATAATAGGCAATGATACAAGGGTTCACCTGAAGCACCAACTATTCCATAAAGAAATTTTGTAGAGAATTATTAGTAGACATTTAGACTAAATGTAATCTTATATCATGATTCAATGTACTAACATTATTCCTAAATGCCTCCCATTTCTTTTTGTAAGAACATGAGAATGTTTTGATGGGTTTTTTTTTTTGGCGGGGGAGGGGGAGATTGGGAGGAATGGGTGACACTCTATTCTCTGTCCTGCTTTACTGGAGGCTTTTTGCCACTATAATCCTTCAAGAACAATGTCTCCAGTGTCCTGGAGGCTGTCCAGTATCCAGTGCTGGCTCAGAGGGTCCAGAAGGAAAACGAGCAGCCTCATAGGCACATTGCCACCTACTGGAGTTCAGGGCAAATAACAAGGAAGGAAAAGAAGACAAAGGGCATGGGAGACAGAATCTACAAGGAACACGTTAAAAACTGCCCTTCCAGACAGGGGAACCTTTAGGAATCATTATTATCTTTGCCTCTTTGACCCTGACAAAGGAGGCAGCACTTCTATGGTTGGTTAGAATGTGATATTGCAAGCAATTTTTGTGGTTATTCAATCAGTTCAATCGTGTCAGGCTCTTTGCAACCCCATTTGGGGTTTTCTTGGCAAAGATACCGGAGCGGTTTGCCATTTCCTTCTCTAGCTCATTTTCTAGATAAGGAAACTGAAGCAAGCAGGGTTAAGTGACTTGTCCAGGGTTACACAGCTAGTAAGTGTCTGAGACCAGATTTGAACTCATGATGATGAGTCTTCCCGATTCCTAGCCCAGTGCTCTATCCACTGCACCACCTAATCCACTGCATCTTCCTAACTCCAAGTTTAACACAATTCACTGTAATAAGCTGCCTCTCAAATCACTAGGCTTTTAAATAATTGACAACTTATTCAAAAACAATAAACGATCATTAAGCACCTACTATGTGCAACAAACAAGGCTATAGCTATGACTTTGTGGAGCTTTGGCCAGCACGCTGATAAACATAATTAGTCATATTTCAAAATGTTCATTTTTGTACTTCTAAAGGTAGATTGAGAACTGTGATAAAAAGTGCACTTTGAAAAGCCTACATATCTTTGTGTGTGACCTACATTTTAGTTCAGCTTATAACCTACATGAAGGGTATCTTGGGTTGCCAGGAGATCTCAGATGATATTTTTTGAAAACTAAACACCCATAACTAACTGAAAAGAAAACGCTGCCTACAAATGGTTTTTGTGGCTATGTCATTGGAGAATGGGGTGGGGCGGGGAGGGGGTGTGTGGGGAGGGGTCACTATGGATAAGGTGAGGCTTTAAGCTAAAAACAGAAATAAGGCAGAGTAGCCAATCTGCATTGCTAATGAAGTAGGAGGTGGCAGAGTCATCCAGGGCACCACAAAGAGGGAGCTATCCGGTCCTTGATGAATCCTTTGCTTCATTTTTTATCTCTGTATCCCTATCACCTAGCACTGTCCAGCACATAGCAGACACCTAATAAATGCATGTTTAATTAAATTATCTATGGATCTGAAGGTTTTCTTTTAAAAACAAAATTTATCTTGGAAAGGATGGACACCTACTTGGGTGTTTTCAAATTTATTTTGTTTCACCTAGCATGAAAGTATGTCCCTATGTTTTTATTTTTTCCTTCTCTACTATGCAGTTGTATATACAACTGATTAGACTTAATCTCATTCTTCTAAATACAATTATTTAATTAGTACCTTTGTAAATAATAACCAAGAATAATCATATGCAGTCTGTAAACAGTAGATTATTAAAAACAAAAAAAGTGTTTTAATCATTTAGCAACTTCCTGGCTTTCTTCTTCTTCTTCTTCTCCTTCTTCTTCTTCTTCTTCTTCTTCTTCTTCTTCTCCTCCTCCTCCTCCTCCTCCTCCTCCTCCTCCTCCTCCTCCTCCAATACAACTTCTCAGAAAAGGTGAATAAGCTTTTTCCCAACTTGCTTTTGTGCAATAATTCCCACCTAGGGGGTCACATGAACCTGTGAAGAGAAAAACCTGTTAAGTAAACCAAAGTGTGCCAACACGCCAATAACCTTTCTCAAAGGTGGGGATAGGGATATAAGAAATTAATTTTCTAAATCAAGAGAAAAGCCTTGACTACAGATTAACAGGAAGTGAGACTTAATCCTCTGAAAACAAAGATAAGAGCTTCTGGGAAACTGCTCCTTTGCAGTATGTACATAGAAATTGTTTCTGAACCAACAAAGCTGCAATTAGTTGTGTTGAGTTTTAACTATGGGTAAGCCTGAAATTGGGCTTCAATTCTCCAGCCAAAAGTTCCCTATGGGATGGCATTATATACTTGAATTGGGTAACAAAGTTATTTCTTTGTTTAAGGCAGCTAGGTGCCACAGGGAATTGTGGCTGGAGTCAGGAAGACCTGAGTTCAAATCTGACCTCAGATAATTATTAGCTGTGTGACCTTGGGCAAATCATTTAATCTCTGCCTTAGTTTTCTCAACTATAAAATGAGGATGATAATAGCACCTACATTCCAAGGTTGTCCCAAATATAAGAAGAAATAACATTTGTAAAGCACTTGGCACAGCGCCTGACACGTAGTAGGCATTATATGAATGCTAGTTATTGCTGTAGCTGTTATGATTATTTCTCTGAGTATATTTTTGAATTACCAAATGATTTAACCAATGATTCACCTGGGAAAAGAATATTCTGTCTTATAGTGCTTCTGTAAAGTGCTTAAGCTACCCAATTTAAGAGACACCTCAAGCACAGGGAAGAGGTCAGTGTAGAGTTACAAAGATGGTAGCAGGGTAGTAAACCTATTTTAATGAGAATAGGTTTCAGCAAATGTACCTTAGTAATGATCTTTACCAAAGCTATGACAAGGACACAGTGACTAGGTCTTCATCTCAGGTTACCATATTTAAAGGACGTAGGATTCAGAAGGCAACCATAGCAACCACAATCCTTCAGCAGCATAGAAGCAACGGTACTTAATAATAGCCAGCATTTACATAACATTTATTATGTTCCAGATGCTGTGCCATACACTTTTTTTGTTATCATTTAATTATTTTGCCATTCTTTTTATATTTTGAATTCCAAGTTCTTACCCTCCCTTCCCATCCCTCCCCTGCCCACTGAGAAGGTAAGAAATACAGTATCAATTCTACATGAGAAATCATGTATAACGTATTTTCATATTAGTCACGTAGTTCTTAAAAGCAAAAAAAAAAAAAATAAAATGAGAAAATTATACTTCAATTTTCACTCAGAGTTCATCAGCTCTGTCTCTGGAAGTAGATACCATTTTTTCCTGAGTCCTTTGGGTTGTATTGATGAGAGGAGAAGTCTTTCACAGGTTATGATCATTATAACATTGCTGTTCCCATGTACAATGATCTCCTGGCTCTTCTCACTTCACTTTGCATCAGTTCATATAGCTCTTGCCATGTTTTTCTGAAACCACCCCCCTTGCCATTTCCCACAGCAGAATAGCAGTCCATCACAATCCTACGCTACCACTTGTTTAGCCATTCCCCAATGAGTGGGCATCCCCTCAATTTCCAATTCTTTGCTGCCACAAAGAGAGCTGCTTTAAATATTTTTGTACAAATACATCCTTTTCATTTTTCTTTGATCTCTTTAGGATCTAGACCTAACAGTGGCATTGCTGGATCAAAGAGTACGCACAGTTTTATAGCCCTCTGGGCGTAGCTCCAAATGGTTCTCCAGAATGGTTGGACTAGTTCACTATGCCACCAATAGTTCATTAGTGTGCCTAGTTTTCCCTCATCCCCTCCAGCATTTGTCATTTCTTGTAGGTATGAAGCGGTACCTCCAAGTTGTTTTAAATTGTGTTTCTCTAATTGATAACGATTTAGGGCATATGTGTGCTGTGCCCTTTACAGATATCATCTCATTTAATCCTCCCCACAACCTGGAAGGTAGGTACTATTATGAGCTCTATTCCTCAACTGAGGAAATGGAAGCAAATAGGGATTAAGAACTTGCCCAGGATCCCACAGCTACTAAGTGTCTGAGGCTGGATTTGAACTCTCGTCTCCCTGACTCCAGGTCCAGGCTCTTTCCTGTTTGCCCGGTAGCTGCCTAATACTAACAGTGCTCAGCACCCAGTAGACAAGAATAATTAGTTAATAGACAAAGTTTTGAGATGGCAGACTAAAATGAGTCTCATTTTGCCTTTCTTCTCTTCTCTTCCAGGCTCACTGCTTAGCAGTGGCTTATGGCTTCCTCAAATGAAGGCAAGTTTTATGCCACTTCACGCCCACCCCACCCCCACTCCACCCACATCCTGGATTATAGGATTTGTTCCAGGCCCCAAAATTTCCTAATTACATTTCTAGTCTTTAAGGAAGAGAGCCAGCCTTGGAACCAAGACGCTCTGGGTTCAAATCCCACTGCTGCCACACATTGGTTGTGTGATGCTGGGCATGTCAGAGATTGGCCAATTAGTGAGACCTACAGACAAAGACCTGGTTTTTGGACTGCTGGAGCTAAAAATTGTTTTTACATTTTAAAATAAATAACCACTGGAGTTTATTAAGATAAAAAGAGTCACACACTTAAGGAAAATCATTTTGATTGTAGGGTTAAGGATGGATTGAAGAGAAGAGAGACTAAAGGCAAAGACGCCAATTAGAAGGCTACTGGAAAAGCCTGGGGACATTAATACACGTGGTACACAATTCACAGTGCCATTGGGGAAGTGCTTTAGAGACCGGAGAGTATGAGCTATTGTGATAAGACATTTGATTAATGCTTTTCCTCAAGTAGGGAGTGTGATGTTTTTGTTCATATTAAGAGACAGATCTTTTTTAAAAAAT
This sequence comes from Phalanger gymnotis, assembly GCA_028646595.1. Lineage (NCBI taxonomy): Eukaryota > Metazoa > Chordata > Mammalia > Diprotodontia > Phalangeridae > Phalanger > Phalanger gymnotis. The sequence continues at coordinate 51,767,002 of CM053623.1, read as the reverse complement.
GAATGTTAAAAATTGCTTCTACGTGTAATTTGAGGAAAAAATAAAATTACAAGACAGATCTGTGATTTAGCCCAAGTACAAAATTCCCAGTTTGGGAATAATCTGTAGGTAAATCCTAACGAGTTGCCTGAGGCACATAAAATATAAGAGAAGTGCCCAAGGTCACATACCTGATAAATATCAGAGGCAGAATATGAATCTAAGTCTTCCTAGGCCCACTAATGTCCACTATACCACACAGTCTCTATCAAAGCAACTAAAACTAATTTTAGCGGATGGAAGATATCAAATATCCTGTCAGAAAAGACAGGACATGTTTCTAAGATCAAAAAAGCAGGGCAATTCCTATTACTGGGAAGGAGCAGCTGTTGCCAATAACCTTGCTGAGGGCACCAGTTTTCTCTTCTCAGTCAAAGCTGTCCCATCCTCAAAAAATGAATCCCTCCTTGACTTCCTGACTAGCCATCCTAAACCAGGCCCTATCAGTAGATAAGCTGACTGTGCTCACAGCACAGAGAAACAAAGAGCCAGATGAGCCATCTTTGGGGCTTGAGAGTGGATTGCCAATGACTTACACCTAGCCACAAGAAAGGGAGCCCCAAGTCCTTTGGTGGTGGCAATAAAGACAGAGGGTTTTCCGTGCCCTTCCACACATTTAGACGGCAAACAGCAGGGAAAGTTTAGGCTAAGGTTTATACCTTTCTATATGAAGAGAGGGTACAGATAGATAGGAAATAGCTAACATTTTTACAACGTACTGGAATTATGGTTTTTCATATCATAGCCTTAGAACTGGAAGGCACATTGAACACCCTGTAAATTTCTGTGGCTCTCTATTGCCTCCAGAATGAAATACATAATCCTCTGTTTATCATTTAAAGCTCTTCATTTTCCCACCTAATTTTCTGGAGTGATTTCATATGATTCCTCCTTATATACGCTTCATTAGAATCAAACTGGCCCAATTCTTGTGCCTGGACATTCTATCTCCCCCATGGATGTATTTACACAGTCTATCCCTCATACCTGGACTTCTTTCTGTTTGTCTCTCTTAGACTATCTGTTTCTCTTCAAGGCTCAACTCAAGGACCATCTCCTACAAAAAGCTTTTCATGATATTCTCCTTCTCCCTCACCCAGTTCCTACTGCTTCTACCCTTTCTCAAAATTACTTTTTATTTATATTTATATATTCTGTATTGGCTTACCTGAATGTGTTATACATAACGTTTTCCACCAGTAAAAGGTAAACTCCCTGAAGGCAGAAACCGTTTCCTTTTGGTCTTTGTAATCCCAAGGCTTAGAAATGTGTCTGACACATTTCATACGTTTTTCCATATTTCCTTGCATTTTTTGTATTAATCATTATCATGGCACCAACATATTCCATGACATCAATATACCATAATTTATTCAGCAGCTTTCTAGTTGTTGTACCTACAGGATCACAGAATCTCAGTTGAAAGGAACCTCAGAACCCTTCTTGTCCAACCCAGCAAGGGGTCATCTAGTGTTTCCTTTAAGACCTCTAATGAAGTGGAATCCCCTTCTTCCAGGGATAATACATTCCATCTTTTTAATAGATTTAAATGTGAGAAAGTTTTTCCTTACATTGCCTCAGTTTACCTCTTTACAACTTCCCCCCATTACTCCTAGTTCTGATCTCTAAGTTCTAGCAAAATAAGGCTGATTCCTCTTCCCTTTGATAGTTCTTAAAGCACTTGAAGACAGTGACCAGCTTGCCCAGTCAACACACCATAGCAGACTGCATATTAGTTACATGATAGAACAAAAGGAAGAGAGGATACAAGATCCCAATGTCCTTATTTTTCGTTGAATATAAGAAACCCTTCAATGGCGAAAGCCCTCCATAAAATGTCTTCTCCAATAAGGTATCTCCCTGGCATGTGCCTGGAGAAGGAAATGGCAAACCACTCCAATATCTTTGCAAAGAAAATCCCAAATGGTGTCATGAGGAGTTGGAAATGACTGAAATGAAAGGCACGTCAAAATCATACACAATTCTTTGAAAGATAATACAGAGAACTTTGTTCAATGGTGCTCTTTGATTCATATCAAACAAGGCACAAAACAAAAGAGGAATACACTCAAAAGATGTCTGCTACTTTCATGGAGATGTCCAGAGAAGAAGCCAAATGAAGGATAAGGGATTCCCTAAAGATGATAAGCCCCTCTAGATGCTGCTTTTGTCTTTGCCATTATATCAATTGCAATGAGTACTACAGGGTCTGCTAAATGATAGAAATTATTCCCAGGCTTCATTTTTGCTGTTACAAATAAAGCGATTATGAATACTTTTGTGAAGATGAGCACTTTCATTCCCTTTCACAATAGTTTTAGGATAAATTACTAGTAATGTAATTGTTATATTCTGTTCATTTAAAAATATAGGGAAGGGGGAGCTAGGTGAGGTGAGGAAGTGATGGCGCTGAGGTGTAATGAGGTGGGTAGCCGGCTCTGGCTGCTGGATCCTGACCCCCTACCTTGGCCTCCTCCCTCCCCCTGCCATCCACCACCTGTTTGGCTTTCTGAGGGGGGAGACCTCGCTGCCAGAGAGATGAGTGCCAACAAGGAGCAAGAGACCGAGCTGGAAGCATTGTTCTATTTATGAAGGCGAGGAAAGTTTCTAAGAACTAATTCTAGTTTTATTTAAACCTAGGATAGGTGAGATTGACGATCCTAATGCCTTCTTAATAGAAGTTTCTCGGACCAAAACATATTCACAAACAGCTCCAATCAGATCTCCAAATGCTTTTTTCAACAATATCATATCATTGGCTGTAAAGCAAGGTATTCCAATTAAATTACAGGAAGAAGTTGAAGTTAATTTTGAAATTGCTATGACATATATGTTGTTTGAATATGTCAAGGAGAATAAAGAACAGCTCATGGAGAATCATCACCCTGTTAATTTTGTGACATCAATAAGCAATATTGTTTCAGCTGAAACTTCTAATATGGCTCCATCAGGTAAGAAAAATTTAAAAAAAAAAACAGCTTTCAAAAACCCAGAAACAGAAGCTCACAGACAAGACGGCTCAAAAAGGTGAACTTCCACAAGGCTGGAACTGGGTAAATGTGGTTAAGCATTTAAGCAAAATGATGAATAATGAAAGAAACTTGATACAAGGAAACACTATGCTTTAATACAGTAAACTGAGGTTAACATGTTTATTTCAGTACTCTTTTTTTCTATGGAAGTGGTATTTTATAAAATAGAAGTTTTTGTATGTTTTCTAAGTATTTAGATAAAATGTTCAAGAAGAGATTTCTTAGTATTCCATTATTCTCACAAATTTGTTTGAAAGGAAAAGTAAAACACGCCATGAGTAATGTTCAGTGTCTTTTCAGGAGCTTGTTAAAGTTTACAAATGATCAAATATCACGAAGAGTAAATAATGATATATATGCAGTGGTATCTTGTTCTACAGGTGTGGGGAACCTATGGCCTCAAGGCCACATTTGACCCTCTAGGTCCTCAAGTGCAGCCCTTTGACTGAACCAAACTTCACAGAACAAATCCTTTTATGAAGTGGATTTGTTCTGTGAAGTTTGAATTCAGTCAAAGGGCCGCATTTCAGGACCAAGAGGGCCACGTGTGGACTTGAAACCATAAGTTCCACACCCCTGTATCTAGAGTATGATTTTTTTTTCAAGAGAATGTAAAGCCAATTAGAATAAAATTGCTTTTCAAGCACAACCTTAAAAACATAGGAAAGTTTAAAAATGCACAGAAAACAACAGAAGATAGTTCAGAAAGAAGCTCAGAAAAGCAGGATGATTTTGCAAGCAACATGTGAAATTTCTTTTATATACATTGTTTAAAGGTAAGAAGTATGGAAAGTAGATTTAGAGTTTCATACAGAATCTTCTTTTTTATGTTCTCTATAAATATTTATTTTTTAGTGTTTAAGTTAGATTAAAAGTTATTTTTAATATAGGACAATTACAAGTGAATGTTATTAAAGAGGCTTTGGTGATGAATAAAGTCCTAAGGGTCATTTTTATTCATTCATTTTCCCTAAGAGACTAGCACAGCATGTCATTTTGGTTTTACTCTTCCCCATCATTGTGCTTTCTTTTACTGTTACTTTGTCATGGCCTTGATAGAGTAAACATAAAGGTTTGGATTATTTTTTTGTATTTTCAAATCACCGATAGATGATTCTGTGCCATAATCACATCCATCATTTTATCTGGAGAAAATTTCTGTAACTAATATTCGTTGCCATTAGAAATCTAAAGAAGCCATGTGTCATTCCGGAAAGAAAGAAAATGTTAAGAAATCTCAAGAAGATTCTTCTTTCATAACCTAAGGAACTCAAGAAATTTGAAAGGGGAAATAGAAGAGATGCCTGTAGAACTACCAGGGTTCCTCAGTCAGAGGAAATTTCAACATCTAGGCCTTACCCCAAGTTGAGAGGATAGAAGTCTGTCAGGGTCAGGGCCTAAGATGTAACAACAACTCCACCAGAAACTAAAGAAAAGGGGAGAGACAAAAAGGAAAGCCAGGAAATGACAGAGGGAACCCATAAATTACCTAGAACTAGATGGAGTCGTAAAAGCTGTGAATGAGAGGAAACCGAAACCAAGGTTCTGCCAGAATGATCACATAACCATTGTGTCAGAGGTGATAATGATTGGTCCAGGTTGCCCCACTTCTCTCCAGGCTTCATCCAGAAACCTGGGGAAAATTTCTTATTCATATGGTCACACATTGGTAGCACTAATTCTAATCATTCATACAAGCTAGCCATAAGCCTGAATATACCCTAACGAAGTAAGGGGGAAAGAGTAGAAGAATACTATTCATTCTCCAAAGACTCCATTGTAGTATCAGTCAACAAGCATTTAAGAGCCTACCATGGGGAGTGGGGGGTGGGGTGTGGAGCCAAGATGGCAGCTGGAAAGCAGGGTCTGGTGTAAGCTCCCCGCCAAGTCCCTCCAAAAACCTATAAAAAAAAATGGCTCTGAACCAGTTCTAGAACTGCAGAACCCATGAAATAGCAGAGGGAAGCAGGGCTCCAGCCCAGGACAGCCTGGATGGTCTCTGGGTAAGGTCTGCCCCACATGGAGCTGGGAGTGGAGCAGAGCAGAGCAGAGTCCAGCGTGGGCAGCGCAGACCAGCCAGACCAGGAGCAGGGCGGAATAAGCCCTAGTGCCCTGAATCAGTGAGCTGTGGCTTCTCAACCCACAAACACCAAAAACAACAGAGAAGGTTAGTGGGAAAAGCTGCTGGGGACAGGGAGTTTGCAGTTCGTTCATCACCCCAGGGGCAGCCGAGGTGGAGCAGCTACAGAACTACAGCTGCAGTTGCTTCTGGCCCCAGGACCACCTGGTGGGAGGAATTAAGTGGTGGATCAGAGCAGGAGTGAAGAGCCTGCTGAAGATCTAAGTCCAGTCCTGGTTGGGTGTTCTTGGGGAAGGAGGAGTGCTGTTGTGGCAGCGCATCCGCCCAAGCTTGGAACATAGAACTCTTTAGTCTACAAGCAGTCATACCTCGCTGAA
>CM053623.1:51738791-51751270 GCA_028646595.1 Phalanger gymnotis | reverse complement strand
ACTTAAGGACTTCCAATGTCCTCTGCAGCCCCAAAGCTAGGATTCCATGGGCATATATTATACTGCAACTTCCACAAGGATAGGAACCTTGTCATATCTAATATTTAAATCTGTTTCTGTCTATATTGAAACCTATTTTTCCAAGTGCCCAGCACAATGTGCTGAACACAGTAGGGAATATGTATTTGTTGAAATTGCTAGACTACATCAATATTTATTTTTTACTTTTTTTAAAGGACATACACCCAAGATTTTCTAGGTCAGTCTAGATTTCAAGAAAAGCATGTATATTTTTATGGAGAATTTGCAAAAAAAAAACCCCAATATCTTTTGTCTTACCATATGTCCCCTTTTTCAGTTTGAAAAATATGATCTCCATAGCATTTTGACACTTCCAAATATGGGTTGGTGGAAGAGATTCCCAAGAGGGATAATAAATCCTCCTAGAAGTGTGTGCTGACAAAAATCATAGTGTTTTCAGAGGTAGTTGGGTGAACCAACAACAGTTTTTCTCCCCTAGTTGTATAGAGACACATGATCCCTGGATTTGCATTTGCCATGTGTAGAGTGAAGTATCCTTTGTGACTTTGCCTTCCAGATCCCCAGTGAAGACCTTTTACTCAAGAGGGACCATCTCATTCCTGGCCATTGCCCTTTAGGCTGGTAGATCTGCTTACTCTTGGTATTCCCTGGGAAATTCAGACTGTTTCAAGTGACATTTCAGTATTGCTGTTATTTTCCAGTATCATTCATTTTAGTTGCTTGAGAATCCTGTTGTTACCATTTTCACCCATGTGACCCAGGCAGTTGAGTAGTTGCATTAAGGAATGGGAAGGGGTCTAGATTAGGAATTAGAGCATTTGGCTTTGGAGCTCTGCTATGTCTAATCTCAAGAAGTAACCTAAACTCTCAAAGTTTTAGTCTTCTCGTCTGTAAAATGAGGTGTCAAAAACTGGCCTTCCAGTCCCAAGAAACCTGCAAAACTCCTGCATTTGGACTGAACCACATTAAAATAGGATTTTTCTTGTTGTACAGTCTTATCTGACTCTTTGTTACCCCACATTTTTTGAGGTGATTGGGGTTAAGTGACTAGCCCAGGGTCACACAGCTAGTAAGTGTCTGAAGCCAGGTTTGAACTCAGATCCTCCTGACTCCAGGGCTGGCGCTCTACCTACCTAGCTCCCCCCAACCTCATTTTGTGGTTTTCTTGGCAAAGATACTAGAGTGGTTTGCCATTTCCTTCTCTAGCTAATTTTATAGATGAGGAAACTGAGGTAAACAGAGTTAAGTAATTTGCCCAGGGTCATACAGCTAGTAAGTGTTTGAGAATAGATTTGAACTCGTGAACATGAGTTTTCCTGACTCTAGGCCTGGTACTTTATATATTATGCCATCTAGATGCCTTATGATATAATTGAGGAATGTTTAGCAAAATAAAAATATAATACAACACAGATAATGTTAATCTGTGGTTTGCTAAATCAACGTGGTCAGCAGGGATCCATTGCATTTGAGTTTGACACAAGTGCTTTAGATGATTTCGAAGGTACTTTCTGGTTCTAAATCACATCATCCTATATTCTTAGGCATAGCATTCCAGAATACAGCAAAGTTTGCATTCTAGAATACATTGTTGGAAGGAGCCAGAAAGATTGCTTAGTACAGAACGTCTACCTTTTACAGATGATGGATTTGTCCAAAGTCACCCAGCTAGTTTATAGTAGATCTGCAACTGGCACCTTCGACTTTTGTTTCCTAATTCAATGTCTATTAATAATAATAATAATAGCTAACATATATATATATGTGCATATATATGTATAGCACCTAATGTGTATCAGACACTGCTACTAAGTACTTTACATATATCATCTCATTTGATTATCATGACAACCTTCACGATAATAGGCAGGTGCTACTATTATCCCCATTTTACAGATGAAGAAACTGAGGAAAATAGGGTCACACAGCTGGGAAGTGACTGAGCTCAAATTTGAACTCAGGTCCTCCTAACCCCAGGCCTGGCGCTCTATCCACTGTACCACCTAACTACCCCAGCTAATCCCATGGATAATCAGAAGATAGATTTCAACACTGTGGCCTTCATTGCACTTGTTTAAGCATGAAGCAATTGGGATCCTGTGGGATGAAGACAGAAGCAGGAGACCACTTTTCTTCTAACTCCCTCAGTCCTATTCAATAGAAGTCATATTCACTTAAAAGAGGGAAATGAAGTTCTTGTGCTTTGTACATAGTAAGAGCTTTTAATAAATGTTTCATTCATTTTATATTTATTCACTCTTTCAGGACTAGGAAATATTCATTCATTCATTCATATTTTATTGATTCATTTTTATTAGTTAATTAACAACTAAGTAGTATTCACTGATTTTTTATCCATTCATTTGTTCAAATCTAGGTGACATTCATTCATTTTTATCCATCTGTTCATTTATTCATGTCTAGGTAATATTAATTCATTCGTTTGTTTGTATCTAGGTAATATTCATTTGTTCAAATCTAGGTAACATTCATTCATTTTTATTCATTTATTCATGTTGAGATAATATTCATTCATTTGTTCCTATCTAGGTAATATTCATTTGTTCTTATCTAGGTAACATTCATTCATTTTTATTCATTCATTCATTCATGTGTTGATAATGTTCATTCATTCATTTGTTCATATCTAGGTAACATTCATTAATTTTTATTCATTCATTCATGTCTAGATAATGTTCATTCATTCATTTGTTCTTATCTAGGTAACATTCATTCATTCATTTATCTCTAGAACCTAGAGGGTTCAGAAGGTGATGAGTCTTTTAGAATGTGATCCAACATGAAAATCTCTACCAGTCTTTCTTCTCTCCCCACCAGGCCTTCACAATTGACATCAGATCACACACACATATATCTCTTTAAAATAAAAAACAATCGAGTCTTTTATTAAAAATCACATGATTCTTCATTCTCTTTTTGTGGTTCTGTTGTTCTCTGCATACCCCCCACTCTTCCCGACTAGACATATCAGTTGTTTTTTGGGTGAACACAAACTTGGTAGCCAAATCTGTGGCTGTGTGTTTGGTTTCTGTAACTAAGGGTTTTTAAACCTTGGTGATGCAACCTTTCCTTCTGCCCCTCTCTCATTCAGATGGGAATGTATATGGCAAAGCAATTAAAGAATTTTCTAGCAGGTCTGAGTTCAGTTATCTGCCTGGATAGGTTCAGCTGAGTTGGGTTTGGATGAGTTAAATAGAAACCTTGTCTGAATCACTTAAAAAGGACAACAACAACCAAACAGACAACTGGTCACTCATTTCTGGTTGCCTTGTTATAGTGACTTGGCTTTGCTAGGGGTCTGGGTAACATTTAACCAATGTGAGTGAAGAAAGCAATATTCCTCCTCCTTAGCACTCTCTGAGCAGTTGGAGGCTGGCCATTGTACCATGGCAACTTCAAGTTCACTGACATTATTTCTAATAAACGGCTGCCCGAGAGTTTATGGGGTGTTTCTGGCCCCAGCTCAAGGTAATCAGCAGGAGGCGGAGGGGGCAGGGCCCATTTCCTGTCCCCACTGCCCAATGGTTTCTGCATCCCCATGAAAGATCACAGGGAATTTGATGAGGGTTCCTGGAACAGACATCAGTTAATTAAAATGGCTGGGTTACTGAACACATTGAATAGGAGAGGAGCCAGACGTTCGTCATTGGCCACATACTGTGGCAAAAAAAGTCAAAAGAGGAAAGAAATCTGTCCTGGTGGGGGCACAGAGAGAGGAAATTCCTCTTCTGACAGCCAAGGCTCCATTTTAGTTATGATGGGGATGGCCAGAGGTGAGAAAACGGAAATCCATATTCAAGTCAACATCATTAGAAGTCAATCATTCAGACCCAGCCTCCCATTTCTTTGTACCTGAGCTGCTGATATCATTGTAGATTTAGAGGTCATTGTAGTCAATCCCTAGGGAAGGGGCTTATACGAGCATCACATGCTGACATTTGAACCTGTGTCCTTTGACACCAGCCCCAAAGCTCTTTCCACAGTGCTACACCACCTCGTGATTTTGAAGAATTATGTCTAAATATTAGCTCTTTCCATCTCGCTGCTAAAAGGTGGCCAAGCACAAGGGAAAGAGAAGCTGGGAACTGAAATAAACCCATGCACTGGTTAATCCATTTGGGAATAATTGAAGGATGATGCTATTTTTGCCCAGGATTTGTGCAGGAGCCATATATTTTGACCCAGTCAATAATTAAGGGGAAAGATCATCCAGGGAAGTCACTCTTGGTAAAAATCTCTCTTTTTTCAGGCACATGAGACATGTGTAATGGGGATGGTTCATTGGGCTAGGGCCAAAGCTTTTCAAGTTACTATATAAAGCATGTGGGTAGCCAAAAATGTTACTCCTTGACCTGCTTTTCCAACCATCAGATGATATATAGCAAAGTTTGCTACCATTCAATTCAGTCATTTCACTAAATTTCCAGATGCATAAAGGATTCACTCCAATTAATGCTCTAGTCATGAGGCATTGAGACTAAACATCAAAGTGGGTACCCACTACACCTTTCCATAGGGAACTGGATGCTTTAGAGTCGTGCTTCAGGGTTGTAGGGAAGCTGTGTTATGTGTTTAAATTCAGATTAGCAACTGCAGGATTTTCAGTGATCAGCAGGGGGCACCAGAATTACAGCTGGGTGGACAAAGCAAACCCCACTCCACTTCTCCATCCCTTCCACTATCTTCTGAGAGGCTGTGGATATTACAGCCTCTCAGGCGAAGGGATACCATGGAAGCTAGAAAGCTGGCACTAAACCCAAGAGGTTGGCAGGAATGAGATCCAGAGGCAGACCTCAGAAACTATCTAATCCAATCCCTTCATTTTATAGATTATGGAATGGAGACAAGTGACTTACCCAAGACGACATAGGTAGTGACTATCAGAGATTGATCTAAACCCAGGTCCTTTGACTTCAGAGACAGAAGTGGACCAAATCAAAGCAATCAGGACACAGTGGATAGAGCACTGCATTGGGAGATGGGAAGAACTGGGTTCAAATCTGACCTCAGACTTTTACCAAATATGTGACCCAGCATCAGTCACTTAACTCATCTAGGACATAGCCCCTCAACAGTAAAAACGAAGGGGTGAACTCAGTGACCTCTAAGATCCATTCCAGCTCTAAATCTAAGATTCTATGAAAGCTGAATCAGGTGAATAATAGCAAAAACAACAAACATTTCTCTAGCATTTTAGGATTTGTGAAGCACTTTACAAATATCTCATTTTATCTTCACAAAAAACCCTGGAAGGTAGGTGCTACTATTATACTTTACAGATGAGGAAACTGAGGCAGGCAGAGATTTGCCCAGGGCCCCACAGCTAGTAAGTGTCTGAGGCTGGATTTGAACTTGGGTCTTCCTGAATGCAGGTTTAGCTGCTCTAGCTACGATACCACCTACTACCTCTATAACTGAAATGGGGTCTGGAGACACAAAGTCTAAGTAAAATAACCAGAAGGAGGCTAGGTAACAACAGTGATTGCATTTCAAAAGGCAGATTGTCAACCGACCATAATTCTGTAGGCGATGAATCCCGTGTACAACTTCTAAGACCCTAGGACCATCTTACCTGTTTTGGAGCATTGACGTGTGAGTACCCAGGCAAGTCTGGGGCTGGGCATTCCCCTCCCCTTCGAGGACAGAGCATAGGCCCAGCAAGCAAGGTAAGAGAAGAGGAACGTGAAGGTCAGCATGGCAGAGTGAAGAGAGCCCTGGACTTGGGTTGGAATCCTGGCTTTCCCAGGTAATCCTCTGGACTCAGCTAAATCCTTTTGCTTCCTTGTCTATTAAGATGGTGAGACCAATATTTGCACTGCTGAGCTCACAAGGATGTTGTAAAAGACACCCTTTGTAAACTGTGAACTGCTATGTAAATATGAGTGATTTGCTCGAGTCTGTAGCATGCTCCTATATCTTGTAACGATTTCCATGCATACATCCCCTCTGTTGGAGTATTCCTACTAAACTCACCCTGAAACTTAATGGAAGTCATTTGAACACGTTTCCTGCAATTTGCAAGACTTATTTCGAAATATATTTAGACTGTTTATTTAATATTCTTTCATGCCTGAGCAATTCTTGGCAAAATAAGGATGTCTTCACATGCATACAAATTCTGTATTATAATTGGCCCCGCTTTAATACATGATTTGGAATGCCAAGAATTGACCATGTGTTTGGGATGGGGCTGTGGCAGGACCGCATTACCCAGCATTCCATGATGGAAACATCTACAGGCCTGGTGCTGATGACTTGACCCTGGGATAACCTGCTGAATTCTGGGCTCTGGTGCCATTAATTCATGTGTAGAAGAAAGAAAATGTCATTTCCACCACTAATTGTGTGCTGTCTGTGAGCCATTTTAAATAAGATGCCTTTGCATCGTACGAAAAGAATTCATTTGGCAGCACAAGATTTGGTGAGGTTGGCTTCCATTTCAAAGAGGGTTCTCTAAAGAAACTTACCTGCCTGCTTCTTTCCTTTCCTTTTCATGCCGATGGAAAGATGAAGTTAGAGACTAGAATAACAGGAATTTTGAGAACTGGAAAGGACTTTAGATATCTTCTAGTCCTGTTTTTTTTCTAAGTAAATAAAATCCAGAGTGGTTAAGTGATATGTAAAGGTCACAAGTGAGTTCATAGCAGACAGGGCACATGTCTAAGCTTTACAAAATCCCTACCGGAAACAAGGACCCTCAAATCATCTTTTTAAAGCAAATTCAATGAGGAAGGGGAGTGATCACTGCTGGGATGGGAAGTGATCTCATCTGGGATCTAGTAGGTGGGCCAAGAAAGTGCTCCATCTGATAGCTTTCAATTTAAGATAATTATATTTGCCATTTTAGTACTATGCTCAGTTTTTCTACCCTGATAGTAATGCCATCCTGGAGAAGGAAAGATTGTCTTTAAGTATTTGAAGACCTGACAAGTGAAAAGGCAGGGTGGAGGGGAGGATGTGTTCCATTTGACCCCAGAGGAAAGAACCAGGACGACTGGGTACAATTTGCAAAATGGAAAATTTATTCTTCATGTCAAGGAAATGTGCACGAAAACACGCTTCCTAACAATGAGAGCTATAAGTAAGTGGAATGGACTGCTTTGGGAGGTAGTTGATTCTCCATCACTAGATGTCTTTAAGCAGGAGCTGGGTGACCACTTAGATTTTTCATAGTAGAGATTCTTATTCAGTTACAGGTCATACTAGATTGCCCCAAAACTAGCGTTCCCTTGCAAACCTAAAATAAAAAATGCTGTAAGTAACCTTTAAATTTCAGCTCCCAGGGACAAAATCCTAGTTGTCCCAACCTAGTTCCAGCTCTGGTGGAGGAGAACAGGACAGTTTTGTCACAGCTCCTGCTATCCATTGCCATTTGAAAGCAGGAATGGAGATCAGAAGGGGATAGAAGCTGGGATTTCCCTGGCCTAGGGAGCTTACAGAGGGGAACCTCTCTGCCAGTGTGGATTGGCACCCACTTGGCAGGAATGGTTTGCCATTTTTCTCTAGCTCATTTTATAGATGAGGAAACTGAGGCAAACAGGGTTAAATGACTTGCCCAGGGTCACACAGTTAGTACATGTCTGAGGCCAGATTTGATCTCAGGAAAATAAGTCTTCCTGACTTCAGTGCTGGCAGTTACTACTATGGGATAAAAAGAAAGCTGAAAATCATTTTACTACCAAACGAAGTTTCAAGGTCATTATTAAAACTGAGCTCCTTGAGCAGATGGATGCCATGTATTAGGCCTAAGTGAGAGGCATTATGGGGGCAGAGATAGGTGTACTGACCTGGGAATCAGCAAGGGTATGGTCTGGTCTTCACTCTGCTGCTGAGTCTCTGGTTTCTTATATGTAAAACCAAGGGGTTGAATTAGAAAACCTCTAACCTCCCTTCCAGCTCTAAATTCTATGATTTTATAAATTAGTCTCATAAATGGAACCCTACTTTGGAGGGCTTAAAACAATGGCATCAGGTAATGAGTCAGGCCCTGCAGAAAACAGTCCTTTGCATTGTTCTCTGCCACCATCTAGTGGACTTCTGAATCAGTCACTAGGAAGCTTCACCTTTCCATGGAAATGAAGGCTCACAAACATTGACAATTTAAGGTTGAAAATTCAATCGTTACTTTGCTTATTTCATTCCTGAACTTATTCAACAAATGCTTATTAAACTCCTGACTATGTGCAAGAAAATAAGTCCAGGAAGAGATCAAGAGGGAGTGAGCTCATTGTGGGCTGACAATGGGGAGGGGCTCATGGGGAGTCAGTCTAGGGTGCTTGAGCCGGGTCTGGAAGAATGGATAGATAGGATTCAGATGAGCAGAGGGAAGCCGAGAAGGCAGTAAAGACAGAAGGAATAGCATGAGTAAATCTTGATAGATGATAAAGCCTGTACGGGTGTCCTTGAAACTACTCTTTTAATTCTGTCTGTATGAATGAAGTCTGCCTTTTACTCCATTTTTAAAAGATGGGAATCATCAGTTATATAGTGATCCTAGCCTGGTGGGGCTATAAAACTCATCACATTTCATCCTCATCATTTTATGGTAGAGGAAGAAGGTATAGACCATCAGGGCTGCCAGGGTCCTTGGAGAACATCTAGCTACTCCCCTTCCTCCCCCAACATTTTACATATTGGATTGATTTTTGTTGTTTAGTCGTTTCAGTCCGACTCTTCGTGACCCCATTTGGGGTTTTCTTGGCAAAGATACTGGAGTGGTTTGCCATTTCCTTTTCCAGCTCATTTTACAGATGAGGAAACTGAGGCAAACAGAATTCAGTGACTTGCCCAGGGTCGCACAGCTAGTAAGTATCTGAGGTCAGATTTGAACTCCCATCTTTCTCACTCCAGGCCTGGTGCACCACCTAGCTGCCCCAGTTGGATCACCAGGTAAATAAATGTCAGTGACAGGTGACTTGCCTGCTGCCCTTATGGGTGCTTTGCTATTTTATCTTTAGGTTTGTATAAATGGCCCAATCACCTGATTTTGAGGACTACATCACTAGACATCAGTTAATTCTACCCTAAGTGAAAAAGCCTCGTTTCTATCCTCTTTGCATTATTTTTGCATTACTGGCAAGACAAGAAACTCTGTAATCCATATTATAACCAATAAGAGGGCTACCTGTTCAGCCATTTTTATGTTTATTCTGAAAGAATAAACAGGGTCACAGAACTTAGGTGGGGATCCTGCTTTTATACTAGACAAATGCCAATATTCCAACTATAGACACTTCTTACGTAGGTGAAGAGGATTTCTCTAGATGTCTAATTACCATGAAGAGTAGTCCCATGTACCTTTAAGGTATAAGAGGCAAGACTTAACATTCTGACCAAAAGTATGAAATCTGAAAATATTTTTGAAGGAGAGATGCTCATATTCAAATTCTGCATGACCAGAGATTATTACTTTGAAAAGGCCTCTGTTCCTTCCCTCTAGGACCATGCCTCTCTCTTTCTATCCATCTGTTCTTCAAAAGATTATGCCTTAAATCTTTTGCAACTATTAGAATCACAGAATTCCTAAGGGTGAGAGAGACTTAAGGGATTTTCTGGTCCAGATCCTGCATTTTCTAGGGGAAAGAGCCGAGGCTCAGTCACACAACAAGTTAATGACAAGTCCCAGCCCAGAAGTCAGCCTGCAGTCTGTGCTCTTGTCATGCCATGCCCTGACCTCCTTTACATGGAATCACAGTATTTCAAAGTCAGAAGGGACATCAGAGTCCTCATGTCAGAATGTATACGTGAACAGGAGGGGTTCTCTCTACAACATCCTTGAGAAATGGTCTTACAGCCTCTGCTTAAAGGCCCTCATTGATGCGGAACCCACTACTTTCTAATAGTTGACATTTAGATAATGCTTTATGGTTTGCAAACCTTAGACATTCTCTGAACTGACTTGTGGTACAGTGGAGGGCACACTGGCTCTGGAGTCTAAGTCCTTGGATTTAAATCCCTCTTCTGATACTAACTACCTACATGACCTTAGGCAAGTAGCTCAACCAGGCTGGACTTCAGGATCTTCTGTAAATTGAAGGGTTGGATTAGAGAACTTCTGAGATTCTTTCCAGTTTTAGATCTAAGATTCTCATAGCAATCCCAAAAGATGGTTGCTATTATTATCCCCATTTCACAGATGATCAAACTGAGACCGAGAGAAGCTAAATGACCTTCCTAGGGTCACACAGCTACAAAATGCCTGAGCCAATATTTTAATCTTGGGCTTCCTGACTTCAGATCCAACCTTTTATTCGCTACACTTCTCTGTCTCTCAAGGTTGTGGATGCCACTTGAGCTCCTGTTGTTAGGAAGGTTTTCTTTATGTTAATCCCAAACCTACCTCTCTGTAATTTCCAGGTGTTTTTCTTGGTTCTGCTCTCTGGGGACAAGGAGAACAAATCTAATCCCTCTTCTAAGGGGAGGGTCCTTCAAATACTTGAAGACAGCCTACACTTTATTGGTTCCATTTTCTTTCCTCTAACTCTTCAATCCTCTTTCTTCCAGTCTTGTTTGAACTTGTTCTCTCCAAAGTTACCAATAATCTCTTAATTACAAAATCCAATGACTTTTCCTCAATTTTCATTCTTTATTTTTGTAGAATTTGTAGAATTTGACCTTGTCGATGATCACTCCTCCTAAATATTCTCTCCTCTCTGGGTTTTTGTAAGACTATTCTCCTCTGGTTCTACTACCTGTCTGACCACTGCTCAGTCTCCTTTTGTGGATCATAATCATGTCCATAACCTATGTCCCTAGTCCTTAAAGCTGATTTATTTTTGCATGTCAAGCGTTCAATGTAGCTATGTTTGTATATAGTAGGTGCTTAATAAATGTCTATTGGATTGGATTAAATTCAATGATGTGTTGCCCCGACTCCCTCTTCTCCAGGTTAAACATTTCCAATTCCTGATTCTTATTTGGACTCCAGGTCTTTTCCCATCCTAGTTGTACTTCTCTGGATGAACTCCAGTTTGTCAGCCTCCTTTCTAAACAGCGACTCCTGGGAGTGAACACAATCCTTCACATGTGGTCTGACCACATCTAATTAGAAATGTACTTTGAGGACGGAATCTTTGTTCTATAATGCAAACATCAAGAATGGAGAATTTTATAATTGTGCATCATTTTAATTTGTTTCCCTGTCTTTTAAATTCACATTTTCCAGGATACCAAATTGATGCCATTTTATTTTGTTTGTTGCAATAGGATCCCAGAGTCTGTAAATTGCAGCAACATAATTGTCATCATGTACAAGCTGTTGGCTCTCAGTTCCCTTAATTTACATCACTGAAATATGTCTTAGATGTGATTGGTGGTCCTTGCACAGTATTTAAGTTAGAAGGGGTATCTGTGTATGGTAGAAGTTATCATTTGCCTTTTCGATGAGATGTAGACAAGATACAACCTTTCTGTCGTCTTTTAATCTGAACTTTGCTAGGAATGTTTAGAGGGAGTGGGCACATCTGGAATCATCTGGAAACTTGCAGAACATGTAAGTGAAGGCATAGCTCATAGGCAGTCCAAAGGCAAAATTATTAAGTGTGGAAAACAAGACCCAGGGAGGTTTGCTTGCCCAAGGCCATTCGATTATGAGTCAGAGGCAGGATTTAAACGCATGTCCTCTGATTCCAAAGCCAGGGTTCTCTCTCTCTACCATACTGTGGATGAGGGCAGCATGGAAAGCACTCGCCAGTTGCTTAAATCATAATCAACTACAATTGTGTTAGCTTGTCTAAAGGGTGATATTGGCTTTCAAGAGTACTAAGTTCCTGGATCTTTGTCTAGCTCTCATCCAAGCAGTTTTATAGACTCTACCTAGTCATTAGTCACTGGATAATCCTTAGAGGGCTTTGAACATCTTGATGGTAAAGCAATGCACTGTCAACGCCAATCTTTTTGTTTTTTCAACATGAACATAGTTTTTCTGAAATTATATTTTAATTTTTCAATCAGGAAAAATCCTCCTTTTCTCCCTTCCTTTCCATGCTCTCCCATGGAGAATAAAGGGAAAAAAGGAAACCTTTGTTACAAATCTGTACAATCAAGTAAAACACACTTCTGCCTTGGCCATGTCCAAAAGAAATTGTATTTCATTCTGTGCTCTAAGTCCTTCACTTCTCTATCAGAAGTCAGTAGCATTGTTGGCCATTAATCCTCTGGAATCAAGGTTGGTCATTATGCTGATCAGAGGTCCTGATTCTTTCACAGTTGCTTGTTTTTGCCATATTGTTGCCTTGATATAAATTGTTCTCCTGGTTCTGCTCATTTTCCTCAGCATCAGTTCCTGTAAATCTCCTCAGGTTTGTCTGAAACCATCCCTTTCACCGTTTCTTTTTTTTTTTTTTTTTACTTTTGAACATCTGTTTTACTAAAACCTTGAGTTCCAAATTCTCTCCCCTCTTCCCTTCCCCTCCACC
>CM053623.1:51720214-51738291 GCA_028646595.1 Phalanger gymnotis | reverse complement strand
AGCCCTTCATATTAGAATATAAGCAGTTTATCCTTGTTTAGTCCATCATTATTCATTTGTGTTTATCTTTTATGTTTCTCTTAACTCCTATGTTTAAACTTCAAAGTTTCTACATAGCTCTAGTCTTTTCATCAGGAATGCTTAGAGGACCTCTGTTTCATCAGTGATGTGTACTTTCCCCTCTAGGATTATATTCAGTTTTCCTGGGTAAGTAATTCTTGCCTGCAAGCCTTTATCCTTTTCCTTCTGGAATATAGTATCCCAAGCCCTTTGTTGCTTTCTAGAGGTAACTGCTAAAGCATGTGTGATCCTGACTGTGGCTCCTCCGTACTTGAAGCATTGCTTCTTTGACCCAGGAACTCTGGATTTGGGCTATAATGTTCCTGAGACTTTTCATTTTGAGGATTCTTTCAGGAAGTAACTGGGGGAATCCTTCTATTTCTACTTTGCTCTCTGGTTTTAAGAGATATGGACAGCTTTCAGATTTCTTGATATATTGTGCTCAGGCTTTTGTTATGTTCATAGCTCTCAGGTACTCAGATGATTCTTAAATTTTTTTTCTCCTCGGTCAGTTTTCCAGTTCAGTTGTTCCTACTATGAGTTACCTTGTGTTTTCTTCTCTTTCCCCCTCAGTCTTTTGACTTCGTTTGAATATTTCTTGTTGCCTCATGGAGACATTGGCCACTATTTGCTCAATTCTAATTTTTAGGGAGCTTATTGCCTTGGCAAGGTTTTGTACCTCTTGTGCAATTCTGTTAATTCTTTTTCCAATTCTTTTTTCCATAGCTCTCATTCCTTTTCTAATTTTTTTCCTCTAGCACTTTCATTTCATTGACAAAAATATTTTTTTAAAAATTCCTTTTAGAACTTTTGCTTTATCTTCTCCAGGAATTCTTTGTACCTAACCTGTGTTTTCCTTTGAGACTTTGCTTGTAGATTTTTTGGAATCATTCCCTTCTCCTGGGTTTTGTCTTGAGTATCTCTGTTGACATAAAAGTATTTGGGGGGGGATTTTTTTTGCATGTGTTCATTCTTCCAGTCTATGCCCTGGCCTTCCTACCTGATATTAGGGTTGGACTCTGTACACTTCTATAGGGAAGGTCTAGGCTAGTCTTGCTTCAGCTTCATTGGAATATTGAACGTTGTATTGTTCCAGGATCTCAGGGACAAGTCAGGCTGGGGACCTGCAAGCTTTTAGCATTCCTAAAGTGGTCTGATCCAGGGCAAAGTCTGATCACTGCCCTCTTCCCTCCCCACAAAGGTCTTGAGTTTTGCGAGTTCCTTACCTGGGTTTGAATCTGAGCAATAGTAGACTGCTGGGGGATTCAGCCACTGTCAGCAAGATGGTAAACTGCTGTGTCAGGGTTAAACACTCCCCTTTGGTCTGATTCTGCCACGGATATTCCTCTGTAGGATTCAGACAGCACTGAAGGTTGGAACTGATACTCCTCTCTGCTTCTGGGGTCTGAGCCATGCTGCTGCTGTTTGCTTCTCAACTTTCTCCTCTTTTGGAAAATTACCCTGGACCTGAGACCACTGGAGGGGGGTGGGAAGTGGGCACAGGTCCCTCATCAATCCACCTGGGATCTGTGACTTAGCAGTGAGGAAGAGGTAACAAAGATGCCACTTTGCACCTGTCCTCATCAAGGTGGCTTGGTATGTGTCTAGAGATGCCCTGTATGAGTGCGTGGGGGGGGGGGATCATTTCTTGCCCCTGTTCGTAGTTTCTCCATATGTATTGATGTGTTCCATACAAGAACCTGTTCCCAGTGCTTATAGACCCTTCTGTCTCCCTATGCCAAGCTGAGCTGGAAAAACTTACTCATGGTGCCTTTTTTCTTGGACCCCCTTAAAGGATGCAGAGGTCATTCAGGAGTCCCCAGACAACATCTGGAGAGTCAGTATTCTAGAGTATTGACCAACCAATCAATAAACACTTATTAAGCACTTACTATGTAAGACATAGAAAAAAGTATAAGAGATGACCCCTTACTCTCAAGGAATTTTTGACTGAGTTGGGAAAAAACACATAAAAAGTTAAAAATTTATTTTTGTATCTGTCAGATCTCCCTAAATAGATTGTGAGCCCCATGGGGCAGAGATTGGATATTTCCCCTAGCACTTAACACAGTGCTCTTCATAGATAATCCGTCACCTTTCTTGGCAATCCCAGGCATAGCGCTGTGCCTTGTACACAGTAGGTGCTTAATAAATGCTTATTGTGACTTTTTGACATAGTAAGCACTTAAATCCTTTTGGAATTGCTGAAGTTGAAATAGAGAATTAACAATTCAAAGCATTAAAGTGACAAGTAAGGGATATAGTTCTTTCTTTTATTCAATAAATATTTATTAAATGCTTACTTAGACACAAGATAATAAGTACTGTAGGAATTCAGGTGAGATCACCATATGCTAGAATTAGAGAAAGGTTCCAAGGAGAAGGTAAGATTTAAGTGGAATCTTGAAGGCTGAGAAGTTAGCTCAAAGAATCAGGGAAGGCATCCTAGGTGGAGGGAACAGAGCAAGCAAAGGCTTGGAGGGTTATCATTAAATTCATTATAAGAGTCCTTAAAAGTATTCTTTATTTTTAGTTCCTTAGCATTAAAATGTGATCAGTAAATATTTCCATGACAGTTAGTATGGTGTAATGAAGAGATAGCTGACCTTGCGATCTGGAAGACCTGGACTCAGTTCTGAGATGTTCTAGCTGACTGACAACCTTAGAGAAGTCATTACAATGCTCATTGTTCTAGGTAACACTTGAAGGCTGCAAATTACAACTGTAGATCTATACTTGTGTAGGGAGTTTTCATACCTGGAATTCACCAATGTCGAAATAATAGGTTTTCTTCCTCTCTCCCAATCTAATTTCTCTCCCTCCTAACCTTTCTTCCATCTAAGATGAAAGAGATGTCCCAGTTTCTTCTCACTGGGATCACTTTTTTTTTTTTGGAAGCAATTGTGGTTAAGTGACTTGCCAATGTCACAAAACTAGTAAGTGTCTGAGGCCAGATTTGAACTCAGGTTCTTCTGACTCCAGGGCCAATACTCTCACTGCTGTACTACCTAGCCACCCCTAAGGCTTGCTTTTAAAGAGGTAAACTTCTTAGATTGTGGAGCATCTCAACAGATTTTCAATCTTATTTCAAATCCATTCTTGGAGCCATTCCTGTCCAGAAAACCAGTTGGTTTAATACACTTTCATTCTTTGTTCTTCTTCACTCTCCTTAGGCTCTTACGGTCACTGTTATGGCCAGATAAATAAAAGAATCCAATGTCCTTTGCATATATACCATCCATAGAAACAGAAGACTCTCCAACTTTTCAAACACTAATGATTTGTTCAGAACAATGCCTCTTCCCAAATTTGTCATCTTCAATTGCAAGATTTTAGTTACATTAGAATATTTGTACTTTCTGCACAGAAGAAGATTTAGGCCTAGGGATTAAAGATTCACTGTAGGTCCACTAATGAACCTGTATCTGAAGGGGGCATGAGGTAAGACCTATACTCACATCTCCTAAACATTGAATTAAACAATGCCCTCTGTTCCCTTCCTTCATGCCCTCCCCCTCAGAGGGGATGGGGAACCCATCTCAAACAACTGCTCCAAAGAGGGATAATTTTACATTCTGTGGGCTGAGACAAGCCCATGTAATATAGTGTTCTGACCCTCTCTTTTCCAGACTGCATGAGATGTGTAGACATTCCCCTGGTAACAATCTGTCATCATTAGTAAATAGTGTCAAGTATCTGACATCCCACATCGGAAAGCTGGACATCAGTTGGAATTAGCCTCAGGCAGTGCAAGGAGAGGCACAGAGACCTCATCTGTTAATTTTGGTCCAAGGGTGGGAGGAGGGAGAACACTCTTATTTAATGTGAATCTAACCCTATTTCTAGAATATAAACATCTCTAGGGACCCACGGGGTGTACAAAGGGTAACATAGCTTATTTGAATGGAATGTCCATCCATTTCATTTTTTAAAGCACTTGGCATTTTCTCTGAGCTAATTTCCTTGATGAGGCATGGAGCTGATATGATTTATGTTGACAGATGGCTTCTCAACTTTAGATTTCACAACCCAAGGCATCATAGAACCCGTCTGGAGTCAGACTCACTTGCACGAGCCTGTTAGGTCTGGCATTGAAGTCTCAAACATTTGGATGATGTGGAAAGCAAATGTTTTGCTCTTTCTGGAGAGGTGTAAATCCTAAGTGGGTCAGTTCTTTTTGTTTATTCTGGGGTCGTTGGAAAATATTTCTTTGAGCATGTTTTCTGGTTGGTCCCCTAAATAAAAAAAAAGGATTAAGGTATCTGGAAGGCTGTGAGTCATCCACTAATCAGGAATTAAACCATTTTCTGGAAACGAAAGAAGAAGGTCCAGGAATTATTCAAGGGGATTGGCAGCCCCTTGGCAAGAGGGTTGAATCCACATTTCCAGCCTTCCAGCTCACCTTCCTGAAATTCTGTCCAAGTCAAACTACCTCTGGGTTAGGTCCTTACATTTTTCTATACCTGGGTTTTTGCTCATGGTGTCCTATATCCCCATCCTTCCATCCCCAGCTTGCACCAATCTATAGGCCTTCTTTCTTTCCACTTTGCCAAATGTCACTCATTTTTCCAAGTCCCTTCCACCTCTGTGAAGCTTCCCTAGATCCTTCCAGCCAACAGTGCTCTTTCTGTCTCTCCTCTGAATTCCTCCAGCACTTACTTATGGATATCATTCACTTGGCATTTGACCATGAATGATGGAGTGATGTAGTGGAAAGATCACTGAGCTGGAAGTCAATGAAGGTTCTGCAATTTAGCTAGCTGTGTAACCATGGGCAAGTGACTTCATCACTCTGGGACTCATTTCCTCAGCTATAAAAGGAAGGGCTTGGACAGATGTTCTCTAAAGGTTCCTTCTAACTTCAAGTTTCTATGATTCTATGGCTAAAAGATCTGTAAAGTCTCCTTTACTCCACCTCAGCCTCTTACAGGGATGTTCACACCCTTGATTTCACCTTCACCCACAAGCACTCTATTTTCCCATTTCCATGATTAAGAATCTGGAAATTCCTTTATCCAGTCTTAATAACCAATTGTTCCATCTCTCCTTATACTTCGCTTCTCCTAGTTCTAGTCTTCATTTATCCTTCTATCAGGCCACTACCCTTATAGTCCATGACCTCTCCTCTGGCTCCACTTTCTTCTCTTCCCAATCTTAACCCTATAATTAAAGGTTGTACTGCCCTTGACTCTTGAATATCATGCTCCCTGGTCCTAACACAACCCACATCTTGCCAATTCTCTATTACTTCCATCATTTTTATTTATCTGCTGCTAAATGGTGCTAAAGGAAATCATGCAAAAATACTGACCTAGATCCACTACAAATTTATGTTAGCTCATTTCAACCAGGCCCTCATAGCACTATCTTCTCCCCAAATGATTTTCTATCAAATTCTCCACATCAACTATTCCAAACTTTCTTTTCTCTCTACCTCCCCAGCTCCAACCTGTCAGCATATATCTTATTTAGAAATTAAGGACAATTTGCTATGACTTTTTTGTTCTCCTTTACATCTCAAAATCTTTTGACACCATCTCTTCTCTTCTCTTCTTTTAATCCAGTCTCTGATGAAGAGATCTCTGGTTGTACACTTGATCCCAACTCTTTTTGTATCTTCTGGCAGAGTAGCCCCTGTATCAGCTCCTCCCCTTCTATAATCTTTAATATCCCCCTATTAACTAAAGTCCTCACTTGACCCTACCATCCCTCAAGATATCTTTCTTTAGCTCTCTTCCCTTTCCCAGTCAATTTTCTAGAAAAGAGCTGTTTACACCCTTGCTTCCACCTTCTCTCCTCAGTTAATTCTCAGCCCATTTGACTTCCAACCTCTCTCCAAACTTATTTGTGTCCTCTTAATTGCCAAATCAAATGGCTTTTTCTCAGTCTTGGTCTCTCTTGACTTCCTTGTAGCATTTGACATTATGAACTGCTCTATCCTTTTGGATATGCCCCCTCTTCTGGGTTTTTGTGATGCCCATTTCTCTTGGTTCTATTCCCACTTTTCTGACTGTTCCTTTTTAATTTCTTTTGTTTTATATCATCATCCATATCCCTCTAAACAATAAGAATGCCAAAGGCTCTGTCCTGGACCTCTTTCCTCTTCTCTTTCTATACTCTTTATTAGTGACTTTATCAGTCCTTCTGACTTCAATTATCTTCCCTACACAGATGACTCACAGATCTATAGATTCAGATTCCTAGGTTCTCTTCAAACTGCCTATAAGACATTTCAAACTGAATACCCCATAGGCACATCAAATTAAATGTTTTCAGAATGGAACTCATCGTTTTATCCAAAATATTCACACTTCTTCTGAACTTCCCCTAATTCTGTCAATCCTACCACTTACTGAGGGTCATAAGCTTGTTGTCTTTCTTGACTCTTCCCCCTAGCTCATCCCATGCATCCAATTAAATGTCAAACCTTATTATCTCCTCCTGCATCCATCTCCTCTTTACTCACATGGCCAGTTCAGACCCTCATCACTTCTCACAATGCGTTCCTTAAATCTATTCCTTCTTCAATCCATCCTCCACATAGTGGCCAAATTGATAAATTCCAATGGTTCCCTATTACTTCTAGGATCCAATTCTTCTCAGTTAGGCCATCAAATCCCTTATGAATCTAGTTTCAGCCTGTATCCTTAATCTCACCCCCATGTTGATGATTCAAGCCTTGATTGACACCAGCCTCAGCCTCTAATCGAAGGGTGGAATAGCAAATGCCTCTCAATGCTTTCCTTTATAAAGGGCAGCAAATAATCGCAGCTCATTCCATTTTTCATCTACTGCTCTGCCTGGTTTCAATACCATGCATGTCCTCCTCCCCCACCCCAAGTACTCCTCGGTGTCTTGCACATCCCCTCCCCACCCCCACCATCCCTCACTTTCTTGCCTCATTTTGTGTATTATCTGCCCCTTTACAATATAAACTTCTTTAGGTCATTGGAAGACATGTAAGAGAAGCTGGATCCTCAATATGTCCCTGATTTCTAGATTGCCTCCCTAGAGATTGCTAAAACGAAGCTCCTTGGGTGAGATCAGACCTACCTTCTTGGTTTTAGCTGAGATGTAATCTTACTCCTAGATAAAGAGCTTACTCACATATGGATTTTCTGGTATGTTCTAATCTGTGAAATGCCTCCAGTTTCTGTTCACTTCTTTGCTTGGATAAATGGATTTGCTTGCTATTCCCTATTTGCGATGGTCTTTTGTGCGGTTTAATGGGAAGGAGCTAAGCTGGCAAACATAAGCTAAGGGCTATCCTCCACCTTAAGAACAAGCAAGAACGTAATTTTCCTTTTGAATTCAGACTCATATTCCTAGACCTAGGAGGAAAAATGGACATAATTCTATCCTAATATTCCTCTGGAGAAAAGAAAAGAGAGCCTAGCTTTGTAGCACTCCATGGACCTGCATGCTCTCCACCCACCCCAGCCACTATGGTTACAACAGAATACCGCCCGTGGCTTTGCTCTTATCCACAGAGGCAGGCCAGGTCTCAGAGTACATCTAGCCATACCACCCATGAGCCACAGCTATACATTTAGGCAACCCATGTGGACACATTTATCTTATACTATATACTCTGCTCCTTCATCTTGTCACCCAAAGAAGAGGTCAGCTATAGAGATTTTCAGTGCTAGAGAAATGTTCAGGGACCACATCCTTTCTGAATCTCCAGTGCTGAAAGGGTTAAGCTCTCAGGCTCATGGCCAGTATAGCTGCTGAGCTGCCTTTGGACCCAATGTCTTTGCAGGGCCAACACTGGCTGGGGTGACTCTCAAGGCCCTGCTGGTGCTGCTGTAGCCCTTGGCTGGACCACAAGATGTTCATTCCTCTGCAGTTGCATTTGGTGAAAACTTTGAGTAGGTCGGCCAATTAGCCCTGCCAAACCACTCTGCTTGATTTCACTTATTCGTTTGATGAGGTATGAGTTTCCATTTCTCTGTTCTGTGTCTGTAAACCCTTGACCCTGCAGAAGGAAGGGGGAAGAAAAAACCCAAATATTGAGTTCATTCCATGTCCATATGCAAGATTGCTTCAATCATCAGTTTTCAACCATAGCCCACAAAGTACCTGATGTTTGTGGGGCTGATTTTCTATTCGGCACCCTGATTTTCTGATGTACTTGTTCATTTGGCCCGTGATGTGGGGCTGTTAGACTTTCCGGAAATGTTTAATTAGCATCCCAAGATAGCGCTCTAACGTGTCCGGCACCTTAGAGAAGGCTGCTTTCAGTTATCTAGTTAGAGAATTCTCCAATTTCCCCTGGAGCATAATATCCTTTTCAGGCCTATCCTGTGTCTTCTATTTTATCTCTTAATTTCAGATTGACTTTTCTGGCCAAAAAAAGAAAAAGAAAAAAAAGGCGAGGGGACATGGGGAATAGAAGATGGGGAGAGATGATGACTATTCCTGCAGCCATACTTCAGAAACCTTGCTTCTCTGCCTGCAGATGGGTCAGTCTGTCTCAAAACCTGGTTACATATCTATACATTATACAGGCTTATTTAGACAGAGTTTGTGTGAAAGTCCCAGAACTGGAAAGTATGTGTGTGTGTATGTTTTGTGTATGGTGTGTGTGTGTGTGTGTATGTATGTATGTATGTGTGTTTAGGAGAATTGAGGTCACTGATTTCATGGTTATTAAGATATTTTGAATGGTTAATTTCATTTCAACCCAGCATTTGCTGCCTGAATGGATGTGGACCCAGTGAGTTCTGTCACTCATTAGCTGTGTGAGCTTGGGTAAGTCCCTTGGTCTCCTTGGTCTTCATCCGTATAATGGGGCGACTGGACAAAGTCTCTGAAAGCCTTAACACTTTCTGTTCCCTGTACACAACATTCCATCCACCATCTGTGTATACAAGCTGTGCTCCATATCTGGAATATTCCATTCTTCTCCTCAGCCTCAGGGAGCTGTTAGCCCCCTTCCAGGCTTGGCTCAGATGCTTCCTCTTGTGAGAGGCTTTTCTTGACTTCCCAAGTAGTTAGCGCTCTCCTGTCCCATCTACAAATTACTTTGTATTAATTCCAGATATCTTTTGCATTTACTTATCTGTGCACATATTCTTTCCTCCTCTTCCTCAGTGGAATATAACCTACTCTAGGACAGACACAGTTTTGCTTTTGTCTTTATATTTCTAGTGTCTACACGATAAACGCTAGAATTAAATCTCACCTCTGAATCCTGTACCAGTTGGACCTACCACGGGAACTAGTTGAACAATGAACATGAGAGGACCGTTCCTACATCCCACCAAAAGGGTTCTTTATAAAGGAAATCAATGGCCAAGTGAATGCAGTATTAGCTATAACATACAAAGTATTTAGAGTCATGGAATCATAGCTCTAGACTTGGAAGGAAACCAGGAGACCAATTAGTTCAATCTCTTGAATTTTACAGGTGAGGAAATGGAGGAGAAATTACTTTTTCAAGGTCACACAGGTGGCTAGAATCAGAGATGGTATTTGAACATAGGTTCTCTGTCTCCTGAGTCAGAGCCATTGTCAATGTCTGATACGGTTTCCCAGTCAAAGACTGGAACAACACTGTGTCGGATTTATAGACAGGTCCTCACCCAAACCATCCTTCTGCTCCTGAGAATGCCACCCCATCCCCAACCCCCCTAAGCCAACAGTCACAGACTCACAGAATCTTCAAGTTAGGAGGCTCAGAGGACTCCCAGCAAAGGAAGCCTATTTTCTCTTGAGGCAGCCCATTTTGCTTTGGAATAGTTCTAATTATCTGGAAGCTTTTCCTGACCCTATGTCAAAATCTGACCCCGTGACTTCCATTCCAGTGTTCCTAGCAATGCCCTTTGACTCAGTGGCCCCAGATGCACATACTCATAAAATCCAGCAGGGTAGACTCACAGAACAAAGAGAAATAGAGGCACAGGTATACAGTAAATATAGGCTGTATATATTGCCCATTTTGATCCATTTAAGGTAAGTCTAGAAGTATTTTTGTTGTGGCACTGAGGGGGTCTGAATGACCTAGATCTACTTTAAGGTACAACCCTTCCTCTGAAGGCTTTTTATTGCAAAAGAAGGAGGTTTGGATAGCGCATGTGATTATGAATGGCTATGTCTTCAGAATGAAACCCAGATTATTCCTGAGAAGAAGGTCCCAGAAAACATTTCTCTCTTCCTCTCCACCTCCACCACTCCCCTCTGAGCCCACAAATCCTTCTGTAAAGAAGGAAAGTTTATTTAATTTTTATTTGGGGTGGGGGTAGAGGACAAAATACCTATTTATTGCCACACCGGCAATTAAAACAACCTGGTTTGATCTGTATGACAGCTTGGCCAGTTGGCTTCCTTCCTGAGTGCCTGGCATAGCTCTGGACATGTAATAGGTGTTAAATGTGAACATGAATTTTTTAGTTTGACTTGTGCCTGATGGTTCTCTCAGTGAGAGAAATCACGCTTAGCTAGCCATGATGGTTAGGACTTTTCCCTTGCCCCACTCTGTACTAAGACTTCGAAGCTGTCCATCTAGACTGAATAGGCATAAACCTCATCCTCATTTGACTCTTTGAAACCTATCCCTGCCCTGATGACCAAGAGGGAAGGATGAATTTTTTTTTCATTCTTGTCCCTGTTGGCTCTTCATTGTCATGAAGATCGCTCAAAGGAGGTCCCACTCATAAAAAAAAAATGATACCTCTCTCTTCCTCAGTGGCTCCAGAGTTGACACAGAGGAAAAAGAGCTCCCTTATCTTCCAACTTAATAACTGATTTTTGGTATCTCTTAGATGGAGGGCTTCATGGGGACAGGAGGCAGTCTCTCTATACTCAGAGCAGAAGCACAATTAGTTTAAAGCTTAAGACCTCTAAGCATGCTTTCTGCATAGGTAATCAGTCATGTGGTAGGGTTTGAGAACTTTGGCAAATGAGTCTCCAACAAAATACCTCCTCTCTCCTTTTCTCACAACAGTACCTGCCCAATCCCTTTGATGCCTACAATTTCACTATTAGGGATTTAGTCCTTTGTGTTGTATCTTCAGGCTTCTTTTTTAAAATGAAGGAAAGTATAGGTAATAGGAGGGTAGTGAGACTTGTAATGTCACTCATATAGTGAATTTCACCATGTGGAGAAACTCCCTCCACCAGTGACAGTTGGTTCCTTCTTCGAAACTTAAAGAATTGCCTAGAGTACTAAAAGGAAATGATTTATCCAAGATCATGCAAACAAGTGTTTATTAGATTTAGGCCTGGGACCTGGGTCTCCCTGGCTCTTTATCCACTACTTCACACTGAAATAGAGGGAAACATCTAAAACAAAAGAACTGAGGAAACTCATTAACATCACAACCATTTAGTCTCAATGAGTTTATCAAATCACTTGATTCCTAATAGGAAAGACCGTTGTTGTTGTTCAGTCATTTGTGACTCTTTGTGACCCCATTTGGGGTTTTCTTGGCAAAGACACTGGAGCAATTTGCCATTTCCTTCTCTAGCTCATTTTACAGGTGAGGAAACAGAGGCAAACAGCATTAAGTGACTTACCCAGGGTCACAGAGCTAAGTGTCTGAGGCCAGATTTGAACTCGTGGAGATGAATCTTCCTGCTCTATGGGCCATGGTGCCACCTAGCTGCCCACAGGAATGATTAGTCAAAAGACAGCAAGGGTCCCAAGTATTGTGTCCGTTTACCAGCTGCGTACTGGTAAATATTTAATGACTGCTCTCTTAAAGAAATGTATAAAACTAACTTTTAATCTACATTATTAACATTTTCCCCAACACTTTCTTAAGTCTAGACAATCAACAAAACAATAAAGCAAACCCTGACTTTGTTGCATTTGTTGATTTCCAAAGTGTAAATGCTCATACTGAAAATTTAACAGTCTGCTCTCTGGAGTCAATTTGAGCCAGCTCCAGTGGACATCTGTCATAAGAGGTCAGTGAAAGTGGAGGTAAAATTGGGTGTTTCTCCCCATACCGAAATTTACCTTTTTTCCCAATTTTGCTTAGAGCCAGCTCTGAAGTAAAGAAGTCCAGACTTCAAACTGGAGACCTACAATTCTGTCCTCTGTAAAAGACGACCATTGGAGGAAACCAAGAGTGGAAACATGTTCTTCCCGCCACCTCCCAAATCTCCCTCCAGGGAACCCCTGACCATCCAACCCATTTTTCGAATAACCTGGTTTGCCTAATTAATTTCAGTGTGAGAGAGCAGGTCTTCGTCTCCCCTAAATTAAAAAGCAAGGAAGAAGAAAATGAAGTTGTGTTGATGATTTTTTAATAGTCAGTAGCTTTTAATATATCCTTGAAAGCTGGCTCTTGTGCAGGTATAACTTCTTTTTCCAGGTATAGACCACTACTAAAAATGGGCTTCTGTTACATTGCTAGCTAAACAGTATTTTCCATCCTGGGAGCTTTGGTTGGATGGTCAGCCTTTGAAGGACAAGGACAGTGATGGGAAGAAGAACAAAGATGCTCTTTGCTTTTCCTAGCGGAGGACTTTCTGAAAAGTTGCGGTAATTTTCCTTTTTGGCAAATGGATGGTTTAAGAAAATTCATATGTTTTAAAAAATATTCTGAACTTAACAAAAACCAAATAAAATCATCATTTCCATATACAAAGTACAACAGAAAGGCTTGTACATGAAACAGAGAATCTCTATTGTGTGCAGTTTGTTTTTTTCTTTTAAGTACAGTATATAATAAATTCAATGTATAACTTTCAAAGCTATCCTGATTGCCTGTGTTTCCTTCGGGTCTACGTATTTAAAAATACTTTCAATGATTCTCTGTTCTCTCTTTTGTATTTTGGCAGCATTATCGCTAGCTGTTCTCTCTGGTCTCCTTCCCCTCTCATTGAAAAAGAAAAAAGAAAAAAATATCATTTTAACAAATATACATAGTCAGGCAGAACAAATTCCTGCTTGGCTGTGTGTGAAAATTTAAGTTTCCTTTTGTACCTTGAGACCCTTCCTTCTCAGTCTGCACATGGGTAGCATGCCTCATCACAGGTCCTTTGGAATTGTAGTTTGCCATTGCAGTGCTCTGAAGTCTTTCAAAGCTGTTTTTTCTTTACGACGTTGTCAATATTGTATGCTGTCATTACCTTGGTTCTGCTCATTTCACTCTGCATCATTTCATATGTCTTCCCTGACTTCCCAGTTTCTCTCTAATTGCTCCCCTTGCAGTTCTTAAAGCTCAATTATGTTCCATTATATTCACATACTATTTGCCCTGCTACTCCCCAACTGATGGGTGCCTGCCTTCTTTTCCGTGCTTTGCTACAACGAAAGTCTGCTTTAAATATTTTTGTGAAGATATGTCCTTTTCTTTTGATCTTTTTTGAGGTATAAGCCTGGTTGTGATATTTCTGGTCAAACTATATGCATAGTTATGATAGCTAAATGACACCACAGTGCATAGAGTGCTGGGTCTGGAGTCAGGAAGACTCATCTTCATGAGTCCAAATCTAGGCTCAGACACTTACTAGCTGTGTGACCCTGAGCAAGTCACTTAAACCCTCTTTGTCTCGGTTTCTTCATCTGTAAAATGACCTGAAGAAGGAAAAGGCAAACCACTCCAGTATCTTTTACCCAGAAAACCCCGAATGGGGTCAGGAAGACTCAGACACACCCGAAATGACTGAACAGCAGGCATTATCAGCTCAGCTGTGACTCATGACGAGTCATCATAGACCACCTCCCTCTACTTCTTTCTTGATCACCCTGTAGTCATAAGATAGGTTCCTCAGATTGAGGACTTACTTTGCCACATATGATTTGAGACTCAGCAGACTTTTGTTTTATCCACAATCATCTCATTTGCAAGAGGTATGATTTGAAGATTTTTGAATGGACTTTACTCAGGAGCAAGTGGGCAGTTGTGATTTTCCTCTTCTAAGGTTTCATTTTCTATAATATGCCTCCTACTGACCCTTGGGGCCTTAAGAGGATATCAGCAATTTTTTTTTTTGATTCTTAGTCATCCATTGGGAAGGGGCTGCTTAGACTGCTGAGCCATGAGTCAAATTACAGCATTTGACTTTGGGGGAATGAAGTATTGGTTTGGTATTGTGATTTCACTGATACTGAGATCTTCCAGGGAGGACACCTAGATCTCAGCAGCAATGAAACCACAAAGGCAAACCAAGTCTTCCCTCCCCCCACCTCCAAAGTCAAATGCTAAAATTTAACTCGGGGCTGTCCAACCTTAGGTTTTTATTGAAACAATAGACAATGTATTTTGATTTGCCATTTCAGTGAGAGCTGTACGGTAGCTTGGCTTCCTTTACTAAAGCATTTATGTAAATTTCTATGCTTGTAGGCGAGCTGCATTTTGGACAGCCCTGATTTAACTCATGGCTCACCAGTCTAAACGGCCCCTTCCAAATGGATGCCTAATGCAGATAAACAGCTGTATTGGTTCAACGACTGGCTTAGGGTCATCAGAAGCAGGTTTTCCTAACCTGAGACCATCTCTCTATTCACTAACCTAAGTTGCATTTCTTTAAATAGAGCTTTAAAGTTTAAAGGGTACTTTGCATACGGGATCTTATTTGATCCTTATAACGATCCTGTGAGGTAGGTACTGTTGTTATTGTTAACTGCTTTTCACAGATTGGGATACTGAGGCTCATTGAGAATAAGGAAAGTGTTTCAGGGTTACATAAATAGTGCTGGAGTGAGGATTCGAGGTCTTCTTGACTCCACGTCTAACTAGGGGATAGTGGTAGGAAAATCCTTCTGAGAATTAAAATCTCGTCCCAGCCTTGCTAATTCGATGTATGACCTTGGGCAAGTCATTCTGTGAGCTTTTCCTTAGGAGTAAAAATGAGGAGATTGAATCAGACAAACTGAAGGGTCCCTTACGGCTCTAGGATTCTAAGGTAATTGAAACTAAGCATCCTTTTTATTTTGTTTTGAGAATTTCAGCACAATTTAGTCTCAGTAGAAACTGAAGTGTTTGAGCAAATTGAAACATACATGTTTATAGTTAGTTTTACAAAATATGATATAATTCAAATATACGATAAATGTATTTTGTTTTGTTGTTCAGTCGTTTCGGTTGTGCCTAACTTTTCTTGACCCCATTCGATATTTTCTTGGTAAAGATACTGGAGTGGTTTTGTCTTTTCCTTCTCCAGCTCATTTGACAGATGAGGAAACTGAGGCAAATGGGGTTAAGTGACTTGCCCAGGGTCATGTAGCTAGTGTCTGAGATGGGATGTAAACTCGTCCTGACTCCAGGCCCAGCCACCTAGCTGCCCCATGATGAATGTGTGTTCACCTACTAAAATTCAGGTTAGGAGAGGGGTGGAAAAAACAGACAAGCAGGCAAATATTATAGCCACTATTTATATGAAGCTTTTAAGTTTGCAAGGAGCTTTACATAAATTAATCAATTTGACCCTACAGTAAATGTTATAGATATTGTTATCCCCATTTTATAGATTAGGAAAGTGTAGCCCAGAGAATAAATGATTTTCCCTTGAATATACCAACTAATAAGTGTCAGTCATGATTTGAACTCAGGTCTTTCTAGACCAGGAGTTCTTAACCTTTTTTGTGTCATGAACCTCTTCGGCAGTCTGGTGAAGTCTATGGATCCCTTGTCCTTCAATGGATGAAATAAAATGCAGGGGATTACAAAAGAAACCAATTACGTTAAGAAGCCCTCTTTAGACTCTTTCCATTATAAATCATTATTTCATAGTAAATGAACCAAAGATGACTTAAAAAGGGATGTACTAATATCGGTGGCTACTCTAAGCACACTGACTCTTTATTAAACCTGGAAGTAATGTTAATACAGTTGGAGTTGTGAATATCAAAGCTTATTAAAAACGGTGATACGGTTTCTGTATGGTTTGGCCAAAGTGTAAGTATGATATGGACGTTGAAAAGCTGCTCAGTCTGATCTTTCCCAGTCTATTTGTTTGCTCTTGCTAAAGTGAATGTTGTTTCTCCCCCAAGCTGCCTTTCTATCCAAGTAGTGAGAATAAACTACTATTCCATCTGGGCATCATATTGGCCTCCAAGGTAATTAATATTAACTTTTTGGCACTCACAGGAAGCTCTGATGAGCCATGCACATTTGTTATGAGTTTTCAAAATGTCCACCGACTTATCAATGCTACTAAGGCTTGTGATGAGATAGGGATGTAAAGTTAATTCTTTCCAAAGTCTTGGTCCCCCTCCCTCCCAGCATGGGAGGAGAGGCCTTCCTTCAGCAGGTGTTCCTATCACAAAAAGAGGCTTCTCATGGGACCTAGACATGAATGGGCTGAACTTGGGTTGAAGGTCGATTGATCCATCATCTCCATATCAGATGTTGCATTTTTCAGCCTGTTGGCAACAAGGCCTCTTTTCATTCATCTCCCAGTAGGATCACAGGCCTGCATGGGGCCTCCAGAGATCATAGCACTGTAAGACTTGAGCTGGGAATCTCGGTGTTTTTTAAATAACATACACATGTTGGCTGCTGCCCTGGAATCATTTTCTCTCCCATTGGAGAGAGATTATCTCGCATGGCTTGGCAAATCCTGGTCTGTTGCAAATCTTACACTAAATATATTTAGAGATATAGGTCTGAAGAAAATTCTGCTGTCCGAAATTGCACAGAAAGAGAGATGTGGAGCTGAGCACAGAAGTAAAAAGAGGGGTTGGATTTAGACTTCCCCCTTCTCCCCGAAATGGGAAGGTTTGACATAGTTTTCTATTCCTATTTGATTGTTTCTAAAATGGATCGGCCTCCTTACAAGTCTGTGGTAGGTTTCATGCAGCCTGGTTGGTGTCCACGCTCCCAGAATAAAGAATGCCGAGGTAACTGATTTTCTTTGTTGGACTCTCCACAGGGAGGCAGTGTAATATAATGGTATTAAAACGCAGAACAAAGAGTCAAGAGATATGAATTCTAATTCCAGATCTGCTATTGTCTAACTATATTGGATAAATCACTTCATCTCAGATTCCTCATATGTAAAATAAGGCCATCAAAATTAGAAGGGAAAGAGAATAAGCATTTATTAAACGCCTACTGTGTGCCAGGCATTGTGCTAAGCATTTTAATGAATACCCTTTCATTTGATCCTCAAAGCAATCCTGGGAAGCGTTATCATTAGGCCCATTTTTACAGCTGAGGAAACTGAGGCAAATAAAGGTTAAGTGACTCGCTCAAGCTTACACAGTATCTGAAGCTAAGGCTGAGGTTAAATGACTTACCCAGGATCACACAGTCAGTATCTGAGGCAGGATCTTCCTGACGCCAGGCCCATTGCTTTCTAAGACAGCATAGAAGGACCATTTTTTGAGGGAGGACTAAATTTGTGATTTTATTGGTATCGGGAGCTACCAGTAAAGAGACTCACTATGCAAATTAGAATCATAAAATTGCCTAGGGGCACTGAGAAATTGAGTGGTTTGTGCAGGATCACACAGCCAATATGTGTCAAAGGCGCAACTTGAATTTGCCACTTCCTAGACGGAAGGTTACCTCTTCATCCACTGTGTCTGCTGTCGTACCTGGGAAGAAGAAAATTTCCATGATGTGGGCCGGCCGACTAAACCCTTAGCTTCTCAAAATGAAGTAGGCGTTTGAAAACCGGAGGTTCCTGATGTTTCCAAACATTTGAGTTACTAGATTCATAACCTCTTGACATCTCTGGTCCAGACTTAGCAAGGATGGTTTCAATATGCAGTTTCTCATTCCTTAATTACACCTGGCTCTCCTGGATCACTGCCTTGTTATGGTGTAGCTTAATGAAACTATCAGCTGTGTCATTCAGGGTTACCCAAGATGGACAGGTCATAGTAGAGAGTT
Organism: Phalanger gymnotis; assembly: GCA_028646595.1. Classification (NCBI taxonomy): domain Eukaryota; kingdom Metazoa; phylum Chordata; class Mammalia; order Diprotodontia; family Phalangeridae; genus Phalanger; species Phalanger gymnotis. Next base: position 51,720,436 of record CM053623.1, on the reverse strand, counting down.
CTGATAAAAGGTGGTCCGCTGGAGAAGGAAATGCCAAACCACTCCAGTATCTTTGCCAGGAAAACCTCGTGGACGCTATTAAGGTGCTAAAAGTGGAGGACAGAAGGTACTGGCATGCTGTGGTCCATGGGGTTAAGAAGAATTGCATAGGACTGAACAACAAAATTATACCTGGATTCATGCTTGAAATGACCGAAGAAAAATTATGGAGGCAAATCCTCC
>CM053623.1:51704422-51719714 GCA_028646595.1 Phalanger gymnotis | reverse complement strand
TAGAGACAGAGACTTAAAACAGATCGTTGTCAATCAAAATCCTGAAGATTCCTTCCGTTTTGGATTGATGTATTTGGACACTGGCAGAAATACTTTTGTGTATTGATTAAAGCAGAGACAAATGAAGTGTAGTTCTCAGTTGGGAAGCATTGAATGAGCAGAGAAGTAAAGTCCAAAGAAGAGACAAATGAGCATGGCAGGGAAGAAACTATCTCAGGTTGTATATTTGTGGCATAACAGAATGGATACTAATGGTTTCTAGCCAGGAGAACTGCAGGTGAATCAAGGCTCTGCAACTTATTCGACCTTGGATAAGTCACTTGACCTTGATGGTTTTGTCATCTATAAAATGAATTAGTGAACTAGATGATTTCTAAATTTCCTACCAACTCAATCCCTGTGATGCTATGAATTTAAGATGGCATCAATCTGTGTATATGGCACTCTACAGTTGGCAAATTCTTATCCAGTCCTGTGTAGGAGGGGAGGCACATTTTCTGCTTTAGTGCTTTGTTAGATTTGTAGCTGCTCCCTCTACTAGGAAAGATGTCGACCTTCCTCCAATCAACCAACAGGGCATTTATTAAGTGCCTGCTGTGTGCCAAGCTCCGTGTTAAACAAAGGATACAAAGAAAGGCAAAAATAGTATTTATACTCAAGGACCTTGCACTCTAATGGGGGGACAATATGTGAATAAATAGGGACATACAAGATACATACAGAGAGGACGATGAGGATAATAATGACTTATATAGCACTTTAAGGTTTGCAAAGCACTTTACAAATATTATATCATTTCTTCCTCATGACAACTCTGAGAGGTATGTGCTATTATTGTCTCCTTTTTACAGACAAAGAAACTGAGGCAGATAGCAGTTAAATGACTAGCCCAGGGTCATACAACTGGTATGTGTCTGAGGTTGGATTTGAATTCACGTCTCCAGAGAGACTAGGATGAGGGCAGTGCTTTCAACAGAAATAGGGCAATTGGAGGAAAGAAGAGATTTAGGGTGAAAGATAAGTGAATTGTTTTGGACACATTGAGTTTGAAACATCTCTGGGACATATGGCTTGAAATGTCCAATAGGCAGTTGGATACGTGGGACTGAAGGTCAGGACAGAGCCTATGACTGGATCCATGATCTGTGAGTCATCTGCATGGAGACAGTAATTAACCCAAGGAGCTGATGAAGTCACTTAGAAAGAGTATGGGGAGAGAAGAGAAGAGAAGAGGATCCAGGACAGAGCTTTGGGGATCACCCACAGTTAGGGGATATAATGATCAAACAAAGGAGAGTGAGGAGCAGTCAGATAGGTAGGGGGAGAACCAGGAGAGAGTAATAAAAGTAAGGTATGCTATAGAATCTCAAACTGGAGAAGCTTTCAGAAAAAAAGGAGACATTATAGATTGCGGCGTTATTACCTTTGTGTACCCCTCCCTACAATTCTTTCTGAGAAAAAAAAAACTGAAAAGATACTACCAACCTTTATGTATGTGTTCTCATCTTTGTAAGGTCTTTGAGAATGGTTTAAGCACACATTACAAGCATGAGAAAGTAACAAGCTGGCTCTCACAGATTTTTCTTATTTTCTACAATAAGATAGCAAAATTATCACCATATTTACATGTGAGGGAACTGAGGCTCAAATAAGTGATGAACTCTCCATCCCACCTGGCCAAACCCAGATACAAATCTTGCTAGGCAGGAGCCCCAGCTGGCTTTCATGGCAGATTACTTTGGGACAGGTGAAGAGCCAGGCAGGTTTTTGCTGGCTTTACCAGAGGTCTGTTTTGTTCAGTCATTTCAGTTGTATCTGACTTTTTGTGACTGCATTTGGGGGTTTTCTTGACAAAGATGCTGGAAGGGTTTGCCATTTCCTTCTCCAGCTCATTTTAAAGATGAGGAAAGTTGAGGCAAACAACGTTAAGTGACTTGCCCAGGGTCACGTACCTAGTACATGCCTGGGGAGAGATTAGAATTCATGAAGATGAGTCTTTCTGACTCCAGGTCTGGCACTGCATCCACTGAGCTGCCTGTCTGCCTAGTAACAGAGGGTACAGATGATAGATATGAAGCTATGAGGCAATACTGGCAGAGATCAATCAATGTCCTTAGGAGCATGAGAGAAGCTAGCTTGCCATGAAGTGGCAGCTCACTTCCACATCCCAACTGATGCCCTATTGTCTCTGGTACCACACATAGTGAAGGACATGGCAACCTGAAGCAAAGAAAGTGACCAGAGTGGCAAGGATATTTGAAGATATGCCATGTAAAGATTAGTTGACAAAAATGGAAATGTTTTACCCAGGAAGAAGAAAGTTTAGAGAGCATAGCTGAGTATATTATAGCTGAGTATCTTGTCTCAGGGAAGAGAGGCCGCTGTTTTGTTTGGCCCCTGATGGCAAAGCTAGGAGTGCTGGATACAAATTACAGAGGCAAATTTCAGTTCAGCAGAAAGATAACGTTAAAATTGGTGTTGTCCAGAAAAGGGTTGGGTTGTGGCATAAGAAGTGGATTTTCATTTACTGAAAGTTATTAAATGGAAGCTGAAGGGGCAATTTAGGAGAGGGGGATGTTATATAAGGTATTCCTCCCTGGATGTGAGTTAGACTGCATGACCTTTGGAGTCTCTCCCAATTCTAGTTTCTATGATTCTACGAGATGTTCCATTGCAAAGTGTGTCAATTTTCCATCTTTTCACTTTCTTTAGACAGATGCCCCAGCAACTTCATGTCATCCCTTTGTATAAATCTAATAGTCTGGCAGATACACACATACTTTGAGGACATCAGAGCACAGATCAATAGCAGATAGTATATAAAGCACAGACTGGTGTCTTTGTTATCTGAATGTGTTCATTTACTCAATGGGAATAGTTTATATTCCCTGATTTTCATCAGGAAAAATTGAGCTGGTGTTTTAAGCCGGTCTACCACCCAAGCTTTCCTCCTGAGTCTTATTCCATTCAAGGCTCAAAGCCAAGTATTATCTTCTGGAGTTGATCCATTATATTCCCTTCCCTGCAAACTTATAATGCCCTCTAACCCTCTGACTTCCTAATGGAGAAACAGTGATGCAAATGTTGCCATGAGAAACAATCCTGGTGAGAGACCCTGGAGAAGAGAATTGGCAAAGAACGCTTTTTTTTTTTTTGGCTAATGTTTGGTTGGCCTCCAAAGGAGAGGTGATATAAAAACATTCACTGAACAGACATGCCAATTAAGGACAATCTACCTGGTTTGGGTCTATCTCTTCCTGGCCCAAAAGACAGACAGACAGACAGACACACACACACACACACACACACACACACATAATCTCTCTCTCTCTCTCTCTCTCTCTCTCATCTCCCTCCTTATACTGTGAGCCTGTAAATTCCCTGAGAGCTGGGGCTGTTTACATAGTAAATGCTTAATAAATGTTTATTGACTGTTTGACTTGGTTAATTTCACTCCCTACTTTGTATTTATCTTTATTCACATCCCCACAGTAGAATGTAAGCATCTTGAGGGCAGGTTTTGTCTTTATATCCCCAATACCTAGCACAGTGCTTGGTGGAGACTTGGTGCTTAACACATTTTTTATTGAATTTATATAATTGGTAATAATGGTCATTGACTGAAAGATGATTGAACCAATTTACAAGGATGACCTTGATGGACTTCCCTCTTGGGACCCCTTTGTGGTCTTTATTCCACTGTAGAGTTCAGTGAAAAGAGGACTGTGTTAGGAAGCCAGAAGTTGGGACTTGAGTTCCAGCTTTGCAAATTAGTAACTGTGTGCTGTATGTGGGCAATTCATATAATGTCTCCAAGACTCGGTTTCCTCATCTGTAAAATGTGGAATTTGGATTAAAGTTCTAAGCTTTCTTCCAACTCTAACAGTCTGAATCTGTGAACTCAAAACATGAAATTTACTTGTAAGGCAAGAACCAAACTAGTTGACTTGCTGTCCTTTGGCTAAGTTCAAAACCCCAATTCTATTAGAAATCCAAACTATGATGGTAAGAATTACTTAACAAAAAGATACTCTATATTATATGCTTCATCCAGGCTTCCATTTAGGAAAACATTTTAAAAATTTAATTTCCTTTGGAAAGCTCACTTGCTGGTTTAAAATAGAGAAGTAGGGGAGAGTGGAGAGGAAACACTAAAAAAAAAAATTTCAAAGGCCAGAAATTGAAAGAAAAAAAAAGAAAAAGATCTAGAGATCTGGAAGAAACCCTAATCTGGGCCAGTTTTGCCAATCCCCAAAGTAGCTATTTTAGGAAGAATTCTTCTGAAATATGTTTTAACTCTTCTGCTGAGTTCCCTCATAGAATATTCAACTGTAAAAGATTTTGTGTGGTCTAGTGGAAATGGCAATGAATTGGGAATCCTAGCCCAGGCTCTGCCCATAACTTAGCACGCAACCTGGGACAATGCCCTGTAATTGACCAAGTGTTCATTCTAGACAAATTATGTTCTAGGTGCTGTACCACACACTAGGGATAAAAAGACACAGTTCCTATTTAGAGGACTTATAGGGACTGAGAGGATATAACAGACAAATACACAAAGTAATTTCAAGAATGAGAAGACATTAAGGACCTCTTGGCTAATGGTAGGATAGGAGAGGGTGGGTAATTTAGAGTCACTAAACATTTATTAAGCACCTACTATGAGCCAGCACTGTGTTAAGTACTAGGGATGTAAAAGGAGACAAAAGACTCCTTGCCCTCAGGGAGCTCACAATCAAATGGGGGGGAGGGAAGCAAATATGTACAAATGAGTGCAAATTTATAGGATAAATAGAAAATAATTAAGAGAAGGGAGGCATTTTAATAGAGGGGTTGGGAAAGGTTTCCTGTAGAAAATGGGATTTTAGTTAGGATTGAAGGAAGTCATGAAAACCAGTAGGCAAAGCTGAGGAAGGAGAGCATTCTAAACATGGTGGACAAGCAGGGGAAATGCTTGGGGTTGAGAGATGGAGCATCTTGTTTGTGGAATAGTCAAGAAGCCAGTGTCACTGAGTTGAAGAGTACATGATGGAAAATCCAGTTTGAGAAGACTGGAAAGCTAGGAGGGGGCTAGATTATGAAGGGCTTTGAACATCAAAAAGGATTTCATGTTGGATCCTCGAGGAAATAGGGAGCCACTGGGGTTTGGGGGTGGAGTGAGTATATGACATGGTTAGATCTATGCTTCAGGAAAATCACTAATATAGGCTATGATAGTATTAGTTTCATTCTTCAAGTCGAATCAACAAATATGTATTATTTTTATCTTTATTATATTTCACTGAAAAAGGCTGTCCTTAATACCTATGTTATAAGACAAGTTGAAGGTTAAATGTAATAATATGAATAAAAAAGCACTTTGCAAAATATGAATGCCATGCAGATTCACTAGCTTAAAAATCAACTCTAGGCTTTATTGGCATGGCATAATGTCTATACAAATACAAATGAACTCTTATCTGCAATCTTGGGGAATGACACCCTACACAAGTGCTCCAAAATCTCAGGATTGTGGAATTCCCAAGTTGGAAGGGTCCTCAGAAATCACCTAGTACCATCTGTCATTGTTGTGTCATTTCAGTCGTGTCCGACTCTTCATGACCCCATTTGGGGTTTTCTTGGCAAACTATACCCATGTGATAATCCTCCTCAATTACCACCAATGGTCATCCAGCCTTTGTTTGAAGACCACTGGTGGGGAGGGGAAGGTGGAATTTACTATCTCTCTAAGTAGCCTGTAAAACTTTTAGATCACTAATTGGAAGTTTGACATCAACTGTGCCTAATTTTACCATGGTCTACTGAGGAGGAAATGCTCATACTACAACTATACTAAAAGGAGATTGATATCATGTTTAGGGAGTTGGCAGGCCAGAGTGGGAGATGAGGGGAAATCAACCCCCGAGAACTACATAGATCTCTCTTGTTGTTTATATTTCTTTTCTGTCTTAATTAAATGGTTTTGCTATTGAATTGGTAATTGATCTATTGGTCTATAAATAACGTTATATCAGCCATGACAAGCAAAATGTATTATCCTTAAGCAGCCACACTAAATCTGGGAAATTTGGATTTTTAGTGCTAGAATTTTCAGGAATTCAGGGTTTCTTGCACTTTGCTTTTGCCTTTTGAAGAGTCCATAATAGATCAATCTGGAGCCATCCTCTTCTGCTTAGAGGGCTCTCAGTGCAGTTCTTGCCTTCATATTCCCCATCTGTGGCTCTCAGTTCTCACAATAAGCTCTGGCTCAGAGACATAATTCAGCACAGCATGAGACAGTGGTGCAACCCTGGCATAAGCTTTTGCCTGCCCAGGCAAGATATTAGTTCCCAAAATGGAGGCAGTAGCTGAATTTTATCAATGAAGATTTTCCACATCAATGGAATGTTGCCTGAGTCCATTCTCACATCAGAAATCTCCTGTTTTGGGAGCTCATTTTTAATCTGGGGCAACTTGTCTTTGATCAGAGGTTGTACATGTGATTTTCAATGTTCAGGTGGTCTATACATAGCATTGATCAGAATGCTTTTCAACACTACCTGGCACTACATTATGGGGAAAGGTGCTAAAGACCTCCTCTTACTGGAATTAGTTGCTATGCAACAGAAACAATAAGATTCCTAATTCAGTGATGGGTTAGAGGTTTATGATTTCTCTCAGAATAAGTTCAAACCCCTAACTTCTACATCTGTAAGATCATCTGAGGACTGAAATGAATCTACAGCTTGACATAATAATTAATAATTTGAGTGTTTGAATTGTTTATTCAATGAACCCAATGAACTAAGTACATTATAATTCCCAACACTAAGACTTTTTTTTTGGAAAGAAGTTGATTCCTAAACATAAGAACAAATATCCTTAATTGTTTATATATTATACTCATATGGTGCCTAGATTCACCTAAAATCTATTTGAGAAGATCTTAAAATTCCTCTGTATGAGAGAAACAAAGGCATACGTGAGTTGTATCTATTGACTAAGGTCCTCATGTCTGGTATTTAGAAGTGTCTTCCTGACTAATTCAATACTAAAAAGGCACAAAAAACCCAGGAACTGTTCGGGTACTGTCAGTGCTAGAACCCAGATTTGGAGACGTGGTTGATAACTGAGGACTGGTCTTCTCATCTGAACTGGTCTGATTTCTGCTTTTAACTCTGTAACTTGGGAGCCAGTGACAATTTTCAGTATTCCAAAGTTGGATATTTGGTCTGAACAAAGTTACTCCTCTTGCAAATTATGGTTAAAACACACTTTATTTTTATTCATTACTCAACAATTTATCCATTCATCTATCTATCCATCCAGTTATCTTTCTGCTTTTTAACTATTTATAAAATCAGGAATGACCTGAAATCCAAAATATATGATTAGGGGGAGCAGCAAGTCAAAAGTATGTGCTGAATTTCAAAAGAATAATGAGATCCCTCTCTAACTTCAGGACAGCTAGGTGGCACAGTGGACAGAGCTTTGGGTTTGGAATCAGGAAGACACCTCCATGAATTCAAATCCAGCCTCAGACTCTTACTAGCTGGACAAGTCACCTGATTTCTATTTGCCTCATTTCCTTATCTGTAAAATGACCTGGACAAGGAAATGACAAAATACTCCAGTATCTTTGCCAAATGGCATCACAAAGAGTAGGACAGAAAGGAAACTATTGAACAACAAACGCCGGTCTTCAAGGAACTTACTATCTAAGAGTAAGAGTGTTATCATAATCTTTGGTCAACTCAATCTGTGTTTGAAATGTCAGAAATGTGGATGATAGTAGAAACAATGGCCTGGACACCTGGTTTTAATTTTGTCTCTGTGCCTCAACACTCTTTCCTATTCACTCATCTACATAGAATGTTGGAAAGCTAGGGAACCTCAAACCCCAGAGCTGTTTGGTAGTTATTTGAGATTGAAAGGGCATGTATAGCTTAGGCTTCAGATGTTAAAACCAAAGGAAGTTTAGTACAAAGAAAGGATTAAACTTAAGGGCATTGGCTCATGGAGGAACTTATTCTATGTTCTAAAGAGCTTAGTGCCTGGTATAAAGAATGTTTTACTGAAAATGAAACTCCTTCTGTGGATTCTGCGGAAGGGAACAAATAGGTAGCTCTGTTAAAAAAAAAAATCTCTAACCCAACTCCTACCCCCAAGGATTGTTGCTGGTCTTCTGACTAAAGCCACTAGTATTTGAACTAAAAACAAACAAACCAACCATGTTAAAGCTCACTTTTCTCACAGGGAAGAGATGCCCCTGTAACTAAGGATTTCAGTTGGAATCAAAGATCCTCTCCTGCCACATGCCCAGGGGGCCATGCTTGGAGAGAAGATATGACCAATGGAGAAGTGTCTGGTGGAGACAATGTATACAATGGAAACCAGCACTGTAACAGTTCAGTCAGAGAAGCGTAATATTACTGAAAGACCCTCATAACTCTTCAGTATCAGAGGCCTGAATTATTCCTCCAAATTTGTGCCCAGGCTGGCCAAATATGTTTCCTCTATGTATGTCCCTCCATGCATGGGCCCTGATCATACATTTGTCTATACATCCACCTCCATGCATGTTTCCTACATACCCTTGCTCTTCCCAGAGATAGTGTATATATTTGTGGGGCAATGTGCCCTAGTTGTATGGGGGAAACGTTTTATTGCTAATTTTTTTTTACCATGCCATTTTGTTAAATGCCTTTGCATTAAATTACTTATATTTTATGTCTGATTATAAATGGTGAACACATCAATGGGGGCTTGTTTACTGTGCTGTTAGTGGACAGGGACCCTTAGAGTCCCTTCAACCAAGGGTAGCCAACTCTTAGAGACCTACCCTGGGAGTTGGGCATGCTTTTACATATTATATGCTATGTGATCATCAAACTTCGAGTTTGAGCCTAAACTTTCCCTGATTTTTTTTTCTAGAAACTCTCTTCCAAAGCCTCACAGTCCACATTGAACCAGTGGAAGGCTTTGTTGTTGGGAGGTTTAGAACACATATGCAAAAGATTCACATCCGAGGGTGTGGGTGGCCCCTCAAGGCACCTTGAAGAAGAGGCATCATAAATGAGCCTACACAGGGCCCTCCTGAGACCTCTCTGGAGCGCTTACTCTTCAAATTGTGTGGCCGCCAAGTTCTCATTACTTAAGGTGAATCTGAGGTCAGGTTGTTCAGATTCATTTAACAGCCTCGAGGGAAAGAAATGATCGGTTTTTCAAATGCAGAACCCCCTTTGGCCTTTTGGAGCTGTCTTTGTAGCAACTGGACTGAGGAAGAAGAGGGAAGTCTCAGGAAGATCCAGCAAGGAGATGAACCACTGACCATGGAGGCAGAGGGAAAATAGCAAGTGCCTTCCTCCACCCCTCCACCCCTGCCTGGATCCATCCTCTCTCTTGTTGATTTGATTATATACATCTGGACCACTTGGAACTCATCTCTTCCTTGCTTCTTCCTTTTGTTGTTTTCATAGATGGACACCGAAGCTAAGCTTCCTTTTGTGGTCAGGCCCACCTACATTGTGCCCGGAGGCCCTCACACCCCAGGGGTACAAAAGGCCCAAGAGCTTGTTTGGAAATTTTCTTAGCAGTTATATCAACCCTCAGACTGAACACAGGAAGGAAGGAGCAACTCCTCAGAGAGTACAATTTACGCCAGACTCCAAGAGCTGGTCACTTTGCAGAGAAGGGGAGGGCACCAGAGAAGAGGGCCCATCAGAAGGCAGAAGTTGGGTGTGGAAGAGGGAACAGGCTGCCTTAGAGGCTCAGCCCTTGCAGGGATAATAAGCTCCTGGCCCTCCAGGCTCTCTGCCAGCCTGCTCTGGGGGCCTGAGAAGCACCTCTTTTTAGGCAATGCTGGCTGCTGACTGTATCCCAGGCTCCAATTTCCGGCTTTGTAGTTGTTTGCAGCAGAAAGAGCCCTCTGTAGTCAGGTTGTTTGACTAAGGAATATCGTTCTCCTCTGTGGTTCCCCAAATGGAAAGACAAAATTAGGTAAAACAAAGTTCAAACTATCAGGAAATGTCAGATTGGTTAGGCAGCAGGAAGCAGGCGTGACAAAGCATCCCTCTTTCAAGCTGTGTTGGAGCCTAATTGTGAGCCCCTGATCAGAAAAGTCTTTCAAGCTAGCAAAAAAGAGAAAGTTGGAAGGTTATTTACCTCCAGCGAGTGTGGGATAAACCCAGGTAAAAATTACGCCTGGGAAACACAACCTTGGTTACCTTTTAGTACAATAATCAATTTCACTGACACATCTACTTCTGTAAAGCCATTCCAGGCTGATTTTGGTCAGCTGGAAAACAGAACATGGTTGAGGAGGGAAGCGTTTGGCAATCTCCTCCCTATAAACATTACAGTCATAGACCCCAAACCCAGATGAAGAAATAAGTGAAAAAAATCCTTGTGAAAGGGAAAAATAGGATGGGGGTGGGGTGGAGTAGTATATGTGGAATGGAGTTGGAGAAAGTAAAGGAATTGTGGCTTTTACTTTCACCCAAACTCTTGCATCAGCCCCTTTTCCCACTGGCGAGTTCTTCCCAGGGCTTCCATTTTGAGGATGGGCCCAGGTTGGCCATTCTTCATTTCCTTCCCAGCTCTGCTTCTGACTCTCTGGACTTTACCACTATACCCCAATGTGGGTACCTCCCTGCCCTCCCATCTCCCCAAGTTCTTTTTACTTGCAGGCCCAGAACTTAGTGCAGTGCTTGGCACGTGGTTCCTCAAAAGGGATATGACTAGGGTTACATTATCTTTCCCCAGTAGGCTGAGTTCTTATTATGGCAGACTCCTGGACAGTTGTTTTAGGGGTTAGGAGTCCTCATAAGGAGCTTCCAGGGATTTTTCATGTTATGTGTTATATCATTAGAGGTCTAGGCTCAGAATTCACCTCCCTATAATTTCCCTTAGAAAAATTCAGACTGTCCAGAATGGAGCTCGTCATAGCTCAACTATCTTCTGTGGTTGGGACTAAGTGGCAGAGGAAAAGTCCACATGTGTGGTGTTCAGAATTCTGCCCCATGATTTTTGCCCTCCATAGCAGCATACAAGCTACCATAGAATGCTAAAATCAGTGTAAGTATTGACTTTGGCCCTTTGTGTCTCAAAGTTGGACATCCCTTGATATATCAGAACAGGGTACAAATGGGAAAACAATTAATTTTCAAATTCTAGTCTACTTTGAAAGGGATTGCCATCAAATCAAGGCTCCCAATTGATTAACTTTGGCTTTACCAAATTTAGTTTATTTCCAGAGTCTCATAAATGTATAGAAGAGAAATATTTTTCATGTGCCTTGGAGCATTGCAGTGAATGGAGTTTTGAGGAATGATGGGATTGAAACAAGGAAAGGTTGGTACAGTTCATTTAGTGCTCAAGTTGGCCTTGTACTCTAAAATATAAAATTGGCTTTTTGTTTTTCATCGTTTGTATACAGATCGACTTTTGAATAAAACTTTTCTTCTTTTTATTTCCTGTTATTGGACATAATTCCATGTTTAGACACCAGAGCCTTCTGTTGAGAAAAAAGGTGATATGTTATTCTAGGCTATGTTGAACATTTGGCTCATTGTACTAAATTAGGGTTTCTTCTGAAAACAAACACAGAATAGTAACGAAAAGATGAAAAAGCCCTCCCTAGAAAAAGTAATTAATGGCTGGCTTTTCTAATTGTAATTTAAAAAAAAAATTTTTGGTCTATATTTGTGATTTTATTAGTGTAGGGAACTCCCAGCATGGAAATTTCCTGTTCTGGTGCAGGAATAGTCATTGGCCATGCTGGCCCCCTTCTCAAATTAGTGAGTTCCTTTTGGGGCTTCCATTTTGGAGAGGGGCTTTCCCTTCTCTGCTACGCTTTTGACTTTTAGGACTTTCACACCATATTTCTTCTTCAGATTTCTGCTAGAACCTTCCTCAGTACCTTCTTATCCTGGAATGTTCATCCACCATGCCAGCACCATTCTCTCTTTCTTGAGTTCCTTCCAAAGCCTCCATTCTGGAGAAGGAAACCGCCAAACGTCAGTCTTCTCCACGTAATGCTTCTGGCCTTCAAGACTTCAATACCGTGTCCCCTTGTGGATCCCTTTGTCTTCCCACTGCTCTTTTTGGCTCTCTGCTATATTGTCTTCCCTCATTCAAATGTAAACCAAAGGGCAGGGACTGTCATTCTTTTTTGCTTGTATTTGTATCCCCACCACTTGGCATAGTGCCTACCACAGATTAAGTGCTTAATAGATACTTATGTCCTAGGCTTGTCTAATACAGATTGGCATCTCATCTGTAATTTATAAACCTAGAGAACTGAATAGAGGAAAAATCTCTGCTACCTGTATTTCCTCCTAAGTGTAAGTTACAACCATTAAACCTATCAATCATTGGTTGTTATCATTCACTTTCATTGTTTTGGCGTTTCTTAGGGATTGCTCCATTTCCTACCCTCCCCCACCTCCCAATTGCAACCTTCATTTGAATTTAAAGTGTTGATTAAGTTGTTCATTCCTGCTCTTGTTATTGAGTGTTTTTTCACTTAGGGTTGTTTAGAAGTGAAGAAAACAGCTGTTAGTCATAAGGATCACATAACAAAGTTCCAGGTTTAGTGTCAAAGTAGAGTACATTTAGTGTATTGAGGACCAGAGTATGGGCTAAATACTCAGCAGTCAATTTTAAAAAGTGAACATGTCAGCAATTTATATTTCTAGAGGGCTTTAAGCTTTCCTCACAATGACCCTGTAAGTTATAGGGAGGGCAAGTGTTCTCATACCCATTTCACAGATGGGGAAACTGAGGCCCACAGAGGAAATGTGACTTCTCTAGAGTTACCCAGCTCTTAATTGCCAGGGTGTGGCACATGCACAGACCCCTCTCAGTTTGCCTGCCGAATAACAGCTTCTTCATGTGGAGAACCTGGAAAGTCTACTTCTAGGACAGTCGTGATGATGTATAAAAGAGTTGTCTTAGAGAGACTATTGAGGACTTCTGACTAAGAGTACAACTCCACTCTAAGCTACCATTAACAATCTTATTACTAAATAACTCACCCCTTAGACAAGCAGTAAATAGAATCCAGATCCTCTTAGGGAAGAAAGTAAAAGACTTCAGATCGCAGCCATGAGAATCCAGTAGAAGGAAAGTGAACATTTTAATGGAGAGAGTAGATGTTAGAAGGGTTCTTTTAGTATCTTGATATAGTGAGGGGTCATGGAGACAAAAGGCCTATACATATTTTGTTATGTTTTAAAGATAATATAAGAAAAAAGAAAAGTGGGGAGGGGAGAGATACGTTAAGGGAAAATGAGAGAAAATATGGAGGAATTTGTTAAAATACATAATGGAATCATGCAAACAGAACTATCTGGAAAACATGGAAGGAATAGTAGGAACAGGTGCCACCTGAATTTCACTTTCTTCTAAACCGATCAAAGAAAGAAGATATACAAACACAGAGTTTGGTGTAGAAAAACATTGAATTCAACTGTGGTACAGATAAGAACAGGAAGTAGATAAAAAGAAGGATAAATTCTGGGAGGGACTAGTCATAAGTAAAACAAATCTTAAGTTTAGAAAGGGCATAGTAAAGAAAAGGTTAAAAGGGAGGAAAGGAAAGGCAATAAATTGAAATAAATGGAGGTAGAGGAGCATAGAGAAAAATATATAAGAGAGTAGAATGGAAGGAAATATGAAATTAACTATCATAATTGTAGAAGTGAATGGGATGAACTCACCCATAAAACAAAAGAAGTTAGAAGAATGGTTTAAGAGGCAAACTCCAACACTATATTGTTTATAAGAAATATACTTGAAAAATAAAGATTCATGCAGAGTTAAAAATGAGTTGGAAGTAAAATCTATTATGCTTTAGATGAACACAAAAAATCCAGGGTAGAAATTATGATTTCAGAAAGCAAACGACAAAAGTAGGCTTAAAACAGATAAAGAGGGAAACTGCATTTTGCTGAAAGGTAACAGACAATTAATTTATTTCAATACTCAACATGTATACACTCAATGATATAGCTTATAAATACTCAAAGGAAAAATTACAAAGAAAAATAGACAGTAAAACTAGAACAATGGAGACCTCAATTTATTCCTATCAGTCCTACATAAATCATAACCAAAAAAATATAGTTTCCTGTATAAGCAACAGCAACAAGGCTACTTTGGCTGGACCTTAAAGGGAAGAATAATGTGCCATAAGTCAGAGTCAGATTATGAATTACTTTCATTCTAAATGGAAGAGTTTGAATTTTATCCTGGAGGAATAGGAATAACTGAAGCTTTTTGCACAGAAGAGTAACATAGAGCTGTGCTCTAGGAATGCCAGGCTGGCAGCTAGCTATGTGAAGGATGGGTAGGAAAGGGGAGAAATTGTATGCAAGGAGACTATTTAGAAGGCATGTTGTAATAATCCAGGGGAGAGGTGATGAAGGCTTGATCTAGGCTGGCGGTTTGTGAGTGGAGAGAAAAGGATGAATATTAGAAATGTTATAGAGGTAGAATCCAGTAGACTTGGCAGCTGATTATACAGAGAGAGGAGGAGATGGAAAGAGAAAAACAGTGTGACTGGAAGGATAATGGTGCCCTTGGCTGAAGTAGGGAAGTTAAGATAAGGGATGTTATTTTGGAAAAAGATAATGAGTTTGATTTTAGACGCATTGAGTTTGAAGTGCCTATGGGACATTGAGGTGGAGATACCTACCAGGTGGTTGTAAATGTAGACATGGAGATCATGAGAAAGATGAAGGCTGGATACATAGATTTGGCAGTTACCTCATTGTAGATGATAATCAAACTCATAGAAGTTGATGAGGTCCCTGAGAGAAGGCCCAGGATAGAGCCCGGGTTTATACTCAAGTAAAGGAGGCAGGACATGGATGATGATTCAGGTTGGGGGTGTAAGAAGGTATAGCCAGACAGGTAAGAGGAGAACCAGGACAGATCAGAGTCACAAAAACCCAGGGAAGATAGTATGCCAGAGGAGAGGCTGGTCGGGAGCATCGAATGTTGCAAAGGAGTCTATCTCGGAGAAAGCAGTTTCAGTTAAGTGATTGGGTGAGGAACCAACCTATGAAGGGCAGAAAAGTGTGTGTGGAGGTGGGGGGGATGGGGTCAGGGAAGTGAAGGCAATGAGCCTAAGCACTTTTCCTAGGAGTTTTGTCACAGGATGATGGCTTGAGGGGATGGCAGAGAAGGCTTTTGAAGAATGGAGATATAGACATACTTGTGGAAGGCAGGAAAGGAGCCAGTAAATAGATTTTGAAGGTTAAAGAGATGAGAATGCATTGAGAAAACAAACTCCCAAAAGAGATTGGAG
>CM053623.1:51674270-51703922 GCA_028646595.1 Phalanger gymnotis | reverse complement strand
GGGAGCCCTAAGAGATTAAAGGGTCACATTGCAAACAGATGTCAGAAGTCATTGTTGAATTCAGGTCTTCCTGACTCTGAGAGATGCTCTCTAGCTATTAAGCCATGGAGCCTCCTGAGTTTGCCTTAAAACATCAAATAAAATCCATAAAGGCAATTACTTCTTCTGTTGTAGGAAGCAAGCTCTTGGTAACCACAATGGACCTCTGAAGAAATGCAGCCCGAACAAAATGACAAAAGAAAGAAAAGACTTAGCCATTTGGTTTTTGTCTGAGCAGCAAATTGGCTGGGTCTTGTTATTCCCCTTGAGAACCTGAGGAAGGTCTCTGCTTGGTGGGTGTGGTAAAAATAAGGAAAAGAAAATATATGACTCTTTAGAAAAGGACTCCATAAATTTAACAGGCATTATAAATAAAGAGCAGTCTGCTGATAAGAGCTTGCTGGGGAAGGAGACCAGTTGGTTGAGTGCACTACCATTGGGTGGGGGGAATTTAAGTTTTCTCTGGAGGCCTATAATTTATTTTACTTCTTCAAAACTAGTAAAAGCTGTTTCACAGCTTGAAACGCAGCATGTACTCATGCCTTCTTTACTTCCTTCCTTGCTTCCTCCCTCCCTTCCTTCCTTCCTTCCTTCCTTCCTTCCTTCCTTCCTTCCTTCCTTCCTTCCTTCTTTCCTTCCTTTCTCTCTTCTCTCTTCTCTCTCTCTCTTTCTCTTTCTTTCTCTTTCTTCCTTCTTTCCTTATTTCTTTCTTCCTTCCTTCCTTTCTTTCCTTCCTTCCTTCTTTCTTTCTTTCTTTCTTTCTTCCTTTCTTTCTTTCTTCCTTCCTTTTTTCTTTCTTTCTTTCTTTCTTTCTTTCTTTCTTTCTTTCTTTCTTTCTTTCTTTCTTTCTTTCTTTCTTTCTTTCTTCCTTCCTTCCTTCCTTCCTTCCTTTTTCTTTCTTCTCTTTCTCCCTTTCTTTTTCTCTTTCTGTTTTTCTCTTTTTCTTTCTCTCTTTTTCTCTGTTCTCTCCCTCCCTCCTTCCCCCCTATCCCTAGCCTCCTTCTCTCTCACCTGCTTCTTTCTTTCTCACCTCTCTCCTTCTGAATCTTTCTCTTCTTATTGTATCGGTATCCTAGAGTGGGTAAGAATGGGCACAGCTAATTAGGGCTGTGGAGAGAGAGTGATGCAAAAGAACTCAGAGTTATGATAGTTTCTTTGCCACTCCACCCAAGCCCCCCTCTCAGATTCTTATCATTAATTACACTGATCTGTCCCAAACTCTTTTGATACAATAAAAGTAGCATAAGAGACAGAGATGACACAGTGGGTAGAAGGGTAGCCTTAGCATCAGAAAGGTTTGGGTTCATAGTCATGTGACCATGAACAAACCACTTAACTTCTTAGTTCCTCAGACAAACCTGGAAGATTATAAGTTACAGACACACAGACAAGCTACATCAGTGGAGGCCAGTTCTACCCTGGGAATGTAGAAACCACAGGTTTAGGGGTGCCTTTCTGTCAGCAGCTAAAATTGTAATCCAAGGACCTGAGTTTGAATCCTGATCCTGCTACTTCCTGACTCTGTGACATTGGGCAAAGCATTTTATCTTGAAGCATCTAGGTGCCACATGAAGAGCAAATTCTTTTTCAGACACTTACTAGCTGTGTGACCCTGGGCAAATCACTTAACCGCTCTCTGCCTCAGTTTTCTCATCTGTAAAATGAAGATAATAATAGTACCCATCCCAAAGGGGCATTGTGAGGATCAGATAACTTATGTAAAGCACTTGGCAAACCTTAAAGTACTATATAAATATTATCATGATCTTTGGGGGCCTCAGTTTCTTCATCTGTAAAAATGAAGGGGTTTGGACAAGAGGGTCTCTAAGATTCCTTCTCCTGTGCTCCTAGTGGATGTATTAAACAGCCTAATTTATATTGTACACCTTCCTCAGTATCATTGCTATTTAATATCTTAGTCAATCAACCAACAATTATTAGGCACTCACCATATGCCAGGCACTGTGCTAAAAGCTGGAATACAGAAGCACCTCTATGTGTGTGTCTGTTCCTATATGGTTTTTGTTATGTTTGCTTCTGTTGCTGTATATGCTGAGTGTGCACAATCTGGCATTATACTCCTGAAGCTCTCTCTTGTGGTAACTTACCTCTGCCATGTCCTTGAAGCTCTGATCTCGAGAAATTTGTCTGTTTTTGTCTGAACACAGTTAACTTCTGACCCACATCAGTTGTCAGATTAGAATGAGGTCAGTCACATTTGTCTGAGAAGGAATTAAGCACTGGCCCTGGAGGGGAAAGGTCAAAGTAAAGGGATCACCTCCATTACTTGGTCCTCTTAATCCTCCAGTCCTTGTAAATGAATCCAAACAGTTCCATTAAAAAAAATCATTATTCCTTTTAAGGAATTGGAGCAAGGTGTTTTGAAGTGACATTCTATGGGGTATGGGGGTGGGAAATACCTGGTGAAGCTTTCAGACTGAGGATGCGGGAATCATGGCAGCTGCTCTCTCTTGACCTGAGATGGTTCTTCTGTGGGGACTTTTGTCAGGGAAATTTTCAACTCCAGAATAAAGAATGTCCTTTACATTTGGCAGAATGAGATCGATGCAGTGTGTTTCATGGGAGGGTTGACCTACCGTTGGGATGATCATTGGGGAAGTGTCTACAGTGAGGTAAAAAGAACACCAGGCTCTCATCTGGGTTCTAATCCCAGCTCTGCCTTTTATCAGGTGTGCAGCTAGGGCCAAATTAATCCTGGCCTCAGTTACTTCATTTGTCTGTTTGCTGTGATGCTTTGTTTCATTTTCTGTTTTAAAAATAGTAAAGGCAGTCCCTTTCTACTTGAGGGAAATGTCATAGGGATAAAATGTTAAAGCATTTTCAATAAGGCAGGATATTATATACTGCCTTAGGAGAGTGATCTTTAAGGTTGGACATTACAACAATCCTGTCTGGAGGTTTAGTGTGATGCTGCTGGTTACTATGGAAACAGGGAGATTGATGCCCTGCAGCTCTGAAGTCAGACCTGGCTCTTCATTTAAGAAAAGCTGGCTAACTTAAAGAAGGGATTTTTTTCTTTTTAAAATTTTTTAAATTTGATTTTGAACTTAAATACAAAATATAACTTTGGGACATACCTAGGGCATTATAGGGAGAAAAAAAGAAAAAGAAATGTCAGTTCTTTCTTTGATGGGTTGGAGGTTAATAGAAATTATACTGTGGTATTATCTTTTTCTTTCTTTTCATCTCCCTTCTCCTTTCCCCTCCTTCTTTCCTCTCCCCCTGCTCCCCTCCCCTGTCTTCCCCTTCCTTCCCTTCTCTTCTCCTGGAAGGGATATTAAAGATCATGAGATCCAAATTCAATCCTGACCAGTTTCTGATATTATCATAGATGACCCAGCAGCTACTGCTGTGTGGACACCTGTCTCTCTGTCCTCAAGCCATCAAATCTCTCGAATGTCAGTCATCAATCTTTATCTGAAAATGTCCATGCATCAGATGCCTGAAAGTTTCTTATTGTTTTATATCACCTCATCCCTCTAGTCTCATCTTTGTTGCTGTTCAGTTGTTTTTCACTTATGTCCAACTCTCCATGACCTCATTTGGAGTTTTCTTGGCAAAGATACTAGAGTGGTTTGCCATTTTCTTTTTCAACTCATTTTACAGATGAGAAAACTGAGGCAAACAGGGTTAAGTGACTTGTCCAGGGTCACGCACCTAGTAAGTGTCCTATGCTGGATTTGAACTCATGTTTTCCTGACTCCAGACCAGGTGCTTTATCCACTGTGCCATCTAGCTGCCCCTAATCTTAGATGGTCTTCTGGAATTCAGTTATCCAGATCTGTCCAGCTAGCTGAGCTCCTGATACGGAGTTGACTTTTCCACATGTGCCTCATGAGCAAGCTTCCATCAGGCTGTATAGTTTAGGGCCCTCCTGGGTTGGGGCCCATGCTACCCACAGTATTACCTCTCCTTCTAGATAACTTTATAATTATCACCTTCTTCCCTTTGCTTTGTATGTTTCTGGGAAATAGGATAATAAAAGCCCTTAAGAAGGGTTAAAAATGCCAAGGAAACCCCTTCTTCGCTGCCCAGCTTCTAGATACACAAAAATAAAATGAACTACTTTTAGTTTCCTGGGTTTTGTCTATTTTGCTAAACTGTGGAGAAGCACAGGACCTGCTGGCTGGATTATTTTTCACATTAGGGTTCAGTTCTTGTTAAAATATGGTACAGTTGAAATATTTGGGGTTCTTGGCACAAAACTTACATGACATAATTTAGGCAGAAAGATATGAAAAAGAGAAATGTAAGGAGGTAGGAAAGGAGAGAGAGATGCATGCATGCACACAGAGTCTTTGAAACATTGGCCAGCTGGGGAATTGGATGAGAACTATTCCTAAGAAGCCTTTGCCTGTGATGAAAATCTTTCAGCAGCTGGCTTTTGGCTGATAGGGGCTCCTGCAGATGAAACGGTGAGTGTGTGAGCCAAAGTAGGAAATGACAAACTCTCCTTTTTTCCCCCATGCTTCAATGTGGCAGCGTACAGACAGAGAATGAGAATCCAGGAGCATGCTGTCCTTTCTCCCCTTTTTCCTTGTAATAAAAAAGGGCCAGACAGTGTGTACTATCTGCTTGAGGCGCCATCCAGGAGAAATGAGCCATGATCTCTGGTATGGTTGCGACCTTCACTGGGACAAGAGTCATACTATCTGTTTCGTTTGTGTCTCCTCCGGCCTCCATCTCTTAGTACAGAGAGGGCCCCCACCCACAGTGGGCTCTCAGAAAATGTCGATTGTCTAGAAGTGGTGGCAGCAAGAGCCCAGCAGCAGCAAGATGGTGCCTGACCAAAGGGGCATGGGCTGGCACAAACAACCAGATAGCGTTAGTGTGAACGTGAATTGGTGTCATGAGGCAGGCTGCCGGAGGACATTAATGGGGGGCTCTTTGTTGTAACTTTGGGACATACCTAGGGCATTACAGGGAAAAGCAAAAGTGAATAAGACAAGATCCTTAGATCTATGTATATATTTTCAACATTTTTATTGCATTTGGTGACACAGTGGGGCATGTTAGACTTAGAAACAGGAAGCTCTGAGTTCAGACACTTAACTCAGATTAACTGTGCGACCCAAATTGACTTCAAATCTTTGGGCTCCGGTTTCATCATGTTTGAAACAAGGAGGGTTGGACTGAATGACTGTAAAGGTCCCTCCAGCTCAAACCTTTGATCCTGTTTAGGTAGAAATGTATGTGACTCCAGAGCTGGACTTCCTTCAAAATAAATAAGGTGAACAGTCTCCTTTGAGGTCAGGGTATTTGGTAGAGTCTCTTCTATCCACAGGACCCCAGCAGCCCTTTCTCAATCCCTCTTAATTCTAAAGTCTTCCTTTTTGTTGATTATTTCCTATTTATCCTGTCTATAGTTTGTTTATATAAAATTGTTTGCATATTGTCTCCTCTGTAAAATTGTAAGCTCCTGGACTGTGGGGGCTGTCTTTGCCTTTCTTTATATCCCTAGTGCTTAGAACTGTGCCAGGCACAAAGCACACGTTTAATTAAGTGCTTATTGACTGACTATAGAGGGAAAACCTTAAAAATGTTTTATTGATATTCTTTGAAAAATCACTGTTACATCTTAATATCCTCCCCATCTCAGAGGTGCATAAAGGTGTACTCATGCATACGTATCCATACACACACACATATACACACACACAATTCTTTCTTGTAACAAAGAAAAACAATTAAGTAACAAATACATCCAGATACTTACAGATACTTAGAGTTCATGCAGCGTTCTATACCTGAAAGCCATCACCTACTGAGAGAAGGGAATCATGTTTCAGCATCACCATTCTGTATCCAAGACTAGTTATTATATTAATTGAAATTCTAACATCTTTGAATGTGGATTTTCTTTACATTGTTGTGGTCATTGTGTATATTGTTCCCCTGGCTCTGCTCCCTTCTTTCTGCATCAGTTCATATGAGTCTTCCTAAGTGAGAAGGCTGTAAGATCCCCATCAGCTTTGATACTCCAAGTGGTGGTGAGGAGTCACCACCCTCTGTCCCTCTAATTGGGCGGTGGAGCCATGAACTCCAAACCCTCCATTTAAGGAAGGGGCTCAGCTCAGAACATCTTCTCATTTCTCACCTGGCTGCATGACTCTGAACATTTCTAACTTTTCCACTGTGCCCCCACACTGGGTACCTTCTGCCTCTTTCCCGCCCCCACTCCTTTTGGCTTCCTGTTATGTATTGTCTTCCCCCTACTAGATTGTAAACTCCTTGGGGGGAGTAACTCACTTTCCTTTTCCTCTTTTTTTTTCCTGTATATGTATCCCTGGTGCTTAGTACAGTGCCTGGCATATATTGTAGGTGTTTAATAGTGTCTAACATCAATTTTAGCACATTGCCCAGTACAGTATAAACGTTTAATAAGTGGTTTATTGACTAGTTTAGCACGTTGTCTGAGACATAGCAGGTACTCAACAAAGGATTTATTGACTATTCTCTCATAGTGCCTGGCACATAGTAGGTGCTATTTGTTGACTATTGACTACCTTAAAAATGCCCCTTGAATTTTGACATTTGGGAAAGAAAAAAGAGAATTTCCTTTGTAGTCTGAGATCTGGTGTAAGGCATGGCCCTTTAGCCAACTGTCACCTTCACGGCTTCTGGCCGGGGTTCCGAATGCAAACACAATCAGACACTCAGCTGCCCTGACGCTATCAGGGATGGTGAGGCTGAATAAACAGTTCTAGAAGTGTCTGGGACTAAATCAAAAGATGACATGGAATGGTAAGGCCAATGTTTGGTTTGTGGTGCTTTTTACTTTGAAATGAGAGAGGCAGCATGGCGTGATGTACTCCCCCCTCTAAGCGTGGGAACCTTCGGGCTTTGGAGGGCCTAGGACATGCAAATATTTGGATTTATTTTATCCACACACTGATAAGTTCTAGCTTTAATGTCCTGCACATATTTGCTCCACTACATTTTTATTGCCTCTCATGCCCAGGGTGCCCATAAAACCCCCTTTGCTTGTATAACTAATAGAAACCAAATGGTCCAGTAGCTTACAACTCCACATATCATGTTTTTCTTTTTCCCCTTGACTTATGAATCTCTCTCCTTAAACTAACACCCTTGCATTCCCATCCCCCTCCACCCCCCACCCTTCAAAATCTATAGTCTAAAGGTCTCTTGTCAACAATGCTCTTTGGCTCCCGTCTCCTTGAGAGGTGAACTTGCCTGTCTTGTTTTATTACTTGTATGGCATTCCTCACAGAAGGGGACTTTGACCTCCTTAAATTCCTGCTGGAGATTAAATACCAGGCCCAGCAGTCCACGAGGGAGTTAACAGACAGCTTCAGTACACACAGCAGGACCTCTTGGAGAGGTCAAGTTATTAACACACTGGAAAATGTAGATGGTATCTCTTAATGCAGGATATAACTTGCATTCGAAGTTGGGTTTTGACATTGGGGCTCAGAAAGCTCTGACTGGGGAGGGGAGGGGAGTTCTGTTGCTGGCTAGCCACAGATCTCAAGCCAGAGCTTGCATTTCCTATTCACTTTTCTTGCTTTATGGGGCTTTAGAGAAAAAGGCCTTCCCACACTAGGTCAACTCTCTGTTCTACGCCCCTCATTGGCAACATTTCATTTTCTGTAACCCTACCTACCTTATTGCTCTGAAAACAGTCTTCCTTTCCAGAGAGGAGTTTACAAATAGTCATTGACTGTCCAATGATCGATGTGTATTTGTTGAGTGCCCACAAGGTGCGTACTAAAAATCCTAATACTGGCTACTCTGAGAGAAAGAGGAAGAGATAGGGGTTCAGCCAGTCATTGTCAAAAGGTTTTTGAGCTGGACGTAAAATTTAGAGAGCCTGGCTCATGTTTCTTTGTCTAAGGAAATGTATTTTCTAAATGAGTTGATTCCATATCAGTTGCCCTGACATTTCTGGTCTCTGGGATTTCTGAATTCAATTCAATTTGGCAGATAGTTATGAGATGCCTACTCTTTGAGTCAGGTATTGTCTTCGGCTTTGGGGATGGAAATCCAAAAATGAAACTACTCCTGCCCTCAAAGGTCTCATATTCTATTAGGATGCACAAAAGACACATGAGTTAGTAAATACAAAGTATAGATAGTTTAAGAAAGTAAGTTTGAAAGAGAGAGAACACTACCTACAGAGACGCCAGGGAAGGCCTCAGGGAGGAGGAAGTTCTTGGGCAGAACTTTGTAGGAATCTAGGGATTCTGTAAGGCAGAGGGGAGGAGGATGGACCTTTTAGACACATAGGCAAAAGACCGAATATTGGGAAGGGAGAGCAGAAAGCAGTGGGATAGGATTAATTTTTGCATATGAAGAATAATGTGTGTGACATGAGACTGGAAAAGAAAGCAGGAGCCATAGGGTAGAGGGCTTTACATGCCTGGCTGAAGATTTTTGCATTTTCCTCCAGAGATACTGAAATCTGAAAATCTGTGATATTAAGTGATGAAATTTTGCATAATTAGCTCTTTAAGTGGTAAACCACTCCTGTATCTTTGCCAAGAAAACCCCAAATGGGGTCACAAAGAGTCAGATGTGACTGAAATGACTGAATAACAAATTTTAGGCCTCTGCTTTTTCTTCCTCCTTCTTCTGTTATTTGAGGTTTTGATCATTTCCCTATTAATTACTATGTATATGTATATATATACATACATACGCACACATATATATATGTGTATATATATATATATAGTTCTTAGAAAATAAAAGGAGAAACCTGAATTGATCTCTTAAGCTACATATTTGCAAGTTAGATTAAAAAAATAAAAAAGGCTTGTAGGGGAAAGGGAAGTTGAAACTACGGTTTAAATGGGTTTTGGTGACTGTGGTTATTGACTATTCATGTCTCCATTAGCATTAGATATTTGAAAACTGGCTGTTTCAATGGCAAACTTTTAAACAATCTGTATACAGAGAAATTGGGATTTTATTAGGTGGTTATAGGGAAGGGATTTTTTTTTTTCCTTTTTGGAGGCAATTAGGGTTAAGTTACTTGCCCAAGGTTACACAGCTAGTAAGTGTCTGAGGCCAGACAGGAACTCAGATCCTCCTGAGTCCAAAGCCAGCTCTCTATCCACTGTGCCACCTAGCTGCCTAGCTTCCCTAAGGAAGGAATTCTTAGCATGAGGCATGTGAATATGCAGAGACATCATCTTCCAACAGAGGTCATATAGTCAAAGCCATGATTTTTCCAGTAGCATTGTATGGCTGTGAGAGTTGGACAATAAGGAAAGCTGAGTGCCGCAGAACTGATACTTTCAAATTGTGGTTCTAAGGACTTTTGAGAGTCCCACGGACAGCAAGGAGGTCAAATCAGTTAATACTTAAAGAAATTAATTTAGGCTATTCACTGGAAGGTCAAATACCGAAGCTTAAATACGTTGCTACTTAATGAGAAAATGAGACTCACCGGAAAAGACCCTGATGTTGGGAAAGATTGAAGGCAAAAGGAAAAGGGGATGGCAGAGGATGAGATGGATACAGAGTGTCATGGAAACAGCAATCATGAGTTTGGACACACTTGGGGAGATAGTGGAGGACAGAAGGGCCTGGCATGCTGTGGTTCACAAGGTCACAAAGAGTTGGACACAACTGAACAACAATAAACTATGAACTTGGATGAGAAAAAAACTTTCATCTTTATTTTCTCCAACTTTTAATTGAAATTTAGCATTTATTTTAATTAGGCAACAAAACATTAGATAATAAACATTATTCTGAGAAGAGGTCCCATGAGTTTTATCAGATTGCCAAAGGGGTCCATGATACACAAAAAGTTAAAACCCCATAGAGGGTTCGGAAGTGAAAGGTTGGTGGTGGTGGGTGTCTTTATTGCTCTCCAATGGGTTAGGAATATTAATCTTCCTCTCGTTCTGCTTTCCAGGAATCTTGGAAATTCCCAGCCCTAAATACGTAATTGATTTTTCATGGAACAGTACTTGGATTGGGGTTTGGGTGTGGTAAGCACAGAGTACTGCCCCAAAACACCTGTCTCTGGGTAAGTTCCCGAACACCACCCTGTCTTTGATGATTGTTAAAAATAAAATAAATTCACAGTTAAAGGAAGCTCCCCAAATCACCTTGCTAAAGGTTAACAGGCTTAGGTAGATAGGGGAATGCCCTTGTACAAAAGAACTTAATCTTTTTTCTCTTGTTTCATACATCTCCAACTGTTCTCAGAACTTAATGCAGACTAGAAAACCTTGGTATCGAAAAGAGATCAAGGAGTCCACCTGATCCTACTGCTAACTTTGTCTTCTCTGGGCTGGACTACTAACCTCCGGTGAGCAGCTCTCAGACAAGGACTTGGGTTCTGTTTAACCTTGCTGGAGTTCAGTTTTAACTTTCTCATCTATAAAATGGGGACAAGAATGTGTGTCCTACCTACCTCAGAGTTGTGTTCTGAGCAGAAAGTGCTTAATAATTTTTAAAGCACTACTAAAGAAATATGTTTTATACTTTTTTCAAGGTTCAAAATTATCTACTTGGGGCAGCTAGGTGGCGCAGTGAGTAGAGCACAGGCCTTGGAGTCAGGTGGACCTGAGTTGAAATCCGGCCTCAGACACTTGACACATGTACTAGCTGTGTGACCTTGGGCAAGTCACTTAAGCCCAATTGCCCTGCCAAAAAACAAACCAAAAAAACAAAACAAAATGATCTACTCAAATCTAAAAGGGTGTATATATTGACCAGCTACAGATGCAGTCTGGCCTTTCTTGTGTGCCATTTTTTTGACTGTTGTTATTTTGTCCTTCGTATTCAAAGAGGACCATGATATCAGAAAGGCGATGCCATGACTGGCGAGTGAACTGGATTTAGGTGCAAAGTCACCAGCCTCACTCTTCCCTCCAGTGCCTTATGGGTCCAGTGCCTTATGGGTAAGATATAGATTAGGAAGATTGAAGATGGCCCAGTGGAAGACCTTGGCCTTCAGAGAAAATTAGATTGTAGACTCCTTCAGGGAGAAAATCTCCTCTAGGAGATCAGATGAGATAACATGTGCAAATTGTTTGAAACAGTACATGATGCATAGTAGGCACTGTAAAAACTCATTCCCTTCTTCCCCTTTCCTTAGTGTGGAGGGCCAAATCTTCTCTTTCTTGGGTATCTGCTCTAAAATTTACAAATCATTGCTTTGCCCACTGTAGATATGTAATTGAAAGGGTCATCTACCTCCACCTAGCCCGATCTTCACCTGATAGAAATCACCACTGTAATATACCGGGCATTTGATTATTCTGTCTTTACTTGAAGACCTATGATGAGAAGGCACTCTCCCCTTCTCCAAGTCACCAATTCTATTTTCAGATGACTTGCTTTTTAGCTATTTGTTCCCCCTGATATAAAACTGATATTTGCTTCTTTGCCACTTCTCTGCACTGCCCCTGCTTCTGTGCTTTCGGGCCAGATGGACTAATCTCATCTGTCTTCCACGTGACAGCCCTGTCATCCTGGTTGGTGACTCGATTTAGTGATCTAAACCAGGTTTTCCTGGGACTACACATGACATTTTGAAGTTAGGATGGTCATAGGAGATTAGACCAGGTGGGCTTTCAGAACAGGTTCTCTGACCTTTGCTAGGTCAATCCATCAATAACTATTAGTCATCACTGTGTGAGGCACTGTAGGGAAGATAAAGAAGTCTGGGACATGGAGAGGACAAGGTTAACCATGCAAGATTGAGGACAATGGGTCATGTTTAACAATTTATTTGGTAGAGACTATCAAAACCCAGGACTAATACCTAACCCCCTTTGTACAACTTTTTCTCTGTGACACCCCCAATTCTGTCTCCACTCCGAACTCTACTCAATACTCAGAATTCACTTTCTCTTCACCTCTGCCTCTTAGAAGTCCTAGTTTCTTTCAAAGCTCAGCTTAGGCCCCACTTTGTTCATGAAGCCTTTCCTGATTTCCTAGCTGGTAGATCCCTCACCTAATGACCTCATATCTATATTGTATGCAATGAAATATACACAATATTAGGTCCTTAATGGCAGAGACTGCTTCGCTTTTTGCCTAGCACATAGTAGGTACTTAATAAATGTTTATTGATTGGCACGTAGAAGGCAGCTAGTGAATCCTTGTTGATTGATTGAAAAGGAATTACATAGTATTTCACATGTGCTTTTAGAGATATACTCTGGAAGAACTCAGTTTTTAAAATTGAAAAAACTCGCATTAAACAGCCATAGCTAAAATTGCTTTATAACTATTTACATTAAAATGAATTTTAATGCATAAGACAACACAATCATTTTGTAATCATTCTTTCTAAGTCCTTTTTGGAACTCCTATACCCTCTTCCTCGTTCGTTATTTTTTTTGGAGGAACTCTTAATAGAAACAAACTCAGTGCGTGACTCTTCTGCGCCTTTGGTTTCCTCATCTGTAAAATGAGGAGTTTGAATGCATGATCTCAAAGGTTTGTTCTAACTCTCTCATTCCCTCATCTTTCTTTTCCTTTTTTTTTTTCTCTCTGAATCCTTCATTGGCTGCATTTGATCTTAGGATTTAAGCTTCCCAGTGTGGGGCATTGTGGAAGTGGACATGGGGGATGACTTACAGAATACCCAGAAGGCATCATAAAACATGTACTTGGTCCTGGGACCTCAAGGGGCAACTGAGTCCAGGGAGGAGATGGGAGAAGGGTGGAGCTGCAGCCTGAAGCAAGAAGTAAATCTCTCACAGGACTTCTTCCGGAGTTGCCTCCAGAGCCATAACTAGCCCAAGGCAACTGGGCCTTTGTCCCAGGGTACTGACATCTACAGGGTTGGGGGGGGGGAACAAACTCTTCCTTTTCAAGAGGGCCCGATTTCTCCTTCTGTCAACCTCCATCTCTATACCTTATAATCTAGGGTTGGGTCCTCCGTGCTCCCAACTCCCCCCACCTCCCACTCCCCTCGTTTTCATTGCTGTGGTGTCCATCTCTTGGAAGCTGTGCCTCTCAGATTCTGGCCAGGTTGGGGAGGCTGAGAAGGGACAATGAGGGCCATTCTCTCTCAGAGAGCCTGCTCCTTCCCCCTGCTCAAACTGTATGCATTCCCCATGGCTGTTCTGGAGATATCAACTTGAATTTTTGCCAGGAGCCAGAGTTCCTAAGGTGAGGTTCTGGATGCCTTCTCTTCTCCTTACATTTTAGTACTGCCACATCTGTGCTGTTCCAGCCCCGTTGAACATCTGAGTGTTCCTAATCTCCCCCAACCTCTTATTTTTCTCTCTTCCAATTCCTTGAAAATTAGTAATATTAGTTGTATTTAATGTACCTCCTCAGGCTCGGGTCACTTCAGACCCACTTAGGCTCATCTTTGGAGGGGCCGTTAAGAGTTCCAAAGTCCACACCAGAATCCTAATTCTGAAATGATTCTCATCTCACAATTATCTTCCCCTTTTCTGGAACAGAATGTTTCAATTGTACAGTCCCCACCCCTCTGCTTTTCCTCCCCATTTCTGAGGAAGCAGCAATGTCTGAAAGATCAGAAAGGCAGTTTTGGTGGGCTGTCAGCACTGGGGAATAAATGCTGTCATTTTAAACAATTTTCAAAAATCTTCCTTTGCCAGTGCTTCTCCTGCCCCCTTCTTTTTTCATGTTCTCAGCCTCTGTCCATCTGTAGGCCTTCTTGCTGTCTGTCTGTCTCTGATTCTGTCTTTGCCTTCTCTCTGTCTCCTGTCTCTGTCTGTCTCTCCCTCTGTCTCTCTCTTTCTGTCTCTCTGTCTCTGCCTTTCTGTTTCTCTCTGTCTTTCTCTCTGTCTCTGTGTCTCTGTCTCTCTTTCTCTCATTCTGTCTGTCTTTTCCCTTTTCCCCTTTCAATTACTCATTTGCCCACGTGCCCCCCAGCCCCCTCCCCACCACTACCTCCTTCCTCAACCCCTGGCCAGTTCCCATAGTGCTGTTGACGAGAGACAGTAGGTTACTGTGAGGGTAAGCAAGCCTCTTCTCCCTTGGCTGTTCCACCCTGGCAACTTCAAAGCCCAGTCATCTCATCCTGTTTCCGTCTTCCCATGGGCCTGCATGGCCTGACTCAGCCGCCTGGTTCAAAAGTGCAGGCTTTTGGGACCGAGGACAGGAGCCCCACCCCTGGGGTGCTCCTGACTCACCCCCTCTGCTTGGAAGCCAGGACTGATGCTCCAAGATGCTAGATGAGGCTTGAGTTGTATTTAAATTTTGATTTTCTCACCCTTCTACACCCCCTGCTTTCAAGATGAGACCTTTCACTGGAAAGATAATGCCTTCTTTCCAGCTGATCTACCCTCCCTTCCCAAACTTCCCAACCTCCACCTTCCCCTTTGTGAACCCAGCCCTTTGTGAAGGAAGAGATGGGGTGGGGGAAGGAGGAGTGGCATGGAGTTGTTGGGTTTTTTTGCACAAATATTTAATCTTTTCCAATCTGCCTTTCTGCACTGCCTGTCAGTCGCTGTGGTTGTAACCACTATGTTTGTTTTAGCTAGTAACAGGATACTGTTTTGAAAAGTGATGCAAAAGTCAGATTACTTATGAATTTGGGCTTTATTTTGCATGAATGCTTTTCAAGGCAGCTATAGATTTATTTTTTCTTCCTCCCTCTCAGAATGATGTTGCCTGTGGGGGTGGGGTGGGCAGCAGCATTGAAATGTGGGGGAGTCCAGCTTCTTCCCTGAGTTCTCGGGGCTGTTCTAACAAATTCAGCCAAAGGGACCATCCGTTGGGCCTGTAACATCTCTGTCAGCAGCAATGGCATTTCCCTTCTCTCCCCAACTAAGATTCTTAGAGAAAATTGTTGTTGAGTCATTTCAGTCATTTCTGAGAGCTTCCCTTTATTCCAGATGCCCTTCCCATTTAGAAAAGTGTCAGCCATGCCTGCTATAATTCACCCATTAAAAAGAGTTCAGACATGCCATTCACAGTTCCTGTATTAGAGCAAAGAAAGATGGGGGAAATGGAACTGCAAAGTTTGAAACATGACAGCCACGGGCACTTGTCAAAATTCCCTAGCAAAGTTACCTCTCTCCCTTCTGAAGGCATCTTTGCAGAGGGGGATGCCTATGAGTATGGAACATGGCATATAATATGATGGTCACCAGGGTTACGTAGATTTCAGGGCCTCTGTGAACTTGGATAGGAAGATTTACAGCTTTGTTTTCACTAACCTCTTGCTAAGATTTAACATTTCTTTTAATTTTTTTTAAAACCCCAACATTATTCTGAGAAGAGAACAGTAGGCCTCACCAGACTCCCAAATGGATCCATCACACACACACGCACACGCACATGCACACACACACAATTAGGAATCTCAACATTTGATTATGTTTAGTTTTACCGATTTTTTTTTCCCTCCGTTTTATCCTTTGTTAGAAGATTGCTTTCTGGGAGGAGGACATTGGGGAGATACACTGGGAAATGTAGATGATATAAAAACAAATGATATTCATAACATTTATTTTAAAATATCATCTTCCAAAAACAATCTTTTGAATCCACAGGTCTGAACATGTTATTTACATGCTCGAGAGCCTTAAATCTGTCATTTGGCAAGCATTTGTTACGCACTTATTATGGGGCCAGACACTGTACTAGGCACCAGGAATACAGATGCAAAATAAGAACAATCCCTGCCTTCATGGAGTTTACATTCTAAGGGGAAGACAACATACACATGTGGGAATATTTACCAGAGTCAACAAAATAGATGCAAGATTATTTTGGTGGGGCAGTGACTAGCCAGTGGGGGGCTTCTGGGGGAAAAAAGCCCCTTCAGTTCAGCAACTATCTAGTTACACCCTACCTTTCCAGCCTTATGTTACATAACTTCTCTTCATTTCCACATTCGGACCTAACCAGACTCTTTCTCTTCAAGATGATGCCGCTCCCCTCTGTTTGTCCAAGCTGTTTTCTATTCCTGGAAAACTCTTCCCCCTCACATCCCAAGACCAAAATTGTGTTATTCCTTAAAGGCTCAGTTCAGGTGCCATTACTTTTTGATTTCTAAGATTTACCCAATTGAATTTGATGCTTATTGAATGAAAGAAGAAATTACTAGCTCTGTTACCTCAGATAAGTTACTTCCCTTTCTGGGCTTTATTATCTCCATGAGTAAAATTAGAGGTTTCAAATAGATGTTCTCTAACCTCCTGCCAACTTCAATATTTTATGATTCTATGATCCAAGGTTCAAAATAATACCCCAGGTAACATGGAACAATGAATTAGTGCTTTATCAAACCTGTAATACAAACTATTCCCTAAGAAAATAAGTCACAAGTGATAAATATATAAGCTCTAGATCTGAAGATCCTGCCTTCCTGCCTTGCTGCCTTCCTCCCTTCCTTCCTTCCCTCCCTCCTTCCTTCCTTCCTTCCTTCCTTCCTTCCTTCCTTCCTTCCTTCCTTCCTTCCTTCCTTCCTTCCTTCCTTCCTTCCTTCCTTCTTTCCTTCCTTCCTTCCTATTTCATATGAAAAAGCCTGGAGGAATTTCTTGAACTAGCTGTTCCATTCAAAAGAGTGAATGCTATTTTAGGGTGCAGTAATAGAACCATAGCGTTCAGAGCAAGGGGTGTGTGTGTGTGTGTGTGTGTGTGTGTGTGTGTGTGTGTGTGAGAGAGAGAGAGAGAGAGAGAGAGAGAGAGAGAGAGAGAGAGATAATACTACTCGACTCTGCCTTAATGAGATCACACATTGAGAACTGCATTCAGTTCTGGATATCGTATTTTAGGAAGGACATTGACAATCTGGAGCATTTCCAAAGGAAGGCAACCGGGATGATGAAAGGACCCCAAACCCTGCTATTATGGATTGAAGGGACCAGGGTGTTTAGTTTGGATAAGAAAAGACTTGGGGCAGGGGGAGAAATGATTGCTATGACTAAGTATATGATGAGTTATTAGAATCATTCTAAGGGAATTAGAGAATTGTTTGATGGGAATTAGACTTTTACTTTGGCCCTTGAGGGCAGAATTAGGAACAAATGGTAAAAGTGATAGGGAGGTAGCTTTCGTTTTAACCTAATGGGGAGAAATTCGGTCAGAACTGTCTAAAGATGGAATGAGTTGCCAGTGGGAGCAGTGAGTTCCTGGACATGGGAGGTAAGGCTGGTCACTCATTGGGAATGTTGTAAAGGGTATCCATGATTTGGTTAGGGAAGACTATGAAGCAATAGTGAAAGAGTATATAATTAGATTTGATGTGGTAGGAAATAGAAAGCCATTGATGTTTTTCAAGGAGGGAGTGACATGATGAAAGTGGTGTTTAAGGAAGATTAGTCTAGCAGTAGTATGCAGAATGGATTATACACAGAGAGCCTGGAGTTAGGGAGTTCACCTAGGAAGCTGCTGCAGTAATCCAGGTGGGAGGGGGGGAAGGCATGGACTAGGGTTGTGGCTGTAAGAAAAGAGACATTTCAAAGAGAAAATTGGCAGGACTTGGTGAGTGACTGCATATGGAAGATGAAAGAGAAAGGTGAGTCAAAGATGGCTCCGAGGTTTCAAGGTTGGTGGCGCCATTGATAGGTACCAGGAATCTGGGAGTGGATCATGTTTTGTGGAAAAGATAATGAGGATGGTTTTGAACCTGTTGAATTTGAGGTGCTAGCAGAGATTACAAATAAGTAGAAATGTCCAGTACACAGTTGAAATGATTAAAGAGATGGAATGATTAAAGGTTTAGAAAAAAGCAGACTGTATACATAAAGAATAAATAAAATGGCTTTATTCAGCCTAGAGAAAGCAAGACAAAGAGTAGGGACAATCTAAGGCTCTGAGTATAAGGATTAGGATGTGAGTAATAGGACACAGCCCCCTGTCTACCGAAGATGAATGAATGAAAAAGAACGAATTAAGAGCTTGGTATGTGTCAAGCACTCTACCGAACACCGAGGATACAAACAGAAAAAGGGAGACCGCTGTCAAAGAGTTCACTTTCCAATTGGAGGGGGATAGTGTGAAACAGAAAGTTCAACTGCAAGGCAGATGGAAAGTCTTAAAAGTCCTAAGGACAGAGTGGTATGACTGATGGCAAGGTCAACAGGTCCTAAGATTACCTAAAGAGTTAAGACAGTAGTGCCAGGGGCACCGCAAGGCAGGGAGGAAGGGCAGATAGTAAAGTCTGAAGGATGTTGGGAGGCAGTGGCAAGGCAGATGCTAATACCTGCTGGCCCTCATGACATTGTTGAATCCCATCTTGTGCAAGTCCTATCAAGAAGGGGGAATACAAAGTGGGGCGTGGTGGTGTCCTGATGGTGTCTGTTCCTTCCACTACCAGGCCTTCCAGGGTGAGCCAACCTGGGGCTAGGTGAGGGGGTAAAAAAGCAAGGAGAATAGGGCATCCTTTGTGGTGATACTGTCCCAGATAATCCCAGAAGAATTCTGGAAGGATGGGAATAAAGGAAATGGGTTTAAGCTGTAACAGAAGAGATTTGAGAGTAGACATGAGGAAAGATTTCCTTCCATTAACTTCTATGAGATGCAGTAAAATACCGAACAGGAATCAATCTATAATCATCTTATGTGCTTATTATGTTCTCGGTCCTGTTCTAGGTGTTGCAGATACAAATACCAAAGTAAGATA
Source organism: Phalanger gymnotis (assembly GCA_028646595.1). Lineage (NCBI taxonomy): Eukaryota > Metazoa > Chordata > Mammalia > Diprotodontia > Phalangeridae > Phalanger > Phalanger gymnotis. Next base: position 51,685,321 of record CM053623.1, on the reverse strand, counting down.
ATTCCTGCTTTTTAGGTTTTTACATCTCCTGAGGGAGTGTTGCTGTCTTCTGGAGATTTAAGAAGGAAAAGACTGCAACAATGTCTCTGGGATAGTGTGTATGTAGACCTAGCAATCAATCCATCAACCAGCATAAATTGTCAGGCTCTGTGCCAGGTGGTAAGGATACAAGTGCAAACGTGATGGTGCCCACCTTCAGGGAGCTTATATTCTACTGGGAAGGGAATCTAGAATCTATACAAAATCAATGCAGAGTGATTTTTTCATGGAGGCGACACTAACAAATAGGGGAATCAGAAAAGACCCATGAGCGAGGTGGCTCTGAAGCTGAGCCTTACAGGAAGCCTTTAGTTTCAAGAGGCATCAGGGAAGAGGGAGAGCATTCTAGGTATGAATGCCATTCTAAACAAAGACGTGGAGGTGGGAGATGAAGGTCATATACAGAGAAAAGAACTCCCTTCTAAGGCTCTTCTTTTCAAGAACCCAAAGCCTATCAAAGTCAGGAAGTCTTTCTTTTATCAGTGGTTGCCATGATGCTCTTTACATGTTTATGTGTAAAACTGATCTGGCCCATTTGTGAGGAAACCTGATTTGACCTTCAGTAATAACTTTGAGTCTTCAAGAAGTACATATTCAAATTGCCAATTAGCTTCTGTCCTTTAATTCATCCTGTTTCCATAAGTTTAGCATCAACCTTTCAATTTGTCCATATGAGGGAGGGCCAAACAATACTGTCAAACAGGTGGCTTGGTGCCATATTTTTAACATGTTAGTTTTTTACATGTTAATTTTTGACATGTTAGTTTTAACATGTTTTTAACATGTTAGGTGTTTTCAGCCTTCCCACGGATTATTATCTTTTCCCTCATGGATTATTTTTGGTGTTGAACAACGCCAACGTGATTCTTAAACATCAGGTTGCTTGGAGTTCCTTCTCTAGTTGAGCAGCCACTTAAGGTGGGGAGGGGTCCTCCAAAGCAACCTATGACATTGTCGGGCTCCAAGTGGTCATTTCAAGTGTCCTTAATTCCTGAGAAAGCCTTTTCCTTTAAAAAGTACCATGAATACATAAGCATATGCATGTTAATCTGCTTTCAGAAAAGTAAACTCAATGAGTTAACAGAAAGACATAGCTTTAAAGCTACAGCAGACCTTGGAAGCAATTTAGTATAGCACTCTCATTTTCCTGACAAAGAACCAGATTTAGGAACCTTAGGTGTTCAAGCCCCCAGTTTTACAGATTATGAAACTGAAACCCAAGGGATCATGAAACTGAAACCCCAGGTCATGACTTGCCCAAGGTCGGTCACAAATCCAAGATTTGAACCCACTACTCTGATTCCAAATCTATTTCATGTGCATCATCACCCTAAGCAGAAAAGCTAATGTTCTAAAACAAAGAAATATGATGGAATTGTAAGGAGATAAATTAAAGTCTTGGAAGATTTCTGTGTGCATCATCTTTCAAGTTCATAAAAGTTTTCACATAGGAACATGGCAGGTCCTGATGGCTAGTAAAGGATTTAACCCGTTACACTTCTTGGAGAGGTTTCCTATGCATGATCTCATTTAATCTACCACATGAGGTGGTATTTGTTCTTATTCTTATAGTTGGGGCAACAGGCTGCTGGGCTTAGTGTCTTTCCCAGATTTATTCAGTGAATTTGTTCCAAAGCGAAGACTAGAAATTTGATCTCAGTTCCCACTGTACTTTTATGTTTCTCACAGCATCTAAAAGCCACAAAATAAAATGGGAAAAGACATGATACAAATCCTCAGAGAGCTAAATAGATCAAGTGGTCAGACAACCTGACCACTACTGGCATTTATATTCTTCCTAGGTGTTCTTAAATTACTTTATAATAAGCAAAAGGACAATTAAGCTTCCCTCCTTTTCAAGCTGAGTGTTTACACTTTTGGAGTCAGAAAATAACCCCTGGGCTAGTCAGTCTCTTGATAGAAAGAGAAAATTATTCCATTGTTAAAACAAATTCAAATTCATTATCCAGGCATGCTTTCAGGTTCCTAGGATTTTGCAAATAAATACAGAGACAAAATACAGGTCAATTGAATTTTGGTCTAACCGGCTTCTTTTCACCCTTGAATTTCCTGGCTCCAATTTTTCTGGGATCATCTTAATGATTGTCTTAGCCTTCCAGTACCAGGGAGGCCCATGCCAACTAAAACCATTAACATGGTACCATTGATTTTAATGGAGCAAGAGGCTAGATGAAAGACAAGAGCTCATTGGCTATGTGGGGAGCACGACAAATGATGAAAAATGCATGTTTATGGACTTTCAGAAATAGAGATTATTGACTTAGTCTATCTTAATGGATATAAAAGTTTTCAAATTTCCTTTATTTTATGTGATTAAAAAACTTATGAAAGAGTTGAAGATTAGACTTTTTTTTTATACAGACTTTGAGTTACAAGATTAGGTGTCCATTTAGAAGTGAATGAAATATGCATAATTTCCTTTGTGGATAGTAATGAATTATTTGAAAATCTCTATGACCAAGGACATAGCTTGTACTTGAGTTGAAGTTTATTAGAAGTCTAGAGGGAGGCCCTCAGTATTGGCTTTGGAGTCAAAGAATCATAGAATTAAATGATTGCAGGTCAAGAACAGGGAGTGACCTTCATAGTCATCTAGTCCCAAAGCTTCATTTTACAGAAGAGGGCACTGAGGGCCAGGGAGGTTCAGTGACTTACCCAAGGTTGTATGGGCAGTAATTGTCAGAGGAAGGATTTGAACCTAGAGGACTAGAGTGTGAAGCCTGACTCTAGCAAGAATTAGCTTATTAACCTCGGGCAAATCACATCCACTTTATTGGCTTCAATTTCTTAATCTATAAAATGAGGGTTATACACTAGGTGACCTATAGGATCCCTTCCAATTCTAAATATGTCATGCTGTGTTCTTATAACTGTCTTTGACTGGGGAAGGCAAAAGGTTATAGAAGATTGGAATTTGGCAGATGGGGAAAAAATAAACATGTTACAGAATAATCAGTCTCACAACTGGAAATATAGTAAAGGTGTTGACCAATTTCCCTTCTCTCTAGGATCATTCCCCCATTCCCCCACCCCCACTCCAGCCCGGATTGGCTCATCACTCATCTTGCATTTGTATTCTAACAGCTTGAGGATGCTAGAAGGAATGGCAATATTAATACAGTTAAGTCTCTCAGAAGTCTAGGGGTAATCCTAGTGGAATGGCTATTCTTCTCTTACTGCAAGTGGGAGTTCTTGAGCCCCTACAAGTGTTCTTCCCATTTAATGAATCATGTAAGATCCTCATTAACTTAAATATTTTAAAATTTTATTTTTAACACTTATTTAAAAATTTTCTTGAGTTCCAAATTCTCTCCCTCCTTCCTATACCTCCCCCACATATTAAGAAGGCAAGCAGTATGATATCAGTTACACATGTGAAGTCATGCAGAACATATTCCAATATTAGCAATGTTCCCTCCACCCACCCCAATGTAGAAAACAAGAAACAAATAAAGTGAAAAACTATGCTTCAATATGCGGGCAGAGATCATCAGATCTTTGTCTGGAGATGGGTATCGCTTTTCATCACATATCCTTTGGAATGGTCTTGGATCATTGTCTGAATCAAAGTAGCTAGTCTTTCACAGCTGATCATTGTTACAATGTTGCTATTGCTGTGTATAACTTCTTCTAGTTCTGCTCACTTCACTTTGTATCAGTTTGTATAAGTATTCCTAGGTTTTTCTAAAACCATCCTGCTCATCATTTCTTATAGCACAGTAGTATTCCATCACAATTATATGCCACAACTCGTTTAGCAATTTCCCAATTGATGGGTATCCCTTCCATTTCCAATTCTTTGTCACCACAAGAAGAGATACTATAAATATTTTTCTGCATATAGGTCCTTTTCTCTTTTCTTTGATCCCTTTAGGATATAGACTTAGCAGTGGTGTTACAGGGCCAAAGGGTATGCACGGTTTTATAGTCCTTTGGGCATAGTTCCGAATTGTTCTCCAGAATGGTTGGATCAGTTTACGACTCCACCAACAATGCATTAGTTTTCCAGTTGCTCCACATCTTCTCCAACATTTATCGTTTTCCTGTTTCGTCATGTTAACCAATCTCTTTTAGGTGTGGAGGGTTACCTCAGAGTTGTTTTAATTTGCATTTCTCTAATCCATAGTGATTTAGAACTTTTTTTTTTCATGTAACTATTGATTGCTTTGATTTCTTCTTCTGAAAACTGTTTGTTCTTAACCTTTGACTATTTATCAATTGGGGAATGTCTCCAATATTTTTATAAATTTGGCTCAGTTCCCTGAGAAATGAGAGTTGAGAAATAAGGCCTTTATCAGGGAAACTGGCTATAATTTTTTTTTTCCACCGTTTCCTGATTTCCTTCTAATTTTCACTGCCTTGGTTTTTATTTGTGCGAAACTTTTTATTTTTATATTACCAAAATTATCCATTCTGACAGGTAACTTTTTCCACGCTCCCCTAATTTATTTATGATATCATCCTTTATGTTTAAATCACTTGCCTATTTTGGCATATGATGTGAGATGTTGGTCTATGCCCAGTTTCTACCAAACTGTTTTTCAGTTTTCCCAGGAATTTTTTCTCAAATGGTGAGTTCTTGCCCCCAAAGCTTGGATCTTTGGGTTTATCAAACACTAGATTAATACGATCACTTACTACTATATCTTGTGTACCTAATCTATTCCACTGATCCACCACTCTATTTCTTAGCCTGTATGAGGTTGTTTTGGTGATTTTTGTTGTTGAGTTGTTTCAGTCATGTCTGACTTTGTGACCCCATTTGGGGTTTTCTTGGCAAGGATACTGAAGTAGTTTGCCATTTCCTTCCCCAGCTCATTTTACAGATGAGGAAACTGAGGCAAACAGAGTTAAATGACTTGCCCAGAGTTACACAGCTAGTAAGTGTCTAAGCCCAGATTTGAACTCAGGAAGGTGAATCTATTCCAAGCCCAGAGCTCTATCCACTGCGCCACCTAGCTGCCCTTTAGATGATTATCACCTTGTAATCTTTAACTCTTAAATCAAAAACATTTACTAAAAAGAAAGCAATAATAATGGCCGATATCATTTACCTAGTATTTTAAAGTTTGCAAAGTGTTTTTGCAAATATTATTTCAAGTTTTGTTATTTAGTAATTTTTCAGTTATGTCTGATTTATGTGACCCCTTTTGTGGTTTTCTTGGCCAAGATACTGAAGTGATTCGCCATTTCCTTCTCCAGCTCATTTTATAGATTAGGAAACTGAGGCAGATAAAAGTTAAGTGACCTACCCAGCAGCTCCTTTCCTTCTTTCCTTTCTCCCTCCCTCCCTCCCTTCCTTCCTTTCTTCCTTCTCTCTTTCCTTCCTTTTTTCTTTCTTTCTTCCTTTTTTTCTAAGAGGGGATGATGAGAAAGAAAAATAAAGGCTTGATAATTGAAAAAAAATGAATGTCTCTACACACAGGGATCTTTCTTCTCACCCTCAAATGTTCAGTTTAACTTGGCAAGAGTTAAATACCTCCGGGAAGGATGAGGAATGATTTCAGTAGGAAGAATTAGAGAAAAGGACATCCTATTTGTCAAACTGAACTTTCTCCAGAACACTTGAAGGATTGTTACTGAATTCAGTGTCCCATGCAAATAAGTGTGCACACATGCTCTGCAATCCCGGTCATCCTGTTTCATTTGTCTGAATTAAATAAAACTAATTCAGTTTTAATTAATGTACCTCTATCACTAGCTCCGTGTTCTGCAACACTATAGGCCTCTCAGGAAGGGCATCCAGTTCTTACTAAGCACAGAGAGTTGCCTTTCAAGACAGTGGACAAAAACACATTTCAGAAACAGAAGGATCATCCAATTAAGTGGGGTCTCTCTACTTTCCCAGCCACCACTGCAGTTCACATCCTTCTCCTCTCTCACAGGGACTATTGCAATAATGTCTAATCACCTGAACACCTATATGGTATGATAATGACTACCCATTACTACTACTGGATTATGGAATTTCAAAATAGAACTCATCCCCCATTTCATGAAGTTCATATTCTAGAATGTCATTCTCTGGTGGCGCAGTAGATAGAATGCCAAGACCTGGAGTCAGGAGGACTCATCTCCCTGAGTTCAAATCTGGCCTCAGACACTTACTAGCTGTGGAACCCTGGGTAAGTCACTCAATCCCATTTGCCTCAGTTTCTTCATTTGTAAAATGAGCTGCTTAAGAAGGAAATCTTAAACCACTCCAGTATCTTTGTTGAGAAAACCCCAAATGGAGTCATGAAGAGTCAGACACGACTGAAATGACTGAACAACAACATATAACAATTTCAACTGAGCAAAGATCTCTGCTTCCAAAAATAAGATATGGAAATCAAATGTATTTAATGGAGCTAACAAAATTGGAAGTATTTTGTTGTAATAAATATACATTGGAATTGACCAAAAAAATGTAAAGTGAATTCTAATTATCAAATCTGCCAGCTCATTGGTCTTGTCTGACTTAGAGCTATTTCTTTGGTCTCTGATATATTGTGAGAGGCAGCTTTCATAGTGAATAGAATGCTTGGAGTTGTAAAGGGAGGGATAGCACCATGTTATGGAGGCTGGAGGGAGGCTCTGAGTCACATTAAAAAGAAATATGGCCATACACAACTACACACACATTACAGAAAAGACACATGGAATTTTAGAGCAGTAAATGGATTATAGTCTCATCCGGCACTCACAGCATTATTAAAGAATATGGTCTCTGGAGCAAAAAAGATGTAGGTTTAAGTCTCATTTCCAGTCCATAATAGCCATGCAATCATGAATAAGTCAATTAACCTCTCAATACCTTCAGATAACTCTTTAAAACTGTAAGTTAAAGAGGAGTTATCAATCTTTTTCAGTGGAGAGAGTTCCCATACTGGGAGCTCCCTATACTGATATAATCATGGCTTCTAAGAAGTCACCAAAAAAAAATCTTAAAAATTTGTATGTAACACTCACCTCAAACTCTCTCATTGTCAGTGGAACAGAGGAAGGTGGCAAGAGAAAGGCCAGATTTGGTCTTGTCAACTCCACCTGCCCCACCAATGACGATAGAGACCCATACCAGAAGGCTTGGGGTTCTGGTTAAATGTACATTAGCTACTGTAGTATTGTGATGATATGATTGGGTTAATCTCTGTCAATCAGGGAAGATTTGGCTAAAACTGGACTTTTTATTGAGTTTCAGAGGGTAAGGACGTAATCTGACAAACCCCCAAGGGTTTAAAAGGATTTGTCTGTTTTCAGAGCGGGGCACTGTCCAGCAATTGGGCAAAGAGGAGTATATGTAGGGAATGGTCTGACTTCCCAGGCTGCTGTAATGGAGATAGAAGATGTCACAACTATTCATATCTCTACGGTCTTTTTTTGTATTATACAAATGACAGTTTCTACAGAATGTAAGGGCTCTTTGAGTTGTGATTATTTCATTCTTTTGTCTCTGCATCACACTACCTGACCAAGTAGTGAGTAGGTGCTTGTATCGATCGATTGCTTGGGTGGTTAATTAGTAGAAGAGTAGGTAAGGTGGGCCCACCCAAGTGGTGGAGAACACTTGAAGGTATTTGCAAATCTCCAAGTTCTTCTTGGAATTTTGCTATATTAGTGGTAGGTTGGTGACTTAGACCTCAAGTGAGAAAGGCCTGAGTTCAGATTTGACCCCAGATGCTTGCTAGCTGCATGGTCCTGGGTAAGTCACTTAACCTCTGTCTAGCTCAGTTTCCTCATGGAGATAGTGATAGCACCAATCTCCCAGGGTTGTTATGAAGATCAACGAAATAATATTTGTAAAGCACTTTGCAAACCTCAAGGTCCTAGATAAATATTAGGCATTACTATTAGGTTAAATTTAAATAAATAATTATGCATGATTTCTTCATCTTAGCAAGATACTGTGATAAAAGGAACAAAGGAGGGAGAGGAGAAAAAGAGAATTCATTTCCCAATACCCTTGGTCACTCGAGCAAAAGGAAATAACCACAGAGGGGCAGCAAAGGGGCAGGAATGAACAAGGGGAGTTGAATTTGATAAAGAGCGACATCAAGAATTGTTTCAGTTGGATTTACATTTCTTTAAGGAGATTGTTCCCCTCTTCCAGTCAGACCCTGATATGAGAAAAGGGCTATGAAGGACAACATGTCCTTGTTCCAATAAATAGCTTTAGACATAATGAACAATGAATAATTTATAGTAGAAACAGCTGGTGAATTTTTGAGTCTGGACATTCCCACTTCAAATCCTCCCTTTCCCTTTTCTTACTGTCTCTAGCTAACTTGCCCCTTCTTTGCCCTCAGTATACTCAGAAGCATTCTCCCAAATATATATATCCTACTTGTATCTCCCTAATAGCATAATTCAACTTTGTATTTAATCACCAAGGAAACAGAGAGAAGAGAGTTAGGGTGGACAGTTACTACCCTTATGATTGATTATCCAGCTGGACATAGACGGAGGCTAGAATTCCACCATCTTTTCTTCCTAAAGTACCTCTCATTTAAAAGGACACAGTGCTGATGAGAAAAAAGAAAAGGAAAAAATTCTTACTAAGGAGTTTTAAAAAAATATTTCTCGAGCGTAGGAAACTTCCCTGTGAGGAAACTCAACCCACCAAAGCAGATCAGCACCTCCTTTGCAACTTGGGTTCCTCTAGAGCTGCCTGGGGACACTTCAATGTTAAGTGACTGTCTCAGGGTAATATGGACAATAGCTATCAGAAAGTAGACTTGAGTTCGGATCATCTTGACTACTATAGCATGCTGCCTCTTCACTAAGGATCGCGTCCAAAAAGACCAGGCGATATCTAGAAAGAAATAAGTTAGATGTGGGTGATGTTACCTTTTCTTTTCTTTCTTTTTCTTTTTTGGAGGGGGGAAGGCAAGGCATTTGGGGTTAAGTGACTTGCCCAAGGTCACACAGCTAGTAAGTGTGTCAAGTGTCTGAGGCCGGATTTGAACTCAGGCCCTCCTGCCGCCAGGGCCAATGTTGTATGCACTGTGCCACCTAGGTGCCCCAATGTTACCTTTTCTTAATGGTATTGCTGATGAGGCTAAGAAAAGTTGAAGAAAGTTATTTGCACTTTTGTTGTTGATTTGTGGCCAACTCTTCATGACCCCATTTGGGGGTTTCTTGGCAAAGATTCTAGAGTGGTTTGGCATTCCTTTTTCCAGCTCATTTTACAGATTTGGAACTGAGGCAAACAGGGTTAAGTGACTTGCCCAAGTCACACAGCTAGTAAGTATCTGAGGCTAGATTTGAACTCAGGAAGATGAGTCTTCCAGACTTCAGGCCCAGTACTATGTCCACTGTGCCACCTAGTGGCTCATCCATGTACTTACCCCTGGATGTATTATAGTTCTAGAATAGAATGTAAGGTTGTTAATGGCAGGGACTACTTTCTTTTCTTCTTCTTCTTCTTTTTTTGGCAGGGAGAATAGGTCTTTTTGCTCCTTCAGACCTAGCACAAACCTTGATAAATGCTTATTGCACTGAATTACAAGGAGATGGAATTAAAGACTCCTCCATCCCTACATACATGCAGCTATCCTTCTCCCACCTTGACTTCCTGGCCTTTGCAGAGGTTCCTAGGTGTAGCTATTAATGTTCTTTCCTAAGGGAACCAAACTGAGCAATAGGTGATCCTGGGATGCAGCATTCAAAACCAACATATTAGCTACCGTCCATAGGTATTTATGATCTCATTTTTTTTGAAAAAATAATAAAGATTCCACTGTCTTGATTTTCTTTTCCAACTTTTAGGAATGTGGCTGGAAACTATGGGCAACTGACTGCCTGATTGGAATGTTATTAGACAGTGCCAGAAATGAATATCCTCAGGAAGCTTTGTTTTCCACATTTTAAGTAAAAAAGAAAAGAGAAGGGAGAGATTCCCAGGGACCATGGACTATGGCCTGTCGTTTCAGTCACTGTGACTTAGAATGATACAAAATTCTTCTCTTCACAGCTTACTAGCAATTATGGTGGGTACTAGGTGGCACCGCAGTATATAGAGTGCCCGGTCCAGAGTCAGAAGACTCATCTTACTGAATTCAAATCTGGCCTCAGACACTTGCTGTATGACCCTGGACAAGTCACTTAAGCCTGTTTGCCTCAGTTCGCTCATCTGTAAAATGAGCTGGAGAAGGAAATAGCAAACCACTCCAGTTTCTTTGCCAAGGAAACCCCAAAATGGGGTCAGAGAGAGTCAGACATAACTGAACAATGACAAGCAATCATGATAATAGCTAGCATTTATATTTATTATAATTATTTATATTATATTATTATTACCATATTTATTTATATTTGTATTTATTTTTAAAGCTAGAACTTTAAGGTTTGCAAAGCACTTGTCAAATCTTATCTCACTGTATCCTCACAATGATCCTTCAAAGTAGGTGCTATTATTACCCCATTTTATAGATGAGAAAACTGAGATAGGCAGAGGTGAAGTGACTTACCTAGGGTCACACAGCTAGTGTCTGAAGCAGGAATTCTCGCTGCCATGTTCAGAGCTCTAATACTATGCCAATCACTTGTTTTTTTTTTCTAGGTAAATGAGAGGTTTGGCGTGAACCGTGAGAATAATGTCAGACAGGCTCTAGCTCCAATTGAGAGAGGTTCACTGACAGTAAAAAAGACATTTTTGTTTGTTTTGTTTGTTTCACCATGCTCAGAGCAGAACAAGAACAAGGCCAGTAAGGGGCTGGGAGCCACATGAGAATGGCCTGGGTGTTTTATGAAATGCAGGTCCGGGCTGAGGATTTACTGACCAGGAGAGCAAACGTTAAGGAGGAGGCATCTCCAGCACAGGAAGGCTACTGTAGAGGGGTGAAGAATGAAGGGTGAGGGGAAGAGCTGAGAGTGGCTGAACCAGTTGCCCACAGAGTTATTCCTGGCTTTTCCCCAGTTTCCGTCTTTAGTAATTTTATTAAAAAACCCCAACATCTCCATGTATTTTAGCCTTTTATTAAAATAGATTAAAACTTTAAATAAGTGTCTCA
>CM053623.1:51636516-51673770 GCA_028646595.1 Phalanger gymnotis | reverse complement strand
GAGGAAATGGCATGAAATATGTCCCTAACCCAGATCTTTAAGTCAGGATATCAGGGGGCCTTCTAAAGGATGGGGAACCTGGACATGTAGCAGCTTCCAATTTTCACTATATTTTTCATACTAACAATGGGCTACCTCTGATGTTTCTGTAATGCAAAAGGACTTTAAGTGATTCTGTGTCTTCTAAATTTGGCACCCTGGGACAAAGCCCCAGTTGCTCTATCCTAGTTATGGCTCTGATAATTCTAGAAGGATTAGACAATCTTTGGCTATGTAAGAAAAAAAGGTCAGAGCTACCATTTGACTCAAGGAATAATATATTCACCTAGCCTAGACACCTTGCATAAGCACTCTATTTTGGCTAATGTAGCCAGTGTGTAGAAATTTCATCACCACCATTGCTGCCTTCAGCCTTGAGGGCCACCTTACTTTAGGGAGAATGAAGCTTCACTTGAGTAGATAGAGCAGATAATAACTTGTGGCTTCTTTCCCAGGTCTGATTGTTTACCTGAAGAATCCATTCATGGCTGCCATCTTCCCAGAAATTCTGAATGGTGGCACAGGAGCCTCTCCTATAGTGTATCAAGAAACAGAAACAACAGGGGCATCAACCAGAAGTTGAGGGAGCTTCTGCTTACCCTCCAATGTCCCTTGACTTTTATTAAAAGGAAGATCATGCTCTAGCCCCCTAGATGAAGAAAATCTCTTTGTTGGGATGGGAGAAGAGGGTACATCATAGGGAGAGTATAGCTGGTTTTCATTGTTAAGTCATTTGTATCTCTTCATGACCCCATTTGGGGTTTTCTTGGTAAAGATGCTGGAGTGGTTTGCCATTTCCTTCTCCAGATCATTTGACAGATGAGGAAACTGAGGCAAACAGGAAGAAGTGACTTGCCCAGGGGTCACACAGCTAGTAGCTGTCTGAGTTCAGATTTGAACTGAGGAAGATGAGTTTTCTTGTGTAGCTGGCACCATTGTTATGAAGATAACACAATCTTGGCTCTCCGTAAAGACTTCTAAGCTAAGCTCTTATAGTATGAATTGTCCCCTTCCTCATATTCTGGGAATATATCTCACATTTATAATTTAGTATTTGTACAGTTAAGTGCCCCCTGTAATGCTGTTTTGCTTAATGTCATGTTCTCTAATGAAGCAACTGATTACATTAGCTGAAGTGTGCCTTTATTTCTCATTCAGGCCAATAGTCTTCCATCCACAGAATAAATAACTAGGGTAAGGCTACCAAGAAAATTCACATCACTTAATGAGCCCCACACCTTAACCACAGAAAGCTGAAAACATTTCTAGTATTCCTCTTTGGAAAATTCCCTTGAGACATCATAGATTTAGCTGGAAGGGATATTAGAGATCTCTGAGTCTAAGCCCTTCATTTTCCAGAGGAGAAAATGGGGACTCAGGAGGATTGAGTAATTTTTCCTAAAGACAAGAAGTAAACAGCAGAGTCTGAATTTGAACCTAGGTCCTCTGACTCCAAATGCAGAACTCTTTTTACTATGCCGTGCTTATGTATATAGAACCTTACCATGGAACCTAGCCAATGATAGATGCATGTAGGTTCATGGAGTTTTGCTATGGAGTTTTGACCATTAGGAATACAGGATTTCTTTTGGGGAGGGCGGGTATCTTCTATTCTTTTCTCCAGGCAGGGTATATATAGAGGAAGCAGTAATGAGATCCCTAGAGGGATGGACCAGAAATGAGGACTGGATGGAATGAAGACATTCTTTTATTTTTTTCTTTCTAAGGTTGGACTTTCCCATTGCTATCTTAGTATTTGTTAGAGGGACTCAGGTGCTAATTATCATCCATATTAAGTGGCTTGGTGATGTGGAGCTCTGGGAAACCCCTACATCTTTGCTCTCTAGGTCGCAATCTAAAACTGGGAGTCCACATCAGGGGTCCCTGACCAAAGACCATCATGAACTGATACATCTCAAAGCCAACCGGGCTGGGCTCCAAGTTTGTTGTTGGCTAGATTCCCGGTGGGATGGAAGAGTGGGGGCAACCAGAACTGAAAAGTAACTAACTCCTCACCAAAAAGAGTTGGGCAGCTCAATTTGAGAGCAGATTCTTAACCAAGGTTCTACAGACTCCCAAGAAGTGTGTGGAGAAATATCAGGGAGTCTGAATTTGTTCTCCTAAAATATTCAGATAACTGCATTTACACCTAATCATTTTCATTTATAATCCTTCTAATTTTACTTTCTGTATATAAAATCATTATTCTTCAAAAGGGTCTACAGGCTTCATCAGCTGGACAGGTGGGTCCACAAAAGGTTAAGAACCCCTCAGCTCCACAATGTAAGAGAAGAGACTGAAACAATATTTGCTTCAAAAAGCAAATTTTGTATTTTCTTACTCATTATTTTACTTTCCCAGTTGTCATCTTCACACACATAATACTTTCTTGGATATGAGGGGAGTGGATGTATAGGGAGACGTAGAGGAAAAGAGACAACAGGTTTCTGAACAAATCAAAGAGAGGGCTAGAAAGGATATAGAACCAGTGGCTATTTTTATCAAGAGAAATGTGAAGTTGACAGATCAAAGGTAACCTCCAAAGGGAGGTTTGTAATCCTTTCTTCTTATGGATTTTAAAGTAAAAGGTAGACATGCCTCTCTTGGACAGTTTGTCTGCATTTATTAAGCATATGCTTTGTGTCAAGCACTATCCTAAGTGCTGGAAATAGACCAAAATAATAATGTCCTTACCTTCAAGAAACTTATGTTCTCTAGGGGGAAATTACATGTATTCAAGTAAATATTAAAGATATATGAAACATTTTTGGTGGGTCTGCTAGGTGGCACCATAGTTCATAAAAGTATTGGTCCTGGAGTTAGGAAGACTCATCTTCCTGAGTTCAAATCTGGACTCAGACACTTATTAGCTGTGTGACCGCTGGGCAAATCACTCAACCCCATTTGCCTCAGTTTCCTCATTTGTCAAACGAGCTGGAAAAGAAAGTGGCAAACCAGTCCGGTATCTTTGACAAGAAAACCCCAAATGGGGTCATGAAGAATCCAACGTAACTGAAAAAAATGACTGAAATATTTTTGGTAGGGGAGCCTTAAGTATGGAGGGAGTACTTGAGCTGAATTTCAAAGGCATCTAGAATTTGCTAAAGATAGAGAAGAGATGCCAGGGATACTGGATATAGACTCTCTGTTTTAGGCTTCAACCGAGAGAGCAAAGATGCACGGGTTTCTTGGAGATACATGCATCCAAGGTATTTGTTATGGATGATAATTACCATCTGAATGTTACTAGCAAATGTTAAGATAGCAAAAAAAAAAAAATACGACCTTAGAAAACACTTCTAGGCAGTCAGATGGCTCAGGTACCTGAGTACTGGACTTGGAACAGGACTTTTGTTTAGTCGTTTTGGTCATATCTGACTTTCTGTAACCCTGTTTGAGGTTTTCTTCACAAAGACACTGGAGTGGTTTGCCATTTCTTTCTCCAGCTCATTTTACAGATGAGGAAACTGAGGCAAACTGGTTTAAGTGACTTGCCCAGGGTCATATGACTATTGTCTGAAATGGGTTGTGAATTCAGGAAAATGAGTCTTCCTAACTCCAGGCCAGTGCTCTATCCACTCTTCCACTAGAACCAGGGCTGTCTGTGTTCAAATCCTGACTCAAAACACTTCCTAGTTGTGTGACCCTAGTTGTGTGTTGCAAGTCACAAGCTCTCCTAGTCTCAGTAAAATGGGGATGGTAATAGCCCCTACACAACAAGGTTGTTGTGAGAATCAATGAGATGACATTTATAAAGTGCTTTGTAAATAATAATGCACTATAGAAATACTGGCAGTTATTATTCTAGGCCTGGGGGTCAGCCTGTGCAAAGGCTATGAGGGGGGAGAAGGGACCTTGAGAACAATCAGCATGTGTAAATAGCCTGGAAGTGGGGGAGGCTGGAGCCAGATTGTCAAAGGCTTAAATAGAATTATCAAAGCTAATGTGATAGAAAAACTTGCTAACAGCCTTACCATAGACTAATATTAAAGGCTAGGCTGTTTTTTGAAAAAAACACATATTTAATTTTCTTCTAATCAAGGACATGAAACCGATGGTCCATAGAAGTCTACATATTTATTTGTTTTTGTGGTTCGGTAAAGACTTCAGTAAGTAAAGGATTTTACATTCATTTTCTTGCTACAAAGGACTTATTTTTTTCATTATTCTTGGCCATTTTCCAAATGTTCAGCCAAATTCTGAACATTCCAATAGAACAGAGGTGTCAAACACAGGGCCTAATGTAATCCACAACACTCCCAGGGCAGCCCAAACCAAATTAAAATGTAATTGGAAAATATTTAACAAAATAAATAAAATACAATAGAACACAGATAATGTATGGTTTTCTAAATCAGTGTGCAGCCTTCTGGGATCCATTTTTTTTAGGGATGGTTATTCCATTTCTATTTGAGTTTGACTCCATTGAAGTAAAATATAAGCTACTGAAGGGCGGATACTTGCTGTGTTTGTCTTTATATCCCTAAGATGGAGCATATTTCCTGTCTCAAAGCTTAGTAACCACTTATTGAATACGATTTTTTCTTTAGTGACCAAATTACTCCCTGGGTCTAAGGATCATAGGCTTAGAGCGGTAAAGGGACCTTAGACATCACCTACTGAGTTCAAGACCAACATTTTATAGGCCAGGGAAGGGACCCAATGAGGTCAAGGGTCAATTAATTTGTTCAAGTTAACACTGGTAGTTTAATGGAGTGATTTGAACCCAGGACCTCCAACCACAAATCCAGTGCTCTTATCACAGAGCCAAGGCAGTAAGCCTTACTTGATTTTCCATGGACCTTTTAGGCCCCTTGGATGTCATCTAGATTCTAGTACGATAGTACAAAATGAAGTCAGTAACTTACTAAGGTGTGTGTGTGTGTGTGTGTGTGTGTGAAAGAGAGAGACAGAGAGGTGGGGGAGAGAGAGATTTGCAAGCGGGGGAGAGGCAATTGGGAGATGGGCTGTCATGTACAAAGAGCCCCAGAATTGGTTATTGCCACAGCTGACTGGAATTTACTGTAGGATTTGGGGGAGAGGCCAGGTCTCCCCCTTCTTTCTCCCTGTATCACTAGATGACTGAGCCATCAATCAGAGTTGGTCCAGGCCATGGTGCTGTATTTGACTATTAGCAACTGTTGCTGGCTGAAATGATGTTGATTGACAGCTCAGTCAGCCAGTGATAGCAGTACGGGAGTGCTACAGGCGTCTGACTGCATTCTCATCTGCTCCATTAATTTCACACTAAGGGGAAGTCTCACAGAGCAGGCTGAGCGTGCAAGGTATATTTTGCTGCCCTGGAAACAACCTCAAGGTGGACACTAATGAATCTTCCCAGTACTGGCTAATGTCTCCTTTCCCACATCCTAAGTGAAGGGGTAGGGAGGGCAATAGCACTTTCAGCTGATTCTTGGGTATCCCTGAATGAGATAATGGCCCCAAATGCCCCTATGGGGTCTTTGGCCCTGCTATGAACT
Source organism: Phalanger gymnotis (assembly GCA_028646595.1). NCBI lineage: Eukaryota > Metazoa > Chordata > Mammalia > Diprotodontia > Phalangeridae > Phalanger > Phalanger gymnotis. The sequence continues at coordinate 51,668,251 of CM053623.1, read as the reverse complement.
CTGTTGGTCTGCTTATCCTGGGAAAAATCTGCCTCATATTTTCACAACACCAAGTCCTTTCCGCTGGGTATTGGCTACATTATTTTTAGATGTGTCAGTCTCCTGGGGAGCCCACCTCTCTTTGCTAATACCTCTTCTAACCTCCCATCTGTTAATTTTTCATGCATGTCATGTCAAGAGCTGCTGCCAATTTTTTTCAGTCAATCCAGGATAAATGCAGAAATCTCAAGAACTTGTACCATGGCTGAACTCTCCTCAGCTTCTGGAAAGGAAAATGTCTATGTGGTGTGACTTTTTCCATTGTGTAGTCCAGTTTTGTACTTCAGGAATGAGGAATGTTAAAATACACACACACACACACACACAGACACACACACACATTTCAACTGCCCGTCTTTGCCTCTTGGTAGAATGTCTCTCCCCCTCAGGTGGGTCTTCATTAATAATGTGGGATAAGATATTGATCATGCTTAGGAGGGGGGTTCACAAAGGGGAGGGTCCCTACTCCAGTGGAGACCTGGCCATCTTGTCATTAGCAAAGGACAAAGAGCCTTTCCAAAAATTGTTGAACGGAGTCTGTGACGTCTCTGTTGTCACTTACCTATTGCCTTTCAGAACTGAGAGAATTCTAGACCAGGTGTTTATGAGCCCAGATAGATGGCACCTCAGCCCTCAGGTTTCTGCTGTCACCAGAAGCTAGCAGGTGCAGTTTATTTGGGAGTGATGACTGAACAGTCTGTCTACTTTCTGAATTCGTAAGGAGAATCCGGCGATAACGTCTCTAAGGACTCTGGGTCCTTAAAAGTTTATAAATGAAAGATAAACAATTTATTAACAAATTACAAAATAAAACATAATTTAATTTCTCTTAAAAACAGGGGTAGCAAGTGGCTCTATACAGATCATTAATGATTTCATTGTATCAGGCAAGAACCTGAGTTCCCAAGCAAATTGTCCAAAGTCCCAGGAAAAGAATAAAATTTGCTATATTTGATGAAATAAATAATAATAGATTACCATTTATTCTAGATTCTCCTCCTCTCTCTCCTGCATACTATAGCTAGAATAATTTTCCATGGGCTAGTTATGAGGGCTTCAGTTCCAAAACTTCCAAATGGCCTAAATTCTAATCTCCTTGGTCTGACACTAAAGGCGTGGTACAATTTCACTCTGGTCTCTCTTTCCAACCTTATCCCTTGTCTCGGGAAGCAATATGGTACAGTGAAAAGAACACTGTCTCTGAAGTCTTAGAGGAGAAGGGAATTTATTGATTTATAATTATCAACCAACTTCTTAAATATCATTCATTCATTCATTTCTCTGTCCACTTATTCATTATCCACCTATCTGTCTATCTGTTTGTTTGTCAGTTTATTTATCATAATATAAGTCAGAGAGCCAGTCAGAAGTGATACCTCCTCCGATTACCTCCTACTGGTGTTGCATTGGGGAAATCGTTTAATTTTCTGAAGACTTATTTTCCTTCTTTGCAAAATGTGGTCTAGAAATAGGGATCCTCTGAGATGTCTTCCAAATCAAGGATCTAGAATTCTAAGATCTCCTTTTAAAGTGGTCTATTTTCTAATTCAGGGGTGGGAAATCTAATCAAAAATTTAATCAAACTGAATTCATTCACTTTTTCCTGGACTTACCCATTTCTTTACCACCTCCTTGCCTTTGCTCAACCCATGCTGTATGCCTCGTACGCCCTTCCCAAACCTCCTCGGGGGCCATATTCTCATTAAAGCCTTCCCTCATTTCCCACTCAGAAAATTTCTCTCACTCACAACCCTTTCTCTGTACCTCTCCTATGTGCTTTCTGCTTTCTACAATATTGTAATTATCTGCATCCCTGGCTTGTCTCCCCTTCAAGAAGAGACTTCACCTCTCCTCCACTATCTACCTACTGAGATCCTGTCTCTTCTTTGAGGCCTGATTCAAATGCCACTTCCTCTGAGAAGCTGTCCTTGATTTTTCCTTGCACTTCACAGGGCCTTCTGCATCACTCTGATGAGAAAACCATGTGACCTATGGGAAAGAACATTGGATTTAGTGTCTAAGGCTCTGGATGTCACTAGTTCTTTGTGTGATTTTGATAAAGTCACTTAACATCTCTGTGCCTCAATTTCTCCATCTAATGAGGGGATGGGACTAGGTGATCTCTAAGGTGTCTTTCGGCCCCAGATCATGTGGTACTTATCCCATATTACTGGGAATTTGTCCCTGTTCATGAGCCCATGAACTCTATCAGAGCTGTGGCCATATCTTAATCATCTTTGCATCCCCAGTGCATAGAAGAGTACTTCGCACATTGCAGACTTTAGTATGTTTTAGGATCATAGGTGTTAAACTCATAGTGACCAACATTCCCTAGTAGAGGAAATTAGATCAAAATATCATTAGGAAACATTTAAAAAAAGAAATAAAAATACAATACAACATAGATGATGTTAATTTATGGTTTCTAAGTCAATACATGGCCTACACAGTTCCATTTCTATTTGAGTTCGACACTATTGGGTTAGCTGAATTCAATTCAATGATGTTACCCCTCACAAACGGCCACCAGCAGCTGTGGCATGGAACAGCTGGAGATAGCCAAATGCCATGGAGAGTGAAAAGAAGACACGGGACAGGTGGAAAAGTATAGCGCAACTCTGTTTATTGAACTGAGGGAAAGGGCTTATATACTTTTTAGGCAAGCAGATAAACAAGTTGTCATGTGAAACATTACATGACTTCCTCATGCTTTGTTCCCTTTTGCTGCAACAATATTGTATTAATAGCCCACAGAGGGTATTTAGCACATGTGTGTCGAGGGGCTTTGGAGAGCCCATATTGGGCGGCTGGAAAGCAGGGACTAGCGTGAGCTCCCCGCCAAGTCCCTCCAAAAACCTATAAAAAATGGCTCTGAACCAATTCTAGAACTGCAGAACCCACAAAATGGCATAGGGAAGCAGGGCTGTAGCCCAGGACAGCCTGGATGGTCTCTGGGTAAGGTCTATCCCGCGTGGAGGCGAGCGGAGCGGAGGGACCGACCAGACCGGGAGCCTGGCGGAATATGCCCTTGTGCCCTGAATCAGTGAGCTGTGGCGGTTACCAGACTTCTCAACCCACAAACACCAAGGACAACAGAGTAGGTTAGTGGGAGAAGCTGCTGGGGACTGGGATAGAGTTTGTGGTTCAGCCACTACCCTGGGGGCAGCGCAGGTGGGGAAGCTACAGAACTACGGCTGCGGTTGCTTCTGGCCCCAGGCCCACCTGGTGGGAGAAATTAAGTGGCAGATCAGAGCAGGAGTGAAGAGCCTGCTGAAGATCTAAGTCCAGTCAGGGTTGGGGGCTCTTGGGAAGGAGGAGTGCTGGTGTGGCAGAGCTGGCGTATCCCCCCCAGGCTTGGAACATAGAACTCTTTGGTCTACAAGCAGTCATATCCCGCTGAAAAACTCAAGGGTCAAGTGAGTTGGCTGGGAACATGGCTAGGCAGTGAAAACACACCCAGATTCAGTCTCAGACTCTGGAATCCTTCTTTGGTGACAAAGAAGACCAAAACACACAGCCAGAAGAAGTCAACAAAGTCAAAGAGCCTACAACAAAAGCCTCCAAGAAAAACATGAACTGGTCTCAGGGCATGGAAGAGCTCAAAAAGGATTTGGAAAAGCAAGTTAGAGAAGTAGAGGAAAAAGTGGAAAGAGAAATGAGAAGGATGCGAGAAAACCATGAAAAACAAGTCAATGACTTGCTAAAGGAGACCCAAAAATATACTGGAGAGCCCATATCCTGAGTTATCAGCCCAAGTGCAAGAACAGACTTCAGTGAAAACCTGGCACAGACTTTATCAGAGCTGCCCCTCTACAACGAACCAGCCTAAGACTCTAATTATGCCTCAGTGGTCTCTAGGGTCAAAATATGAGTTAACTGGTGTTGGTTGTGCACGCTGGTGCCAAAGTATTTCTCTTAGCTAATGCATCCTTAAAAGAACTAATTATAAAATGCAATGCTTCTTAGTTAAAATTGGTCTAGAGATACTGTTTCCTTCATGTTAGGTGCCCACTCTCCCTGCGGCCTTAGTCAGAATGTCCACTAAAACTCACAGAATGGTACAGGATTCTCAGATTTCCAGAATTCTCCAGAATCCTTATGGCTTTTCATGAGCCTTGATTTTCTTACATACAGAGACATGACTTTGAAGCATCCATAATTCATCCCTCCTCACTCTAGCCTCTTGGAATTCCTAATTCCATTGAAGTCTTATTTTGCCTTTACAGGACTCAGAATGCCAGGAGGCATTTGCTCTGGGTTCAAGGTCTAAAGACCCGAGTCTTGGTTTTGTTCTTTACTCATTGCGTGACCTTGAGAGGGTCTCTTCACCTCTCCATTCTTATTAGAATGTGAGTTCCTTGAGAGCATGGACTTTCTTGCTTTTCCTTTTTGTATCCCTAGGGCTGAGTGCAATGCTTTGTATACAAAAAGCACTTAATAAATATTTTTATTTTCTTCCTTCCTTCCTTCCTTCCTTCCTTCCTTCCTTCCTTCCTTCCTTCCTTCCTTCCTTCCTTCCTTCTTTCTTCCTTCCTTCCTTCCACTGTTGCCTCGTTGGTAAGATGTAGGGGTTGGAAGAGATGAACTCTAAGTTCCCTTCCAGCTCTAAGCCTGTGACCCTATGATCTTATGTTATGCAAAACAAAACTTGCCTTGTTTAATAAGTAATCACATATTTACAAAATACAGTGCTCCATAGCAGACACCCAGACTTAAATTTTTGCCACATGAGAAAAAGATGCTTGGAATGCTCTCTTTCCATCTTTTGGAATCCTTAGCTTCCCCCAAGACTCATCTAAGGAGCCCCCTTCCCCTCCTACACACCCTTCTGGTTATTAGCATTCTCTATGTTCTCAAATAATCTGTTTACTTTTCTGTTTACATGCTTTATTCCCTAGGTAAATGTCAGGGTGGGAAGGGACTATTTTTCATTTTAAAAACTATCTCCAATTCCTTGCATATTTCTTTGTATTTCACTTGTGTGGGGGAGGGAAGACTTCATCTGTGAAGCAATTCATCTGTAGCTTAGAATGTTCAAGAATCGACGGGGGGGGGCACTAAGAGATTATGTGACTTGCCCAAGGTCACACAGCTTAGCAAGTGTCAGAGGCAGGATCATAGAATCACAGATTCAGAGCTGGAAGGGACTTTGAAGTTCTCACATGTAGAACGGAGCAGAGCCGTATTGAACCCGAGTCCTCAGATTCCAGATCCAATGTGCTTTCCAAGGTACCATGTGTTTTCTCTGTCCTTGATCTCTCTGTTGCATTTCACGCTGTTGGAGGGGGCACTCTGTTGCCTAATGGGCACCCTCTCCTTTCTAGATTTCCTAGACATTACTCTGTCCAGGTTCGCCTACCCATCTGACTGTTTTTTTCTCAGTTCTCTTTCACTGGCTCATTATCTAGCTCATGCACCATAACAATGGATGTTTCCAAGGCTCTATCCTAGGCTTTCTCCTCTTCTCTTGGTGACCTTGTAAGGATTCATGGATTTAATTATCATTTCTGTGAAGACAACTCACAGATCTAGACTGTTTCTCTTGTAAGTTTTAATCCTGCACCATTAAGTGTCCATTTCAAATTGGAAATATCTCAAATTCAACATGTCCCAAACAGAACCCATTATTTTTCACCCCCCCAACCCAACACCACCTCTGCCAAGTGTTCTTATTTCTCTAGAAGGCAGCATCATTCTTTTAGGTTCCTAGTTTCTCAACATTAGCATTAGATTCTTTACTCTCCCTTACCTTGCATATCCAATGAATGGCCAGATCTTAGTGTTTCTACCTGTACAACTATCTTTTACATTTTAGCCCCTTTCTTTGCCCACACAGCTAGTGCATTAGTTCAGACACTCATCACCAAGTGGCCTCTTAATCGGTCTTCCTGCTTCAAGTCTCAATCCTCAATGGGTCTGGCAAAGTGATTTGCCTTAAGCACAGATCTGAACAAGTTACTCCCCTACCCAGTAAACTCCAGTGGCTCCTCATTACCTCTAGGGTCAGATACAAACTGCTCTGACTTTTTAAGCTCTTTAGAATCTGCCCCCAACCCATCTTGCCAGTCTCATTATACATTACTATCCTTTCTGTGTTCTATAACCTTGCCATACCCTCCTTCTTTCTGTTCCTCACATTCCCCATCTCCTCTCTATGTCTTTGACTGGACATTTTCCATGCCTAAAATAAACTCCCTTCTATCTTCTGCTTCTAGCTTCCGATATAATCCCTCTCTTCCTTCAAAACTTTGCTCAAACACAACCTTCTGCACAGAGCTTTTCTAAAGCCCTTAACCACTAAAAACCTCTCTCCCACCTTGTATATACCTACTTTGTATTTATTTTATATGTTTTCATGTAGATTTCCATTCTTTCCCCTGAGAAAGAATGCAATCCCCTTAAGAGTAGGCCATTCTTTCTTTTTTTCTTCCTTCCTTCCTTCCTTCCTTCCTTCCTTCCTTTCCCCCCCAGAACCTAACACAGTAAGTGGCACACAGTAGGTGCATACTAAGTGCTCATTACTTGCTTGATTAAATCCAGATCTTCAGTCTAAATACAAGGCCAGCCCTCTATCTACCATGCCACCCTATGTCTCACATTGTACATAATGAGTGCTTAATGTTTATTCAATTGAATTTGTTGAATTGATTGAGAAACTGTTTCAGCTGGTACGTAGTATCAACTGGTACATAGCATTTGGTAATATCTGGTATTACCTCAACCTATAATACCACTGATATTAACCACTGTGGTTATGCTTAGGAAATATGGAAGTTGAACTCGTTATTAATTTTGTTTGGGGGATTAGAGAAGCCCTATTATTTCTTGCTTATTCATGGACTAATTATCTAGTTTGTGGATTTCTTTAAGTCCCTCCCCCACCTTTTCTCTCTTTTGCTTGTACACCCCTCTCTCTTTCAGAGCTGGCTGACATCTCCTCCACTAACCAGCAGGCTATGGTCCATAGAGCAGAAGAAACTCAGAGAAAGCTCTTTTGCTACTTGTCTGCTGCTGCTATAAAAGGTTTCTTGGGAGAGGAAGCTCAAATATTTGGATGAAATGAGGCTTGAGACTTTCCTTGGCTTTGAATGAGCTGCCTTTTTTCTCTGCCTTTGTCACATTATAGGAGGGAAACCAAGAAGAGTTGGCTGTTGATAGAAGCCAATAACTAGCTTTGGGCTCTGGGAGAATTTGGTTCCTTGCTTTTCATAATACTTTATATTTAAGCCATTTCAACAATATAATAAATATTCATTAAGTGCTTTCTGTGTGTCCAACTCTGTGCCAAGTCTTGGGGCTCTGACCAAGATGGTCCTCGCCCTCTTATAGTTTAATATCTAGTAAGGAAATTTGCCTTATGCCTTTTGTATCCCCAGAACTCAGCATAATGCTTGGAGTTTAATAGATGTTTGTTGATTGACCAACACATACACAACTATACTAGCAAGTAATAAATTGTAAGGGAATTAGCCTGGTGTATACACAGTACTGAGAGGCAAAAAATCATGAGCCACTTAGGGTTGGAGTTGTTGTTTGGTTGTTTCATGTTCAACTGTTCATGACCTCATTTGGAGTTTTCTTGGCAAAGACATTGGAGTGGCTTGCCATTTCCTTCTCCAGCTCATTTTATAGATGAGGAAACTGAGGCAAACAAGATTAAGTGACTTGCCCAGGGTCACATGGGTAGGAAGTGTCTGAGGCCAGATTTGAACTCAGGAAGATAAATCTTCCAGACTTCAGGTCAGGCACTTTATGCAATATAGAGCCACCTAGCTGCCCTTGTTAAGTACATGTGAGCTATGCCATATGTTTAATACTGGATGAGAACCTATTTGAGAAAGACAGGATTATTTTTCATCCCATGAACGATAGCTGTTGTGTTCAGGAAGCTTGGGTGACAGCAGATTTGTTTTATCTCCTTTGTTGGTTTGGAAATACTCTAATTCTATGACTATATGCATCTTTCTCCACTTTTAATGTGAATATAATGGTCAGTGACATTTAGAAGTCAGGAATTTGGCAGTCTTTGAATAGCTCAAGCCTTTTTCCAATGTAAAAATGTTTTGAAATGGTGAGTTTACTTGGCATAGAAAATCCAGGTACCAAATTGCACCAGCAGGAGAAAGTCTTTGTTCAGATTTCACATACACACCATTTCCCCTTAGGCCTAAGGCCTGGATGCAAACCAGGAGAATTCATTTAAATCCACCAGAAGCCAAGACTGGCAAGAGGCTTGATTTCCCTGACTGCAGGGCATGGCGAACATAGATGGGGGAGAGTCTTTGAATCCATTAAATCTGGTATTTTAAAATGTGAAACGGAAAATTCAGGGCTAGGTTCACCCACTGCCCCTTGGAAAAATGTGTAACCAGCTCAAAATTTCCTTCCTTGAAGGAGAGGAATCATGAACTGTCAAGAGTGAGGCAGTTTCATCTATTACCTGTATCAGTTTGCTTGCCATCTTGGGAAGGGGAGGGAGGGAGAAAAATTTGGAATTCAAAATCTTATAAAAAATGAATATTGAAAATTGCCTTTACATGCAATTGGAAAAAATAAAATACCATTAAAAAAAGACTGATGCAATGTACATTTTGTTTACAGAGTTTTGATCATTCATGAAATAGTTGATTCCAAGTTTATCCAATCAAGTTTATCCCAAGTCTATCCACCAATCACTCAATAAAAATTTATTAAATGCCTACTATGTGCCAGGCACATAACAGGTGTTAGATACTGGGGATACAAGCACAAAGAATGAAGCAATCTCTTCATAAGGAGCTTATATTCTAATGGCGTCAATAAGTACACATATAAATATATACTGGATAAATTTACTGGATAAATAATAATATATATAATATATGTAATAAATAAATATACTGGATAAATATATACTGGATAATTTTAAAGAGAATAAATATAAAGTAGATTGGGAGGGAGGACATTAGTAGTTGAGGAGCTCAGGAAAGGCTTTCATACAGAAGATGGCATTTGAGCAGCCCCTTAAAAGAAGAAAGAGACTCTGTGAGGTGGTGGCAAGGAGAAGCTACATTCCAGGGATAGTCAATGGTCAGTGTAAAGGCCTGGAGTGAGAAATTGAACATCATGTGTGAGGAAGAGAGAGAAAGCTGGTTTGGCGCATTCATAGAGAGAATAAGGAAGAGTAATGTCTATCGAGTCTGGAAAGATAGATTGGGGTCAAGTTGCACAGGATTCTAACTACTAAACAGAGGAATTTATATTTTATCCAAGAAGTAAGAGGAAGCCATTGGAGTTAATTGAAGACAGGATTCACATGGTCAGATATGAGCTTAAAGAATGTTACTTTGGTAGAAATGTGTAGGATGGACCGAATGGGAAGGAGGTCAATTAGGAGACTGGTGTGATAAGCCTGGTGAGAGATGATGAGTACCTGAAATAAGGTGGCAGCTGTGTGAATGGAGACAAGAAGCTGAATGAGAGCAGTATTGGGGAGGTCTTTTAAAAATAGCAAGATTTGACAACTGATTGGATATGTGGCATGAGGGGGAGAGAGGAGTCCTGGATAATGCCAACGTTATAAAGACTGGAAAGATGGCAGCGTCTTCCCCAGGTGAGAAGTCTGGAAGAGGGGAGGATTTGGAAGGAAAGATAATGAGTTCCATTTCAGACATATTGAGTTAGTTATATCTCAGGGACATCCATTTTGAAATGTCCAATAAACAGTGGGTGATGTGGAACTGAGGCTTGGGGCTGCATAGATCTTTCTCTCCTTACATAAATATATGTATATATGTGTGTAAGTTTAAGTGTATGTATATATACATATATACGTGTATATATCCTTATATACAAAGAGATGATATGATAGCTTCAGTTCCATAGCATTACAGAATTTCAAAGTTCTTCAGGCCCTCAGAAACTATTTAGGTTAACTCATGCCTGAGCAAGCACCTCCTCTACAACACATTTGATACCTAGTCTTTTTAAAAAATTTATCTCCAACGATAGTTAATCCAGTACCCTCTGAGGAAGCCCACTTCATTTTTGATTGTTAGGAGATACTCCCTTACATCCAGCCTGAATCTGCCTTTTCAAACCATTCCCATTCTGCTCAGAGTTCTGTCCCTTGGGTCCAAGTAGGAGTCTGATGCCTTTGCCCCATGGCAGCCTTTCAAAGAAAGGAAGACAGCTACTTTGCCTCTTCTAAGACTTCTTCCACTGCTCACACTGAACAAAGTGCCTGGCCCATATTGTACTTAATAAATGCTTTGTGTGTCTGTCTTCATGCTAAGCCTCCCAAGTTTCTTTGGCACAGTTTCAAGACCCTTCACCATCCCAATTACTCTCCTTTGGATAATCACTGGCTTTCTTAAAATCCTCCTAGAAGGCAAAGCTTTAAAAAAAAGAAACTGTCAGGGCCTCCTTGCAGGAACCAAAAAGATTGAAACCTTCAAATGATGACATCTCACCAACTTCAGTCATCCTGGGACTAACACCTCCAAAGCAGGATTGGAAAGGGCTAAGGAAGGAATGTCACCAGGCTCGTCACCAGGGAGCCTTCAGTTAACAATCTCCAGACTAGGGCAGCAAAGAACACATCACGGGCTAGTATTCCTGGGGTTATGCTTCAAGGAATCTTGGATAGCTTGAGTTGTGAAAGCTGGATCAATTCTAAAGGCCTAGTATCTCCAAGGGCCATGGCCACTGGATGAGAGCCACTCAGATGTCTTATAGGGAGGGGGGAGTCCTGCTCAGTTTGGGCTGAGTGAGTTCCTCACCTGTGAGGTTGCTAGTAATCAAGTGGGAAAGTTGAAGTTCTTAGCCTAGAATGTTTCATGTATAGAAGTTTTCAGATATGGGGGTTCCAGAAAAGGGGCCAGGGCAGATGGGAGGGGGATGTTATAGGAGAAGGAATGTAACCAGGGAACAGACAACTTATTGGGCAGACAAAGAGCAGGCCAGGCAAACCAGCAGTCTTTCTGATCTATAATGGAAGCTTAAAGTTTAATTTTAATATGGAAGTATGTTTTACGTGATTGCACATGTGTAACCTATATCAGATTGCTTACTGTTTCAGGGAGGGGGAAGGGAAAGAAAGCAAGGATAGAATTTGGAACTCAAACCTTAAAAAATGTTAAGTTTTTTTATATGTAAATTGGGGGAAAATAAAATACTATTTAAAGAAAGCTTAATTTGTTTTAAGCTTCTTTGTATCTGCCATAATACCTAGCTCAGAACCATGCACATGGTTCTTTAAAAAATAGCCACCATTTTATGGTGGCATAATGGATAGATCATTAGACTTGGAGTCAGGAAGACCTGAATTCAAATTCTGCTTCACATGCTTACTCGCTACGTGACCCTAGGCAAGTCACTTTACCTTGTTTGGTCTCAGTTTGCCCATTTGCAAAATGAGGCTAATAATAGCATCTATCTCAAAAAATTCTTTTGAGAATCAAATGAGGTAATATGTAAAAAGTGAGATAATATGGAAATCTTTAAGTACTATAAAATAGGAGTTAACCATTATTAACAACCAATATCTACTGATCTGATTTGGATTTCGGAAAGTTGGTCACACTTATAAATGTTTCCTAGCTACGTGGTAAGAGTGAGGGATGCCTAATGGGTAGGTATCTCTAAACAATGGTAGACGTACTCTATTGGTACCCATTCGGTGGCAAAGTTTCTAGGGAAAGGCCCCTAGAATGTTGGATAAATCTCTTATAGAAAGATTAAGAGACAACAAATAAAGATCATACTGGAGGAAGAACGGATGGGCTATGAGCTGCACCACTACAGAGAACTACCCACATTAGGGAGATCCAAAGACCTTTGAAATGTAGAAGTCAGGATTACATCATAATTAAATAGGCACCAGTTGTAAATGATCATTTAACTTTACCAGCTTATAATTCTACCAGAGCATATTCCTATGGGTATCAGTTCCACCAGCAGACTGGATGCAAGGCAGCAACTTCGGTAACTGTGTAAAAATCGGATTTATAATTTAATTCCGTGCTTGGAGCAAAGGGATGAATGGCTCAGTGTCATGCTTTGCACTAAGACATTTCAGGTTATGTTGTTACTTTACTTTCTACCAATCCTTGTAGTGGTGGGGAGAGAAAGGGGGGAATCCATTAACTTTCTTTTATGATAGCTGTCAGCAGCATACTGGGGAGGGAAGCATATTTTTGCCATTTCAAGGTCTGAGAATCCAAAATCAAAAGTAACAACTTAGGAGTTCTGTCAGAAGAACTAACTGCTTCCTTTCCCTCGTTAAAAAAAATCCCTATCTACATCAATCTGTGTTTATTTTTCTTCTGCTTTTTAATTTGCTTAATGGACTTCAGCTGAAGGCTTTCCTCACCGTCAGAAGAAAATAAACTCTAGTAAATCCCTAGGGACTTAATAGTCTCCATTCATCCCTTCTTTGGCTTACTTTGTCTGACTTTCATCTTTGTTCCTGAAGAAACATGGGTTGCGAGAGATCACCAGTTCTTAACCAACCCCCAGCATTAATGGACTGCTTTCCCTCCTTTTCCTCTTTCTACCATCAAAAAACAACTCCAGGCATGGAATTTGGAAAGTCAGGCTGGAAAATATCCTCAGCCTATGGATGGTGTTCTCAAGGTGATGGGAGACCAAGGTCACGGTGGGTAGAGCACCGGGGCCTAGAGTCAGAAAGACTCGAGTTCAAATCCAGCCCCAGATACTCTAGCTGTGTGATCCTGGGCAAGTTAATCTCTCTCTGTTTGCCTCAGTTTCCTTAACTGTAAAATGGGGATAAGAATAGCATCTACTTCTCAGAATTGTTTTGAGGATCAAAAGAGAGATATCTGCGAAGCACTCAACATAGTACCAAGTAGCTGGTGCTAGGTAAATGTTAGCTATATCGACAGCACCATCATTATTGTTATCATTATTAATTTTCCTGCTGCAAAACAAAGTGCTGATGGAGTAGTAGAAGGAGTCTGCTCAGGATTGCCCTGCTTGCACATTTGTATTCTGTGAGATTTCTCATCCTCCCTGTGGGGCATGAGGTTTGTTGCAGCAATGATGAAAAGTGTTTGTAAACCAAATGATAACCCAAAATGGCTTTCATCCACCTGCCCCAGCTCCCATCACCGACTCGAATGGAGTATCTCTTGGGGATAAAGCATTAAATTAGGCTCCTGGGGGCACAGAGATTCCAACACAAACAAATGAATGCCTCGAACAAAATCATTTTTATGGAGAAATAAGCTTATCTGCTGGCATAAGTAAATTTGAGGGTCTTGGGATCCAAACAACATATACAAATATGTAGATTTAGATATATTTGTTTCTATATTAAAATTGTATGATACATACACATACTCGGGGTAGCTAGGTGGCACAGTAGATAGAGCGCTGGGCCCGGATTCAGGAAAACTCATTTTCCTGAGTTCAAATCTGTCCCCAGACACTTAATAGCTGTGCGGACCGTGAACAAGTCATTTAATCCTGTTTGCCTCAGTTTCCTCATTGTAAAATGAGTTGGAGAAGGAAATGTAAATAACTCCAGTATCTTTGCCAAGAAAACCCCAAATGGGGTCATCAAGAGTCAGACAAGGTTGAAAAACGACTCAACAACAAAACACACACACTTATCTACATTCTTGTAGTAGTGACCAAAATAGATGAATCCAGGTGTTAGTTCTAGCCCTATCTAATCCTAAACTAGAGCCTCGTGCCCCTGATACTTCTTTTGCTTCTCCACCTGCTCCTGTCTTACGGAGCTCGGCCAGGGTACACGGTTGATAAGTGTCATCGTAGGATTTGAACCCAGGTTTTTCTGACTCTACGGCCATCACTGTTTCCACTCCAATTTACTGCCTGCCTAAGGTATTAATAAAGTGGAAAGTTCAGAATAAAAAGCATTCTAGAAGGGGAAGGGATCAAGAGATGCTTCTTGGAAGAGGTGGCCTTTGAGGTGTCTTGAAGGACAAGGAGGATCTTAACAGAGAGAAATAGTGAGAGGTCATTCCAGGCAGAGGGAACATGGTGGGGATTGTTAAGAGATAGAGTTGAGAGGAAAGGAAAGTTTGGGGGAGTAACAGAAGACCAATTTGGATGAGGTAGCACCACTTGATGGAAACTCATAATGGCCAAGTTAAAAGGTTTGGAATTAACCCAATCGATATGAACAGGGTGATAAAAGTGGGAACAGAGGGGAAGTGATGAAATCAAAAGTTATTTGAAAATCAACATGTCTGAAAGTTTACATTTGGAAAGTACAGGAGAGGAGGGAGTCAAAAGTGCTCCAAGTTTTCCTACCTGGGACTAGAAGAATGGTGCCGCTGCTGAGAAAAATGGGAACATTGGAGAGGGCAGCCACATTGAGGGAAAAGATCATGTTTTTACACAAATTAAGTTGGAGCTAATGTCAGGAATCCAAAAAGAGATTGCTAGAAGTGTAGGACGAGAGTTAGAGAGAGGTCAGGCCTGGAAATGTAAATTTAGGAATTATCAGTAAGGTGGTAATCACTGAAACCTACCAAGCAAATTGTATTTTCTACAAGCTCTCTCTCTTCCTCTCTCCCTCCCTCCCTCTTTCCCTCTCTCTCCCTCCCTCTCTGCCCTCTCTGTCTCTCTTCCTCACACCAAGATTTGGCAATGCTGTATTTTCTCTAGGTCTACATTTGATCTTTGGACCAAATGACATAATGAAGGCAAAATGCTTTGTAAACCTTAATGTGCTATAGAAATATGAGGTGGTGGTGGTAGTGGTAGTAGTAGCTGTAGTAACAGTAATAGTAGTTGTAGTAGTAATAGTAGTAGTAGTGGTGGTGGTAGTTGTTGCTTGTCAGCAGTAGGTGGTAGTAGTAGTTGTGGTGGTAATAGTAGTAGTTGTTTGTCAGAGGTAGTGGTAGTGATGGTAGTAGTTGTTTGTCAGTAGTAGTAGTACTAGTATTGATAGTGGTAGTAGTAGTAGTGGTGGTGGTGGTGGTGGTGGTGGTAGTAGTGGTAGTAGTAGTAGTAGATAGTACAAGGACTGGGCAGTCCTGGAGGTCATACCACCCCCTCCCACCCACCCTGCCCTCCATTTTCTAAGTCACAAGTCCAGTGTTCTAACCACGGCACTATCCTATGACCAAAGATGTGGATGTTAATAGACACAGAATTTTGAAAACTAGCATGAGTGTAACAGAAGGCCCATGTAGGGAAGGCAGTGTGCCATAACATCAAGAAGTTCACATCCTGATGCTGACTCCACATTGCCCCCTCGAGCCTCATGTATAAAATGGAGATATTAATACTTACCCTGCTTACCCCACAGAGTAGTTATAAAGAAAATGCTTTGTAAACCTTAGGGTGCTGTGTAAATAGGAATCATGATAATGAGAAATATGTTGTGGTCGAGTCATTTCAGTTGTGTCCAACTTCTCAGGGCCCCGTTTGGAGTTTTCTTGGCAAAGATACTGCAGTGGTTTTCCTTCTCCAGCTCATTTTACAAATGAGGAAATAGAGGCAAATGAGGTTAAGTGCCTTTCCCAGGGTCACCCAGCTAGTAAGCGTCTAAGGCCAAATTTGAACTTGGGTCTTCCTGATTCCAGGGGCATTCTATCCATTGCACCATCTACCTGCCCCTATGATGATAATAGATTTTATTTGATTGTATTATAAATTATATTATAATGAAAATAGATTGCATTGTATTTCAATATTTGCAAAGAGGCTTATGCAAGTTATTTCTGCTTGATTTTCACAACAACCCTCTGAAGTAGGTCCTATTATTATCCCCATCTTACAGATGAGGAAACTGAGGCTGGGAGAGGTTAATTAACTCACCGATGGTTATAGAGTTAGTAAGCATGAGAAGGAGGATTTGGACTCAGTATAGATGGCATTAAAAGACATCCATATTAATACTGTACCATATGATGGTATCCGAAGACAAAGCTGGAGAGGCAGGTGGGGGTATGGCTATGGAAAAGTTTGAACGCCATTGTAAGGAGTTTTATCATAATTCTGAGGACAATGGAAAACCTTTGAAAAGTTGTTTTCCTTTTTGGGGGGGGGGTGCACAGTGCTGAATGCAAAACAGTGTTTTCAGAGTTTCCTCTGACTGTGGTGTGTTTGCTAGATTGGAGGATGGAAGAGAATGAACACAATGGGAACCCACTAGGAGACTGTTGAAATTTTCCAGGCGGGAACACAGTACTGAGCCCCGGACTAGAATAGGGGCAGCAGAAATGAAGAAAGAACAGGTGGAAAGGATATGGAAGGGAGGGATGGTAGTGAGAGAAAGTAATCACTAATTTAAAATATCTCTATTATCAGCCCTCTTCTTATTGGCCTCGAAAGGTCTATCTCTGGGCCTTAGGCTTGACTGAATAAGACCAGATTCAGCCCAAGTCAATAAGTGTTTATTAAGCTCCTACTGTATACATTTTTTCCTGAGGAATTCCCATTCTTCCTCAAAAGTGATTCAAGCGTCCTTGCTCTTGGCTCCAGGGCTTTCTTCTTAAACCATCTTTGGGTTGTTGAGTCCTTTCAGTTGCATCCAACTCTCTGTGGCCCCATTTAGCAAAGGTACTGGAGCGGTTTGCTGTTTCCTTCTCTAGCGCATTTTACAGATGAGGAAACTGAGGCAGAGTTCAGTGACTGTTGAACCCCAATTTAGAAAACCAAACCTTCCAAACTTTTTGGTCCTTAAGGTGTCTTCTTCTCTCTAGGATCAGATTTGCCACATTGCTCTTTCCTTCTGCAGCTGCTCTACTTGGATGCCTGATTCTGACACCAATTTCCAGTTTTCCTTCTTCCTCCTGCCATAACACACTTTCTGATACAAATATGCTTTTAGTCTTTCTTTGCAATTCAATTCCATCCATTTTGTCAAACATTTTTAAAGCATTATGTGCAGAGAGTAGAGGAAATACCAAGCTTAATTATTACACAGTGCTGAAGGCACGGAACTCATTGTCATGTAGGGAGAGAAATAATATACTGGCATAGTGAACAAGAGTATAATCGTAGACTGAATGTAAGCTTTGTAAGTGTAAGAAATGGGAGGAGGAGTTTTGTTTCCACAGAACTAAAGGTGTACTTCCGCCCCTTCCCCACCCCAGCTTTAGCAGAAACCAGGCCTCAAGGTCAGTCAGGTGAGAGGTCAGAGGCTTGTATGCATGCCCACGCTTTTTGAGAAGTCACTCAGCGGAATTAGAGAGGCCAAACCGCTTGAACCAGTTCGTGTTTATCTAGGGTCTGGTGTTGGTCAAGAATCCAGGCCTACTGATTTGCATAATTTGCATATGTTAAAGAGGGAAAGTAGGGGAAGTAAAAGAATGTAGTTTAATCCTAAACTAAGACAAGGAAAATCCAATTAACTTCACTTTTGCTTCTGTATCCTTATTATCCTGCCCATATAAACTGTATAACCTAGGAAAACTATGTAAAAAAAATAAAGATTATAAACTAACCGTAACTCTAGCAGGTGTGGAAGGAATAGTTACCCCTGCTCCTGCCACTGTATCAGTGTGAGTCAGAGCTCACTGTATCATGTGAGCACCATACCCACTCTCTCAAGGAGCGTAATAAAATGCCTTCCTTTGCCCACTCTGGTCCTGAGTTCTTTGGGTGAGAGTGGGCAAATCATGTCTATCTTCTTAAGGTCAAGCGAAGGGAAGCAATGAGCAGCAGAAGCTTGTATCAGGCTTACTCCTGGATCTTGCCTTGGGGTGTTCTGTGATCCCTGCTGTTGTGTTAAGAGGGCTACCACTCTGGATTCCCTTGGGCAAACCTGTGGTCTGCACAGCCTTCTTAAGGGTATATCACTAGGGTCTTCCTTAGGGGTGTTAAGAGGGTTACCACTCTGGATTCCCTTGGGCAACCCTGTGGTCCGCACAGCCTTCTTAAGGGTACATCACTAGGGTCTTCCTTAGGGTCTGACCCCTAGGAGCCCTGTAATCCCTACTGATTAAGGGGGCTACCACTTGGCCTTTCTCTGGGAGTCCTGTGGTATGCACTGACTTCCTTAGGGATCAACACAGGGTTCTTCCTCAGGACTTTGGCCCCGCCTAGGAAGTCCAGTGATCCCCGAAACCGCATTTTCTCACAATTTGGTTCTGGCTACAGTTCTCTGGACCCTAATTTGTCCCACAATCTTCTCCGTTTTTGGAACACAGTGCTGCTGTGTCTGACTTCCTCCTGGTCTCCAAAGAGAATGGTTGTGTCTTGAACCAGAATATCCCAATATTATTTTGGCAAGGCGTTTACCTGAAAGTGTGCATTGTTCTGACCTAGAGAGACATCCCTATCTGTTCTGGTCTCATCTCTAAACCTAGGGCCCTTGGGAGTCAGTCAGGAAACTTCTTGATTTCCTTGGGGTTTTTTTGTTTGTTTTTTTGCACAGCTTCTCCACATTCCTACCTCATCATTGCCTTCTCCCACCAACCTAGGGAAAGACAAGGCAACACAAACAGACAAAGACACTATTACCATAACTTCGGAAACTAGGATAACCCAACCCTACTCTGAAAATACCCAAGACGAACCCCTCTGTCACAGGAACAACCTCATTTTCAAACTTGTACATCATGGAGTCGCTGACTAAGCTAAATCTTTTTTTTTTTTTTTTTCCAACAAGGCTTCTATCATTCAAAATGTCTTGAGAGTTCCTTCTATGGAAAGACCTTCATGGATAGGTTAGAAACCATGGGAGAAAAGCAACCTCAAGCCTTTTCTTCTCCATGAAAGATAGAAAGAACTTTTTAAATTGAGTCTATCTCACTCTGAAAAAATATTTCAGTGATGATTAAATGCCAACTGAGGCAAAGGTAGATAGGGACATTTTGATATCATTTTTTGGTACCGTTGAGGACCCGTGATTTTGTGATCATGAGAACTTCTCTCTCAGAAGCAGATAGTAACTCAAAACTTTGACTCTTAGGCCATTGATTGTTGGTCAGAGATGTTAAATGATTTGCTTATGGTCCCAACCTAGAGTCAGAAGTGGAGTTTGTAACACAAATCTTGCCATGTTCTCCCTTTTATCTTTTGGCAGGTGACTAAACCTTGAGTGAGTTTTCCATCTAATTTCTCAAGGAAAAGATGTTGATTGGTTAAAAAAAGATAGGCAGATTTCTCAGTTCTTCCTCCATGAATTTTGATACATCCTAACACAGACTCCAATTTGGCTCTGAATTCCCATACTACAAATGCCCCTTTTCAAACACTTAAAATTTTACTTGAGCTTTGCTGTTATTTCCTTGTCATTACTTCTTCTGGCATAATTTCTTGATTAATATTTCATGTTTTGTGTCTTTATTTTCTTTTCAATGGGCTGGATTTTGAACCCAAGCCAAGAGTGATATTAGTACCTAACTTACTTTGTTGGAAGCATAAAGTCAGTCTGTCTCAGGGACTTTTTACTAAGAATGCTTCAGAGCACATTCTGAAATCACTTCTGTAACTCACATAAAGGTTGGATGGATTTTACAACATTGATTTTACCCCATTTGCTCTTGCATTCTTTCCAGAGCAGAGTTAGTGAAACTGCTGGGTCCCTCTGAGATTCTCATAGGCAGCAAGGTTGACCATTCTAGGACCTTGGGTATTTACCTTCCTTTGCTGTGCCCCAGGGATAGGAGATACATGTGCATAATTTAAAATTATCTTTTAAAAAGAATACTTTCTTGGGCAGCACAGAACTAGCTGTTGCAAAACTTTGAAGCAGAGAAAGACATTCCTAATGCCTCTCCATTTCCTTCTCCCTTTTCACCACAGATCCCAGGAACTCATTCATCCCCTGGGGCCTTCCCATTAGGGTACCACACCTGGGCCCACTTTCCTCAGTTTTGTATCAGAAACTTTCATGCCCTAGATTTGACCTAACTAGCCCATACCAACAGACAAATTTTAGTAGCGGTAGGTCATATCCTCTGTTAGCTAATCTGATCGATTAATTTAACCAATTTGTACTAAGGTATTAATAATAGATAATAACTTGGCATTACCTACATACATATATACATGCATATGACTCAAGATGTATGGGTGTGTATTCAAAATGTGTCTTGACGTGTAACCTTATTAGAATGGCTAATGGTGGGAATTTCAAGTAGCAAGGCTGGCTGATGGGGATTATTTGGGGGATATAATTGAGGTGAATTCTGATACCACTTAAATCATCCCACTTGCTCTTCCTCTAAGAACACCCTTCATGACCAAAACCTGTCCTACTAAAGAGCAATTTTAGCCCAGCGCAGTCATATTTTCAGTTTGTCTGGTGACACATGGTTCTTGGTAGCAATATTTGCTGCATTCCCATCAAGTCCAACAAGGGAGGTGAGAATTTCCGTGAACAGAGGAGTCTCACTTAGTCTGACAGATTCTTGGCATTTTAAAAGCACATTAAAAAAAAACCCTTCTTTTTAGTTTCTGTAGACATTATCAAGAAATACTATTTCTCCAGCCTAAAACCCTTCCCAGGCTTTTCCCTTTAGGAAAGTAGGAAGAACAAAAGCTAGATTCTTCCTTTGAAATGGAGTAAGAGTGACAACCAAACTTAGCTCCAGTTTAGATGGGATGATTGCCTTCTTACCCACCTGGAGTGATTGGTACTGTGGCCCACCTGGGTCTTCTCTTTTGAAATTCAAGGCTAAGATAGTGATCACAGGAAGGAACCCTTAGGACTCTGGTCCAGGAAGGAACTGAGTGGTGACTATTTTGGAATGTTAACCCCAAACTGTATTTTAATATATAATGATCTTTTCCTTGTTCAAGATTCCTAAATATACTGCTTCAAATTGTCTGGGAGCAGAGGATCATGTTGGAAGACATGGAGAACTGTGCCAGTTTGGACATCCCTCTCTACAGGCTAGAAATGCTTGGATATATTAAAATAAAATTGTTTCCAATAAACTGGAACCTAAATCACAGAGTACATTATTAATGTTAATTTTTTCTTCAATAGCATTAATTCTCCAGTGTCACAGTGGAATATCCAAAGTTTCTAGGGAGAAAAATGAATAGGCAGTCATGGATGAATTAGCCCACCATGGGATCTGTGGAATTCTTAAGGGGAAGAAAAAATGGGTATCAGTAAAATTTGTCTCTTTTTGTAATCCTGACTGCTCCATTATCCTTGGCAACATTATATACATTCTCTCTCTCTCTCTCAAATACACACACACACACATATACATATATAATACATATATACATACACACATGTGTACATATATAATACATATATACATACACACACACACATATATATGTACACACACATACATTTTTTTAAAGTGAAATCTCATTACCAGAAGACATTACCATACTCTCAGCACATACTCCTCTGAAGAGGTGAGAGGTCAACACACGGGTATGAAACATTGCATGTATTTTGAGATTTCTTTTCAATGTATTGATTGGTTTGGCTGATTTTTTTGTCTCCTTCCTCTTTTCAATTTTTTTGCTCTTAAAAATATTCTTTGTTATATGAGATAGCTGTCTGGGAGGGGAGAGGGGAGGAAAAACAGGGAGAAATTTATTCAATGTAAAAGCAAAAGATACAAATAAAATGTATTGACAGAAGAAATCTTGCTAGGTATGGTTACCCACACCTGTAGCCCCTGCTGTTGGGGAGGCTGAGGCATGGGAATCACTTGAGTTTAGGAGTTCTGACCTGCAATAAGGCTAACATTGATTGGGTGTCTGAAGTAAGCCAGCATATGAGGAACACCTGGGAATGGAAGGCTACCACGCTGCTTTGGGAGACATGAAAGAGCCCACTTCAGACAAGTGGAGCAGGTTAAAGGTTCCATGCTGATCAGTACTGGTGCTGGGATGGGCATGGCTGCTGTGCTTCTAACGTTGGGCAAGGTAGGGATATTTGTCTTTTAAAAGGAGGTCCACATCCTCTGATGGTTCTCCCATCTTGCATAGAATATGGAATGAAAAATGTGTGATTTTTCAGGAGGTTCTGAGGGGCAGGCTATAGAATAGGGGTTTTTAACCTGAGATTCCCTGGACCCCTTGGGGTAGATTTCATCTGTGATTTTGGGTAAGAAAAAAATGCATCTTTTTTCAATATAACTGGTCCTCTGTGTAACTTTACATATTTTATACTTCTATGTATTTTATGCATTTAAAATGCAAATAAATACATTTATACATTTACTTAATGCATAAATGCATTTCATTTCATGCATTTATTAATTGCATTTTATGCATTCATTTATGCATTTAAAAGCATTCTTTTAAGAAGAGATCCATAGGCTTCACAAGCCTGCCAAATGGATGGAGGATCTCAAAAAAAAGTTTAGAACCCTTGCTACAGAGATCCCAGTAAGAAGGAAAGTAATTAAGTGTGGCCTAACTAGCCAGGAACAATGAGAAGGGCCTGAAAATAGTAAGACTTCTGCTCTGCTATATCATCTTTGGGTCCATATCTGTCTTCCTTACAGCCAGAGAAGCAGGCATCACCTCAGTCAGAGGTATTGGGGAAAAAAGTACCAATTATACACTTTTAATTTACATTATTATTATTATTAATTATTATTCCATCACTTTCTTAAGTCTAGGCAAAACTATGAATTAAGCCTTGGTTGGTAGCATTTGCCTGAGGGGTAAATTTTTAGCTCCCATTACAATTTTAACAATCGGCTCCCCTGGCTCCAGCACCTTCCTGCCCCTCCTCCTCTTCTAGATAGAGAAGCTTTGCTGACAGCCAGGCTCCTTTGCTTCAAGGTTTACCGTCTCTCTCCTCTCTATTGGTCAGAGCAGCAAATGATGGGAGCACTCTCCTTCCCCTTCTTCTTTCTGGTTTGTTTGGTCTAGAAAACCTGCACTGCCTCCTGTCGAGGCTGGCCCAGCTGGACCCAGGAGAACTAATCGAATTGCAACCTCTTTGCAACAAGGAGCTCGTGTCTTTCAAGTTCCTGTTAAGAATCCTATCCTCCGTTTATAGATGTTTCCCCTAATAGATTGGATGGATGTTTGTGCTGAGCTAGGGATTTCCCAGTAGGTCCCTACGCTTGCTAAGACTTCATTAAAAGTATTTCTACCTCTCACTAGTGAAGTTGTCTCTTGTTTCTTCTAGGAGGTCCAGCTGGCCTGGCATCTTATTGTCCATTGCTTAAAGCTCCCAAGGGTTGCTGGTTTGGAAGTGGGAAAATCACGTGTGCCCCCAGATCTCTTCCTGGAATAGTGTTAATACCTTCTACTTTTCAATTTACTTCCCATGCTATTACAGCACGTGGGATGGACCTTTTCTAATGACTAGTTAGCCAGCAAACCTTATTACATAATTACTCTCCTACCTAACATGAAGGGATATGGCATATCGATTGTCTGGCTGCTTTCACAGGATCATAGATATAGAAGAAAGTTTAGAGGTCATCTAATCTAATTCTCTCATTTTACAACTTAGGAAACTGAGGCCCACAGAGGCTAAGTGACTTGTCCAAGGTCACACAAATAGAAAGATGATGAAATTGGCAGTGAGATTACGTGACTTCCCAAGATCATGCAGATGGGAAGTGGCAGAGTCAAGATTTGAACCCAGATCTTCTCCAAATCCACCTCTCTTCCCACCATACTGCTGAGCTTCTCTTTACTTGTTCCTGGGCCAGTATCGTGTTTGGGGCACAAGATTCTAAAAATCAATTAAAGGATTCTCAAGCCCCACCTACATTACTCCTCCAGGCTCGTCCCAGCTTCTCTTGTTTCATTTTTGCATAATGAAAAACATTTTATTATCTGGGATCCTGTTTTGAAGATCTTGACTTCTAATAAGAGTTGAAAGCCACTTTTGTGGGAATCAGAGGAGCTTCCTGCCATCTCAGTGTTTGTGAGGAAAGGCTTTCTAGTGTTCCCAGGCAGAAAGTTGCAATTTGCATTTTGAAAATAAACAAAACAATCGCAAAAAATGAAGACCGGCCCCAGGACCTGAGAATAAAAACAACATGTGCACGTGCGTGTACCAATGCACATGAATAAAACTTAAGGAAAGTCCCGATAAACATCCTAGCCGAAGCACTGGTGATTTACAACATTTGTGCTTTACCAGGTTGGAAACCATATTGTTTTTTCTAGACTTGAGAATTAGAGTAGGGAGGCAGCCCATCTCTTTGTGTGCCCATGCCCGCCCTCCTGAGTACTGTGGAGCAGTAGCAAATAGATCCCTCCACACTGTAGGTTTGGAGACACATTGAACCTGTATTTTCAATAAAACCTGCACCACATAACTTGCTGGGTCAGGAATGGAGCAGCAAAAAGCATCTCTCCTGGCGAGCAGACTAGCTGGGATGCCAGATTGTCTCCAAGCTAAAGCTAAATAAAGGGATTTATGCTAATTAGACTATTTGTGACCTCTCGACCCTTGCCTCTTTTTCCTTAATTTAGTGAAATGTTTTCTTGCCCTCTCATCTTTTTATATTCTTTCGCTCACCATGGGAATATGTTCATCCTCCAAAAAAGGGGCTTTTTCCTATTTACATCATAGGAAGAGGTTTGGGAAAGGGGATCTATATCCTTGGTAGCTCAACACACATCCAATGACCACCAGAGAGGAAGGTCATTGCTATTGCTTTTCCTAGTAGGGCATAAACTAAAATACATGCTCCTATATTTTTCTGCTGTTTCAATAAGGGAGGATTTATGGAAAGACTTGAGCAAGAGTTGCCCAGAATAGAGAAGTATAAAGGGATTATTCTGTACCAGTGGAGATGGTACCCATGCAGACGAGGCACGGCCATGGAAGCATGATGTGAGCCAAGGCAAGAAGTGAACAGAGCAGCTTCCTAGGGCTTGGAAACTGGGTGGACTCTATCTCCCTCATTCATCGTACCTCGGCTGTGAGTAAGTGAGAATGAAAGATATTTGAGGGCAGCTAGGTTGGTAAAGCAAACAGAATGCTGGATCTAGAGTTGGGAAGACCCGAGTTCAAATCTGCCCTCAGACACTAGCTGGGTGACCTTAGGCAAGTCACTTAACCCTGTTTGCCTCGGTTTCCTCATCAGTAAAATGAGCTGGAGAAGGAAACAGCAAACCACTCCAGTATTGTGGCCAAGAAAAGCCCAAATGGGGTCACAGAGTTGGACGTGACTGAACAACAACAGCCGATATCTCGTTGTTTTGATGAAGCTGAAGCTCTGTAAATAAACGTAGTATATGTTGATTGCATTAAACATATTTCATAGGATCTGGAAGAGACCTCAGAATCCATCTCATCCAACTTCCTCAGTTGACAGATGAGGAAACTGAGGCCCAGGGAAGTTAAGTGACCTACCCAAAGTCGCACAGGTAGTATGCATCAGGATGCCAGACAAGTGGTCTTTCCACTATTCTGCCTATACCAAGAATGTAAGGGACCCTCTTTTATTTAGACTTCATATCTCCTTGTTCCTAAAACAGTGTTCTGCACAGAATAAGAATTTAATAAATGTTTTACACAAATTACTGGATGAATGAATTAATCGACAAGTGTTGTTGATTGACAATCATCTGGTTATCAATGATAATTAATAAGTGAGGATATGAAGGCAAAAAGAAACTCCCTGCCTTCCAGAGATTACAATCTATCAGGAGAGACACGTGCATAGTTATGTGTAAAAGAGGCCTAATCGATGAGTCCTAGGGGCATGTGTGTGGATGTTGATGAAGTCTCTTCAAGGCACCATTTCAGAGCATACACAGGAGTTCTATGGCCATTTTTGGTCTACTTACCTGAAGCCTTTTTGACCCACAGTTGTCCTAATGCGGTTCATATGCAAAAGATTCCCATGGAGGCAACTGGGCCCTTTTTCCTCCCTGGCTATTTCAAGTGAAGAAGACAAGAGGTAAGCCTCTGGGTGGGGAGAGGCCTTTGGCCTTCTGCACCTGGTCTGATGTGTTCTGGGAGTATGGAACTCTGGCCTTTGCCTCTGCATTTTGGTCTTAGGTAAAGGAGCATCAGACTAGGCTGTGACCTTGTGAGCTTTGAAGTCAGGAGAGCTAGCCATCAAGGGATGGTCTGGGAGCAGGCCAGAGTTTTAGGGCAGTTGAGGCAGGTGGGTAATGAAGTCCTAGGCCCATTCTTGACCCAGAATAGCAATGGATCAGAGGCAGCCAAGATGGAACAATAGCAGTTCATCTGTTTAGCTACGCCAAATGGAGAAGTAAACTTGGTGAGGGAAATAGTTTATAGAAATCGCTTTGAGTTTGAGTCTCTTCTCCAGAGGGACAAAGCTGACATAGGGGTGAATGTGCCCCTGGGTGTTTTGTGGAATGGCCTTTATTTCTGTTCTTGTTCTATTTTCTCAGTAGTTTACTTTTGTAAAAGCTCATTGGTGTTAATTGGTTAAATGAAGCTGGAAGGTTTTGACGACAAGGGGAATACTAGCTGTAAATGGTGGTTGACATTGGAGAGAATAAAAGAGACGGGCAGTTGGAATCAAGGGTCCCAATCCTGGCTTGGGCCCTTCTTACCTGTGTGACTTTAGCCAAGTCCTTTAACCTCTTCAGATTCCAGTGTGGTCATCTTCTGTTGGATCAGGAAGATGAATTACAGAGCCTATAAGATCTCATCTTACTTGGTGGGCCCTGGCCCAAAAAACTCCCAAAGGGAAAAACTAGACTATTTCCAGAGGAGTTTGACCCGAAGCATCCATGAAAGGATGATAATTTTTCCCACTCATAAATTAATTCCAATCTTTCTCTAGAAGTGAATTCTTAACTGGAGTCTATGAACTTGTTTTTAAAAATATACATGTTTTGCTAACTATTTCAAAATAATTGGTTTCTTTTGTAATCCTATGTATTTTATTTTATGCATTTAAATGTATTATTCTGAGATGGGGTCATCAGGTTCCCAAAGAGGTCTATGGCACAAAAATGTTAACCCCTGATATTTTCCACATTATTTATTTTACTTTTGATTTGTGGAATGAAACAAGCATTTCCATAAGTGAGTATAATGGAAAATATGATTGTACATGAAAATGCAATCTTTTATGTACAACTTGCTATTCCTTTAAAATACATAATAAAATTATCCCGTAAATTTCTTTTTTTTCCTTCCTCCTCTCCCCACCCCCACCATGGTTACCATTAGACACAAATAGGTACATATATGTGTATGTGTGTGCATATACATGTAAAATTATTCTATACAAACTTCAATTTATCAGTTCTTTCTCTGTATGTAGATAGTGTCTTTCTTCATATATCCTTTATAGTTAAGAACCCCTGTTTTTGAGTACTTTTTCCTTTTGCTATAAGAATATTCACCGACAGCTAATGGTCTTTCCAAGGAATGTTTGTCCATGTTTCTCAGTCTTCACAGACCTGTGACAGCAAATTGGCCACAAACCTCAGCTACAGTTTGGAAGCCTCCTGAGCATTTCAGCAATAGTCAATACTTCTTCCCTTCCTTCTCCCCACCCTTCTCCTTTAAGTGGCCCTCTATTTTTAATACACACCAAAAGGTATTTATAGACCCAGCTTTCCAGAGATCAAAAGCCAAGACAGGTATGTGGTGCAGACAATGGCATGCCTGACTGAAGCGCTGCCATACATTTAGCCCCGATGCCAAAGAGATTTTCCTCTGATGATGCATTCTGGGTGGCTTCCACGCTCCACGCCATCATCTTGATCCATGTGCCAAATTCCTGGGCTTGACACATGTAAAGAGATAATTTGTGTGATCCTTGGTTTGTTTTTAACCCTGTTTAAAGGGGAAGAAAAAGTCATAAAACTTTACAGTACCACCAGTATGACTCAGTGTTGTTTCTGGATTTCAAAATACTGAGGTTAGATGTGCTAACGATTTGCACTGGAGCTACTTTCTACAAGACAAGCCAGGGCACTTTTTTGCCAGTACATGCCGAGAAAGTGGGAACAATGTGTTTTCCAAAGCAGCTAGTTCCCTTATGCTTAAGTGCTACTCTCTGGGCCTGGCAGCTACCAGATCCTTGGTCCTGGGAGGGCACAGCTGCTGTAATTAGAGAAATTACTAACAAATAACACAATCATCATTGCCTACTAATCACGTGAAAGTTCTCGGAGTTTTGCCTGTTGGCTTTCCAAACCAAATCCCCAGTCACAGTTTTAAGCACAGTGTGAAGATTAATCTGACTCCCCAGAGTTCCCTTTTATGAGCCATCTCGTCCCTTTGGAACACGAGCTCTTTTTCCTTTGTAACTCCAGTGCCCAGTGAGAGGCGTTACGCCATAGAGGATAGAGAGAGAGGTTAGAAGTCAGACAGATCTGGGTTCATGTCCTCCCTTTGACACATACAGGCTCTGTGACCTCAGACAAATCACTGGTTCTCTCAGTTCTCAAAAAGTATAAATTGTAGAGAACATAAAGACCTAGGTTGGTGGCTATTTCTTTACCTAGGAATTCCCTGTGCTAAGAAAACCGAAGGTCCGCTGTCTTGCATGATATACAAACATAGTGGGTATTTAATAAACGCTTTTTGAATTGAATTAAATTGGTCTTTGGAAGTAATAAAGAGCTAAGTCTTTGACTTAAGGAATAAGAATGCAGTGGGGTATTCAAAACCAGTCTCAATGCCTTCCAGGCTGCATTTATGTGCAATTTTACTCTCTTGCTATCTCATTTGCAAATAAGGTCAAAAGGACTGAACTCAGTTGCTGGAAAATAATCTCCTGTTTTGACAAGCAAAGTCTTGACTTTATTTTTTATAAATGCCTCAGCATTTATCTTGCAGGGGGAGGCCATTATGTAGTCACAGTATTTGCCTTATCTCTTAAATGGCACCCTTTATTTATGGAGGCAGGCCTTGTGGCATGTCTGGGCTCTGTTGTTGAATTTTTCCCCCCTTCTTTCTTTTTTTTTTTTCTTCTAAATTTTATAGAGAGAGAATAGTTTACTTCATATCTCCAGGGTATTTCCTCAACTTCTAAACAATCGGTTTGAGGCAGGACAGCTCTCATTAACACTAATGAAAGTTACTTGTCTGAAACCTCAAGCAAAAACTCCATTCGTCAACTTGAGACTTTCTACAGGCCCCTCATTTGAAAGCTTTTGTTGAAATTCACCTCGGTTCGATACTCTGGAATTCAGCTTGGTGGGGCTGGGGGTTGAGGAAGGGTAACTGGTTTTGAATATTTTTGTTCGAACCGATAACCCAGTGCCTAGTGTCTAGGGTTGCACATCTTACCAAGAAACTTTTAGTTAGCTAAGTATACCACCTGGAAGCTTCCAGAGATGCCCTCATGCCACCCTAGATTCAGGGCATTTTAAAACCTTCTTCCCCATCTCCTATCCTTTGTGGAGTTGCTCCTTTTTAAAATAATTAGTATTTACTTCAAATGCTATTTAAAAAAAATCTGTTATTTTGTCCTTCTTGAAGCTCCCTTTACAAACTTGTAACAGGAAGTAGCCAAAAACGGATTCTTCAATTATGTAATTAATATGGTTGATAAGAAGACAAAGCTACATTTATTTCTGAAATCTTTAACATTTTTCCCCTGTTGTCTTTTTAATGAGCCAGTGAAAACTCTATCATATACCTAAACACAGTACCCATTGTGTGTGTGTCTGTCTGTCTCTCTCTCTCCCTCCCCTCTCTCTTATTTCCCTCTTCTCTCACTCTCTTCCCCCTCTTCTCACTTCCCTCTTGTCTCTCTTTCTCTCTCTCTGTCTCTCTCTCTCTTCTGGTCTGTCTCTCTCTTATAGTTTAAAGCCCTTTTATTGGTGTGCAGTAAGGTCAGTTCTTCATATCGACTGAAGGGAAAGCATGTGGTTGGTAGTATGACTAATGGACTGAGTATTGAATAGAAATTCTGTCATGGAAGTTGGATTCTCCACTTTGCTCACCGTGTAAGCCAGGGTAAATCATTTTACTTCATGTATTTGTGTATAAAATGGAGTACATTCTAAAAAATCTCCTTACTACACAAAGCTGTTGGTCGTAGTTTCCCCTTTGTAGGTTTACTGTTGGGTTTTAAGGCTACATTCAATAACAGAACTATCGTGTATGTAGCCGAGATCCTAGGATCACAGATCTAGAGCCTGACAGGACTTTAGTGATCATTAAGCCCAGCCTCTTGCCCATCGCGTAGATGAAGGGACTGGAGCACCAGAGATGAATTCATTTGCTGATGATCACAAATGTAGTGAGTGATAGAGATCCAGGTAGAACTCAGGTCCTCAGCCTTCAAATTCAAGGCCAAGGAAAGAAGGTAAATGTTGAATGAATGAAATCTGAATCACAGGACTTTATTTTTCAGTTTTCTATATTGATGGTTTTCTTTTTAGTGTATTTTTCTCAGGTAAAACACTGATACTTCTGCAGAATAAAAGCAAACCAATTGCCCTTTGGACCAACATTGTATGGTCGTAGCACGTTAGAGTTAGAAGGTGCTTCAGAGTATTCTAGTCTAACTTTCTAATTTTATACAGGAGGTGGCTGTGGCCTGTGAAGGTTTACAAGGCTGCAAAGTTAGTTTTAGCATCCTTGCAGAACTTGAACCCAGGGCTCCAGCTTTGTAGTCCTTGGGTGTTTTCATTGCCTCTTCCTTCGTTTCTCTCAACTAGGGATTCCCCATGTTATGGAGCTGTGAAGTCAATCAAACAAACATCCAAAAAGTATTCAAACATTCCTCTCCTCCTTCAAAGAGCTTGGCAGCAGATATTGATTTTTAAGTTTAAAGAGAATTAGAACGAGTTTTGTTTTGAGAATTTTACAGCCTCTCTTCTAAGTGGCGACAACGTAGAGCATCTAGAACCTAGATTGAAATTGATGCTAACTAGGAAAATGACACACTCTCTCCCCTCCCCTGCCCCTTCTGAACCCCAGGCAATGATTATGGTACTGCCACAAGTGGACCAGAAATACACTGTGTATACACTCCTAGTATAGCGGTTTGACCGCTAGATCTGTGATCAGGATTAGGATGGGCATGACCATGCAAAGTCATTTAACCACTCTCAGCTTCAGTCTCTCATAAAACAGAGACAAGACTATCCCTGTGATTGTAGTGAGAATCAAGAGGAGGAGGTCTATGGGGTCCTTTGTAAACTTGAAAGCATTGTATAACAGGCTATTATTTGTGTTGTTTTCATCTCAAGTGGACCCAATTGGCATGTAGCACTAGAACCTCACTGTGGTATCTTATACCAGGGAAAAAGGAAGAAAGAAAATAAAATTAAGAGGATGGAAAGAGGAAAGGAAGGGAAAGAAAGGAGGAAGGGGGAGAAGAAAAGAGGAAGAAAGAGAAAGCAAGCTTTCTTGGATATTCAGAGATATAGAAGGCAATGGGCCAGATATCTTTACTAAAGAATAGAGAGTCCATTCCTGGTTGTTTCTAATTCTGACAGCACTTGAGACGAGCTGGAGGGCTTGAGAGAGTAGTCACTGTTTAGGTATTAAAGGCCTTATTGTTTCAGCGCCCATGGCCAGCCAGCTCTTGGTCCATGTGTCTATCTGTAATGCCCATTTAGAACATGAAAAGGTGCTGAAAATGTCGAGATCTGAAGCAGGAGCCCCACCGACGGGCCCAGAGCACTTCGTCAGCAGCACCATTCCTGTTGTGGCCTGCTCAGTCCAGCCCCGATGCTATCGGCATTCTTTGTCAGCGTCTGTCTGTGTAAAGGATGGGTGATTAATGAGCTGTAGCCATAGCTACCTCCAAGAAGAAAAAGAATGGCTTATTTTATACCTATTCTGAACCCAGTCGAGAAAATAGATGGGGGGGCGGGGCTTCCCATGGTCACATATTTTATTCCCCCCCAACTCATG
>CM053623.1:51623779-51636416 GCA_028646595.1 Phalanger gymnotis | reverse complement strand
GAAATCGTTGGGTATATAGAATTCTCTAAGCAGAAGGCATCAAAAAATTTATTCAGGGCCCAGAGCAACAAATTAGCGAACCAACCTCCCCATTCCAGTATTGTGAACACAAGCCTCCAGGCCCAGTAGGCCCGCCTCACAAGAGTAGCCAGGAGGCCACAGAAAAATAAGATGGCATAAATCATATTCACTGGCCTCAAGTCCTCGCTCCAACTCCTGAGTCCACACAGGTTGGCTCTGCTTGGCTTTTTTCAGCTGTAGTTTCTCGCCTCTCCTCGCAGACAAGCCTCTGGCGTTCTCAAGCCCCACCTCAACGACCAGAGTCCAGAGACCCATTAGTTCCTGAGTTGGCCCCTCTTAAGTGATTAATCTACACCCACACGGGTTTCACACCTGATAGGGCTTTGGGCCTGGGGCTTAGCATTCAACAGGTAAAAGTACTTTCACCGTAAACAAAAGCCAAACTCCTCAAGGGCACCTGTTAAACTAAGCCCATTTTGCCTTACTGGCACAGGCTCAAAGCTTGGAAGGCAGAATCTCTCAGGGTGACTTGATTGTTATCAGATAGAGATTTGGAATTTGAGTCAGGAAACTCTGATTTCAAATACAGCCTCTGACAATTAGCTGTGTGGCCCTGGGCAAGTCACTTAAACCACATTCAGCCTCAGTTTTCTTATCTAAAAAATTGAGTCGATAGCACTTACCTTAGAGGGTTGTGAGAAGTCAAATGTGATAACGTAAAACCCTTTGCACGCTTTCAGTGCTAGCTATTATCATCCTCGGTGTCCTCTGACCCGTTAGGAGGCCTCTTACTCCAGTGTCTGTGTCAGCATGGATATAACAGAGAAAAAGGGAAGTCGGTCATCATTGGTTACTTAAGCTCTCTCATAGATGTCCGTGACAGCATAGATTAATCATTCCAGGGGAGAGGTGTACCCCTCTAAGCAGATTGAGCTGGATTCTGCTGCCAGGGGTAGCCTCCTGAAATCCAGCCTGCTTTCACTTGGGTGCCACCATTGGCCTTTTAATGTCTCAGCATAACTTGACTGTAAAAAGCTTTGGAATAGGAATTACATTGGAAATACTCCTGATTCTACCATCTCCGGAGTTTTCCCCTAAATTCAGAGCCGGTCCACTCACAGACGAGTCCAACAATATGCATTGTAGGCTGCCCGAGGCTTTGGCAGAGACAAGACTTGTTTCAAAGGATAATTGTAGGTGATTTTATATGTTCCAGAACAAAGCTGATCCCCTCTCCCCTTCCCCCTTATTGCTTAAAACTGTCTGCTCTCCTTATTAGAGGTTCCAAGCCAGGCCTCTTCCTCGGCCCCTAGGAGCAGCCTTAAAGTTTTACCATCTGTGCTAGTTATTACCCCTCTCCTCTTATAAAAAGAAATGGCAGAGTTTACATGAAGCATCTCAGGAAGGCTCCTTTTGAAATACATATGTGTATACATGTAACATGTGCATACCATGCATGCTCACGAAGGTGAACAAAACGCCTGGCATATAAGCATGACACATACCATACATATTTATACATACATGCACATGTGTATAGTCATATATAACATGCATGCATGTATATACCTGTGTATCTATATTCATGAATACTTAACTATAAACAAACAACTAGACAATAGATAAATAAGTAAACAGATGAATAAGTAAAGTCCCAAATGAAGCATCTGGTATATCCTTTCCTCACTGAAAAGGGTCTTGGGCTGCAGGGTACTCACCACCAGACAACCCAGTCAGGAGACATAGCGACATATTTGTGAACTTTGACTGGGCTAAAGATCCATCTGCCTATTCTTCAGCAATTGGGTTAATGATCCCCCAAAGGAAATTTCAGACTCTCTCTTTTAGGTTGAAGAACGAAAGAAAAGAAACCCAAAGCATTGCTCCAACTATCCTGCATCACCTTTTAATCGCCTGCCAGATCAATAAACTGCTTCTGAAGATGATATTTTTCAAGAAAGCATCTGGTACAGATTCTGTAGGTTGTGGAAAATAAATGTGTCTACAAATGGCCAAGTCTCCCCAAACCCTTTTCCAGTCCCAAGGCATACGCTTTCTCTTGCTCACTAATGGCGTGTGCCAGGTATTCAATTACCATAATTTGCCCACCTCTTTTTTTCCTCCCCCCTAGAAACTATAAAGTTGGAAATCTGGGTCAGAGCCCCCAGGTGCAGCAGCCAGGACTTGCTCAGATATGAAACGTGACTTAGCAGCTCTCCAAGAAATAATCATATTAGCTCTTTTAGAAGACACTGCCAAATGGGAAGGGCCGTGGTAGAGGCAAGAAGGCTGCATTCTAGGCAAGGTGCTTCCCTCAGGAAATATTACCTAGAGAAAAGAAAGTCAGGTTTAGCTGCCTTGCTTACACACAGCCTGAATGCCTGCTACTCCAATGAGAATTTTCCTTTTCTTGGCCTTGGGACTGCTTATTCACTTGCTATTGAAAATACAGTGGACTAAGCCGATTAATTCATTCTCCATTATTTTTGCTAAAGTGACTAGCACAGTGTCTGGCATAAAATAGGCACAGAATAAATCTTTGTTAATTGATGGTTCATTGATCAAGAGAACCAGAATCTTCCTCCTCTCCTCAAAAATAATTACATTGCCACATCTGTATGATTGGCAAAAGTGTAGAGTGGTAGTTTAAGCACTGGACTTAGAGCAAGACTTGGGTTCAGATCTTGCCTAAGATGTTTACCCAATGAGCAACCCTGGAATAAGTCCCTTAACTTCTCTGTGCCTCAGTTTCTCTTCTATAAAATGAAACAGTTTATCTGGCAGCCTCTAAGGTCTCTACCACCACTAAATCTTATCATTCTGTGAACTTCATTTGCCCACCATTATTACCAGAGCTGGGAATAGGAACTGTTGCTTTCGGGCCAAAAGGCACAAAGCTTGCCCTCATTTATGAGGTAGAGACAGATTCTGACGTTGACTGAGGCTGATGGGGGAGGGGAGAATTGAGGGGTGGGCAGGGAACAGAGTGGAGTATGGGAAGGAGCACACCCCATCCCACCATCTGGTGGTCTCCCGTTACTCATGCTATCAAGTTGCTAAGCTCTGTTAACATTTGACAAACAAGGAAGCTAAAGCCCAGAGTGAACTGTCCAAGGTTGGTTGTTTGCTTAGAAGCAATATGGTGGAATTGATTGAGTATGGGACTTGGAAATGGAATCGTGAAGATGTAGGTTCAATCCCCCCTCTGACATTGACTAGCAGCCAAGTCGCTTGGCCTCTTGTCTTCTATTTCCTCGTTTGTAAAATGAGAGGGTTGGAATGAATGACTTCTAAAACCCCTTTCGTTTCTAAATCTGATTCTGAAATCCTATGAGATGGAATAGGTCTCCTGATTCCCAAGCTAGGGAGCAGCATATCCTGCTTCCTTTTGGGTGGGGATGGAGGTGGGATAGGGTGGAGTATAAATCATCAAACCAGAAACTTCATGAAGGACCTGTTGCTACAAGCAGGACTGGCATTCTGTGGGGGCACAACTGCTGACGTGCATCCCTGATTTTCAGTCAATAGGGTAACTGATGTGGAAGAAAACACTTGAAAGGAGCTGGTTGGCAGAAAGAAAGAGGCAGATTCTTTGATCTTCCCTATTGGGCTCAAGTGCTGTGCTGTTGGAAATAGCTCTTTTGATCCGAGGGAGGGCTGCAAAAGCTAGGTTAAAATGGGAACCGGGGCAAAAGTGACCTTTGTTTCTTCTGGGAGGTGAATGACTGGAAGTGATGTCCTGGTGTGAGCTCAGAATAACTCCTACGGGCAGAATCACTTTCACCTAAGTACACAAGAAGGCAGAAACTTTTCCAAGGAGGCCAAGGTGCTAGGCTCCCATGTCCTGAAGTCATAAAATCGTAGCATGTGAGAACTGGGAGCAAATGTGAAGGTGACCCAGTCCAAACCTTTAACATAATTATCCAGTCAGCCCTAGAGGAATCAAGGGCCTTGCCTCAAGTCACATAGTGAGTTCAGTCCAGAGCTGAGACCAGAATCCCGGGGCACTTGACTTCTAGGCAGGGGTTTTCCCATCTAGTTGTCATCTTATTCTTTGGAAGTACGTAAAACTCTTCTCCATGATGGTGCAGAGCTGGCCTGGAACTATATTATGAAGTCAGCAATATCTGTTACCTTGGGCTGTCTCCCAACTGTTAGAATCTTTCTCCCACCTCAGACTGCCTGACGTTCTCTCCCATTGCCTCTTGGGTACTCAGGCCTGCCAGACCTTTTTCTTCTCTTCTACCTCTCCCCTCCACCTCCATTACCATCTCTCTGTTTCTCTCTCCATTTCTAAGCCTTTTGCTTTCCTTGTCCCTCCCAAGCAAAACTGCCATTCGGCTAATGGTCACATTGCAAAGCATCATACTGGCTTAGGCTGTTCCCTTTCCTGAGGACATCATGGCTTCTGTCTAGTGGCAGCCCCTAAGAATGATACTTTCCCTGGGTTAGGATCTTGGCTCTCATACTGCCTGTGTGACTTGGACAACTTGTTTCACCTCATTAGACTTTACTTTGCCCCTTTATAAAGTGAGGGGTATGATTCAGTGGCCTCATGGGGTCCCTAGATCTATGAACATATGAATATCAGGAAGAACAGGCCAATAATGTTTAGGAGTGCCTTGTAGAGGCATCCATGTGCTTCTCCTGGCCTTAAGCTGAGACCTGATTGTTAGAGTCACAATATTTTTTGTGTGTTTCATAAGATTGTCATTTTTTGTTGTCATTCAGCCATTTTCAGTCATATTTGACTATGACCTCATTTGAGGTTTTCTTGGCAAAGATACTGGACTGGTTTGCCATTTCCTTCTCCAGCTCATTTTACAGATGAGGAAACTGAGGCAAACGGGGTTAAATGATAGAGTCACACAGCTAGTAAGTATCTGAAGCCGGATTTGCACTCTGGAAAGAGGCTTCTTCCTAACTCCAGGCCCAGTTCTCTATCCACTGCATTACTCAGCCACCCTTCTTACACTTTCCTCCCATTCATTCCCTCTACTATTCAGCCTACTTGTTGTTCTAACAAAACATCCCATCTCCCACCTCAGTGTATCTGTACTGGTTGTCCCCCTATGCCTGGAATGCTCTGTATCATCTCCTGCATCTCTTAGTTTCCCCGGCCTCTTTCAAATCCAGTCTTCTGCAGGAGGAGGTCTTTCTGGGTATCCCCAGATGCTTTCCCTTCTCTGATGATAACAACATACATAATTTATAAAGCGCTTTGATGTTTGCAAAGTGCTTTATAGGTATCATCTCTCTGCTTCTCACACCACCTCTATGTGTTATTATCATCTCCCCTTTTTATGTGTTATTATTATGTACTATCATCAACCCTCTTTTCCAGGTAAGGAAACCAGGGCCAGGAAAGTTTAAGCGACTTGGCCGAGATCATTCAGTTACTAAGTCGGTCTTTCTGACTCCCAGTCCAGTGCTCTACCCGGAGAGCCACCGGTTTATCTTCTGCCTTCCTTGTTTGTGACAAGGTATTTAGATGTCCCATTTCCCCAGTAGAATGTGAGCTCCTTGAGGGCAGGAACCATTTTTTACCTTTCTTTATATCTCTCGTATCTAGCACACTGCCCTGCAATTAGTAAGTGTGTTGACCGTCTGACAAACAATATGCTGAGGAAAGATTATGGAGGGCTTGTGAAGTTCTGGGCAGGAAAGAGATTTGGAAAGCAGAAGGCTTTTTTGATTGATGGGTGAGTCTTGAAGGGAGAAGAAGCCTTGCAAAGGGAAAAGAGCACTGACTTTGGATTCAGAGGGCCTAGGTTCAAATCCTGCCTATTTTATTCTTGACCTTTGTGACCTTGGGTGGGTCACTTAATCTTTTCAGGCAGGTCTCAGTTTCCCCATCTGTAAAATGAAAGGCTTGGTTCAGATGACTTCAAATGTCTCTTCCAACACTATAATATTAAACAGATATGGCTAAGCAGATGGTGTTGAAGAAGAGTCTTGACTTTTCTGGACCATGAAAATCTCTTTACTGAATGAATTTTGCACCATATTCAGAAGTTTTGGAGAGAACTTATTGCCTCCGAGCATTATTCATTAAAAAAAAAACCCACAAGATAAAAGGGATTCCTCATAGTGGCTCTAGCTACACA
Source organism: Phalanger gymnotis (assembly GCA_028646595.1). Classification (NCBI taxonomy): domain Eukaryota; kingdom Metazoa; phylum Chordata; class Mammalia; order Diprotodontia; family Phalangeridae; genus Phalanger; species Phalanger gymnotis. Next base: position 51,630,288 of record CM053623.1, on the reverse strand, counting down.
TTGAAAATCCCCAAAACGCTGTTGTTAAATGATTTTACTAATTAAGGCTTATTCATCGCAGTAATTAGAACAGCAGATTGTGTGCCTAAATTTTCTATGACTTCCCGTCATGGGAACCTTAAAGCTGATGCTGGTTGGCTTGAGCTCCCGGGTCTTAAAGACAGAGCTTCCTTTTGATCTGCCCTATGAGCCAGGGGTTTCAAGACCTTAAAATCCCAGCCACAACTATGGTGGCCATGTGGGCAAGGTGAGGGCAGACTGTGTAACAGAACATTCTGAACATACATTCTCTAAACCAAAGAGCAAAGAGATTTTTTTTTTCTTAAGAGAGAGATTTTATTGTTTGAAATTTTGTAGAAGAGGGACTAGAAACCCCTTCTTTGTTTTGACTAGGGATGGTGGCTTAACCTTTAGTAAATGTTTGTTTTCATATGCTCAGTAAATAATTCCTACAAATAATAGCAAAACTTAAAATGTAAGAGGGTGTTCAAAGAAAGGTCTATGTCAACCACTGGAAAAATGAGCAGGCAGATAACAGAGGTAGACTTAGAGATGTGATGATAAATGTTTAACAACCAATTTGATGAAAAAAAAGTACTCTTAACAGTTTAATCTGAATTTTGAATGTTTTCTCCATTACTTTCTGAATTTTAGACAATCAGCAAAATTAAAAATCAAGCTCTCTTTTGTAGCCTTTTTGGATTTCTAAAGTGTAAAATCCTAGCAGTGTGACCCTGGGCAAGTCACTTAACTGTTTGCCTCCTTTTTTATCTGGAAAATGAGCTGGAAAAGAAAAGGGCAAACTGCTCCAGTATTTTCACCAAGAAAATCCCAGATGGGATCACAAAGAGTCATACAGAACTGAACAACAAAAGGGGGTAAAATGCTCATGTTGAACATTTAACAATTGGCTCTCAGGACTAGCTCCAGCCAACTTGACCTGATAGTACTGCTTAATGGAACTGGGCCCCTGTGGTCATTGACGAAAGGGCCTTGACCGAGGAGGAGAGAAGAAAACTGTGCTTTCTCTGTAGTTTCAGAGGATCACCAATCTCTGAACATCAAGGCTTCTGAAACAAGGTGGTCCATGATTTTGTCGGGGTGGCCGCTCTTTCCAGATACATACCACAACTCCTCTTACCCCTTAGCAGAGGCTCTTTTGAAAAATTACTTTAATTTTTAAAATCCTGAACTTAAACACCAAAAGGAAAAAAAAATTTCACATCACAGTAGAAAGCACAAAGAAGATTGTATATATAAAAATGAATCTCCATTTACAGTTGCTTTTAAAAAAAATCTAATGAATTCCACACATTCCTTTCAAAACTATACTGCTTTTCTGTGTTTCCTTCTGAAATTATTTCCATTCTCTTCTGCACATTTTAAGAAGAAGTTTCAATGGCCCCTTTAGCCAGATTTACCTCACTTTTCTTCCTTTCTACTCTAATGTATTCCTCCTTCTAACCCCCTTCTCTTTTTTTCCTCTTGTTCATCTTTCCCCTCTTAAAACCTACATAGAACCAAACTACATCCAGGGCCTCTGTGTTTATTTAATTTCCTTGATACCCTTTGAAGGACATTCAGGTTCAAAAGGGACACTTGTTTCTTCTTCCTCCCTCAATTCTCATACATCTCCCCTAAGTTCCTCAAATTATCTTTCTAATTTTCACTGGGACTTTTTCCTTTTGGGGTTTCTTCAAAAGGTAATTGGCAGATTCTTCCTATCTTTACTTTTTTCTCTGGTTCCAACAGATCGGAACAGTTTTTATTTATGATTTCTTGAAACATAGTATCCAGGCTTTTTTTAAAAAAAAATATATGAGTTTCAAGAAGTTCAATGATTCTTAAATGGTCTTTAACCAATTTTTCAGGCCAATTTTTAACATATCAATTATTTTACATTTTCTTCTTCCTTAAAAATCTTTTGATTTTGTTCTAATGTTTCTTGCTGTCTCATGAAATCATTGATTTCTATTGGCATATTCTACTTTTCAGGAAATCTATTCCTTTATCTTGTTCTCTTCTAAGTTATTTATTCTCCTAATTCTTACCTCAAGAGCTTTTGTTTAATTTTTTTTTTTATATCTTGCTTCATTTTTTCCTAGGTATTCACATAGTTCTTTTGGAAAATTGATTTTTTTCTTTCGCGTGTCTGCTTGTAGTTTTTGTGGAATTACTGTCTTACTCTGTTGGGAGATCCCCAGATCTAAAATAAATTTTTTATATAACACTTTATTTTTCCCCACTTATATGTTAAAACAATTTTATTTAAAATAATTTTTTATACTGGTCAGAGTCATCTTTGTTTTATTTATCACTCTAGCTTTTGTTCCTGAAATGGAGCTTTGTGAAAGGGCTATCCTCTGCTCCATATTTCACTTATGTGTGGGGTAGAGGGCCTTCCTTGGTTTCCCTGTGTGACCCCTGGATTCCTTTGCTGACACTCACTTCTTAGGATTAGCTTCCCCTGAATTTTTGGAGTTCAGAATGCTCTACTATCAGGGCTTCCATGTCATTAGCATCAAGCTCAGGGCTCAAAACTCCCTAGTTAGGTCTGAACTAAATTAAAATGTAGTTGGGAAATGTTTAACAAAATAAATAAAAATACAATATAACACAGATGATGTTGATTTGTTGTTATCTAAGTCAATGTGCAGCTAGCCGGGATTGCTATTTCAGCTTGACCCCACTGCTCTATGATATCTCAGCAGAGAGTGCTAGAGACCTCAGAGCCTTGGAGTGAAATAATCTGAAACACATTTACACTCATTGCTGCTGCTCCCTAAAGTCACTACTGGAACCTTTCTGATCAGCCCTGGGCTTTCTGGAGTAGAGGGTAAGAGTAGTATTGCTGTTTTCTGATATAGGGCCAACAGGTCATACTTGTTTCTGGTTTCTCTCTGGTTGTGCCGGCATGAAAGCCAATTGCACTGGCATTGATCCTAGACTGAGGAAAGAATATTTAGGGATTGTGTAGTTCTGGACAAGAAAGAGGAGATTTTGGGAGCACAAAATCCTACTTCTGATTGATGAATTATTCTTGAAAAGAGAAGATGGCCTTTGGATTCAGAGGGCCTGGCCTCCAATTACACTGGCATCGACTTTATTGGAAATTCCCTTTCCTATTGCTTGTGGGCCTCTAGCTGACTTTTGGTGTGGTTTTGTGGTAGAAGTCACTTACTTTAATTTCTCATAGTATTTCTTGATCATTACTTAGTCTGGTGTGTAATTAAGATTTTTTTTTCCCCACTGGAATAGGTATTTGGGAGTTGGGTGGTCTGCTTCCATTGAGGCAGCCATTTTGTCTAGAAGTCTACCAGAACTCTTTATTAATTTCTGTGGTTAAAACAGTTCATCCCCCATGGCCAGCTTTCCAATAATGAGGTCCTAAGAACTCAATCTTGTTGGTCTTCAGGCCACAAATACAGAATCTAACACAACATCTGTTCTCCAGCTCATAGCTTTATAGGATTACTGAGTTGACGCTTTGTTGGCGTAGTCTTTGAGGTAGTTTTGAATGATGTATGATAAGCTCAATACAGACCTTAAGGCACTATTATATAATTGTCAACTGAGATTATTATGATTATCAGAGAACCCTTTCACCATAGATAATGGAGAAGGACTTTAGGAAAAAGAATATCTATCTGCCTACCTAGACAAATAGATATGTGTGTGCAGAAACACATATCTATGTCAACATTTATATCTATATACCTATATCCACATCTGAATTCATTATCTCCATCCTGATCCATATTCAAATCTGTATCCATATCTTTATCTTCATCCACATTTGCATCTATGTATAGGTATATACAACCCTTATGGAATGTAACGGAAAAAAGCATTAATCAAGTGCTTACTATATGCCAAGCACCAGCTAAATGCTGGGGATGCAAATAGAAATCAAGACAGTCTGTTCTCAAGGAGATGACACATAAAAGAGGGCTCATGTTCATATTCAACTCATGGAAGATGGAAAGGCCGTGTGGTACCTGGGTTCTAATTAGCATAGTAATAGAGCAGATGGCAAGGAAGGTCCAAAGAACTTTGAGGAGCAATGGCAGAGGAGATGGTCCCTCACCAAGAGGAAATTGGGTCAGAGGATCAGAATGAAGTGGAGCTGTGGTACTTCTGGCAGAGGTGAGGATGTGGGGGCCCATCTCTACTTACAGTGGGCTTCCTGTGCCTAATGGAAACTGGACAATTGGGGTAATGAGTGTTGGGTTGGGGAAAGGAAAGTTTTGTAGCTCCCAGCAGTGGTGGAAGGCAATGCTGGTCTTTATTTCCAGCCACTCATTGGCTACTTGGTCTATCTTGTGGTACATCTAACTTTTCTACCTTTTAATCACATCCAAATAATCTGAAAAAAAAAATCAGTATTGGGAAAATTCTGTATTTGGAATTGGGAGAAATTTGGGTTCAAATTCTGTTTCCTGTACTTATTAGTGACATAACTAAAAACAAGTTACCTTACTTCAGGTTTTTTATCTGCAAACTGTAGTTGATTATGGAATCACAGAATTTCAACTCCCTTTGATTTAGAAGAGACCCCAGTGGCCATTAAACCCAATCCATGCCTGAAAAATAGCTCCCGCTACAGTATGCCAGGTAAATGGTTATCCAGCTTTTGATTCAATAATTTGGAATTTATCACCTGGTGAGATAATGCATTCTACTTCCCATACATAAAGCCTAAACGTTCCTGTTTGCAATTTCACTCGATATTCCCTCTGGGGCCAAAGAGAACATTCTTCCACATTTCTCTATTCAAATATTTGAAGAAGATTCTGATTCCTCTTCCAGTCTGTAGTCTAAATATTAGCAGTTGCTTCAATGGGTATTCATGTGGCATGCACTCAAGGCCATTACCATCTTCATAACTCTCTTCTGGACACCCTCCAGCTGGATGGCATAGTGGATAGAGCACTGGGCCAGAGGAAGACCTGAGTTCAAATCCAGCCACAGCTGTGTAACCCTGGGCAAGTCACAACCTCTGTTTCTCTCTTTCCCCCTCTCCTTCCATCCTTCTCCTTTTTCTTTCTTTTCCCTGGCTAGCCACTTATCTAAAAATACAGTTCCAGAAGACAGTAGAAGGGAAGTGAAGATTGTGAAGGAGGTTATCTTCACAAGACAAGCCTCAGCTTCCAATAATATTTTTTGCTAATTCATATTTTGATTTATTATTTTTTAAAAAAAAGATAAAATGATACAGTCCCTCAGTTTCTACATGTCCTAACTTCTCTGTGTGCTACAGTTGACATAGTCTTTGTGGTCTAAGAAATCTGGGTGGAAAGTGTATCTATCCAGTGACAGAGACCAGGCAGAAAATGAGATAAGCTGAATATCCTAGCATTTAAGAAATCACACTCTGATACTCTGTTCTGCCCACTAAAAGGTAAAGGATGAAAGAAAGCATTTGCCTTAATTACCAACCCCAAACGCAAATCATTTATTGGTATTCAAATAACTGAAATATTTGGAAACAATTCTTGGCCCAATCACTCATTTTGTTCTGGAAAGAAATGTTTGGGCTATTGGTAATAAGGAAAATCTTTTCTATATTCCTGTAGATGCTTGAGGCAGCTAGGTGGTGCCGTGGTTTGAGTGTTGGGCCTAGAATCTGGAGGACCCAAGTTCAAATCCAGCCTCAGGCTGTGTGGCCCTGGGCAAGTCACTTAACCTTATTTGCTTCAGTTTCCTCAACTGTAAAATGAGTTGGAGAAGGAAATCACAAACCACTCTAGTATCTTTGCCAAGGAAATCCCAAACGGAGTCACAAAGTTGGACACAACCGAACACAATTGGACAAAAAAAAGTGGATATGTCCTTCTGAAAAGGATAGGCAAGATTTTTTTCTCCTAGGGCCAAAAGTGTGATTTATAATTCCTTCTGGAAGGAGCATACCATTCTCAAACTTGGTTGTTTCTTCTTCCACATAAATACTGCTGGGATAATAAGCAGGCTAGAAAAGTATAGAGATAGCTCATAAGAGTAGATATCATGTTACTGAATATTTTTAGATCTCAATGGTAGGGGAGACATGGGCAGGGAGGAGAGAAAACTGGTTTGCTGGCCTCTGGCCAGAGGGGTGACACACAGCTTGTAAACTAGCCAACAGAAGAGCTTTAAGCCTCAGGACATCATGGGACTCAAAACCCAAAGGTCCTTTAAAACAAGCAGGTGGGCAGGTGGAGGAAGCAGATTAGCATCCCCATTTCTGTTTGATCACAGTGGCCTTTTGTTGCCTTATTAATGGAGATGTTCAAACGTTTCCCCAGTCATTGTTGCCATCCATGGTATTGAGCAAGCACTGGCCTCTTCTCTCTTCGGTGTTTTGTTTGTTTGTTTTTTTTTGCCAAGTTTAAATGACACTAGCCTGTTTGTGAGTGAAAGGCTCGTTGGAGCTGAGCAGGAAGAACTTACCCAGGGAACCTAGCTTGCTTTTTTTTTTGGTGGATTTCTTTTATATATATATATATATATTTTGAATTCCATACTTTATT
>CM053623.1:51592509-51623279 GCA_028646595.1 Phalanger gymnotis | reverse complement strand
TCAAAAGTAAAAAAGGTTTTTTTTTTCATGCAACTAGAAAACAAGATGCACAGGCAATGGGGCATAGAGATTTATCTTGCCCTACAAGAAAGGAAGGGAAAGGGGGATAGGAGGGGAATGGGGTGACAGAGGGGAGGGCAGACTGGGGAACAGGGCAACCAGAGTGTACGCCATTTTGGAGTGGGGGGGGAGGAAATGGGGAGAAAATTTGTAATTCAAACTCCTGTGAAAATCAATGCTGAAAACCAAACATATTAAAAATAAATTTTAAAAAAATAGCAAAACAAATTGGAATGGGAACAAATTATGTACTCAGTGTTTAGGAAATAGTTGAAAAATTATGCTATGTTAATATAATGGAATATCATTCTATTCTATTGATTATATTATATAAATTGTTAATTACATTAATATAATGGAATTTATTGTAATAAAAGGAATAATAAAGGTGACAAGACGAATAGAATTGTACAATGATACATCATGTGAAGAACAATGCAGAACTAAAAGAACTACATATAGGCCAATAATAGAACAACAGAAATGAAGATAATATTAAAAGACTGAAAAAAAAAACCCAGGTCAAATACACTGACCATATTACTTTTAGATTCAAGTCAGGAAGCCTTGTCCTGATCTGATCCAAGTCCTGCCCTGGACACTCATTTGCTACGTGACCCTGGGCAGATCATTCAACCTCTCTCAGCCTCAGTGTCCTTATGTGTAAAATAAATACAACACTTACCTCACGGCGTCGTCGTAATGGGTATAAAGTGCTTTGTAAACTTTAAAGTGCTATTGAAATGCTAGTTAATATTATTATTACTGAAGCACATGTCCTTCCTTTCTGTTAACAAATAGTAAAGTAGAAAAGTGCAAAATAGCATGCATCGTTTGTCTCAATAGCCTTATTAGGTAGTTTTGCTTAATTGTTTTAATGGGAGGAACTTATGGTGGGTTTGTTTGTTGGGCAAAGACTGATACATCAAAAAAATTTTTTTTACGATATTTAAATAAAGAAAACAATTTAAACTTAAGGAAGAGTCAGCCAGATGGCACAGCAGGTTAGGGCTGTGGACTTAAGAGTCAGAAAAACCTGTGTCCAAATTGTGCCACAGACACTTACTTATTGGATGTGTGCTCATTGAGTCACTTAACATCACTCAATTTCAGTTTCCCTATCTGTAAATTGAGATTGTTGGGTTCAGTGAGCTCCAAAATCCCTTACTGCTCAAAATCTCTAATTTTATCCTTTGCCTTTTGTCCTTCAAAAAGTATTATCTGGCAAACTTCTTCAGGGACATATTAGTGAGCAACCAAAATGGCCCAAAGTTCTCCAGGGTGATTTGCTATAGGGGACTCAAAGAGGGTATCATAACACCACTTAATATGAGAGTTGGTATAACAATAATGTTGCTAGTAGCTGCTGTGGGGGGTGTAAAGCCAATAACACTAGTACACAGGAAGGCTGCTAGCACAGGTTCTTTGATCTGCTTTTCTAAGGAAAGCAACTTTAAGGAGTTAACAATGTTACTTTAATTAAACATACATATATCATTCACTTCGTTCAGGGGAAAAAGTCAGCACCCTGAACTTCAGAGCAAATATAAACAGAAATTATAAGCAGAAATTACATGAACAGAACAAATAAACACAAATCAACAGACAGGTTTCTAGCTGTGTGCCCAAAGCTATACATACAGTTACCAGAGAGAGAAGCACCAACACCTGGGTTTTCAAAAGCGGGGACAGGGAGGGCGCTCTTTAATGGTTATGCAGAGTCTCCACACCAACACTCTTCCAATGAGTGAGCCCCAAACAAAATGCTAACCTCAGAGCACATATGCTCTATTTAGGGCCCTGGGGCTTGACATCCCTCGAGGGCTTGATACCTCTCGGGCTTCATACCTCTCCTGACCTAATTAGCAAAAGGCACTTTGCTTGCCCTTACAGTTGGTTGAAGAAAGGATAAGGCCCACTTTTCCTCAGAGATAGGATGAAAAGAAAGGATGGACAACGATGTAGAGGGGGTCTGAAATATGGAATGAGGTAGAAGAAGGAGCTCATGGAAGATGTCCTTTATTTTCGCAGTAACATAGGAAATAAGGACATCTACTAAGAAAAAATGGTTGGAAGAAACATTGGGGGCTAAAGGCGGGGAAGTGAAATTTGGAGTAGCTGATGAAGGGATTGGATTAGAGCTAATCAAGTAAGAATACTTGTTGATATCTAGAATTGAGGGCCCATTTGGGTCATTGGTCTCAACAGCCACAGTCAGACACACTGAAACTTGACTCTAGCATAGTGATGTCATTTTGGTCCTTTTCAAGAACGAAGGACAACGACAAACCAACCAGATAATGCTAATTTGTAATGAATACAGAAAAATGACTTCTTCTAATGGCATTCAATAAGAGTGCAAATGGGCAAGGTGGATGGTAGGAGTGACCTAAGCTTGAGGCTGTACCCAGAAGTTGGACAATGAGCCATAGAGTCAAGGTCAGAGGGGAATGTCTACTATTCAACTAGAAAGTTGAGACTATAAAGAGAGGAAAGTAAAATCAGGGAAGGGAGTGATGAGCTGGCAGAATAAGGAAGGATGGACAAATTGGAGATTTCTGTGAGGGACAACAACATGAAAGAGGGAGGAAACATGTTTCAGAGTTCAAGGTCATGGAGGTAGCCCACGCATGGATGATGGTGTGATCTACTGTGTAGCCATTTTTGTGGATGCCAGAGGTAAAGTGAAGCTTTACTTTCTGAGAAGTCAGGATGTTTGAGAGGATGCCATGTAGTAGTACTGACTTAGGTGAGGATAACTAAGCATATACCTGATTCTTCCTTGCCTGCAGAAGACCCGGGGTAAAGAATCCTTTGCAGCTTAGAAAAAAAAGGAACCTCTCTCATTAGTCTCCTTGAGGGCAGACTCCAGTGCTTACGAATTTTTTATCCACAGTTGCCTAGCTCATGGCAGGCACTTACATGAATTTTTGATTAATTCATTGATAGACGATGGACTGTCTTGTCTAGTAGAGTTTTAAGTCATCCCAGGCCATTGGTCAGTCATTCAACATTTATCGTTGTTGTTCAGTTGTATTCAGCTCTTCAGGATCCCATTTGGGGTTTTCTTAGTAAAGATACTGGAGTGTTTTGCCATTTCCTTCTTCAGCTCATTTTACAGATGAGGAAACTGAGGCAAACTGAGGGTTAATAGACTCTCCCAGGGACACACGGCTATTAAGTATTTGAGTCCGGGTTTGAACTCAGACCCAACACTGTCTGCTATGCCACCTAGCTGCCCTCAACATTTATTAGCTACCCACTCTGTCTGCCAGGCATTATAGCAAGAGCTGAGAGTACAAAGAAAGAGAAAAGACAGTCCCTGTGAACGTTAGTCAATAATTTAGCTAGTTGGTCTCTTCAGATGCCGTTTAGGGACTGTTTAAAGCATCCAAAGAAAATCATGTTAGGTTTGCACCTGAATAGGGCTCTAATATCACAAGGAGCCCTACACTCGGATTAGCAAGATTTTGGAATTCTTCCCAGGGTCCCAGCCTTTCTTCTCTCCTGCTATAGTCCTGGCATCTCCCATGCCTTCCTCCCTTTTCTGTCTCCCTTTCCTTTCCAGTAGATGGCAATCGTGAGTGAGGTTTCTTCATTTCTGTACAGGAGCTGAGGCCAACCTTTCCCCACCACACTCTTTCACAACCAGGTCACTACTTTCTTTTTCATTTTGCAATCACAATTTCCCTTACCTTGTCCAATCCCTCTCTCTTTCTCCCCATCTGCCCCCATGATGTTGAGACAAAGCTTGTCCCTGTCGTTTGGCAGAAGTTGTTCCAAAGAAAACAATCACAAGGTCATTTCCTGAGGAAGCATTGATTTGAGAGATGGCCTTTCTGGGGAAGGATCATGCACTGACTGTTGCTTAGAAGCTGTCTAATCCAACCCCTTCATTTTTACAGATGAGGAAACCAAGACCTACAGAGGATAGGTGAAGTCTAAGGTCAGACCGATGTTAGCAATAGAGATGGCTTTAAACTTGGGTCTTCTAGTAGCCAATCCAATGGTCCTTCCATTCCACCGTTTTTAACATTTCATGGGCTCCTTTTTATGTAATGAATATGTTGCTGGGCCCTACTTACCATTTGGGGGGATGTTTCACTGTATGACACCTTGAAAAGTAGGAGCTAAAGTTGGAGGAGAACTCTTTTCAATGGCCTTTTCCACCCTTGAATCACTTTTTCTTTTTTAAACAAGTTTTTAAAGAGAGGCTTCACCCAGTGCCAAGCCACAAGAGTCTAGCCTAAGTAAGATCCTTATTTTATTTTTTTTTCTCTCCTACATCTGACAACAACCAAATTGGCATGAAGCAAATATGAGTTGTGAAGTCATTTTCCCATTCCAAATCTTCATATAAAGTGACAGGAATGATTTTCAAATAAATAAACCAGTTCAAATGTACGTCCATCCAAGCAATCACCTTGAGAGTCTATATACTTATTTCAGTGTTGTTTCTTTCTGTTGTACAAAATCTTGGTATTTCAAAATTACCCTGAGAGCAAGTTTACAGGTTACAGCCTCATTATTTAACAGTGTTGTTTTAAAAAAATATGCTGCATGTTATTATTCCATTGGTTATGCACCTTGTTCTCCAGATTTGATTCCCAAAACTCAAATTTATCCACCCAGAACAAAGATGCCACCAGCAAAAAGCTCAACAACTGTGGATAAGTGTCTGCTATGTTGAAAGGTCATACAGAACCAAAATAAAACCATTGCTGCCCTTAGGAAGCTTACATTCTACTATAACGGAATTTACCGGAACCAATGAGAACAGTCATAAAGAATGTGCTTTGGGCTGTTCTCAAATTGTTTTAAGTACTGGCCCTGTCACTGGAATATGGGTATCCATAGCATCCTAAGCAATCCATAACTTAGAAGGCCATCACCTACTGGAATGTGTACGTTTTAATTGATTAATTGGTCTTATTTCCATATAGGAAATAATTGGTCTTATTTCCATCCAACCACAACTTATATACTACTTTGCACTGCTCAGACCTTCATAGAATTACAAGGCAGTAATTGTTGAATTGTTTCAATCATGTCTTACTCTTCGTGGCCCTTTTTAGGGTTTTCTTGGCAAAGATACTGGAGAAGTTTGGCATTTCCTTCTCCAGCATGTTTTACAGATGAGGAGCTGAGGCGAACAAGGTTAAGTGACTTGCCCAAGGTCACAGAGCTAATGCGTGTCTGAGGCCAGATTTGAACTTGGGAAGATGAGTCTTCCTGACTCTGAGCCAGGCATTCTATCCATTGTGCCATCTAGCTGTCCTCACAACTCAGTGAAGGGCTTCCCTAATTCTGCATGCTCTGCATTTCCAGCCTCCTCACCTGAAGGAGCATATGGAGAACATTCTGTTGGGGAAAATCACTATGATGACTCCAGAAGGAAAGTAAGATCTATGAGAAAAGATCAAAAGAACTTTTAGGACAAAAGGCTGGAATGAGGCTGGATTCAAGATTTTCGGGGTTCTCTTGCGAAATGAGAATATCGCCATGAACTCAGGGGAAGATCAGGTTGAGAGATCAGAGTAAATGACACCTGAAGGTCTCTTTTATCCTTTAGACCTTGTCTTTTAGGCAAGTTTCTAGACAACTTATCTGATTTCTCTAGGGGAAGACGAGTCTCCACTTTCCTCACCTATAAAATATAATTTGAACTCAGGTCTTTAGTCTATTCACTATGTCATATTACCTTGGACCGAAGGAATTCTAAGCTCCTTTCCAGTTCCTGCATTCTTTGTTCTATGATTCTTCAATGTCATTTATGGTTATTCTATCATTCAGAGCCATAACTAGCAATTTTTCCACCAGAGGCAGGTGACGGTCTAGGGTAGGATGAGGCCCAGAGGGAGAGCGGCATTCTCTAGGGCTCAGTCTTCATATCGTAAAGACTACTAGCTCAGGTGTCAGAAGACCTAAATTCAAATCTCTTGCTTGATGATTAACATCTGTGTGACCTTGGGCAAGTTGTGACCTTCCTGGGCCTCAGATTCTCCATCTGTAAAATAAGAGTTGGACTCTTTGGTGTCCCTTCCATCTCTAGGTGCTATCAGTGGGCTATGGGGAGCTTTCGATGTTGCAAAGGGCATATATTGTACAACCAGGAGTAGTCCTGTGCCTTAGAGGATAGGACCAGGGCAGGACAGAGAGAAAATGTACCCCAGGGTGATGTTGTAGGTATCCTTTACATCCCTCCCTGTAGCAGAGCCCATATGCCTCTTCCTTGGTTCTGGCACTGCCACAATCCTAGGGATGGGTTTACTTCATCCCTGCAAAAACCCATCCCTATTTAACTAGCTCACCACTCACCCAGAAACTGAGCTAGAGGAAAAAGAAGGTTAGAAATACGAGAGTAAAAGAAGGAACTTGGAAGAGAGAAGTGGTTGTTTGGAGATTGAAGCTTCCTTTTTCAAGAAAAAATATAGAGAGAGTTTTTCTGTAAGTTTTTCAAGAAAAACAAGAGTCTTGGTTCAAGTAAGGCAGTGACCATCTGATCTGTATATTCTGACATTAAAAATGGACACACCTTTGACTTTCTCAGCAACGGAGCAAATCTCAGCATCTCGTGCGCTATGTCCATCCCCCTGAAGTTGTGTGATTTCTTATTACGCTCTCGAAATGTTTGACTTTCCAGATGCTAACTTCAGAAAGGGTTCCAAGTCAATTGCCTGGAGGCATAATGTAAAGCGTGAAAGTGCAGGGTCCAATAGTTGATATATGATAAAATGCTAATTGGTTTATAAAATTATCCCCCTCTTACCATCAGTGTTTATTTTACCTGACCTGTGATTTTCATTAGCATAGGAAACTCCCAGGGAGGAAGACTTGACCTCCCCTACCCATGCAGGTCTGAAACTGTTGGGGAATTTATAATTTTAGCGAGTGGTCTGGGGTACTGACAGATGAGATAAATTGCCCAGGGTCTCACAGCCACACATGTCAGAGGCAGGATTTGAACCAAGGCCTTCTTGAGTCTGATCCGCTGTCGGCTTCACACATAGCAATTGCTTAATAAATGCTTTATTCGTTCGTTCATTTGTTCATTCATTCAATCTACTACATCATCCTGCCCCTCTACTCTCTGCAGCTTCCACCAAAGACTACAATTCCTATTTTTTCAAGGCAGTAAATGCAAAAGGTACAGTGTTTAAGACTCATCACTGTACTTCCTAGGAACCTTAAATTTACTAGGATTTTCAAGATCTAGCTGGGCCCTCTTTCTGAATATTATGGGATAACCAAGGGCTCTTACGAGGGAGGGAGTAAGGAGACCATAAAACTGTCTTATCTACAAATCATGCCTAGGCGGCCTGGAAGATTCTTTTTAGCCGTGGAACAATATTTATCCTTCCACGCCACTGTCTGAGTTTAGCCGCCTTTGATCTATTTCTCCTTTGGAGATCATTTTAAAATGGTTTTAATCCCTCCAGCCTGGAGGGCCAGAGCGGCCAGAGCAATGCAGCTTGGTGGGGAATGAGAAAGTAATTAGGCAGATTAACCTGGAGCAGTGAAAGGAGTCACAGTCTGAGAGAACCTCAAGAGCCATGGAGTCTGACATAGACAAGGGAGTCCTCGCTTCTTTTTCCCTTTAGAAATTCCCCAGGGCATCCCCAAAGGAGGGAAGGAGGGAGGAAAGAAAAGAAGGAGGGGGAGAAGGGGAAATGAAAGGAAAGAGGGAGGAAGGGAGCAAAAAAAGGAGAGAGGGAAGAATGGAAGGAAGGGTGGATGGATGGAAGGATGGATTTATTAAATGACTACTGTATGCCAGGAACTATGTGAAACACGTTGTAAGTATTCTCATTTGAGTCGCACAGCAACTCTATGGAGCAAGTACTAATATTTTACTCATTTTACAGTTGAGGAAACTGAGTCAAATGAAGGTTAAACGACTTGCTCAGGGTCACACAGCTAGTAAGTGCCTGAGGCTGAATTTGAACTCAGGTCTTCCTGTCTCTGGGCCTAGCATTCTCTCCACTGTGCCACCTTTTACTATTTATTTTATTACTATTGGGTGTCACAGTAGATAGAACGTCAGGCCTGGAGTTAGGAAGACTTGTTTTCCTGAGTTCAAATCCAGCTTCAGACACTTACTAGCTATGTGACCGTGGGCGAGTCACTTAACCTCTATCTGACTCAATTTCCTCATCTGTAAAATGAGCTGGAGAAGGAAATGGCCAACCACTCCAGTATCTTTGCCAAGAAAACCCCAAATGGGGTCACAAAGAGTTGAACATAACTGAAGAACAGCGATCTGTTAGCATTTGCTAAACGTGCATCGGATGCAAAGCTTTTGTACGGATGATGTGCTGCCCATCTTCTTCCTCTGACGGTACAAGGTGTGACGTGACCAAGTCCAGGCCATGACGAGGTCTTTTTACACCTCCATCCGAAATATTCCCTATCTAAGGAATGAGGGGAAGAAAATGTCTCGATGTGTTTCCAGACATTTTAGACACAGAAAAGTGGTACGGATGGGATTTAAGATAATCAAGACTGTTCACCAAGTAATTCTATACAGATGGTAGAGCTTGATTCACTTATCTTAACAGCCAGAATGCCCTGAGGAGTTGAAATGAGCACAAGGAATTCCCTTTCTAAGCTCACTGGGCAGGATCCCTTTAATGATAGAGCCTTAGAAAGAGGATCGCAGATTCCTTCTAGGGGTCTGGGCAGAAGAGTGAAGTAGACATTCAGGTATGCACCCGAGATCATTAACATCCTTTGTAAGTGACTTGTTAGGGTCAAGCATACTTTATCTGAACTCAAACAGGCTTAGCTTTCAAGACTTATTGAACTCAGTGTAAGTTCAGGGGGACTAGTCAACCCCTCAAGAAATAGCCCCCGGAGGAGTTTTCCCTTTTGACTGACACCTCCAATAGCTAACCCGACTGCTTTTCACATGGCTTGGCTCAGATTTCCTAGTGTTGGGAGGATAAGCTGTTTAGCCAGAAACTCTCAGTGGATAAACTAGGCCCTGGAATTTGGTACTTTTCGAGGAGTTGCATCAATGATTCCAGGTACCAGCTAATAAGTTTTTGCTATATAGAAAGTGATTTAATGAGTTCCCAGAACCTGATTGTGTCACTCTAGGGCATCGCTTCTCACCTCTCTCCTTTTCTACCTCATCCTCTGCCACCATTCTTGGGGCCTTAAATATTCATGCTGATGACCCCTCAGTTGACCTCTCAATTCCTCTTTTTTTTTTAAAAAAAAGTTTATTGAAGTCTTTTTTCATTCACATCACTGTTATTCCCAGTGTCCCCTCCCCCACACAAAGCAGTATAGTTAAGGTGGGGGTGGGGAATCCCATTGGCTAAGCTTGACAAAGCAATCCATTCTATGTCTCTATTTGCCTATCTCTCTGCCAAAAAGACGGAGGTATGTATCATGGTTGGTCCTATGAAGCAGAGACTATTACAAGAGGTGGTTGGGGGCACAAGGTAGGCAGGTGAAACATTGGCTGGGCAGCCAGAGAATCTGGGTTCAAATACTGCCTCTGTTACTATCTATATACCTTTGGGTAGTTCACTTAACTTCTAGGGCCTTAGTTTTCTCATCTGTAAAACGAGCAAGTTGATCTAGATGCCCCACTACCATCCACTTCAGCGGTAAATCTACTCTACTAAGGTTGATGTCTATATTTATCAGCGTGCTGGTGTCTTTCTATATTGTTTTCCTCTCCATTATTTTGGTCATTTTGTAAATAGTTCTTCTGTTTCTGCTTATTTAACTCTGCATCAGTTCAGGTTCATCTTCCCCAGTGTCTTATTTCTTCATGTTCATGAGATATTGTGGTGCAGCACTACTCCATTGTATTCCTTTTTTCACTTAGGAAGGCAGTATGGTTCAGTGGAAAGAGCACTGACTAGAGTCAGAGAAGCCAAGTTCAAATACCCTCTGGGTTGCTTACACCCTGGGTCACCTTGGCCAACTTACTTAACCTCTCTGAGCCTCAGTGTCCTCATCATAAAAAGGAGAATTTGAACAAGATAGGTACTGACACCCCTAGAGCTATGTTCTTATCTATCACAATTTTTCAGCCATTCTCCAATTACTGGCTATCTACTTTATTTTCAGCTTTTTGCTACCACAAAAAGTGCCACTCTAAATAGTTTTGTACATATGGAAACTTTCTATCTTTGACCTCTTTGGGATCTAGGCCCAATAGCATTATTTCTGGACCAAAGGATACAGTTACCATTTAGGGACTTTTCTAGTATGGTTCTAGATTTTTTCAGCAGAGATGAACTGATCGATCCTTCAATCAATAACAGATTAATGTGCCCGCCTTCCTAAAGCAGCTCTAACAATTATCACTTGCGTTTTTTGGTCTGATCTCTCAATTCCCCAGTGTCCTAAATTCCAATGGCTGCTTTCTTCACTTAAACCAAACAGGGAAAGGTCATTCACTTAGTTCAGGGGAAAAAGCCAGCACCCTGAACTTCAGAGCAAATACAAACAAATTACAAACATCAACAGACAGACCTTGTCTGATTCAAATGTCAGTTCATAGTTACCAGAATTTAACAAAGTCTGAACATCCAGGTTTACAAGCTGGAGAGCTCTTAACTGCAGCTGCCTGGAGCCTCCACATCAGCACACCACCAAGAGTGAGAGCCCTAAGCAAATAGCTCTGTCTTCCCTTTTTATACAATTTTCAGATGTCTTCAAACATCATCTGAGCGACCAGAACTTAAGCTGTTACTATTGTCTCTGGTCTTAGCATCTCCCTTTAGGACCCTGAGGGCTTCATGCCCACATAGGCTTAGCCACCTAGTAGGTAGGGGTTTGGGCCTGGGGTTTAGCACCTAGTAAGACTCAAAGACACTTAATCATTTTAAAACAATAACAAAGTCCCACCTTAATTGATACTACATGCCCTTGCTTGGCTCCACCACCATTCTTAACTCTAGAGTCCACCATTTTAATTTCTCACTCACTACTCTCCTAGAATCCTTTGTCCTTTTTATCTTCACTCCTTTCCTCACCTTTCTTAAGGAACTTCAATAGCTCCCTCACTACCAGCACCTCCCTATCTGCCTACAAAGGCACTCATGTCCCCCATTCTAAAAAAGGTTTGCTTAAACTCTTCAGGTCCATCTAATTACTACTATTCCATCTCTTTCTTCTTCTTTATTGCTAAAATGGTCTATATTCAATGCTTTCACTTCCTTGGTATTCATTTTCTCTTCAACCCCTTGTAGTCACTCTTTTGTCTCCACCATTCTGCTGATACTTCTCTTCCTGAGGTCATCAATGACCTAACTGCCACATTCCATGGTCCCCTTTTGCAGTCCCTTTCCTTCTCCAGCTCTCTGCAGCTTCTGGCCCTGTTGACTAATCCTTCTTATTGGGTAGTCTCTCTTCTCTCACCTTCAGAGACACCACACTTTCCTACTTCTGCTTCTTTAATTGCTCATCTTTTGTTTCTTTCACTGGCTCTACATACCTTTCCTGACACCTTCATCTCCCTCCGAGGGTTTGTCCTTGGCCCTTTCCTCTTCTTTGGCAATTTGACCATTCCCATGACTTCAGCTCCCAACTCCTAACTCTATGCAGTCAATTCCCAAATCTACGTCCCTAGTCCTGAACACTCAGAGGATATTGATTCAAATACTGTCTCTGACGCTTGCCCCCACGTGACCTTAGGCAAACTACATAACTTCCCTGGACATCAGTTTCCTTATATATAAAATGAGAGGGTTAGATTAGATTGTCTCTGAGGCAATTTAATCTCTGAGTCTGAACTCTGAGGCTGTATTAGATTTATTATATACATATATGTACATATATATGCATGCATAGAAAGATAATCATCTATATATATATGTATATGTGTGTATATATCACAGTTTGTTCAACTACTCCCCAAACGATGGCCACATACCTTGGTTTGTGTTGTTGGTTTGTTTGCTTTTTTCTACCACTACCACAAAAAGTGCTGCTATCAATGTTTTTGTGTATATTGAACCTTTCTATCCTTGACCTCTTTGGGTCATAGAACCAATGATATTATTTCGGGGTCAAAAGATATATACAGGTTAGTGACTTTTCTAACATGGCGAGAATTGGTCCAACTCTTCTGAAAAACAATTTTGACCTTAGGGAGAGGTCATCTAGTCTAACCCTTTCATTTTACAGTTAAGAAAATTAAAGCCCAGAGGGGTATAACTTGTCCAAAGTCAATAAGTGGCAGAAGAAGGATTTGAACCCAGGTCCTCTGACTCTCAGAATTCTTTACATTACCATGCAGACTCCAAATGGAAGGAGATACACTGAGGGCTCTTATGTGTCAAAGGCATAGGGACCTGGGAGGCTAATGTAATCCAACTCTTTGATTTGGAGTAGCTGGGTGGTACAGTGGATAGAGCATCAGGCCTGGAGTCAGGAAGGCTCATCATCCTAAGTTCAAATCTGGCTTCAGACACTTATTAGACACATATTGGCTAGGTAACCCTGGGAAAGTCACTTAATTTCTATTTGCCTCAGTTTCCTCATCTGTAAAATGAGCTGGAGAAGGAAAGGGCAAACTACTCCAGTATCTTTGCCAAGAAAACCCCAAATGGGGTTGGATATGAAGAGCTGAATATGACTGAAAATGACTGAACAACTTTTCATTTTGCAAACAAAGAAACAGGCTCAGGGAGATGAAATTATTTGGCCAAGATCATCTAGATAGTAAGTGTCAGAGGTCATATTTGAAACCATATCCTCTGACTTAAGAGCCAATGCATTTTAAACAACACTGTAATCCTTCTCAAGACCAGTGCTTTTCTATGTTATAGATTGAGTGTATAGTTTCCCAAGGAATTTGAGGTATTTTTTAAAAATGAAGTAGGATATTTACCTTTATACTCAAACATGACACTAAATGTTACCCCTTTGAGAATCTGCACAAAATTACTACAATTCACACTACATTATATGTAATGTGGTTTCCTAAGTTGCTGTATAAAAGTTGAACGGGTAGAAAACATCCCAAAGCTGTATCTGGGGGAATACGAACAATTAAAATGAATCACAAATTAAGAATTCATTATTTGAACAGAGCTATTCATTTGTTAAAAGAACAACCAAAAGGAAATTTCTTCCAGAACACTGGGGAAAATCCATTTTTAGGACTTGTTTGTGAAAATGGCTGCAGTTGTTTATGGTGATGATAATAATGACGATGATCTCTGACATCTGGGAAAAGCTTTTAACTTTTCAAAGCCCCTTCCCGTAGGTGTCACAAATAATACAGACTGACAGGCCACTTGGGTGGCTCCGTACTTGGAGATAAGAAGAAATGCTATTTATGTGATGAGGGAGACAAGGCTTCCTTTTAGGGATAAAGAGGCTGCTCGCCTTTGTGACTCCTTCAAAAAATTAAGTGTACGCTTGGATGGGACAAGGTATCATCTTGGCTCTCTGGGAGGCTAGATAAGCATTTTGCCAAGTGACTGAAG
Source organism: Phalanger gymnotis (assembly GCA_028646595.1). NCBI lineage: Eukaryota > Metazoa > Chordata > Mammalia > Diprotodontia > Phalangeridae > Phalanger > Phalanger gymnotis. The sequence continues at coordinate 51,609,762 of CM053623.1, read as the reverse complement.
GACTTGTTATAGTGTGGCTAATTATTACATGGATTCAGATATACTACTGGTTAAATCATACTCCCTGAATTGTCATAACTATACAGTTAATGTTTGATAAACTAATTAGCCTATAACATGGGTATTAGTTCTGTCATCCAACACTGACTATAGGTTGCAGAGAAGATGCCAACCTGCATTGGTAGACAGCATTTTCTCATCTGGGAGTGGCCTATGACAATGGAATCACAAGTCAGTCAGTCTCTCACTCTCGTTCTCTCTCTCTCTCTCTCTCTCCCTACCCCACTTACGTATATACATTATATATAATCTACCTAGATATTCATGTGTTGTCTCCTTTATTCAAATTTAATTTCTTTTAGGACGGGTCCTTCTGTATCCTCAGTGCTTAGCACTGAGCCTGGCACATAGTAGGTGTTTAATAAATGCATGTTGATTGATTTCCTCATTTGTAAGATTAGTCACTGGATGACCTCCACATTCCCTTCTGGCTCTAAATCTATGTCGTTGTTGTTGAGTTCTTTCAGTGACATCCAACTCTTGGTGACCCCATTTGGGGTCTTCTTGGCAAAGATACTGGAGTGATTTGCCATTTCCTTCTCCAGTTCATTCTACAGATAAGGAAACTGAGGCAAGCAAGGTTAAGCAATTTGCCCAAAGTCCACAGCTAGAAAGAGTCTGAGGCCAGATTTGAACTCGAGAAGATGAGTCTTCTTGACTCCAGGCCTGGTACATGCTAGAATTGGCATGAAAGTTATCAGAATTATGTGTAACTGAAAAAAGAGAGGGTCTAGTGAAGTGTTAAGACTGAGGGATATTGACGAACACAGCCTACATGCGCCATTGATACTTATGTAATGTCAAGAGATATAGAGTAAAGGTCTGGAGTCCGTGGACTTGTTCCTTTCAATATTTTGATAACTTTTTTCAATATAATTGATTTCCTTTATAATCTTATATATTTTATTGTGTACATTTAAAAATATTTTGAGATATCCAGTGGCTTTACCAGATTACCAATGGGGTGCATGACACATGAAAAGTTTGTCTAGAGGGAGGCCACCAAGGTATAGTGGGTGGGCACCCTGAGAAAGGTTTATGGGTATATATGGGCAAGAGGCCTACAAAATGGGAAGGATTGCAATCTGTACCATTGGAAGGAGGATCAATGTTGATTAGAACACTGTCTCATCAATGGAACTCACTTGGAATCTGAAGGTTGAAAGAAATCTTTTGAAAGCCTTAGTTCCATTCGCTTACTTTTATACAGGCTTGGGCCTAACTCTTCCAGGAAAATAGTTGTCTTACCCAGTTGGTAGAAAATCTGCAAGAAAAAAGGAGTGGTGGGGAGGGATTCTACAAGCTCCCTTGGTGATGCATTCCAATGTCTCATATTCCTTAGAGTATTTTCATCATTATGTCAGCCTTCAAAAGAACAATGTTGAAAAATTATATTATAGTAACTTCAAAAAAAGAGAGGGATTAATTTCCTTTTTTTTTTCCTTCTGTGCCTCCAGATTCCTCCTGCACTTCTAATTGGACACGCTAGTCTCCACTGCCTAAAGGCCCATCAGTAAACCATTGAGAAGTTTTGATGTGCCCAGTGAAATAACTATTGTGTTTCTCCCCAGACCAAGATGTTTTAGAGGCAAATGTTTTCATCCTTCATAATGCAGAGAAAAGTATAAGTGTATGTAAAAACATACAGAAATGGATTTTGGATATGTATATATTTAAGAAATACATCTTGGCCAAATTATTAGAAAGTTCTTCAGAAGCTTCTAACAACAGAAAGCATTTTTTTTTTAAAAATCTTGTTTTCTATTATCATAGCAACATCTCTGTAAAGAGCTTGCCAAGAACACTGGGATTATTTCTAGTGGCCACCTTTCTGTAATTCTGTGATTTCCTCCCCTTCCCCTAGTTTTCAGTTTAACTCTAAAATCAAAAATGCTGACATTAGCTGAGCTTAACACCACTTTAAATATGTAGCCACCATATCATCCTATCCGAGGCCAGCTGCTATATTCAGTCTTGGTATACAAAATGCTCTTAGCCAAGGAGTTAGGAAAGACAGTCCACAGTTTCCAGTAAAAGAAAGACCTCTGGCTTCTTTTTTATTTTTCCAAACTGTCTGAAAATCATCTATCTTCTTGGAGACCGGTGATTCGAGGTTCAGACACACATCTGCAACCTCGATCTCTTATTTCTATGATAACAGGCAGAATGCCCTTCACTTTTGGGCAAACATGCCTGACTGGAGAACATTCCTTTTCTAGCAAACAAATTTAAGCATATTAAGAAGTCTTTCTCTCAAACTCACCCATCGCCCAGGGCAATGGCAAAAATCAACTAAGTTAAGACATAGGCCTTTGGTAGAGTTATCAAGCTGTTTAGAAATTGCAAAGTAAAAATTTTCTATAGTCACCATGTTGGGCCTAACCTGGCAGGACTATATGTCTATCTTTGGAAGACCAACCTAGGTAGTCACTATGTTAACTAAAGGAGAAGTCACCTTTCTTTTACAACAGGCCTTAAAGACATCTGCCAGAGGGGTCATGATCTGCATGGTAGAGAGGGAGGGACTGTCCACACCAGAGAAGTTATAGATCTTTGAAGAATTGGAAGCAGCTCTAACATCATAGTACTCCACACTTGGCTCTCCGGGCTTTTTTTTTTTTCCCCGCATAGATCTGGCAAAGATTAGTAAGATAGCATTGGGTTTCTACATGGCCAAATCTACATAAAGCCAAACACTGATGTAAAATTGTCACTGAATGGGGGATACACAAGGTTTCGTGCTGGCAGACTGTTCCAGTGACATTTCTTTCCAAGTAATTCAATTATTCATGTGCCAGACATTTCAAGCAGCATAGTATTTCAATATGACATGGATTATTATCCAGATTCAACATGAATTAAATCCTTCTACCAAACCAGGTGGGATCTGATCAGCTTGTGATTCTGTCTCCTAGGAGTAATTGCTTGTACTTTTCAGCTTTACATCTTCAGGACTGGTGATCCCTACAGGCCCCTCTTAAGAGTTTCTCCCAGATTTCTAATTAGAGTTTTCTTTCGTCTTTATTTTGGTGCCTCCTTAGTAGGGAAATGGATTCCTAGCAGTTTTTTTGGGTGGTCACTGTAACTGTTTTCCCCTTATCTTTTGGCCTAGTTACTATTCCACTAATCTGTGTGGGAATAGAAAAGTTTCTGATGGGAATTTAGTGACTTAATCTTGGATACAGACTAGTAAGACTATGCATCTGATGATTAATGTTTGGATTGGGGACCAGATTGTTAATTTTGAAGACATGAAATTAGAACCAAAATGACTCATTATTAGATTAAACTGAACCTAATTAGATCAACTATCACTTGACATAAAGGAGAAAAACTCATTTTCTTTCAAATGTGGCAATTTCTAGGAAACTGGCCCCATAATCCTAAATTAAAAGCAGGTTTCCACAAGTTGGATCTTTGCCTGCCTTCAGCCTCCAGTATTGTGTTTGGTCTGTTTAGTTAGTTAAATAATGGTAACAAAAGAAGACAGGATGGATGATGTTAAATAAAGAGAAATTTAAGAGAGTAATTATGGTATTAGTCTGGGCCAGAAGGTGAGGGGTTGTAAGTAACCAGATACCCACTTTTTAAACAAAATGCAATGTCACCATTAAGTATGACCCTTCCTGGGTAAACTGTATATTTTATCCCATTCACATTAGCAAGAGAAAGTGAACAATGTGGATAGATATTGGGTGAGACATTTATAGTTTCTGAAAAGTCTTGTAAGAAATTACTCAAGTTCTTGCTTTAAATAAAGGTGTTAAAAATTCCAGTGAAATAGAATATTGTAATAAGTGGCCTAGGTGGGGAAAGGGAGGGGGGAACTGTTAATAGCTGGAGGTCCAATTTCAATAAGCCAAGTACATGGAAGCTTACCTGACTCTCTGCCAGACACCTTGGATAGAAGTACCCTCTGAAAAAGTCCAGGGCAAAATGAGCAACCAAAGCTATTTATTTCATCTGAAAGACATTAATAAAGGAGCTCCATTGATGATGCTTGAAGGGATTGTTCCGTAGAGGAATAATGAGCCAAATCCCCTCATGGAGAATAAATAGTTCCCCCCTGGGAGGTCCATTAGCTCTTTTCAAGGCCCCAGGCTCATCGTTAGTAAATGACCTTTTCACTCTGTTAACAGTTTAAAGGGGGTCAGATAGCTTTGAGGGATCTATCCCCCTCAAAATAGACCAATTGTGTTTATCTGCAACTCCATCTCCAAATGGGATGGTTCTTTGTCAGCCTCCCTAGATCCCTCTTCTTCCTCTCTTCCTAGCACCTCAAATATAGCAATTGGGTAGGAGATCTTGGACAACTGGATCCTGGGTCCTTCCAAGGCATTCCATAAAACTTTAAAGCCTTGCATTACCCCCACATTGGAGAAGGTGCTGTTCTCTATGAGCAAAGCAGAATTGAGACAGCTCAAAGGAAACACAGGATGTGCACATTTAGAGTACCCACCCCCAAATGTTCACATGGACTATTCGTGCCCTACCTGTGGTGTAGAGCATTCCGAGCTCATATTGATCTGATCAGCCACAGTTGGACACATCGAAACTCGACTCTAGCATGGTGATGTCATTTTGGTCCTTTTCAAGAATGAAGGACAACAACGACTCTAGTCGTTCACTTTCCCTAAGAGGCTATATCAACCTGTTGATTTGCTTAGTCTAACCTTCTTATAGAATTCTTTCAAGCCGTCTCAATTTTCACCATCCGTAGATTGGTGAGGAGGAGCCTGGGCACAGGGAAGTTGGGTAATTTTTCAGAAATCACTTAGCCGGGTCAATGGTACTGCTAGGGTTAGAAAGCAGACTTCATAAATTTCCCAAGTTTGTTCATCGGTTTATCGTTCCGAGCCATTTTTCAAGGTTGAAACTTGTAGTCATTTTTCATACAGTTGAAAATTGTAAAAAAAAAAAAAATTTCAACATAGAAAAGTATTGAACTGAATCACCTACAAAGCAGGCCTCTTTTCATTTATAGTATAAGATTCTACATGTTTGAGATTCTGTGATTCTCTTCATCTATCATTCAATTAACATAGCTTAAAGGAATTAAAATTCATTAAGTTAAAAGGGAAGTGGATGACAATTTTTACACTACCCCCCCCCAAATCTAGTCCCCTTTTGTTTTACCATCAACTCCACATACTCCAGAACTTCCCTTTCCAACTCTCCATCAAAATTTCAAAATTGATGTGTCTCTTGTCCTATGTTGTCAGAAGCCTGCTCTCTGTTATATGATCATGGGTGATTGTGAAGACCTGGTCAGATTAAATCAATCTTTGTTAACATGGTATCTAGCTATGGTATTTTGACTCCCAGTTACACAGTTTATACAGTTTAAAATTTACATGGTTAATATTTATATATGTCTTTCATGGCACAGTGGGAAGAGTACTAGATTTGGACTAACGGGGATACTGTGACTTCGGTTATCTCCTTTCTCTGGGTCTCAGTTTCCTTATCTGTAAAAATGAAGGGGTTGAACTAGATGGTCTTAAAATCTTTTCCAGTTCTCAATCTATGATCCCATAATCCTTACATAAGAAGGATCTTTAATGGTGATCCTTTTAGGCACTGTGACAAACTCATAGAGAAAATATTTTTGATTAACTAAGGCTTTTATCTTTCATATACTTACTACATTTCTCTAATATTAGTTCCATTCTTATCTCTAACCTTCAGAAACATCAGTGTTTACTCAATTGTATGGGCTTAAATAATATTGAAAGTGTTCATTTCCTTTTCCTTCTTCAAAGGGGGCAAAGAGAAAAATTTTGGAAATATTTAAATGAAGAAGCTCCTTTTCCTACCAAAAAACATGGAATGGTTTTGGTTTGGGCACTAAATGACAAAATATAAACCACCCCCAGAGATCAGTACTTCCATTTCTTGCTGAAGCAGGAAATATTCAATCCAACAGAGTTGGCTGGCCTCAGAACTGGGAAGCCATTGCCAGCCAAAGCAATACACCTCAGATGAACCTCGCAAACACTGTGGGTTTGAAGTGGCCATTCGGTACTACACTGGGCATAAAACTCGCCTGCCAGTAAAGGCCACGTGTTCACTGTTGGCAGGAGTCTTACAGGTTTACAAGAGAGCGATTACTTGATATAGAAAGGATTTAAAGAAGGAAATAAGTAAGGATCAAGGGAGAGAGCCAGAGAGAGAGCAAGAGAGTCCTTCCTCCTCCGAGAACTTCAGGTGAAAGCCAACATCCTAACCACTGTGGTCATGCAAAGTCTAGCAGCACTTTCCATAGGGGTTGGGGTTTTGAAGCTGGATTCTGGCTACGGTTCAGGGCTGGCGGTGATGTTTTACTAGTCGGCATTTCCCCAGCAATAGTAGCCGCCGCCGTTTCCTTCTGCACTTTCTGGTCAGTGTTCCAGTAGGATATGGTCTATCTGAGGTAATTGGTTATTCCAGCAGATTTCCAACCCAGCAAACGTTGGCTTGATGGGCATGATTTTTTTTCCCTCTGCAATAATCAGGAATGCCCAGCCAGGAGAACCTTTGCAACGAGTTAGTAAATGACAGGAGTTAGAAAAAGAAAGGCAGAAAGAACCACAAAAAGATCTTCATCTCCAAATTATTTTAAATTTATTCTTCTAGGTTTCAATGACCTCATTTAGATGAGGAATAGATGAAGGATGTCTTCCTTTGGCCCTATTTCTGGCCATATTGTTCCTCATATATCTTTATTTTTAAGGTCGGAGTACAGCTCAGCAGACTAAATGGGTTTTGCCTGATTTCTTTGATTTCATTTTCTCATGACGATCAATTGAACATCTAACCTTGCCATCATGCTCTCTGAAGCTGTTACCTTGAACTTTTCAATGAGTATTTTGCCAGAGAGCTGAACAAGGTCAGAACCCTTGCATTGTACCCTCTTGTTTTACTGGTAGTATGTCTTAGTTTGGGGATAGCATTCCATAGCCGCTAGTCTGCTATGAAACACAGGCAGGATCCCAGTTTTAAAGAGTCTGGCAAAACGCCAGGATTGTTCTGATGAATCTAGCCTAGTTCTAATGGCAACCAGTGGTTAGGATTCTTCAGCTAAAGCAAATGTTTGGAGGTACATGAGATTTGCTCACATCTGCTAAATACTGAGGATGACTAATTTTGATAGACTTGGCTCTTCTCAGCCATACAAGGTTCAAAGACAGCTCCAAAAGACTCATGATGGAAAAAGCTATCCACATTCAGAGAAACAATTACAGAGTCTGAATGCAGATTGAAGCAAAATATTTGCTCTCTTTTTTCCCTTCTTTTTTGGTTTTGTCTCTTTTTTCTCATGATTCATTCCATTGGTTATAATTCTTTACAACTTGAACATCATGTAAATAAGTTTAATGTGAAGGTATATGTAGAACCTATAGCGGATTGCATGCCATCTTGGGAGGGGAGGGGAGAGAAGAAGGAGGGGGAGCAAATTTGGAATTCAAAAACTTGTGGAACTGAGTGTTATAAACTAAAAATAAAAGAATAAATTTTTAAAAACGCTAAAAATATTTCCAAAACAACACTCTCTGAAAGGATAAATACCAGGCAGTGGCTGCTACATCTCCGTTTATGCCTTTCATCATGTTTTGGAATTCCTGCACAATGACAAAAGTTAATGATAGAATGTCATAAGTCATTTGAAGGTTAGGTTTTTAAGTTCTTTGTTTCTTATTTATTCATTTATTGTACATGGTGTTTCCTTGGGAATCTAGAAGTCACCCAACTGGTCATGACCCACCCATCACTTAAGTTAAAGAAGACAGAAAGCACAGTCCCTTTCTTTTTTCCTGTCTCCCTCCCATTCTAATGCAAAATGGTATGAGTTTTTCCTTCTCTTTTGTCTGCCCCTCTTTCTCCATTTCTTCTGATCTTAGTCTCCAGAAGCAAAGTGACCCCCTTTGTAGAACTAGTGGTAATGAAATTAGGAGGCAATACGATGTAATGGGGGGAAAAAAAGCATATTTGAATAATATATACCTGTGCCACCTACCACCTGGGTCTCTTTGGGGAGGCCAATTGACCATTCTGGCCCTCAGTTTCCTTACCTTTAAATAAAAGAGTAGAACCAGATGGCTTCCTAAGTCCCTTCCATTTCTAAACTTAGGATTCTATGTCTGTTAGGAACCAACTAGACCTTCTGAGTAGAAGAGGGTGGTTTATTTACATAGTGAGGATGAGAGACAACAAATAGACAGAGCATATGGAGAGAGAGCTAGAGTAAGCAAGTGAGAGAGAGAGGGAGGGGATGAGAATTAAGTCTAGAACCAAGAGAACAATTTATACTCTCACAATGACATTGTAAAACTAAACAACTGTGGAAGACTCAAGAACATAGGTCAGTGTAATGGTCCCACCATGATTCCAGAGGATTGACAACAGAGAATGCGACCTCCTTACAGAGAGGTGATGGATTAAATATGCAGAATGAGATATATTTTTGGATGTGGCCAATATGGAAATTTGTTTTGAGTATGCAAATTGGTTACAAGAATTTTGATTATTTTTTTTTCTTTTCCAATGGGGGTTAGGGAAGTGGAAGGAAGAGAAAATAAATGCTTATTAACTTAAAAAAATTAATTATAAAATTAATTACACAAGAATCTTGATAAGCATCAGATGGCTTCAGGGTAGAAGAATGTGATATGTAGGAGAAGAAGAGACAAATGGGAACTTGGAACTAAGTAATAAACAGGAGGTTCTACCTAAAAAGAAGGAACTTGGACCTTGGAACGTGGCTGAAGGTCCTACGTGTCCTTGTGGCTCCACAAATGCTATGAGATAAGAAACCATCTGGTTAAGAGTCAGAGGAGAGAAAGAACATCCTCATGGTTGGTGATTTCCTGTGAGTGAGACTGAAACAGGCAGGAACTTGAGGAGTCTAAATTTACCTAAAACTACCTAAATTTTAGCAAAATATTTGACAAATTCCAATCATACCTAGTGTTGTCCCCACCTTCCTCCCTCCACAATTTACATTTATTTGGTATATAGGTATCATTTCTATCTTAGTGTCATTAGATCCCCTGCATAGCGCATGGCCCGTTGGTTAATTGTTTTCAGTAATGTCTGACTCTTTGTGATCCCTTCTGGGGTTTTCTTAGTAAAGATCCTAGAGTGGTTTGCCATTTCCTTCTCCAGCTCATTCTACAGATGAGGAAACTGAGGCAAATGGGTTTAAGTGACTTGCCCAGGGTCATGTAGCTAGTAAGTGTCTGAGGCCGGATTTGAACTCATGAAGATGAGTCTTTCTGACTCCAGGCCTGGTATTCTGTCCAGTGCACTACCTAGCAGCTGCCCATTCGTGACACATAGTAGGTGCTTAATAAATATTGGTTGATTGGCTGCTAAAGTCTTTCATGCTAATTTTGTTGAATAGATGAGGAGTACGGGCTAGATATTATATTTAAATGGATTTGGAAATGATAGAATGGTTGGAATTATTGGTTCCATTTTTGGTTGAGAAGGAGGTCTCTAGTGGAATGCCCCAAGGATTTGTTCGATTTTGTGCTATTGAACATTTTCATCAATGCTTTATATAAAGACATATATGACATACTTATCGAATCTGCAAATGACATAAAGCTAGAAGAGATAGCTACTACACTGGATAAGAAGAAGGGTCCAAAATGATTTCAACAAGCTTAAACATTGTGGGGTGGGGGGAGTGGAACGGAAGTCTAATGAGATAAAATGTAATAGAGACGAAGCTGCTACGCAAGTTCATAAGTGGAAGGTGAGGACGTCATAGATAAACTCTAAGCTATGTTGTTGTTGTAGTTGTTGTTTTAAAGGGAGATTTTAGTGGACTATAAGCACAATATAAGTCATCAGTGTGAGACAAAAACCCCCAAAGCTAATGCAAACTTAGGTTAAACTTAGAGAGCCATAATATTCAGGGCTACTATACTACGTCTTATTTAAAAAAAAAAAAAAAAACATCTCAAATGTGTTTAGGCCTTGGTGCCTGACACATAGTAGACGCTTAATTGCTTATTGAACTTGACTTATTCATATGCTTTGGAGAACATGCAAAACTGAAAAACGTCTAGGACAAAGGTTATTAATATTAGAAACTAAGGAATCTGTGGATGGATTTCAGGGGGTCCTTGAACCTGGACGGGGAAAAAATTACATCTCAATTTTTACTAACCTTTAATTCAAATTTCTCATTTCCTTCCATCATTTAAATTAATTATTCTGAGGAGTTGGTAAACTTCTCCAGACTGCCAAAGAGGTCTGTGACTCAAAAAAGGTCAAGAACCCTTAAGCTAGACCAGGTTAATGAAGGGTCTTGAGTTTATTCAACATGCAGATCAGTTGAAGGAACTGGGGATTTTAGCCTGGAAAGGAAAAGACTTAGGGGGGAACACGATAGCTGCTTTCAAATATTTGAAAGCCTGTCACATAGAAATAGGATTAGACTTTTTTTCTACTCAGTTATATTTTATTTGTGGTTCCAGATTACACTGAGAAAACAAGAAATACAAAATAAGATTAGACCTAACTAAAAGTGTTGGGGAGAAGTTGTAAGCAGGTACATTTCAACTTGAAGTTAGGAGCATCTTCCTAGTGTTTGGGATTATCCGAAGAAAGAAGGGACTGCCTCAGTTGAGCTACCAACCAGCAGGCTGTGTTGGCTCCCTTTGCAGCTCTCCAAGCAAAGACAGGAATGATGATTTGCTGAGTCTATCATAGAGGGGATTCTTGTTCAGGTACGGTTTGGACCAAAGCGCTGCTGGGTTTGCTTGTGTCCTGAGAGTCTGCACTTCTGGTACTATAGAATCTTTGGGTTCTCATGGAGACATACTAATGCACTATTAATATGTAAACAATATTAAGATATGTTTAAGTTAAGAGAACTGGTCAGGAAGAAGCCCCAAATCACAAAACTTATTTACAAAACTAAGGGTCTTCATAGGTAGTTCCAGGTAGCATGAAAATTGTCAGATGTCCAACATCTGAGAATCTGGACATTTTCCAAAGTATCCTCATAATAGAAGCTTCAAGAGGCCTGAGCTGCAAGACCAAACACTTAAATGAACCCAGAATGATGGGCAGGGTCTGTGAGGGCCTGTTGACAGGTCCTTGACTGTATATGGGCAGTTAGGTGATGCAGTGGATAGAGCATTGGGCCTGAGATTAGGAAGACTCATCTTTAAGCCTTAGATACTTACTAGCTGTGTGATCCTGGGCAAGTTGCTTAACCCTGTTTGCCTCAACTTATCTGTATAACGAGCTGGAGAAGGAAATGACAATCTACTCCAATATCTCTGCCAAGAAAATCCCAATGGGGTCATGAAGAGTCAGACACAACTGAAAATGAGTGGAAAAAGACTCATTCTAAGCAGAAGTTCCCTACGCCTGAGGCTCCCAGCATCAACTCTTTTATTAGTAAGGGGGAAATATCACATGCAAAGTCAAGAGCTTTGTAGGCTCTGAGTCTAAACTCAGACATGGACTTGGTAAGACTGTGGTTGTCCTTTCCCAAAGGAAAGAAAAAAGGATTTTGAGAGTAGGCTATGAAGCTTCTTGGACAACCAGTTGCTCTTACCAAACAGAATGATGAGGTAAGTGTAAACAAAACAAAAACATATGGACAAAATTTCCCTGGAAATATCCATGGAGTTAAAAAAAAATGAAAGGAAAATGTTCTTGGAAAAATCAGCCTTGAGGTTTTTGGGTAAAAAAACACATAATTTAGGAAGTTCAACATCCCTTAAAAACATCTGGAGTTGCTTTTCTCTACCCTAGAGGAACACATCATTAGATTATCTATTAGGAACAATGAATAAATCAAATTCAGAAGTCACATATTGATGTCTACTATGTGCAAATAATGCATTAGGTGATAAAGGAGCTATAAACATAACACAAGCCAGATAACAGTCCCTGGCCTCATGGATCTTATAGTCTGATAAGGAAATATATAAACATGTAATCAGGAGGTGAAACAATGATTGTGAATGAAAGAGCTACAAAATAACAATTTGTGCAGGATCCACAAATGGAAAGTTATTACCAACCAAAAAGAATCAGGGAAGACTCCATGAAGGATGTACTATCTCATTTAAACTGTAAAGGATGGAATTTGGATTTAAAGGATAATGTCAGAATCATAAAATTTCCCAGTGGGAAAAACTTCAGACACATTTATTGCTATTAAACATTATTGCATCTCATGAGATCCTGTATGGAGGATTCATGGAAAGACGTGGGCTAAAATCTTAGATTGAAGAACAGGAACAAAACTGTGGTTGGCTATATACCACAGATGGCATGTAAAATGGATGATGACTTCAAGAAAGAGGTAAATCAGCCAGGGAGGCATAATATAACAGTAATGGTGGAGGAAGGGGAGTTCTAACTAACCAGAAATCACTCCATCTGTCAACAAGCATTGGCTAACTATCTTCTATCTTTTTTTGTCCTAGGAGCTCTGTTAGCCACCAAGGACACGAAACCGAAATAGTTTCTGCCCTCAAGTCCCTGCCCTGTTCTATCAAGAGAAACAACACGTGCACGTGTAGGTAAATATTAAAATATTTAGAATGATGGGGGAAATGATATTAGCCATTGGCAGGATCAGGAAAGAAGACCCTGTGCAAGGTGTGACAGAAAAGCAGAGGTGAGGAAGAAAACAATCTAGACTTGATGAACAAACCATAAAAAAGAATTGGAAAACGAAATGACATGTAGGACAAAGAGTAAATATGCCAATTTGACTGAAATGTAGAGTGAGCAAAGGAGAATAATAAGTCTGGGACAGAGGAATTGGTATTTTATTCTGAAAGCAATAGGGAGCCATTGGAGATTTTTGAGCAGTGGAATGGTGTTGTCAGAACTGTATTTTAGGAATTTTTCTTTGTGGCTGCCTGGAGGATGGATTGGAGAAGGACGTAGGGCAGGGAGGCCAGTTAGTTGGCTATTGCAATATTCCAAGAAAAAAGTGACAAGGACTTGAAATACAGTGATGATGGTATGAGTGAAGACAAGGAGATTTATGTGCAACTTAATGGTAGTAAAGGAGAATGGAGGAGCAAGGATGATTGAGAGCTTGAAAACCTGGGTACCTAGAAGGATAGTAGTTTGCTTATCAGAAATAAGAGAGTTACAAAGAGAAGGAATTGTGCTCATTTGTTTTAGGAAGGGGGCAAGTAATGACTTCTGATTCTGACCTATTGGGTTTGAGATGCCTATGGGACGTCCAGTTAGAAATATGCAATATGTGCTTGGTGATATGGGAATGGAACTCAGGAGACTAGAGCTGGATGTAGAGACATGGGAGTCATTTTCCTTTCTTTGTTTTTAATCAAGTTGACCAAAGGTTTATCAATTTTATTGGTTTTTTTCACAAAATCAGCTCTTAGTTTTATTTATTAGTTCAATAGTTTTCTTGATTTCGATTTTATTAATCTCTCCTTTGATTTTTAGTATTTTTAATTTGGTCTTTAATTGGGGATTTTCAATTTGTTCTTTTTCTAGCTTTTTCAGTTACATGCCCAATTTGTCGATCTCCTTTTTATCTATTTTATTCATGTTATGGGAGTCATGCTCATAGAGATGATAATTGAAAATGTCAGAACTGATGAGATCACCAAGAGAGAGGGTGTTGGGAAAGAAGAAGAAAAAAGAGAGATGACGTCTTTCAGATATCTTTCTGTGCCCAAAGTAGAGCAGCTAATAAATGCTTGATTCACTTTAATGATAATTTCATTCTTCAAAAGATAAAAGAGATAAGAAGGCAAGATGTTCAACTTTTACTTTGTTTTTGTTTGCTCTATTCTGACATTATACCAAATACCTTAAGAGAAGCAACCCCAGAGAGAAGTTTATTTAAAAACCACCTGAATGTCAATAGCAAATTAGATGAAACCAAGATGTGTGTTTACCAGGAGTAAACATTGTTTGTCATGGAGGATGTGCTTCACAGAGCCCAAAACAAAGAGAGAACTCACCCAATACATGTTGACCTCCTCCAGCTTTCAAGTATATGATTGATATTATACCGATTGCCTCAAGCCCTCAAACATTATAGGACCTCCTCAGTCATACCCATGACTAGTGAAGAGAGTCAGAACTAAGAATCCACACTGGAAAAAGCCAAGGGATGAAGAATGGGTACAGTTCAGATCATGAAGTACAGTGGGTCCTATAGTGTCCTAAGTAAATCCATGGTGAAACAAAAAAGAGTATTGGTTAGGCAGCTGATGTCAACCTGGACAAGATCTTCAAAGAAACAAAATTGGGGTGGGGGTGGGGGACCCAAAGGACAATTGAAAGAGCTAGAAGAAAGGAAGGAAATAAGCATTTATTAAGTGCTCAATACACGCCAGACACTGTGCTAAGCATTTTACAAATATTACCTCATTTGATCTTTACGACAATCCTGAAAGGCAGGTACTATTATAATTCTGTTAAAATTATATAGTTGAGGAAAATGAGGCAGAGAGAGCTTAAGTGACTTGCCCCGGGTCACACAACTAGTAAATTTCTGAAGCTAGGTTTGAATCCAAATCTTTCTAACTCCAAGCTGAGAGCTGGTCGCCTAGCCAACAGTTGAATTGACTGACTAGGCCTGTTTAATCCATAGTAAGTAATAGTTGAACCAATTTTTGGTTCACTGGAAGCAGAGGGCCATAAAGTGGAGGGGAGGAGAAAGAAAATTCACTGTTCAGAGCACAGAGCCCTTTTCTGAAAGGTCAGGATCGATGGATATTCCAGCGAAGGCCTCTGATTGATGGTATCTGGAGTACCTAACCATTCATTTTACTTGACCACATGCTGTAAGATCTTGGTGGAAGGCTACGTGTCTTCAGGGAGATCCTTCATTGTTCTCCTGGTGGGAGGTATAGAGTTTAGGTCTTGGGAAGTGGATGGAAGATGTCTGGGGGACATAGAACGAATTTGGCCTGGAACAGATGCCTTTTTCCAAACACACACCCAAGGCACAACTAGACCATTGTGGGGTGGTCAGTCTTGCCACTGAATTGTGGGCAGTAGTGGGATCCTCTCTTTCTTCTCAATAGCTGAGTGAAGCAGCAGCCCACACAGACAGCAGACACACCACTAGAGTCAGATGGCCAAGTTCACATCCATGATTCTGGAGAGGCTTAACTGACTTACAAAAGCTGGCCTGAAGAAGAAAAACAACCCTGAAGGTTATGAAGTGTGAATTTCTCAAGTTGTCAGAGGGGCCCCTGTGTGGGAGTTAATAATTGAATCTCCCATCAGAACTATCCAGCTTTAGCCAATTGATAAGCTGCTCTTTGGAAAAGTGCCCTCTGGGCTAGATGACAAACTATTCTTACAGACATGAGGTGAAGCCAGACTCTGCCGAGGAACCCAAACCAATGAGAAATCTTGGACGTAGTATAAGGAAGGGTAACATTCTGTGGCTCAGGGCTCCGTGTCTGCCTGACACAATAGGTTTTTGGTTTTTTTTTTTTCTGTGATGGACCCCTTTGGCAATTGAGTGAAGCCTACAGACTCCTTCTAGAATTATGTTTTTAAATGCATAAAATAAAATATATTGTCTTGCAAGGGAAATCAATTTTATTTTTTATATTTAATAGTATTTTATTTTTTCCAATTACATGTAAAGATAGTTTTCAACATTCACTTTTATAAGATTTTGAGTTCCATTTTTTCTCCCTCCTATCTCTCCTCCCCAAGATGGCAAGCAATCTGATATAGATTATACATGTACAATCATATTAAACATATTTCCACATTACTTATGTTGTGGAAGAAGAATCACAACCAAAGGGGAAAACCACAAGAAAGAAAAAAACAACAAAGTGAAAATAGTGTGCTTCCATCTGCGCTCAGACTCTGGGTGTAATAGCATTTTCTATTGTGAGTCTTTTAGAATTGTCTTGGATCACTGTGTTGCTGTGAAGAGCTTACTGTGTACAATGTGCTCCTCGTTCTGCTCACTTCACTCAGCATCAGTTCATGTAAGCCTTTCCAGGTTTTTCTGAAGTCTGCCTGCTCGTCATTTCTTATGGAACAATAGCATTCCATTACATTCATATACCATAACTTGTTCAGCCATTCCCAAATTGATGGGCATCCCCTCAATTTCTAATTCTTTGCCACCGCAAAAAGAGCTGCTACAAATATTTTTGTACATGTGGGTCCTTTTCCATTTTTTTATAATCTCTTTGGGATACAAACCTAGTAGTGGTATTGCTGGATCAATGGGTATGCGTAGGTTTATAGCCCTTTGGGTATGGATCCAAATAGCTCTCACAACTCCACCAACAATGCATTAGTATTCCAATTTTCCAACATTTATCATTTTCCTTTTCTGTCCTATTAGCCAATCTGATAGGTGTGAGGTGTTTTAATTTACATTTCTCTAATCAGTAGTGATTTAGAGCATTTTTTCTTATGACTATAGATAGCTTTAATTTCTTCTTCTGAAAACTGCCTGTTCATATCCTTTGAACATGTATCAATTGGGGAGTGACTTGTATTCTTATAAATTTGACTCAGTTCTCTCTACATTTTAGAAATGAGGCCTTTATCAGAAATACTGGATGTAAAAATTGTTTCCCAGCTTTCTGTTTTCCTTCTAATCCTGGTTGCATTGGCTTTGTGCAAAACGTTTTAAATTTCATGTAATCAAAATTATCTATTTTGTATTACAGAGTGTTCTCTATCTCTTGTTTGGTCATAAATTCTTCCCTTCTCCATAGATCTGACAGGTAAACTATTCCTTGCTCTCCTAATTTGCTTATGGTATCACCTTTTATGTATATAAATCATGTACCCATTTTGAGTGAAATCAATTTTATTGAAATATAATTATCAAAACATTAAAAAAAAACCCTACCAGTTTACATGGCCCAGGTGCAGAACCCCTAGCTAACTAGTTACTCAAACCAAGTCTTGTATGGGGCCATCACAGAATGCCAGTTTTTGAAATCTGTTTGCCAAGATGCTCTTTGAGGCTGTGCCATGGTTGAATACCTGTGACATCCGTGGAGAGAAATCTGTTCATTTCAAGAAATGACAGTCTTGTTTGATGCTGAATCAAAGGCTAATTGTGAATTTCTTCTCAGAAGATCTGTGTTTTTTTTAAAGATATCTTTTTTATTTTATATCACTTTTATTTCCAAATATATCCTCCCCCACTCCCATCCCCCATCCAGTGAGCCAAGAAATAGAATTTTAAAAGTTTGT
>CM053623.1:51556697-51584181 GCA_028646595.1 Phalanger gymnotis | reverse complement strand
TGTGTGTGGGTGTGTGTATACACACATACACATGTGTTTATGTACATATAAACATATAATTTCTGACAACCATAACTATTCAAAAACATTCAAAAAAGCTTCCTTGTGAGGTAACGATCTTCTCATCACATGAAACGTTTGGTTCAACTAACCCAAATATTAATGAAGCACTGGCCATTCTCTGCAAGGCACTGTACTGCAGCAGAGACTGGACGGTTACTTGCCAGAGATGCAGAGAGGGTTTGCGCTTGAGGAGAACTGGAGTGGATCGCCTCTAAATCTCTGTTTCTGAGGCCCCGTGATTCCCCTTGAGGAAACCAATAGCAAATAATGTGGGATGATAGCTGAAATTTTTCCTACCCAAGGACAGCAGTCTTTGTCCAAGCCACTCTTCCCTCATACATAGCCAAGGAGTGCATAACAAGGACTGCAGATACCTTCCCCAAGTCCTTGCCCATCAAAAGCCTTGATCATTGTGTGTGTGTCTATGTGCAGGCCTTGTATGCAGTAACCATTTGGCTACCTGCGTATTGTCCAGAGTGCTTTACAAGCATCCATCATTCATCATGGTAGCCTTGTTACTAATGCTCTTTCACCAATGAGGAGACAGAGGTGGACAGGCCTGGATTTAATGACAAGTCCAGGCCAAATTCTTGGTCCAAGCATAGCCAGAGACAGAGACTATGGGACTATGACCTAATTCAACTTTGGGCTGTTTGGAGTCCTCCAGTACTGTGCTCCCGAGCCCAGGCCAGCTCCCTCAGGCACTTCCTCTTCCTCTAAATCTTCTTTGTAGCCCTCCCCAGTCCTGCATCCAAACTGACCTGACTGTAAACCAGTCCTGTGCTCAGTTTCCTGCTGATCTGATAAGCACATTCCTGCTCAGGGGGCTCATAAGAGCTTAATGCACATGGAACCTCTCTGCATTTTCGCCAGGGCCTTGCAAATCAACCCAAAGGAATAACCCATCTGCCTCCTTCAGACATTTAACAGGCTGATGGGGGAGTCCTCTTCTATTGCTAGATTTTGGCCTTTACGCTAGTTTATTTATGTAATGTTTTAAGTTATGCAAAGCATTAGCCAAATATCTCATTTGATCCTCAGGACAACACTGTGAAGGAGGTGCTGGTATTATCTCCATTTTATAGATGAGGAAACTGAGATAGGTAGAGTTTAAGTGACTTGCCCTGAGTCACAGTGTTAGTACTAGCCATCTGAGGCTGGATTTGAGCTCAAGTCTTTCTGACTCCAGGTCCCACACTCTTGCTACCCCTTGTCACCAATCAGATAACATTTTACAGGTCAGTCCCTATCCCACCTAAATATGAGGCTATTTCTGGAGTTTTCGATGCAGCCTAGTGGGTTAGGTGCCAGCAGCAGATTAGAACTCCACTATCCCTGCCTCTCCTGCCATGGCCTCCAGCTTTGAGGCTCATTACAGAGTACCATGTAATCTTGCAAAGGCTCCCCTTTGAAGCTCTGAGGACAGGTTTTCATCACCCCTGCTAATAATATGGGGGGAGAATCCTAATATTCCATTTGCAGAGAAGACCCTCTTGCCAGGTTTCTCACGATTCCCATTTCGTCCTCCCAGGCTATCATACTATCTCTGATCGGTAGCCAACAAACAGAAGGGGAAAAAAAGGGAAGAAACCTTCTTTCTGCTAGCATAGATCAGGTGACACTGGTTAGAGGCTCTATCTTTCATTCTTGCTTTGAAATGAATCCTCCTGCTATGATCACCCTTTGTCCCATATCAGGGCAGCTCTGGATTTTTTTTCCTCCCACTCTCATGTGCTATCATCAGAGGGGTGAGCAAGTTATCCATTGTGGGCATAGGAGAATGAGTGGGGGGAGCCCAGAGGAGTAAACCATCCCTTCATCGTGAAGTATTTTCTTCTTCTTTTTTTTTTTTTTTGGTTTGTTATGTGGAAAGTTCATCCCAAAGGGACAAACAGCAGCTCTGTGGGAGTAGTTAGACATGTAAAATGTCTGGGCAGAATTCCTTCATAATGATAGAAAACTATTCTTTTATTTGTCTATTTTTTTTTTTTGCTAGGTCTCCAATCATACAACGGACTGATGGATATTCAACCAGGTCATTTCCTGGGGTCATCAAACATGTCTTTCCAAGACTGAATCTTAATAACAGCAAATGTAGAAAAACTACAGAGACGACTCAGCTGTGATTTAATGTCATTGGGCAAGAGGGGCATGGCAACAAGGCAAAGACAGCATTCGACTAAGACTCAAGACCTCGGTCTGAGTTCTGCTATTAATCAGCAGTATGACTTTGAGCAAGTCACTTCACCTTTCTCTGAGGTGAATTGTTTGCCCAGTTGTAGGGTGAGCAGCTTGGATCAGCTGATCTCTGGGGTCTTTTCAGATTCTAACATTTAGTGATTCTAAAGTAAAGCTTCATTCTCTTAGATCACAAACGGAGCATTTCCCACTATAACAGGTTCCACCTTTGTTCACAAAAGGTGCTTAGCTCAAGTGCAACCGCCTACATACAAGAGTCCTTTCCTTATTGCTCATCCGGCTAGCCGTTCTGGATTCCTACCTGAAATTACTTTGTGTTTTCTTTGTATGGTTTTGTATTTACTTATCTGTGTCTGTATCACCCTCTTCTCACCTCCTACTCCCACTAAAATGGAAGCTCCCTGAAAGTAGGGGTTGTTTTTGCTTTCCCCTTAGCACTAGCACCTTCCTTCTGAGATTATTGCTAATTTATCCAGTATGTGTCTCGTTGGCACATAGTTATTAGTATATTTTCTCCCACATTAAACTGTGGGCTTCTCAAAGGCACAGGCAGGTTTTTTTTTTCCCCCTTGGTTTCTCCAATGCTTAGTACAGAGAATAGTAAACAGTAAGTGCTTAATAAATGCTTATTTCCCTCATGTCATGGTCCTCTTTCAAAATGAAGGACAAACACAAAAAATACATGCTTATTGATTTGACTTGTCTTTGTAGCCATAGCATCTAGCCCTGGCACAGTTTTAATACATAATAGGTGCTCCGAATAATGCGACAAGTTATTCAGATATCACCTACGTCTGGTTATAGAATTTAATCAGTGTTAAAGAAAGATATAGATTAATATTTATTCCCTCAACATCTCTGCTTATTCAAACAGCTTATCGACCCAGATTATGAATAGACAGTGAAGAGGAATCGTCAGGTTTCTGTGAGTAACCTCCAGAGTGGCTAGTCTGATCACATGTTGACTTCACAAATTGATAATTTATAGTGGAGGCCTTAGCAGCCTGTGCCGCCTGTAGCCGAGCACTATGGCACCAGGATTGACCAGGCAACCTAAGGCAGTAGTTGAATGGGACAGACTGCTATTTTTTTTTTTTTTTTGCATCCATGGTACTTAGAATAGCTCCTGGGACACAGAAAGTACCTAATAAATGTTTGTTGACTGATTGGTGGGTTGATGCTGCAGAACTAGGAAGTTGGAGTCTGGAGGTCATGCATGTTGGAAAGAACATCAGTAGCCATCTAATCCAGCCCATGCCTGAAGACAATCCCTACCACAACATTCCTGACAATTGATGGTCCAGATTTCTGGTAAAGACCTCCCAAGAGAGGAAATCCAATACTTCCCCAGGCAGCTTTTTCCATTTTTGGCCAGCTCTAATTTTTAGTAACTTTCTCCTTGCATCCAGCCTAAATTGGCCTCCTTATAGCTTCTTTTATCTACTCTGCCATTCAACGTTACTGGCCTTCTTTCTTTCTTCCACATGATGCTCCATCTCCCTCCTCCACATCTCTGCTCCGGCAGTCTATCCCTCCTCATTACTACCTCCTGGTTTCCCTCAGCTCCAGTCCCATTTTCTGCAGGAGGCCTGTTCCTGAGCTGTCCCCATTGAAAATACCTTCCCTTTGAATATTTTGTTCCTGCCTAGATACCGATTTGTCTCCACCATCAGAATGTGAGTTCTTTGCAGGCAAGATCTGTGTTTCTGCTTGTCTTTGTATTCCCAGTGCTTAGCACATAGTAGGTGCTTAATAAATGCTTATTGACTGGTTAACTGTGAACTGTGAAGGCCAATGCCAGAAGTTCATTGTCATATCAACAACCATGTCGCTCAAAATGTTGATTAATGACTGAATGTAAACTTTGAAGAAGATTATAGTACTCTGCTGCACATCTTTGATTTTGCCTCTCTTTGTATCCCCAGTGCTTAGCACATAGTCGGTGCTTAATAAATGCTTGTTGGCTGACTAATTGAGAACAGTAGACCAATGCCAAATGGGTGATTTGAGTGAAAGTTTTGTAAAGAAGCCAGAAGTTCATTGCCCCATCTGGTTGAATGTTTTCTCAATGACTTGAATGACAAGATAAAGGGCATGTTTACCCAGTTAACAAATGGTGTAAAAATGAAGAAAAGCTAATTCAATGAAGGGCAGATTTAGGATTTAAGTAGATCTGGACAAACTGGAATAATTAAGCAATCAACCAACCAAGAAGCATTTATTAAGCACATGCCATATGCCAGACATCGGGCTTGGTACTGTGATGAAAAGACAAAAGGGAGGAAAGTCCCTGCCTTCAAGGAGTTTATATTCTAATAAATAGTACGAGGTTGGACTAGATGACCTCTGAAATTCATTCTAGTGACAGCATTCTATGCATCCTGGTGGCTTTGGAAGAGGCAGTAACTCAATGTTAGGCAGTATACTCATTAAAAACCGTACTGGCCCTAGTAAGTCACATGAAAGGAAGTTACAGCTAATCTATTTATGGCACTCAAACATTTTAGATTTGAGAAACTCCTACTACATTACGCCAAATGCCTCAGCCCCTGGATTTCTAAACTCATTTGTGCTTCGGGGGACATCTAATCCACATGTTTCCCATTAATTTACCCTTCATTCATCAAAATGTTGTTTTGCAAGAACGTTTTGATGTCTAAGAAGCCTGATCAGTCTCTTAAGCCTCTTTTCCTTTGTACCGTGAAATTGTGTGTTCCCACCACTTTATGGTGCTAGGAGCCAGAAAGGGTAAAAGGCTGTGGCTGGAACCTCAGAACCTTGAAAATGGCCTCAAGGGAAAAAAAAAACCCTTATTTCAGAGCTCAAATGCTGAGCTTAAAGAGGCAACATTAAGTCCAACCATCTTGCTTCCCAATATTTTGGGAGTCTTTATCACTTTGCATGGTCCCTGATGCCAACACTTTTTAAGAAGGCAATAAATTACTATATATTAGACCTTGGATTTTCAGTCTGCCTGGCATCTTCTGATAGAAGATGAAACATAGAGTAGCGGTTTATAGCACTGGACCTCGGGTCAAGAAGGCCTGAGTTCTAATCCTGCCTTAGATAGTTATTTGACTTGGAGCAAGTCAGCCTCTCCTAACCTCAATTTTCTCATCTGCAAGATGAGTATAATTTTTTAAGACTAGGTCTTTCCATTTCACCCAGACTGGAAGTGTAGGGGGCTACTAATGAGCCTGATCTCATCTCTGTTTGACAATAGAACATTGACCTGCTTTGTTTTTGACCTGAGCTGTTTCACCCATCTTTAGGTAACTTGGTAGACCCCTGCTCCCAGGGGCTCACTATATTAATGACAAACTCAATCTAGAAATTTTCCTATCACAACTTAGAGCTCTGTTGAGAAGGGACTGCTGGCTATTTTTTTTCTTTCAACAGATTTTCCTGTTGCATGTTCTCTGGTCCCCTCACCATCCTGATCACCCATTCTCTAACTTACTGTTATCTTTCCTAAAATTCAACCCCTAGAATTGAGCACCACACTTCAGATGTGGTCTTAGCACAATAAACTGTCACATCCCTAATTCTAGAGTCTAATCTTCTCAATACAGCCTAATGGTATATTAGCTTTTTCAGTGATCATTTCACACTATTAGCTTATATGAAATCTATAGTCCATTAACACATCTTCCTCCCATCCAAAACTCAAATTTTTTTTCTTGTTTTATTACCCATAGACATTTCCCAATATATCACCTCACCACACTCATACATAGAGCTCTTCTTTGCGTAATGAGGGCTTGCTTTGCACATGCTTAGATCACCTAACAAGGAGGCATGCTGTTTCTCTGCATTTCCCTACCTCTTGTATGCAAGTGATCTCCTTTGATTGGCTACATAGTGGGAACAGGCTACATCTTTAAAATGGGCAGGTTGGGGGCAGTCTCACTTTCTTTCCTGCTGCCACCAGAAGATCACAGTTCTCCCACAGTGTAGGTACCATGAACTGAACCAGTGAAGGGACACAGAAAAACAGGTCTGGGGTGCTTGACCTGTTCTATTTTGTGTATCTTTCTCAGTTTCTGAGTGCAAGTGGTTATCTCCACCATGCTGGGGAGTTCCATCCATGGTGACCTTGTAGCTAGGATTGCAGGTGGGATGGTACATCCAGCTAGCCTGGCAGAGAAACGTTGAAAATCTGTAGACTTGAGCCCAAGTGGGGCTTGGAACTTGGGACTGTGTTTTATAGGAACTGAGCTAAGCTGTCTGCATATTTGTTATTATGCCTCTGAAGTAAGTATTTCTTTGTAAAAGTTAATCTGTCAAGTTGTTAAATGGAACTGGGGAACAGGGGAATGAGCACAACTGACAGAGAGCCTAGAAACTTGAGGGGCCTGGAGAACCCTAAGGATGGGGTGACATGTAGCAGCCCTAACTTCAAGCAATGTGGCCAAGATAGTCAATGTTACCCTTGTAACAAGAACAAATAATGCAGCCACTGTGTCTGTTGGCATACACACCAATCAGCTTCTGTGGTTATCCCCACCCCATACCAAGGGGAGGGAGATGTGCTTTGTTGCCTATCTCCTCCAGATAATTATTAGACAGATTTCTATAGAACAATAAAGTCACCACTAGCATTTATATAGTCCTTTAAGCTTTACAAAGCACTTTACAAATATCATCTCATTTGATTCCCACAACAACCCTGGAGGTAAGTGCTATTATGAATATCCCCATTTTACAGATGAGTCAGAAGGTGATTAAGTGACTTGCCCAGGATCACACAGCTGGTAAGTCTCTGAGGGCATATTTGAACTCAGGTTTTCCTTACTCTAGGTGAAGCACTCTATGTACTGTACCACCTAGCTGCACAATGAGCTACAAGTTCCCCATTTTGTGCTTGTAAAATTGATTTTTTTGAACCCTGAATAGTCTTACTTTTGGTACTTAGATACTTAAGTGGATCTGCCATCTCATCTACATGGATGCCCCATCCAATGAATGATAAAGACAGCACCAGCTTTCTGTCTGCCTATCTTGTCTGACACTTGCTCAGTTTCCCCCATAAGTTACCACAGGGGGTCTATTTAGTGTGCCATGGACTTTTTTTTTGACCACTGCCTCCTTCAGTCTGCCCTCCCTTCTATCAGCCCCCTCCCTGTTCTTTCCCTTTTTCCCTCCTACTGCCTATAGGGCAAGTTAGATTCCTATACTTGAGTATGTTATTCCCTCCTTGAGCCAAATCTGATGAGAGTAAGGTTCAAACAAGGTTCATTTCCCTCTCTTCTTTCTATTGTAATGTGTCTTTGTGCCTCATCTTTCAAAGATATTTGAAGGGGTGTGGGAGAGAGCTCAGGTGACTTCCTGCCTTTACTCGGCCATTTTGGCTCCACCCTGAGTGTTGGGAACTTTCTTTGCGTATTATTGACATCTCAAAAATACTAATGGAGCACAAGGGCTGTCCATCAACCATCCTCACTCCAGCCATCTGACCGAAACATCTTTTTTGTGCCTTTATGTCTTTGATAACATCCTTCGCTCTGATTCTCCTTCAAAGCTTTTTTATTTTTTAATTTATTAGTCTATGTTGCAGGATGTGTATGCCTACCAATCTTTCTATTGCCTTCTTAATGAATTTCAATTTTTATTCTTCAATGACTTTGGTCAAGGAACAAAGGTGAATTCCTTCCCTCCTTTCATTCCTTCCTTCGTTCCTTCATTCCTTCGTTCATTATTCTACCTGGAGTTGTTTTATTGCTGTGATTCAAGATTTTTTACCTTTATGCTTATTATATTACATCTCATTTGATTCCACTCAATGCTTAGATCTACCAAATCTTTCTGGATCTTGGGTCTGTCATTCTATACCTTAGCTATGCTTCATGTAGTTCTGGGTCATCTGTGAATTGGAATGTATATCATCTATGCTTTCTTCCAAGTCCTTGATAAAATGACAACTAGTCCGAGGCCAAGCGTAGATCCCTGAGATACTCCACTAAAGCCCTCTTTCCCTTGAAATTTAGCCAAGAGTGAGTACTCTGGGTCTACCCATCCATGACTTCTGAATCTACCTAACTATATCATCATCGAGCCCTTATCTTTCCATTGTGCACACAAAGATAGATAGCATGAGAGACTTTGTTAAACGCTTTGCTGAAATCTAGGTAAATTCTATCTTTGGCATTATCCCAATCTACTTTTAGTAATCTTGTCACAAAATGAAATGCAATCAGTCACACTATGTGTTCCTATATCCATTTTACAGATAAGAAAAAATGAGGCTCAGAAAGTGATTTGCCAAAGATTTTAAAGCTAAAATGTAATAAAATTAGAATTTGCTCTGGGACTTCTAAACAGAAGTCCGGTGTCTTTTCCCCACTTAACACTATATATTGCCTCTCCGAGCTCCTTAAGTAACCAAGATATCCATTCCCCATATTTACTGGGCTACAACTAATTCCTACAGATAGTCACAGAGGGCTTAAGAGTAGGGTTTGTTCAAAGCCCAACAGATTACAAATCACACACCCTGCAATCCATTCCTTACCCCACTCAGTCTTACTCCTTCCCACCTGCCAGTGGTCATACTCCATCATTTACTTGGAATTTTGATGTGTGAGAGGGTCAGAATGGCACACTCCAGTTTCTCCCACAAAATTCTAAAATTTAAAGATTAAAAACGTGACATCTCTTGAGCCAGGCCTAGAGAAATGAACCCTTCTACTCCCATTGGAAAGGCTGGGTTTTTCTTTGACATATGGAGAAAGGCAAAACCAGACTTAAAAAAAAATCCTCTTTCCCCTCTGCACACAGGACTGTACTAAATTGCTATGTTAACTATCTGTTTCTGAAAGACACAAGAATGCCATTTTCCTATGCACCAATGTATTCTTTGTGGTTGGAATCCAAATGACTTACAGGCAGAGCAAGGTTTTTTGCTCAACGAAGTTCAAGCCAATGGAATATTTTTAAATTTGGCTGTCATGTTAGAGAAATTCTTTATGTCTCCGAGTTAATTCAATCTATAAAAGAGGCAAGGAAACAGTTTTGCATAAAGAGAGAAAAATAAAAATCAGGAAAGGAACCTATGAGACAGGCTTTTAAAAATAGCTAAGTTTCCATGATCTCTTTGGAAAGACCAGAAGAAAAGGTTGGAGTATGGGTTATGGGAGAATATTACGTACTTTGTAGTTGTAGACTATATCTGTTGAATACCTTGTATATACAACAGTGGTGTCAAATTCTAATAGAAACAGGGCACCACTAAACCATACATAAAGATCTCTATAGGTCACATACTAGCTTAGAAAACCACATATTAACATTATCTACGTTTTATTGTATTGTTTATTTTGTTAAATATTTCCCCATTATGTTATAATCTGATTCTGGCTACGCTGAGGAGTGTTGTGGGTCACAATGCAGTCTATGTGTTTGACCCCTCTACCAAATAATGCAGCTCAAAGATATATAATGTAGGGAATGGAAGTGGGATTTCATTGGTACAAGGAACTCCCAGGCAAGCAAACTATCTGGAAACAAATGCACATTAGCCCCTTCTCTGCGAGGTAAAATTTTAGAGAGTTGCCTAGAGTAGTGATATCAAACTCAAGTAAAAATGATAACCACTAAGGGAAGGGACTAGGATAGGATGGAATAGAATGGATTGTTATGTAACGAATAGAATGCCACCTTGAAAGACAGAAAGTTCTATTTTCAAGGGCTGTTTCTGATGCACATCAGCTAGATCACCATGGACAAATCTCTTAACTTCCCAATATCCCAGATAATTAAGGACATAGTTACCCGGGTAACTAAGAAAATAAGTTACAGATAAAAATATATGCTTCATTGAACTAAGCTGCCAATCTTCATCAACAGAAGGAATTTCTGCAATGTCAGTCTCTCCCTACCCCCAAAATAGTTTGGATAAATGAAACGAATATGATATGATAGACACATATATGAACACATACTATAATGACTTGTGATTTCATCACTGTGGGTATTCCCTTGGTCAAACATTCCTTATATCTCACCACGTTGCTGAAATCTAGTCATGAGGTAGTGTCAATTAATGATCAGCAAGTTAATAAATGTGTGTTGGATCAGCTAGATGGTGTGGTGTATAGAATGCCACACCTGGAATCAGGAAGACCCGAGTTCAAATCCAACCTCAGACCCTGACTAGCTGTGTGACCCTGGGCAAGTCATTTAACCCTGTCTGCCCCAGTTTCCTCATCTATAAAATGAGCTAGAGAAGGAAATGGCAAACCACTCTATTATCTTGGCCGTGAAAACCTCAAATAGGGTCATGAGGAGTCTGATACATCTGAAAAATAACTGAACACAAATAACATTCCTTCTAAAAGTAATGATTTGGATCCTGAACATTACAATAAAAAAAGAACACATTTGGCCACGAAGAACAAGTGAGAAAACGTACTTCTCTCCATCCTTTGCAGGAGCGATAGACTATGGGTGTGAAGTATTCTATATGCTCTGACATGATTACTGTGTTGGTTTCGCTGGACTACTTTTCTTCTTTCTTTTATGATATCTACTATAAGGAATAGCTTACTGGATAGGGAACAGGGGAAAGACGTATTGGGAAGTAAAAGTGATACATGTATACATATGTATGCATATGTATACATATAGATAGATAGATAAAGATTTTTAAAGTTATGGCTTAACTAATGGCAGAAGGGTTGATTAGGGGCTATTAGATCAGAGGTTTCTTTTATTTAATCATCAATTGTATTTACTCTTATTTGGGGGAAAGGCAATTAATATTTTTAAACAAACCTTTTTTTCCTCATGCTAAGAAATTTCACAAAGGACACATTAATAGATTCACATGAGAATAGCTATGTTAACCAGGCACGTTCTATAAATTTACCATCGGTGCTGGACATTAACTGGGGCACATACAGCCAAGTGAAACTCTATCATCTAGAAATCTTGTCATTTCACAATGGAACAGTCTTTCGTGTTCTTTCCTGCCGTGACAAGCTTGTAATGTGTATTTGTGCATTTTGGTGCAGTTATTCATAATGCTGGATTATAACAATTACTGTTTTTATGAGGCATCTTGAGTACGCCTTTCCTGCTGCTCATTAGAGGTGATTTTCCTCCATGGTCAATTGTGCTGTAGAAAGCCTAAAGCAGCACGTACCAGCTCACTCCATTACATAGAGGGGGCTGCTCTTTTTATCAAAGTCCCAGCCAGCCAAGATCTTCAACCTCCTTTTCTTTCCCTCCCTGTAGGTATTGCTACCAGTTTACCAGGCTGGAGCTCCATAGCCCAGAGCCTGGCCAAGTACTTGGTACACGGTGCTGTGCTGGAGGCGGCTGCCAGCACCTTCAGTTCAGTTTTAATATCGGCAGAAAATGTCGTTATCTAAGTCATTTAACAAAAAGAAGTTGGCTTTGCCCCAACACAGCAGGGATATACATTGAGCACACAGAGATGTTTAGCTGTTCATTTTCATAAGGAAATGCATCTGGTCATGAAGACAGGATAGGGTCAAGGACATGGTGACTCGCCAGGTCTTCAGAAATCCGTCAAATCTGAGGAGCCCTAATTACCTGAGGCTGCTGGGGTCAATCAGATTCTAGGGACAGCTTTGTCTGCTTTGGGGGAACCTATTCCCTTTTGAAAGAGGGGCCTAGGTCTACCCCCATGCTCTGAATGAGAAGAAAGAAGTTGGCACAGGGAAAGCCTGATAAATATTGGTCCCATCATCGGTGTTTGGTTTGGGTTTTTTTTTTTTGAGAAGACCTGTGTCGTCATCAATATAAGGAACTCCCCAGAGAGCAGACTCCTCTGAAGACATAGATTCTCTCTTGCTCTGCAGCTTAGAGTCTTTCTAAAGAATTGCCTGGAGCCCTAAGGGGGTTGAGTGACTAAATGACAGCAAGCTCATAGAGTCAGTTTGTGTCAGAGGCAAGATTTGAACACAAGAAGGTAAGAGCCAAGGAGCGCTGGCCCTAGAGTCAGGACTGCCCTCAGACACTCATAAGCTGTGTGATTCTGGACGAGTCACTTAACCTTCCTCAGATTCCCCAACCATAAAATGGGGATGATAATAATAGCACCTACCTACCTAAGTTGTTGGAAGGATCAAATGAGATAATATGGATAGAGTTCTTAGCACAATGCCTGGCACATAGTAGGTGCTTAATAAATGCTTCCTTCCTTTTTGACTCTAAGGCCAGATCTCTATCCACTATGCTGAGTTACTCATTATAGGTTCATAATAAATATTTGTTGATTCGGTTAGATGTTATCAGTGGACAGCTTCCCAGAGCCCTAGGGCTTTGAGCAGAGATGACCTTGAGCTTGAACAGTCTTATGGATGAGGTTGAGGGGCTTAGCAACGATGCACAGGGCTTTAGCTGAGCTATCAACCTATACTCCTAATTGATCTGTGTCGAACAGACTAATGGCACCTGTGAGTTAGACAAGGCAAGACTCAACTCATTTTTTGAAGGGGTGAAATGCTTTTTCTACTATATTTCTCCCTTCCTTTCCCCCAACCCACGGACCATGGGGTTACATGAACACCATTGAACCACTGTTGAGTGGAGAGAAGAATTTCAGATCAGCCGAGTCCACCCCTGGACTTTCTATCTAGGGGGGACTGATTGCGGACGTTGCTCCTGAGCGTCACCAGGCTGAGAACGATGAGGACAGCATCACAATAAGGATCTTTTGTGCTCTTGGAAAGCAGTAAAACCCATTCAGTCAGGCCTGCTGAAGAGACGGCTGAGATTCTGCATCTCCAGGTACCAGGGTCACCTCAGGACCCGCTACAACCGCAGGTCAAATCAATTCTTAACTGCTTAAATCTAATGTGTTTGGTCTTCCCTTTCTCCTGAGATAGAAAAAGAAAACTGAGCAAGACCCTCTCACTTGGATGGGGGTGACATTGAGAGAGTGAGGAGGTGGGGAGGATTGGTATTCAGGGTTTGAGTGGGGGTAGGATACAATTCATAGACAAATATACCAGCTCTAAGGAGACAAAGAGGTGGTACATAAAATACGGCTACGGAGCTTAGTTCTCTCTTGGGAAAGGAACATCTCTGAACTCCCTCCTCCTCCCCCTGCTCCCAAACTCCAGTCCGTTGCATTTATTTGCAGCTAAAGAACTGTCAGACAACGAGCATTTACTAAGCAACTGCTATGTGCCCGGCACTGCAGTTAAGTGCTGGGCATATCAAGACAAAAGGCAGGTTCCTTGCATTCAAAGAGCTTAGAGTCTAATGGGAGAGAAAACATGCAAAAGACTAGACAGTAGAAAGAAAAAAGTGGAAAGAAATCTGAGATTTAAGAGCTTTGGAGTCTGACCAGGAGTGTTCTGGTCTCAGGATCTTTTTAGAGGAAAAATTCTACGATTCCAAGTAATGTCAGCTAAGCGCTCTGTTACACAAGCAACAGTATTTCCGGAGGGCTCACACCTCACTGTACATCAAATTCTTAGGTTCTTCTTCTAACAAAGGAAAATGTTCTTAAGCTTATGCTCGT
Source organism: Phalanger gymnotis (assembly GCA_028646595.1). Taxonomy (NCBI): domain Eukaryota; kingdom Metazoa; phylum Chordata; class Mammalia; order Diprotodontia; family Phalangeridae; genus Phalanger; species Phalanger gymnotis. The sequence goes on along the minus strand of CM053623.1, from coordinate 51,570,425 downwards.
TTTCCCACTCATTCTTTAAAGGTGCAGATAGAGTGACTATTGAGGATAGATAAAATTATAATAATAATAAAAATAATAATAGCATTTATATTGCATTTTGTTTGTGAAACACTGTACATATATCTCATTTAATCCTCACAACAACCCTGTGAGAGAAGTACGATTATTATACCCATTTTACAGATGGAGGGAACTGAGGCTAGGAGATTGAAGACTTGCCCAGGGTTGGATAGACTGTAAATGCCTGAGGCAGGATTTGAACTTTGATCTTTTTGAGTCCAAGTCTAGGACTCTATCCCTATGCAACCTGGAGGGAAAATTGTTCCCCACAGGCATTTATACTGCATTTATAAAAGACCACGGGGTCCGGTGTTTAGAACTGGAAAAGACTTAGGAGGTCATTTTATCATCGAAGAACTTGTCTGAAGTCACCTGGATGGTAAGTAGCAGAAGAGAGATTCAAAACCAGGCTGAATTCTCTTTCTAGGATACTGACTTGTCTTTGCTGGCCAAGAGTAGACAGTCAATTAGCATTTATCAAATGTCCCTAAGTGCCAGACTGTGTTAAGTACTGGGCACTGTGCTGACATACAATCAAGTCTTTGAAAACAAGAGAAATACAGGCATACTCTCAAAAGGAAATGATTGATGGATTCCTTGAAGATATAGCCATAGATGAAATAATATTACAAGGGGCAGTTAGTGCTATAGAAAAAAAATTATCGATAGATGAACAGCCAAATGATAGTATCGTGGGGAATTTGTGACCTTATCACAGAGTTTAGTTATGTCCTCATGATACTCTTCTGAACAACATTCAACAGGGCATTCTTCTAGGAGAAATAGTAATCTCGCCTATAAGAGAGAGAACATGGGGGAGACAATTGTCTGACAACATCTTTCTGATACTCGGGTGTGGTATAAGTCAGTGCACAATACCTGCAATGGTCTACAGGTGTAAGCTGTTGGTATAGAGATTGGGTGAGTTAGAATGGATTTCCATTCCTTCCCAGGCCTCAAGGGAAATGCCAGGAACATTTATTGGCAGTAACCAAAAGGGCCTCAGGCACAGGTCAGCCAACAGTCAAGAGAATTAGGTGAGAGGGCGCAGGTAAGGAACCAAGTGAAACGTTGGACACGAGCACTAATTAGAAACACTTCTTTATTTTTCCCCCAACAGAGCCAGCTTGTGGAAGCAGAGCTTGAGTTCACTTCGTAAAGATGTTTTATATGGTATTTCTGGCAACTGCCTAGAGCTTTAAAAGAAAAAAATGAGGGGAACTTTAATGGTAGCCTTGGAAAGAAAAAAAAATAGTCCACTTCCATAATAGTCAGCTGTCCAACTACCCCTCCTGCTCCCTCCAAACCTTAAGGGTGGAGACAAGCTAAAGTAATGTGGCTACAACAGCCTGGAATTCTGAGATTCTGTATTTCCAAGGGGTAGGGTACCATCAGGACTCCACTCATCTCTAGACCTTATCCATTCTTGGCTTCAGGGGTTAGATCTTTTGCTCTTCTGTTTTTCGAGATGGAAATAAACAATAACCAACCAACAAGGAGTTTCTCAGTTGCATAAGCGGTTTTTGTTTGCTTGTTGGTGGTTTTTTGTGTTTGTTTCTTTTTCTTCAATAAAATTTGAGCCCAAAGGTACTCAATTCAACAAAATACCTATTTATTATGTGGTACAGTGAAAAGAATCTTGGAATTGGAGTCAGAAGTTCTGGATTCAAATCCCGTGTCTGTCACTATTCTTGATTCTGCCTATCATCATTGGACCTCTTTTGGCCTCAGCTTCCCCAACTGCAAAATGAAATGTTAGATGTGATGGACTCTAGGTCCTTTCTAGCTATGACATCATGACTCTCTAGGCTTCCAGCTCTAAATATATGATCCCTGCCTAATTTGTACAAGGGGCTGTGCTAGACACTCTAAGTATCAGGCTAGGTTCTGGAACCTGGAGGAGACAAAGTGAGTAGCAGCATCTGCCACTATTGAGTTCTGCCTTGAAGCAGAAAGAAGGAGGGAATAAAGGAAAAGGAAAACCCATCTTCCTCCTTAAACCTTAAACATGCCCAGTGAGTGAAGAAGTAGCAATTTTCAGGTCATCGATGGTGGGTACAGGAATCGGTTGGATCTTGGTTTGTATTTCACAGCTCAAAGGGATGGGGGGAAAGGATGAAATTGAGGCTCCTTACTGCAATGTGGGTGGGCTTTGAGAGGACTGGTCCCCATCCAGCCTATCAGCAATCAAGAATGAGGGCCTGGGATAGACACTAGGGAGCAGACAGGGACTCTTCTGCACCCTTCTCCCCAGGTTCCTTGAGGTCACTTCTGTTTGTACTGAGTGGTGGCCAGCCACCCTTGCCTCTGTGATGTGGATTCCGTGGTGATTGCAACTGATTTCACATAAACAGAATGCAGCCCTGTTTACAAGCACCATGGAAGAGCTGGGACTGAGATACTAGGGGAGAAAAACACAAAGGAATATTGTGCATCCCAGCCTTTGCAAGTGGCTCTCCTCTGTTGGGCTGTTTCTTTTGGGCTTTGCTGAATCAGCTCAATGGCGAAACACAAAACTAAGTGCTGAAAGCATTCATGGTAATCTCTGTTTCCCACAGTGGCCATGAACAGATGTTATTATCCCTTCTTCTACAAGCCAGATATTCTTGGAGTCAGGTTTGTGTTGGACACAAGGCCTACTCTCCAAAATGGTAAAGAGAGAAGGGGAGAAGGGGTCTGTGGTAGGAAGCAAAGTTTCTGTCTGCTGGATCTAATGATGGAAAGAAACCACCTCAATAATTTAGAAAGATTAAAGGGATAAACAAGCAGGTAGGAGTCTTTAACAAAACTTTGTGAAAGTTCGAAAGAAAAAAAATGAAATGCTTCACATAAAGAAAAAATATTTTTGTGCTGGCACAGTAGCAGCTGAGATCCCAAACAGCAGCAGAAAGTAGCACACGAGAATCAAAAGGAAATTAGGCTTATTTCCATAACACTCTTTTAAATAAAATATTATTTGTTTATTTTAACAATTTTTTTAAATTTTGAGTTCAAACTCTCTCCTTCCTTCTAAGCTCCTCCCCCACCCATTGAGAAAGGTGAGCAATAGGAAATCAATTATATATGTGAAATCATGCAAAACATGTTTCCATATTAGCCATGTTGTTTTTTAAAAGCAAGAAAAAGAAAGTGAAAAAAATTATACTTCAATTTGCATTTAGAGTTCATTACTTCTCTCTCCGGAGATGGATAGTTTTTTTTTCATTATGAAGCCTTTGGAATTGTCTCGAATAGTTTTATCACTCAGAGTAGCTAAGTCTTTTACAAGTTGGTCATTGTTACATCATTCTTTCTGGGCAAAAACAAGAAAATGCATGCCTGAGAGCTGTGATGCTAAAAGAAAGAGTATTCCTTGCCATCTGGAGCAGTCAAGGAAGGGAGCGGTTGCAAAAAGCTGCTGGGTTGGTGGGATTCTCCAAAGGTGACCATCTCACATTGGTTGATAAAAGTTCCTTGCATTTTGAGCCATTTGAGCAACAATGGAAGCCCTGAAGCACAGACATCTTAAAAAAAAAAACCACCACCCTGTTGAGTGTGTGGCACTGAAAGATCTGATTTGGCCTCCTCTTCTGACCCCTTCCACGTTATCCTAATGACCAGTAGATGGCATGGAAGGGCCAACTCGATTAAAGAGTCAGTGCAGATAGTTTTGGAACTGGTTGCATGACCAGACCCAAAGAATCATCCCAGAGAGGTAGGTATCACTTCAAAGAGTGGTCTCTTATGGAACCGTCTTTTACCCTGTGCTGTTCACAGATGGTGTGCTCATTGAATTTGCAATTGGCATAAAGCTGGAAGGATAGCCCACAAATGGGATGACAGTGAAGAGCCAACTAGACTTCAAAAGGTTAGAACCTTGGGCAAAATCCAGTAAGATAAAATTCAGAGGCAGGGCGGTCTAGTGGAAAGAATACTGAGCTTGAAGCTCTGACCTTGGAGTGCCGAGTTTGAACCCTAGTTCTTCATTGGCTGGGTGGCTCAGATTCTCATTGGATGATGCCATTTGCAATGTGCTTGGTCAGAGACTGAGTAGATTTCTTAAAATGGACATGAGACATAGTAAGGCTCAAGTTAGGAAAGTGGGCACCAGGAGAAGGAGAGAAGAATAAAGAGACAGAAAGGGGGAGAGAGAGAAGGAGAAACACAAGAGCCAAGCCAAGGGCTCTGTCTCCTTCCTTCCAGGCCAGTTGTTCCTCATTCATGCTTTCAGATGCTGAAGTGTCGGAACCTTTTGCCCATTGAAGCTTTACCACTTTCATAAGGAAATGAAAGGACTCTGAGATTTCTCCATATCTTCTAAGTCATTCATTTATCCATTCATTCATTCTTAGATTCATTTCTTCACACTCTTCCCAGACATTGAGAGTAGCATTTGTCTGATGGAACAGTCATTATATACACCTTTTCTATTCACTGGTCTGTAGCACTGTAAAGCATAAGGCAGTACTGCAAACAAAAATGAGTGAACTCAAACTGGGACGAGTTAGTGGATGAGGAAATGTCTATTACTTATGTTATATTTTAACCTTTTATTCTATTTTAAGCAAATGTGTTATTGCCTCATTGTGATGTTATATGTTTTCTTCCTGCTGGTCAAGGGTAGATCCAATGGAAAATAGGGGCTTTTGAGCAATGATTTTAGATAAATGGCAGGCAACTTTGTGGTCCAGTGGGAAGAATGCTGGATTTGAAGTCAGAAGACAAGCACAAACCCTAGTTGTTATTCACTATGTGTGTGATCCTAGGCGAGTCACTTAACATTCTGAACTTAGTTCCCTCACCTGCAGAATAAGGGGTGAGGGGTTATGTGGCCTTTAAGGCTCTCTTGAAGCTTTAAATCTGAGATACTATGATCTCATCCTATGATGAGATCCTGTGAGCCAGTAACTAGAATAGTTTCTAGAATTCTAAATGGCAGTAGGGGCATCACCAGCAGCAATAATGATTCTGTTCTTTGGTTGACAAATTTTTCATTGCCTGCTAGAATTAAAATGAAGAGTAACAGTGAAGCAGTTGTCACTTTAAGCTGATTGGAGACCAGAACTGTTTGCAGTATATAGTTCTGATACCTCTGAACCCTTCATAGGAAGGAGCCCAGTGGGGACTTCAGAACAGAAGTGGGTTTTTGGAATCCCAACTCTGGTTGCTGTTCCATGATGGGTCAGAGTGGCTAGGGAACTCTGTCATTAGCCCCATGGCCTATCTGGAAAGACAGAGAACGGGGTAGGTACAGATGTCTCTGAGGGACAAAGCTGGGAAATCAGCTCTGCCTTGTAAATCAGTTTAGGAATATCCAAAATGTCAGGTGACGTGACCTTTTGGAAGCAAGCTTGAAGGAGAGCTGAGCCTGAAGATCCTATCATTTGAGATTTTTGGACTGGTGGAAAGCCTTTCTTATTGGCTTCTTGGATTTTCTTACTAGTCTAAAATAGAGTCACGTCAATCTCTAAATTCTTTAGTTTAGCTCTTTAATGTGGGCTATGTGCCAAAACCCAGAAGAAATTCATTAAAGCTACTTGATACGTACTGGAGACTTTCTCACCTTATTTTCTTTGGTTCTTCCGAACTTTTAAGATGTCTGCACATAGGTAAAGGGAAATCAGAGTGGAATGAATGACAAAATATTTATCACAGAATCATAGAATTTAGATCTTGAAAAGACCATTTAATCCAACCTTCTCGTTTTACAGATGAAAAACCTGAGGTCCAGAGTAACTTGCCCAGATCACATGGGTAATAAGAGCTGAGGTTGAAATTTAGGTCTTCTAACTCCAAAACCAGGAGTTTGGGTGCCAGATACAAGGAGGATCTGCACCACAGCTCCCACACCTCTGGCCACAGCTTCCACTTGAGGTCATTAGGAGGAAAAAGCTGCTTTTTTTAAAACTTCTCTCATGAAACAAGTTTAATTCTCCTCAGCTTGGTCTTCATGACTATTCCAGGTGCTCCAGAGATGGTCTCAATGCAAGAACATAGCTTATACCATAAGACCTGGTAGCGTGGGCCACTTGACCAGATTCCAAGTAGTCTTATGGGAAGAGACATGCCATCCTCTCTGGCACTCTTCCATATGGAAGCCACATCTCTTCGAACCACTTGACATTTACCAGTTGGAAGGTCTCTGCTAACTTTGTGGTAATGTCTTCTGAGCTCATATCTCAGACATCTGGTTAAGGTTCTAGTTCTTTCCTACCATAGACAATGTCTGGCACATGATAGGTTCACAGATTCCCTCTCTCTAACCTGTGCTCTGATTCAGATTCTGACTCATGCTATGAGCAAACAGCCCATTTCCTGTGTGTCCCTATTACAACTAAATTCCAAGCCCTGTAAAAGCAGGGACCATCCCTTCTACATCTATATGTTCCTCCATAGGTCCTAGAACCAAATAGGAGCTCAATGAGTATCTGCTGATAGTATACATGAACTTTGGTCCCACAGGCACCAAGGGCATGGGAATCTTAGAGATGTTGTCAAACAGGTTGCACAGAGCTATGTAAACACTGACTCAGGTGAGATTCTGACCTGGCTGGTAGGTGAGGAGGGGCACAAGAACTGTCCACACTTACTTAACTCCCACATTCGCATGACATCAGTACAGTGTAGTATCCTAGACTATTTCCAGTTCCTACCACTGCTCTGTTCTCATTTGATCTTCACAACTGTGTGGAACAAGTAGGGTAGTTATGATATTCCCATCTGGCAAATGAGTAAGCTGAGGCACAGAGAAATTAGGTGAATTACCTAAGGTTATTCAGCTCAAGAGGGACAGATCTGAGATTAGAAATATGGTCTACACATGGCCAGTTCTGTGGTCTTTCCATCTTTTACAATCCCGTGGAGAAGGCAAATTCGTCTATTTCTCGGCATTCTGATATGATGTCATATCGCACTTTTAAAATCATTCAGTCTAATCCCCTCATTTTGTAGATGAAGAAACTGAGTCTCAGAGAGGTAGAACTGACTTGCTCAGGGTCAGATAGGTAGTATGAAATGATGTAATGGAACTGTGTCACCTTTATGCTACTGTGACAGGATAGAAGAAGAAACCTGAACACTGTTTCCATAGGATGAGAATCCTGGGGTCCTTTTTGATTGTGGACAAGTTATAGGCCAAATGAAACAGATGGGAAAAGGGATGGGGAGCATTAGTCATAGAGTTAATGGTTCTTGATGGTTCCTCTTCCTGAAGAGAGAATCCGTGTGAAAGAAACATCATGGGTACAATTTAGCAGCAGTATGAACCTGGGAGGCATCTGATGGGAAGGAGAAAATTTGTTGGAGAATGAAACAAGTTGACCAATCCTCTCATCTAATTTTTGGTGAGGGAGTAGGGGTCAGTGCTTTCACTGCTGGGGATGCCCAGCCTTGCTGAGAGAGGGCAGTCTGTGTAGGAGGGACTGGAAGCTATCCTGGCCCAAAGGCTGGAGATGGCCAGAGGGAAGTTTGTTTGGATAAGGGTTTTATTTTTAAGCAATGCTGGGAAGGGATATTTGTAAGTTACTAGCTTGTACTAATCTATAATTACAGCTTGTTAAGACACCCGTTTATCATTTCATTGCTTCTTGCAAAATGAGGCTGATCATCATTTATACCAGATGAGAGTTAAAAATATGCTGAGAATTCCTTTGGGAACCCTGCCTGCCGAAGAAGGGCCATTATCTCCCAAGGATGAGAAGGGGAGAATGCCTTGTTCCCACCCTTTGAGGGGAATGGTAATGAGAAATGGGCTGGGTTCCGAGTTTGTGAAGTCTGTCTTTGATATGCCTCACTTTGCCCTTTCAATGTCTGTCTCCCAACTCCTGGAGCACCTTTGACCCAGTGGTGTTCTTATTCCCACTTGACATAAGGTCTTGCTGTCACTTGATAATCATTAATTTCAATGTAGCTGATTGTTTCCTTGTGAGAATTTGTTTTAAGGCACATTCAGTTGCAAGGTTATGGACTCCCAGGGAGTTACTTGTAGGAAGTAAAGCATTTCCTAGGCTGGGGTCCTAGGCTAGGTCCTCCAGTGTAGTCCTTTGACTGAATTCAGACTTCACAGAACAAATCCCATTAATAAAAGGCACTCCTTGGGCATTTCAGGGAGATACTGCTGAAGACTGAATAGGCTTCAAGATCCAAAGAAAAGATCTCTATTAGTGGAATTTCAATCTCTGACACAAAGCCATAAGTGGTACGGGAAAACTAGACATTTGCTCCAGAGTGAGAATATGGACAGTGCCAAGTCCAGTACTGTCCCTGGGTATACTTCCTCCCCTGGCCATCCCTTCTCTGATCAATGGCAATAGCACCAGCCTGGGGTACACTTTCTCCTTTTTCTGCAGCTTAGAAATCTCATAATGTCCTAGAATGGGGTGGGGATTCTTCCAGTTAGTGCCCACTTCCCAGGTGAACCTAATATGCCGCACTCACCTCGTCCCATCCAGCTTCCACTTGCCTGAGATACAAAAATTGCTGTTGTATGCCAAGGATGTTTGTGTTGATGAGATAAGGTTCTGTCAGGGTCCCTCAAAATCTCAACACATGTTCTATCTACTCATAATGAGTTCCTGTAGAAAACCACCAAACTCAGGTGTCTTGCAGTAGCCAGGCACCAGGTTGTAGCCAAGACTGTTGGACCTGGTCAAGTGGGACACCAAGGATCCTAGAAAATAACATTGAAGGTCACTCTCATCCTCTAAGCCCAGGGGAAAATGAAACAAAAGCAGAAAATTGCATAAATATTTCTAGTGAGTATTCTTCATTCCAGATCCAAGAAAAAGTTTTTCACTAAAAATAATGACAACAACAACAATGATTCAATTCTAGTTCATTCAGTCAGCATTTCCTTTTTTTTTTAAACTACTATAGGCCCGTCTCATGCTAGATGCTAGGGATACAAAGAGAAAAATGAAAATGGTCTCTGCCCTCAAGGAATTTACAGTTATCCCTTCTACATCAGGACTTGACTCATCACAGTTTTGATATATCAGGGTTGGCACAAGCAATTAAACAGGAATTTTGGTGGAGTCTTGCGGAAGCTTCAGGTGACACATGAAGGCCAGCAGACGAAACAGAGCCTATGAACAAATACTTAATCTAGATTTTGCAATAAGGTACTGTAAGCATCCCATAAAAGAAAAAGAAAAAATTTAGACTTCTCTGGTATGAAGGGGGGGGGCAGAAAATTGTACGTGGATTTCCCAGATCACAAGGGTGCCATGCCCCTAACCCCCACCATGTGGAAGGAAAAACTGTGCATTCTACTATGAAGAAACTAGAAGAAAATGAAACATCTTGGATAAGCCAAAAGTGGCCAGTTGGGCTTGAATGGGGCCTCATGGGAGTTGGAGAAATGGGAATATCTTGGACCAATAGCAATAAAGGACTGTAGGTTGCAGGAAGGAAAAATTAGAAATGATTGAAGGTGTGAAAAAGAGAATCAAGGACTAGAGGAACAAATGTATAGTAGGGCTAACAGGTGAAAAGCCTGAATGGATTTTACAGAGATGTGAAAAAATGGTATGAGGAAGGAATAAGCCAATAAAAGGAAAACACAAGAGGTTGATGCTGCTTCTTTTTCTCATCCTTTTTCTTTGTCCTTTTCCAAAGTGGAAGGGGCTGATGAGTTTCTGAAAAGTCCTTATCATAATAATCTTTCTTTCTTTTAGTCTAAGTTCTTGTTTATCAATCCCCTTCACCTACAGTCATCCCTTCCACATTGCAACTTTCCCCTTTGAGGTTTCAATATATTGTGGGTTGGCATAAGAAACTAAATGGCAGTTTTTGGGGAAGTCTTGCAGAAGCTGCAGATGACACACGAAGGCCAGAAGATGATGCAGTAAAAGTTTAGAAACTCAGAAATGCATAAATATATGTATAGTATTGCATAAAATCAACATATTTTATCTTTTAATGCCATTATAATTCAGACTTCTTCTCTGGTACAAAGGAAGAGCCAAAAACTTTTATGCAGATTTTTCAGATCACGGGGGCACTGCATCCCTAGCCCCTGTGATGTGGAAGGAATAACTGTAGTAAATAGGGCTGGACAAGCTTTGTCCAGTAAGTTGGGCCAACAGACATACAGGCAGTGGGTCCAAGGCCTAAAACAGCTGTCACTTCTGCCCATCACCTGAGAAGTTCACAGAAGTAGGTTCTTCACAGGCCCCTGAGGGAGGCTGATCTGGCTAATATCTCCCTGGTAAAGGATCCTTCTCTAGTTGTTTTCCCTTCTTTTAAGGGGACTTTCCACTTTAAGATTCAGCTTAAATCCTTAATTAGTGTTTTGTGTACAGGCCCCAGAAGACCTAGAGTGACAGACATATTTTAAGTAAATAAAATAAAAATTCTGCACTGGCTGGCCCCAGGAAGCCTTCTCTGGGGTTTAGACAAGCTGAGTAATAATTATCTTTATTGGTACACAGTCATTTTCCTAATACAACACATTAGTCTTTTTCCCCCTTTACAGAAATATTACATTAATATTACCTTTTTAATTTATCTCTACATTAAGTCCCAGATTTTTTAAGGCTCAAAATTTCATGCCATAAAATCCTGGAAGCCTATGTATATTACATATCTATATATTTCTTTTTATTTTTTTAACTTCAACTAGTTTTATTTTGAATGAACTCAAGTCCATATTATTCATTAGCTCAGTTTTTATACAATTCTGAGGTCAGGTGTTAATAATTATTTAAAGATGGCCCTATCATTCCAACTCGAATCTTCTCTTCACAAATGGTCATTCAGAAACCCTAGGGAAATTGGGGTGGGGAGAAGCAAAGGAATATAGATTTAGGACTTCCTAACCCAGCTTATTTGCAATTTAAGCACAAGTGAGGTGGTTTAACATCCTGGGGCTGGATATTTCCATTATCAGCCAATACCCAGATACCAACATACACATATAGGGTCTCCCAAAGCGGGGTAGAGACAGAAGGTACCTCAGAAGTCATTTAGCCTAACATCCTCATTTTGTAAATGATGAGCACCTAAGTACAGAGAGGTGGCTTACTTAATGTCACATGGACAGGACCAATAAATCAATAAGCATAGATTTATAAATGATCGACTGAGTGCCAGTCACCATACAAGTTGGTTGGGGGGAAAGAGCACTAGCAGAGAGAGATTTTATGACCTGAAAATGAGAATGGAATGGGAGAAGGATGATACGGACAGACATAGAAATCAGAGATGCCCTTGAAAGCAATGAGAAGGATGAGATCGTAGAGCTAAAATCGGAGGGTTTTTTCCTTCCTTTCCTGCCAGGCTGCATCCTCTGGACTTCTCCACCTGTCCCAGCAAACTTTTCACCCAAAAAGATCACTTCCACCCTGGAACTCACACCTCAGAAGTACCCACTGCCCCTGGGATCCTCCTACTTCTGATTGGACAGCTCCTCCATTTAAGTGGGTGAGGGGCTTGCACCCAGGCCAACCATTTCTTCATTTTCAACTAGGCTTCCACTGTTCTGCACTTTTCCATCGTGTTCTCTCCTTCTAGCTGGGTACCTTCTCTCCTTCCCCTCCTCATCTCCCCCCGCCCCTTCATGCTTCTTTTTATGGGTTGCTATACTCTTCTGTTGTTCAGTCTTGTCTACCTCTTCACAACCCTATTTAGAGTTTTCTTGGCAAAGATCCTGGAGTGGTTTGCCATTTCCTTCTCCAGCTCATTTAACAGATGAGGAAACTGAGGCAAAGAGGGTTAAGTGACTTGCCCAGGGCCACATAGCTAGTAAGTGAGGCCAGATTCGAACTCATCAAGATAGTCTTCCTGACTCTAGAGTCTGCATTCTATCTGCTGTGCAAGCTAGCTTTGTCCTCTCTTCTCTGCCCCGCGCCCCACCCCCATTAAAATATAAGTTCCTTGAGGGCACGGCAGTCTTTCTTTTTTGCTCCTACTTGTATTCCCAGTGCTTAGTACAGTGCCTGGCACATAGTAAGTGAATAATAAAAGCTTGTTGACTGACTAGCTGGACAGAAACTCAGAGGCTTTTAATCCATTAATCATTTTGCTGCTGAGCAAGTCACCTTCTTTAGATGTCAAGGTCACCCTGGCAATAAATGTAAATGCTAGGATTTGACCCCAGAGCCTCCCACTCCAGAATCACACTTCTTTCCACTATCTGTAGCAAGTAACATATACCCTATTTGACACCAACTCCTTTGATGTTAAATTTAGTAATCTTTTCACTGACCCACACTGCCTCTGAGGGCACACATAGGAACAGGGAGAACCTGGTGCATCGAGGTCCAAAGGAGTCCTGCTTTTACAGAGAAGCGTCCTCTTGCAAGACCATGGGGGATCTCTTCCCATTTGAGATGCATAGACCCAAGCTTGGCACTGCTGTCCTTTTGATGACCCCACACCCCCACTACCTTTGCTCAGAAAGCAGGACCTATAGAGAACCTGAAAAATCAGTTTTGACCCTCCCCATTTGGGAGGAGGGAAAAAGGAGGGGATTAATAGATCTCTGCCTTCTCTCCATCTGCTCACATTCCACTGTTTATGTGCTACAATAAGGACATGTTTTCTGAAGAAAGTAATACTTGACTAAATTGTTCTCCTGACGTAAACCTGCAATTTAAAAATTATATAGATTTAGAGTACAAGTCAAAACAGGAAACGCATTCCCCAAGTGGATAAAGATATTTATGAGTTAAAATATCTGCTGCTACTAAATTGTCTTGAAATTTCTCTTCCCTTCTCCTCAGCTTAACAAAGACACTCTTTAATACACACACACACACACACACACACACACACACACACACACACACACAAAATAGCCTGAATTTACTGCTCAAGACAGGACTCACTTTAACTTTGGAGAGGACAAACAGAAAAACCAGTTATCACATGGCCCAGAACAAGGACCTTTTAAGAGCTATGGTCAAATCTTAGCATATTGTCATCGTTGCTCAGTCTTATCTGACTCTTCATGACCCCAGCTTGGGGTTTTCTTGGTAAAGATACTGGAGTGGTTCGCCATTTCCTTCTCCAGCCCATTTTATAGATGAGGAAACTGAGGCAAACAGGGTTAAGTGACTTGCCCAGGGTCACACAACTACTAAGTGTCTGAGGCTAGATTTGAACTCAGATCTTCTTGACCCTAGGCCAGCACTCCATCCCCTGTGAGGATTTTGGAGCTAGAAGGAATCTTAGAGGTCACCAATCCCTGCCCCTCTCCCTTGCAGATAAAGAGAATAGTAGTCCTGGAGTCAGGGAGACTTGAGTTCAAATTCAGCCTCAAATATTTCCAAGCTGTGTAACTCTGGGAAAGTCACTTAATCTCTGTTTGTTTCGATTTCCTCTACTGTAAAGTGGGGATAACAATAATATTTACCTCCTGGGGTTATTGTGAAAGTCAAAAAAGATAATAATAATAATAATAAAAGTTAAGGGCTTAGCACAGTGCCTGGCATGTAGTAGGTAGTATATAGATAGCAAGTGTCTGTGATAGGATTTGAACTCGGGTCATCTTGATTACAAGTCTGGCGCTATATTCACTATAGCTCTGTGAACCTGCATTTCTATTCTCTCTAAAGTGGGAATAAATTAGCAACTGCAGTGCCTACCTCATAAGGCTATTATAAGAATATAAGATAATTGATATGTGTAAAGAAAGTACTTGGAAAAGCTTAAATTGCTAGATATAGACACAATATTGGCTATTGTCAT
>CM053623.1:51468171-51556197 GCA_028646595.1 Phalanger gymnotis | reverse complement strand
TTCTTTTAATATATAAGCTATATAAATTTTAACACTTTCAAATCTTCAGTATAAGATTATATAGTAACTCAGTGACATAGACATTATAATAATGCATTCTTAGAAACAGAGTGGAATTCTTTGGTATGTCAGGTCTCAAGACTACAGAAGGATTTTTTTCTTTAAAAGACAGTCCACTCTTCTCTTGCCCTAAAGGAGGAAGAGGAGAATCAGGAATTTTGCCAGGAGTACCAGAACTGTGAACGGAGAGTTGGGGCCAAGCTAAGATGCTGAGTGGCCACAATTTAGAATCAGGTGAGACAGAGGAGGTAGAACGAAAGCTGGAGAAATAGACTAGATTAGGGGGAACATGCTCCACGGCTGTTATCAAAGAGCACCCGAGCTTTCCCATGGCTACTAGCCTTAGGCAACCATGGCCAGAAGGGACAGTCTGAGGCCTGAGAAAGGCCTATCTGATCTCTGCAGATTTTCTTTTTTCTTTTAATTTGTGGAATAAAACAAGCGTTTCCACAACATAGTACAATAAAAAAGATGATCGTATGTGAAACTGCAAAACTACTATATACAACTTGCTATTCCTTTGAAATATACAACAAAATTATCAAATGAATTTCTTTTTTTTCCTTTTCTTTCTTCCCTACCTTCTACCCTCCAGATGGCTACCATTAGACACAAATAGCTATCTACATGTAAAATTATTCTGTAGAAACTTCTATTTATCAGTTCTTTCTTTGGATGCAGATAGTGTCTTTCTTCACATGTCCTTTACAGTTAATTTGGGTATTTATAATAGGTCAAAATAACTTGTTCACTGAAAGTCATTCTTAGAAAAAAAATTTACTAGGAAAGATGCTAATTAAATTGGAAAGTGTAAATTAACTTTAAGAAAGAGGAACACTTTGGTTTGAACATATTAGGCCCTTCACAATCTGCACAATTTGTCTATCAGGGAAAGTTCTGCTTTATAATATAGTTTAAGATCTGGTACTGCTAAACCTCCTTCCTTTACTCTCCCCCACCCCCAATTATTTTCTTTGACATTCTTTACTTTTTGTTCTTCCAAATGAATTTTGTTATTTTTTTTAATTCAGTAAATTTTTTTTTCAACTTACACATAGATTCCCAGAATATAATTTAATACTCTGTGGCCATGATAGAACACTTCTCACTCTCAAATGGATTTTGGTATAAAGCATGTTAGTCTTGTACTCCAATTTAAATGGGTTTTTTCCTAGTATACTTAAAGAGTATAGTTATAAGGAAGGCTCACCTTTAAGGGGATCCAAGGAGACCCTCCACTCCCCAAGGATAACAGTATATCAAATTCTGAGTGCAGAGCAAGATACTAGTAATATTCTGAAACAAGAGCACAAAAGACAGACCAAATCTTTTACCTTTTAGGAGTTTAGAATGTTGTAAGGTAGCAAGGAGCAGAGCTTAGATTCAAACTCAGGTCATCCTAGCCTCTAAATCTCACCCCCTTGTCACTACCCAACACCTGCCTCCAGGACTGAAACTATTTATTGCTCAGAATGATGTAATGAGGCTGGATGGCTTTCTCCCTTTCTAGTTTGCCATGATCCTCCTCTGTGTCTGTTGCTAGCCCTCTTGAGTTCTAGGTCACAAATGTCATTGACAGGGGTGGGGTTTGAACCCAGGTTGTCTGATTTCAGACTCACAGACAAATGGCCTCTAGGGATGCAGCCAGGACCTTCCTACTGAGTTCCTGTAGTTAATAGGAATCGGGTACTATCTAAGACAGGGTTTGGGAGTGTATCCAAAGTGAGCTCCTTGTTACAAAAGAAAACTCTCAGAAAAGAAATGCAGAAGATCCAAAGCAGGTTGACAAATAAGAGACAAACACAAGAGGTCAGATCTGAAAAGGTAAGGACAGTAACCCAGGGATGCTTTCCCAGACCACCAAACAGGTGGCATCCAGGGAAACTGGGCATCAAGGGAAGACAAGGAGAAAAAAAAAAGTGGGGCAAGAGATGTCCCAAAGAAGCAATATAGAGCTGGTGAGCTACATACAGAGCCTCTATTGCCAGGCACGTAGCTGCCTTCTCCAGCCTGTCTGTTATAGATGAGTTGTATGTATGTGATGCATGTATATAATCCTCACATATTTTTATTAGTGCCAAGTTTAACAGTCTTTCTTTCTGTTCTCCCCTGCAACAGAAATGTCCATTGCTTGTAGTAGTTAGATGCCATACAAAATAATCTTGGGCTAGTTACTTAACACCCTGAGTCTCAGTTTCTTCATTTGTCAAATGGGGGGGGAGGTTAACTAGACCAGTGATTCCCCAAAATTGGCACATTTGTGTGCTACAAGTTTAAGTATGCCACGTGACATTTCAGAAGTTATGTTATTGCAGATTAAAAAAACATAAAAAATTTTGCTTTATATAAGTTGTACTTACCCAGTATGGTAAACATAGTATTCACAAAATAAACAAAGCTTTCTTGCTCCACACGTTGGTTAGTATATACTAACCTCAAAAATGGCAACAATTACTGAAATTCAACAGTATACAAGTGTGCACCTCCCTGCTCTCCAGGAGCATTGCCGTCAGATGATTCAGGGGGCCATAGTTCCTTATGGCAAATACTAAGCTGAGAGCAAGAAAAGGATGAGAACTTTTGGACTAGATGCATCTTAACATCATGGAAAGCTCTGAGGTTCAGTGGTTTTCCTTCTCATTGGGATCTGGTCTTCTAGGTGACCAAGCTTCAAGGACAGGAAATTTCTGTTCTCTTCTTCTTCTAACCTAGCCACTTGGTTAACCCTTGCCTTTCTGCTAAATAGGGCACTGACATTAAAACAATTTAAGTTAACATAGCATTTTATCATCCCCACTTTACTCCTAGCAGTGATTTCAAAGTTGTTTCTTATTTGATTTTCTTTAGAAAACTAAACTTGACTCCTACTGAACATTTTAAGTACTTTGTGAACACAGCCAGACAAGCTTTCTGCTGTATTTTCCTCATGGCATTGCCTCACTCCCTATTGTCTGAGGCTGCTTTACAAAAGATTGTGGGTCATGGCAACTAATCTCTTTAAGTCTGTGTTGGCAAGACATTAAGAACCGTTGGCAGAGCCTTGTGGACCCTTAGGGGTTAACATGCAAGCAGTGGCATCCTTGAGGAAAGGCAAATAATCAGAGGGATGTTGAATAGAATTCTCTCTGGGGTTGTCTGTCTCAAAAAATCTTGTTCAACTTTAACATATTTGAGGGAGAAAATTTGTTGGCAAGAGCTTAATGCCTATGCTTTACCAAGATAAATGCCTTATTTTCTGTACTAAGCATATACATGTGTAGATGTATATGTGTATATATATGTGTGTGTGTGTGTGTGTGTGTGTATACATACAGATACATATATGCCTGTAGATCCCCATCAGTGCGAATGATGAATCCCTTGAAATGGCCATTTATGTTTTAATTCACAGTTTTCGAAGTGATAATTATGTATGATGTGGTGATTGGTTCTAGCCTGACAGAAGTATGTAGTGTGAATTCAAATAATGCTAAAGGGGATTAATTACTCACACTAACAGGGGATCTAGTTGTATTCTTATCTGATTTCAGTCAATTGTGTGACTGGGAGGTTTACTCTAAGGCAGCATGGTACCTTAGAGACAGCTGGATGGCTCAGTGAATAAAGTGCTGGGCCTGGAGTCAGGAAGACCTGAGTTCAAATCTAGCCTCAGACACTTGCTAGCTGCAGGACAAGTCATTTAACCTCTGTTTGCCTTAATCTGCTGGAAAAAGAAATGGCCAACCACTCTACTATCTTTGCCAAGAAAATCCTATTTGGGGTCAAAAAGAATCAAGACACGACTAAACAGCAAAAAGCATGGTATCTTGGAGGAAGCTCTGGCCTCTGAGTTGGAACGCTTGGGTTTAAATCCAAGTTTGGTTCCATTATCCCCGAGACTCAGTTCCCTCATCTGTGAAATTAGGGGGTTGGATTAGATGACCTCTGAAGTACGAAATCTATGCTGGTCTGCTATGGGACATGACCTATCAAAGACAGACTCCATACAGAGCCCATTCTCATAGGTATGTTAGAGGTGAGAATGGAGATTTAGAGGCCAGTAGCTGCCCTTTTTCTCAGGGTGGTTTTTGTTTTTGTTTTTTGCTTTCATTCATCATGAATGCAAGAAGTTAAGATGAACAAAGGTTCCTAAGAAATAATAGTAATGATGATGATGATGATAGCTAGAATTTATTCAACAATTTGAGGTTTGCAAAACATTTTACATACATTATCTCACGTTAGTGGAAGTTTTATTCCCATTTTGTAGATAAGGACACTGAAGCCATCAAGATTAATGATTTGCCTAAAGTCACATAGCAAGTAAGTTTGTGAGTCACGATTTGAATTCACAACTAATAATAAATCAAGAACTGAAGGATTTCCATTCTTGTAGATTAAATTGTAAATGGCATAGCCAATGATCCTTCCCCTGCCTCCATTTGCCACAACCTGCTTTCTGCAGTCTGCCAGAATTCCCAATGGGAAGATGAACACAGTTGCTAGCTTACCTATCAATTAATCAACAAACATATATTTATTACATGCCTACTGTGTTCCAGTGTATTGGTAAGCAAAATGGGCTCCTTAGCACTTAGTACCCTTGAAGAGTTTGGCTTTTGTTTGCTTTGAATGTATTTCATTGAGCCTTACTAGGTGCTAAGCCCCAGGCCCAAACCCCTATTAGGTGTGGAACATATGTGGGTGTAGATTGGTGACTGGGGTGGGGCCCAAGGTGGGGCTGACTAACCCCTATTAGGTGTTAACCAAATCCATGTGGATGTGAACCTCCCAGGGTCTTAAGGAGAGGGGCCAATTCAAGAACCAATCACCAGAGCCTAAGCTCTGGTCATTCAGATGACACTTGATGACGTCAAAAACTCTATAAGAGGAGAGAAGACAGCTTGGAGACTGAGATTTTGTTGGAGCCAGAGACAGCTACAGCCGAAGCTGAAGATAAGCTGAAGTGAAGACGCAGGAGCTGCTGGTAGCAGGGCTGACGCGTGTGGACCAGGAGTGCTGAGCAAGGGCTTGAGGCCAGTGAATAATCTTCTTACAAGAGCGGGGAAGCATGAATATGATTTGGTTTAATGCCATCATGTTTTTCTGTGGCTTCCTGGTTACTCTTGTGAGGTAGACTTATTGGGCTTGGAAGCTTTTGACCAAGATATCAAAATGAGGATGCCAGCTCGTGGGTCTGCTACTTTGGAGCTTGAATAAATGCTTTAATTCTTCTGCCTTCTACTTAGGGAATTCCTTATATCCTGCGGTTCTGAACCATTCAGACATATATATGATTATCTTTGAAATCATAAATTCTGCCTTCATACTATATCCAGGCACAATGTTAGAGATACAAATATAATCAATAATGCAATCTCTATTCACAAGGAGCTTTCTTACACCCTTCTTGGCCCTACTCAGCTCTTCTTTACACTGTCTTTACTACCATCATCCCAAAGAACCAGAGGTACTGCAAAGTACCTAACTGCTCCCTGCAAAAGTTGCCCTTGTCCCCAAAATAAATGAAATTCAAAGTACTCTGGTTCAGTTTATCCAACCCTAGCCTGATCCCATCTCTTCCTGAAACTAGAACATTAGAAGGGTCTCTATAATTTGTTGGGGAATCTGCTAGGACTGACTCTGAGGTGTGAATATTCAAACATCTGGCCACAGAAAAGCAAAACCAGAAGAAATGCCCCCTAGCTAGTTGGGTGCTCATCTTCCCCACCTGACCTGGGCTGTGAAACATCCTATAATCTTTGGAAACATTCCATAATCTTTGTTTGCATTTTGCTCGAGTTGAATATGCTTTGGGCTTTGGGCTAGCACATAGGGCCGGTTGCTGTTTTGTCTGAAGTAACCTGACCATCTCGGATCTGAATTCAGGCTTGGCTGTCTGGCCTACATGGCCAACGGAGATGTTCAGAGTTTCTTTCTGAATACTCAGAGTAATTATTTCACTTACTGTGTAGCCCCAGGGCAATAAAAGGCTAGAGGTACCAACGCTTATGGTAACCAACAAGCTCCTTGGTGGTAATAACTTTTAATCACCTAGAAAACAGGACCCATAAACCCAGAATCACTTGTCATCTCCTTGGCCAAGTGAAAATGTGCCATGGTTAGTGTGGCTGCCCAAGATTATCTCGGTGGTTGCCTAAGAGCTGCAGTGGGTACTAATAGCAAACATGTGATTTCACCCTTTTACAAGGCACAAATTAGCACATCCTGGAACTGCTTTGTGTCATTAATTCCATGATAAGGGTGTGTTATTGGCTCTACTGCGTGATTACATAGCAACAGAGGCTTCCCAAGAAGCTCAACGCAGTTCCTTGGGTTTTCTAATTAGCCTAAAGATTATGCTTGGAAACTGCCCATGGTTGTTGAGTGTCTTGTGAAGAAATAAGAAGTAGAAATGCAAGAAGAAGACAAAAAGGAAGAGGGAACAGTGGGATGAGAAAGAAGAGGCAGTGGAAGAAAAGGAAGAGAAGCAATCAGTCAATAAGCATTTGTTATATGCAAATTTACTACATTCCAGGCATTATGCTTAGCACTGGAGGTACAAAGTGGCAAAAACACTGGCCCTGTCCTCAAGAAGCACACATTCTAATAGAGGAAAGCTTGGTACATAAAAGATATATATATATCTTTTATATATATATATAGTAGATGGAATATATATTATAGTATAGTATATGGAATATATATATAGTAGATATATATATAGTAGATGGAATATATATATATATATATATATATATATATATATATATATATATATGTAGTAGATGGAAGACAATCTGAGAGGGGAAAGCATTAGTAGCTGAGAGAACCAGGAAAGCCCTCCTGTAGAAGGTAGGATTGGACAGAAGTGGAGGTGAGGGAGAAGAGCATTCTCAGTATGGAGATAGAAGATGGAGTGCCATGTTTAAAGAATTGAATACATGTACACCAGTTTTGCCAAAACGTGAAGTGTATAGAAAAGACTGTAAGAAGACTGGAAAGGTAGGAAGGTACTCAATTGTGAAGCACCTTAAATGACAAACAGATGATTTTATATTTCATCCTGGAAGTAATAGGGAGCCATAATAGGTCAATGCAGGGAGAGGTGTATATGACATGGGGCAGGAGTGAGGTACTTCTTTGCTATAGGCACTTTATTCCAAGTTAGGTCCATTCAGCTGGACTCAAAACTATTTATATTTAGGCTGGGAGATGCAGTTACCTGATGAGGAGACATACCTGTTAATTAAATAGCCCATAGTCACCTGTGGTGTATTAGGGACAAAATTGAGTCTTCCCCATGGCTCCCACTCAGGTTTCTCTCTTGTGTGGGATTCTGCCAGAGTTGTTCCTTTTTTATTTCCTCCCCACCCCTACCCTAGCTCCTATAATCATTAGATAAACCCCTGCTTCAACCTCTTGGCTCTAAATCCTGGGGTGATCAGTGGTCTCCAAACTAAGCCCCCAAACAGAAGTATATTTTTGATCTGTCACCCTACTTGGAAGCTTTTTTGTTTGTTTCTTTCCCATGTAAACTAGAAAGGAGGTGCAGGGCTTCTGGAAGCAAGCAGATCACAGCGAGCACTAGTAGAGAAAAGCAAAGTCCGGGGACGTTGAGTCACTGAGACTTACTATGGCTAGAGCTACTCAGTAGTGAGTTTCATTTATTACTTTCTATTGGTTTGGATGCAAGCCAGAGAATCATATGATCATGGATTTAGATCTGG
The DNA here is from genome assembly GCA_028646595.1 of Phalanger gymnotis. Classification (NCBI taxonomy): domain Eukaryota; kingdom Metazoa; phylum Chordata; class Mammalia; order Diprotodontia; family Phalangeridae; genus Phalanger; species Phalanger gymnotis. The sequence continues at coordinate 51,548,428 of CM053623.1, read as the reverse complement.
AAGTAACCTCAGTAGCCAGAAAGTCCAAGCCCCTCAATTTACAGTTAAGGAATCTGAGAAAAGTTGTGACTTGCCTAGGGTTACCCAAGAAGTTCATATCTGAGGCAATATTTGAGGATGGGTTTCCTGCCCATTGCCAAGCTGGGGTTTATTCAGTGCCAAGCACAAAATCTTACTTAGGATTTTTCCCCCTTCCCTCATCTCAAATATTCAATGACCTACCTCTCTACTTTTCTCAGGACAGAACTTATATTAATCACTTATGCTTTATTATGGATTGGAAACTGGTAAAAGCCACAAGAGACATTTGAAGGCCAAAGGCGTTGTGTTCCCTGCTCCGGTTGGAGAAAGGAACCAGGCTGAATAAATTATAAATCCTCTATATTTTTTTCATGTGACTATTGACAGCTTTGATTTCTTCTTTTGAAAACCGTTTGTTTCTTATCTTTTGACCATTTATCAATTGGGGAATGGCTTGATCTTTTATAAATTTGACTCAATTCCCTATATATTTGAGAAATGAGAGAAACTTTCTGTAAAACTCTCCTCTTCTTGGTTTCATTTGTGCAAAAACTTTTAAATTTCATGAAATAAAAATTATCCATTTTTACTTCCCATGATCCTCTCTACTCAGAAACTCTTCTCTTATCCACAGATCTTATAGGCAAATTTTTCCTCGCTCCCCTAATTTGCTTACGATGTCACCCTTTATGTCTAAATCATTTACTCATTTTGACTTTATTTTGCTATATGATGTGATATTTTGGTCTATGCCTCATTCTGCCAAACTGCTTTCCAGTTTTCCCAGCAATTTTTGTCAAACAGCAAGTTCTTATTCCCAAAGTTTGGATCTTTAGTTTTATCAAATACTAGATTACTGTGTATATTGTGTACCTAATCTATTCCACTGATCCACCACTCTGTTTCTTAGCCAGTACCAGACTGATATAATTTGAAATCTGGTACTGCAAGGCTGCCTTCCCTCACATATTTTCCCCATTGATTCTCTAGATATTCTTGACCTTTTGTTCTTCCCAATGAATTTTGTTATTTTTTTTAGCTCTATAAAATAATGACTTTGTAGGTTATTTGAGATGGCACTAAGTAAATTAGTTTAGGTAAAATAGTCATGTTTGCTATATTATCTCAGCATACACATGAGCAATTAGTATCTCTGGTTATTTAAATCTGTCTTTATTTGTGTGAAAAGTGTTTTGTAATTGTGTTCATATAGTCCCTAGGTTTGTCTTGGCAGGCAGACTCTCAAATATTTTATAATGTATGCAGTTATTTTAAATAAAATTGCTCTTTCTATCTCTTCCTACTGGGTTTTGCTGATAATATGTAGAAATTCTGATGATTTATGTGGGTTTATTTTATATCCTGTGACTTTGCTAAAGTTGTTAATTATTTCAACTAGGTTTTAGTTGATTCTCTAGGATTTTCTAAGTATATCATCATATCATCAGTGAAGAATGATAGTTATTTTCCTTATTGCCTATTTTTATTCCTTCAATTTCTTTTCCTTGTCTTATTGCTATAGCTACTATTTCTAATAGTAATGATAATGCATAACCTTGCTTCACCCATAGTTTTATTCAGGAGGCTTCTAGCTTATCCCTATTACAGATTATGCTTGCTTTTGGTTTTGGATAGATGCTACTTATCATTTTAAGAAAGCCTCCACTTATTCCTATGCTTTCTAGTGTTTTTCATAGGGATGGATGTTACATTTTTTTCAAAAGCTTTTCTTCTGCATCTATTAATATAATCATGTGATTTCTATTGTTTTTGTTGTTGATATGATGTTCCTTCTGGTTTAAAACAAAACAGAGAAAGAACACTATAGGCAATTTTCCCAATTAATACTGATGCAAAAAAATTAAGTAAAATACTAGCAAGGAGATAACAATAATATATCACAAAGATCTTATACTACAACTGGGTGGGATTTATACTAGGAATTCAAAGCTGGTTCAATATTAAGAAGACTATCAGCATAATTGGTAGAATTTACTTCTAAAGCCATCTAGTCCTGGGGATTTTTTTCTTAGGGAATGCCTTTATGTCTTGTTCAATTTCCTTCTCTAAGACAGGATTATTTAAGTATTCTATTTCCTCCTCTGTTAGCCTGGGTGATTTATATGTGTGTGTGTGTGTATACACATATATGTATATTGTAAATATTAATACATTTCACTTAGATTGTCAGTTCTGGCACTTGAGCAAATTGATACCTAAGAACTATTTTAATTTCATTTTCGTTGGTGGTGCATTCATCCCTTTCATTTTAGGTACTAGTATTTTGATTTTCTTCTCTTATTTTAAAAATGAAATTAACCGATAGTTTATCTTATTGATTTTTTTTTCATAAAACCAGCTCCTAGTTTTATTTATCAGCTCATTTTTTTTAACTTCCAATTTTATAAATCTCTCCTTTGATTTTTGGGATTTCCATTTTGGTATTTAATTGGGGATTTTTAAATTTGTTCTTTTTTTAGTTGCACACTCAATTCATTGATTTGTTCTGGTTTCTCTTTTATTGATGCATGCATTTAGAGATATAAATTTTCCCCAAGTACTGTTTTGGCTGCATCCCACAAATTTTGGTATGTCGTCTCATTGTTATCATTCTCTTTGATGAAATTATTGATTCTATGATTTGTTCTTTGACCCGCTCATTCTTTAGAATTAAAATATTGAATTTCTAATTAATTTTTAATTTTCAATTTAATATTTCTGCTTTTCTGCATTTGAATATGGAGGTTTTTTGCCCTAATACATGGTCAATTTTTGTGAAGGTGTTATCTACACTTGAGAAAAAGGGTATACTCCTTTCTATTCCCATTCAATTTTCTCCAGAGGCTTTTCATATCTATTTTTTCAAAAATTCTATTGATCTCCTTATTTTCTTTCTTATTTGTTTTATGGTTAGATTTATGTAGCTCTGAGAGGGAAAAGTTGAGGTCCCCTATTAGTATAATTGTATTATTTCCTCTTGTAACTCATTTAACTTTTCCTTTAAGAATATGGATCCTATATCATTTGGGGCATATATGTTTAGTATTAATATTACTTGTCTATGCTGCCTCTTAGCAAGATGTAGTTTCTTTGCTTATTCCTTTTAATTAGGTCTACTTTTGCTTTTTCTACGTCTGAGATCATGACTGCTATCCCTGCCTTTTTTTACTTCAGCTGAAGCATAATAGAGTCTGCTCCAGTCCCTTATTTTGACTCTGTGTGTATCTTTCTGTTTAAAGTATATTTCTTGTAAATAACATATTGTTGGATTCTGGTTTCTAATCCATTCTGCTATCCATTTCTGTTTTATGAGTGAGTTTATCCCATTCACATTCACATTTATAATTACTAATTGCACATTTCCCTCTAACCTATTTTCTTCTGTTTATCCTTCTTTCTCTTGTTTTCCTGTCCCTCCTCTAAAGTATGTTTTGCTCCTAATCTACCTTTTCTTTTATCACTTCCCCTTATTTTTATCCTTTTCCCCTCCTACTTCCCTGTTGGATGAGATGGATTTCTATGACCAATTCTATGTGTGTGTGTATGTGTATGTGTGTGTGTGTGTGTGTGTGTGTGTGTGTGTGTGCTTGTATTCTCTCTTGGAACCAATTTATATGGAAAGTAGTTTCAAGATTAGAAAGAGTTTTTTGCTCCTCTTCCCAAGGAGAGAAAGAGAAAGATCACGAGAATAACTCACTAGAAGGGAAAAGAAGACTTGATAGATGATCCCTATGTACTCTTGGCTCCCTTACCCACTGAACTTCACCACACCTCCTCTCTCCTCCCCATTCCCAGGGAGAACAGGAAGAACATTAACTATCATTACTAGGTGGGATTGTGATTTTTGTGAAAATACATACCTCTCAGGAAAGAATTCTGGATTCAGAGCAAGAGGGCTTGGGTTCAAATTCCAAGTGTGGCTTTTACTAGTTGTGTAACCATGGCAAAGTTGTAAACTCCCTGGGCCTCAGTTTCCCCATCTGTAAAGGGGAGGGACAAGGCTCTAAGGTCTCTTTTAGTGTCATAAATCAACAGATAAGCACTTATTAAACACCACGACAATGGAGATACTAAGATAAAAGTGGGACCTGACCTCTCTCTATGTCCATTTGTCACATCATTCATCCATGGCACAGAGGAGAAGTTCCTCCCACAAACTAGAACAAGCTCCAGAAACATAGCAATTATCCTGAAAATGTCTCCTTGAGCCAGAGAGGTCAGTCAGCATCATGAGTAACCGAATTAAAGGTATGCCTCCTCCCACAGCTCCTTTCTTCCATGGATCTCAAAGCACACTTGGAACTAAGTAGTTATTATACACCATCGATACCATGTGGGCATTCTCAGGTCCTGTCTGATGAGAAAGCCTGAGGAAATATAGGACAAAAATGACTTCAAAATGGGCACTGGATAATGCTAGTAAAGCTCCATAGTTTTTTAGAACATTTAAAGCATCCAATTACACTTTAACCCCTTGACTCTGGCTTAAGTTAATGGGTTTCTGACTGCAGACATGTTTAAAAAAACTGGTTTGCACTAAACTAGGAAGTCCACCCTTGTCTGAGCCCTGCCTTGTCATGGGATCGCTTACCATGGGGTATGGGAACTTATATGGAAATACTGAAACAGAGTGTTTTACATTTTTTTTTAAACCAACTACTGAACCATTATCAACGATCCTTATCTGTTCCTCTCAACTGCTTGGAGCTTAGTTACCAGGGAAAAGATTAACAGATCCTACCATCTTGCAGTTTTTTTGCAATAAAGCCCAAAGCCCAAGGCCAAGGTCAGGCATATAGGTGGCTGCTTTCATTAATGTGGAGCAAGCTACCAGTCAAACCCATCAAGCGGGGGAGTCTGCTGGTCTCCAGCAAGTCATTATGTACTTAGGATTATCATTAATTTTCTTTCCCTAAAGTGCTTCTGATGAATGTAAGCGCTGTGGACTAAAGCCTTCTATGCATTCTCTAATAAAAGGTTCTATGTTATGTTTTCTAAAGGCATCCTTCTAGTGTCTCCACCCCCCACCCCCACTTCCTGCCCACTCTTGGGAAGAAACCGAGTTAGTGCTGCCTTTCAAAGCGAGGGGAACCTAAGTGTTATTATTGTCAAGGCCTCCAGAATTTTGGACAGAGATGCAATGGGGTTAACTTTGGAGACTTGGAACACCATGTGAGGCATTTCCCACTCTGCAAGCCCTATGGGATGGGTTGGGCAGATTTCATTTTTCCTCCTTCTATGTTGCCAAACACTTTGATCACCTCTCAGCAAAATGAATCTCTGCTGCCTGCTTTTGCTCAGTCTTGCCTGGGTGCCCTTATGCACTGCAAACTCTCCCATTCTTCTCAGATGCCTCTTTCTCTGATGAACCCCAATAAACTAGCCCCCAACCAATAGAGGCCTAGAGCTGGACCCTAGAGGTTAGCTGGTTCTACTCCCTCATTTTACAAATGAGGAAGCTACAGCCCAGAGGAAGAAACTGACTTGAAGGCTGCTGGAAAAGCAAATGGCAATTTGGAAAATTCAACCCAGGTATTTGGGTTTAATTTGGACCCAAGTCCAAACCCAGTGCTAGCCACCCCAGAGCTTAATGGATTTAACATTTATCAGATACCTAACTAGCTTCAAAGTACTGTGCAAGGAGCACAGATGGCTCTTGCTCTCATGGAGCTTAGGACCTAGTAGAGGAAATGAGGCATGCAGAAACAAACATAAAACAAAATAACAAGAGCTAGCATTTCTTTTTTTATTTGTTAATTTATTTTCAGTTTTCAACACTCACTTTTAAATTTTCTCCCCTTCCCTCCCCAAGACAAGACAGCCAGCATTTCTATAGTGCCTACTATGCACCTCGCATTTGCTAAATGCTATTCTAAATAGCATCTCATTTGATCCCCACAACAGCGCTGGAAGGAGATGTTGTAATTATCCCCATTTTAGAGCTGAGGAAACTGAGGCAGATAGTTTTTTTTGTTTGTTTTTTAAACAAGCAAGCAAATAACTAAATAAATAAGGTCATACAGCTAGTGTCTGAGGCTGAATGGCAGGTCACGAACATGCCAGTGCCTGACAGAAGCAAGACTGAAGTGTTTTTGGATTTCAGAGGAGGAAGAGACCATTACCAGTCCAGCCATCTAAGAAGGCATCACTGCTCTGGCAGACAATGCCTGAAATGGGTCTAGGAGGGGTAGGGTTTTGAAAAGGGGGAAAAAACAACTCTGGTCTATGTAATGGAATGTTATTGTCTGGCAAGAAAGAACGAATGTGAGACGTTCTAGGAAACATGGAAAGATTTGCATGCGAAGGTTTGGAGCGAAATAAGCCAAACCAGAAGAACAATACAGATGACTCTAATAATGTAGATGAAAAGGTCAATTTAAAAAGGGCCTCATTCTAAGTAACCGAAGAACCAGCGAAGGTTTTAGAGAACAGATTATCAAACATACCTGCCTGCTTCCGGCTGAAGGAGAGAGGCAGAGAGGGACAGCCAGGAGTGCCAAGAGACAAGAGGGAGGCAGACGGAGGAAGAAAGGCAGGGGATTCTTGAGTAATCTGTTGTATGTATTGTCAGGGAGGGTCACCAAATCCAAGGCTTTTGCCAAAATTTTTTTAAATCAAAATGCTTAATTGTTTTTAATCCATTTTATTTGGTTTTCTTTGTTCAATAGTGGGAGACCTTTTCTCCCCAGAAATGAATGAGATATAAAGACAAAAGATATCAATAAGATATTGGGGGGTTTTTAAGACCTCTCCAACACCCTTATTTAATGGAAGAGAAAACCAAGGCTCCAAGAAGTACACTGCCTTTGAAGCATTGGCAGAAATGTCTCGGTGAATATTGTGGGGCTCCATGAGAGTCCCCATTAGGCTTTTTAATTTGGGGGGGACTATCACTGATCGACAGTCACTGGCTCCTTAGAGAGAGTACCCTCTGGCATACTGAAAATCATCTTTTGTGTTAAAATAGCTATCCAAAAATATCACAAATCCAGGTCAGCTGCTACTATTCAAGGACCCAGAGTAAAGTCCACACCATCCTGAGGGAGAAGGGTAGTACAATCTCACGTGCAGAACTTTGCAGCTTCATGCTCTATCCAAGCTACCCAGAAAGAGACTTGAGGACATTGGCCATCTAACTTGTTATTTTCACGAATCTAGTGCTGAGCTGGGGGACACGCTCAGTGTGCTGAAACACCATCCTTTATATGTGGGACCTCTCCCGGAGGATTGGTTTATGTTTTTAAACACAGCTTCCTGTAACAGACTGTGTTTCTCAAACAGTCCCCTCGGCGTGGAAGGTTCCTCTCCATCCCTCCTCACTACTCCTGGCTGGCTGCCAGCAGGGGATTGTTCTAATGTTTCAGCTGTCGCTATTAACATTTGCAATAAATATTATGCCTTTCCTCTTAATAGCCCCTAAGAACAGCCATCCTATACTGTAGCCATTGTCCAGCGCCTACATAAATTGGCATGCTTATGACAGCAGACAATAATTCAAGTTGCCAAAGCATTCGTGCTGAACATCTATGGCTCAGCAGAGCGGCCTCACTCCACACAGGTCGTAATCTAATTCAACTTTTTTCTACCAGATAACAGAACTCCAGGGATAGGTAATGGACCACTCCTGGTTTTTTCCCCAAATTAATGAATAATTCTGTTGCGGAGGTTGGAGTGGGCCAGTTGGGCTGCTGTCCAGTCGTTCAGTGGTCGCCATTCATTATGTGACAGACAGGCCTGTGTTATTCCCTGATTCACCCAAGCAAGAAGGCAGCTAGGTGGTGTAATGGGTGGAGTACTGCAATTGGAGTTAGGAAGACTCATCTTCCTGAGTTCGAATCTGACCTCGGACACCAGCTGTGTGACCCTGGGCAAGTCACTTAATGCTGTTTGCCTCAGTTTCCTCATCTGTAAAATGAGCTGGAGAAGGAAATGGCAAATCACTCCAGTATCTTTGTCAAGAAAACCCCTAAAATGGGGTCACAAAGAGTTGCACATGACTGAAATGACCGAACAACGATAACTTCCTGATTCTAGTACTCTGTCCGCTGCACCACCTAGATGCTAGAATTGACTAATTACCAGATTAAAGAGACGGTTCAGTTGCAACAGAAAAAAGCCCTAGAGTGGTCGTCAGGAGACCAAGTCAGGTTTGAGTCCTGGATCTGTCACTAACTGTGTGAATTTAGGTAAGTCTTTTATTTAACATCTCCGGGCCTCAGCTACCATCTGTAAAACGGGTATTATCAGGGGTATGTTAGTACATGTTCAACAACCAGCTCTTTAAGAAAAAATTCTGCAAGCTTTACTTTTAAGTTTAATCTGTATTAATACTTTCTCCATCCTAAGCATACAAATGATTGGCTGGTTTCTGAGGGTGTAAACGTACACACAGAACACTTAATAATCTGTTCTTCTTTATCTGTTCTTCCTAAGCTAGCTCCAGCATACAATGATACAATAATAACTGTCCAAGTTGATTGTGAAGAGCTTTGAGCCACAGCCATGCCCTAGAGAGTTCAGCTATTACTGGCATCAGGGGCTGGAGCAGGAGTGGGTGACTTCCTTGTTCCAAAGAGCAGCCTGAAACCATTGGTAAGGACTGAATCCATTCAGGAGAGATGGAAATGTAGTTGACCAAGCCAGAGGTAGAAACCCAAATCTTTTTCAGAGAAACACACCCACCCCCATCTTATACTTGTGAAGTTAATTTTTTTTAAACCAAGTGTAAACCTCATGCTAAAATTTCATCTTGTTAAATTGGGTCCCATGCTCTAGAGCAGGGGGTGTCAAACACGGAGCCCTCAGGTCAGTCCCCTCGAGGCCCACAACACTTCTGAATCAAGATTAAAATGTAATTGGGAAATATTTAATAAGATAAATTGTTGTTCAGTCATGTCCAACTCTTTATGACTCTGCGGACCATACTGTCCATGGAGTTTGCTTGGCCAAGATACTGTGTGGTTCGCCATATCCTTCTCTAGCAGATTAAGACAAACAGAGGTTAAGTGACTGGCCCAGGGTCACACAGCTAGTAAGTATCTGAGGTCAGATTTGAACTCAGGTCTTCCTGACTCTAGGCTCATATCCATTGAGTCACCTGGCTCCCTCAAAAAAATACAAATACAATAAAACATAGATAATATTACATTTAAAAACTAAATCAAATATGCCACCCACAGGGATCCTCAGGTACAGTGTTGAATGGCCTTGTTTCTATTTGAGTTTGACATTACTGTTTTAGAGTGTGAAAAATTGGGGGTGTGGGGTTGGGTATGACTGTCCTGTTGTTCCCAGTCAGTTAAATAGCATTTGCTAAGTGCCTATTATGTGCTAGGCACTGTGGTAAGCACTTGGAACACAAAGAAAGATGTAAGACAGGGGTGGGGAACCTGCAGCCCTGAGGCCACATATGGCCCTCAAGGTCCTCAAGTCAAAGGATCAAGTCAAGGGGTCCTACTTGGGGACCTAGAGGACCACATCTGGCCTTGAGGCTGCAGGTTCCCCACCCTGGTATAAGACAGTCTCCAATTGTCAAGGAGCTCCCAGTCTTGTAGAGGAGACAATGTGCAAACAGCTGTGTGTAAACAATCTATGTACAGGATAAATTGGGGCTAATGCAGGGAAAGTACCAAGATGAAGACTGGGGAAAGTTTCTTGAGGAGGTGAGACTTTAATGAGATTTGAAGGAAGCCAAGAAAGCCAGGAAGTGGAGATGAGGAGGAAGAACATTCAGAGCATAAGAGAAAGGCAGTGAAAATGCCATTGGGCCATGGAGGGTCTTATGAGAGTAACAGCAAGGAGGCCAAGTGTCACTGGATCTTAGAGTCCATGGAAGGGAGAGAAGACAGGATGTAAGGGCTTTGAAATTCGAAGAGTTTTGTGTTACCTGAAAATTTGATAAATTAGCTATCATTGATGAAAATATTCAACTTTGCAGAGCCAAGAACAAATCCCTGGGACTCTCCACTGGACGCTTTCTTCCAAATTGACAATGAATCATTAATTATTACTTTTAGGGTCCAGTTATCCGATCAGTTCTGAAGGCACCTGATTTTACTGCCCACATCTGGGCAGGTAGGTGGTGCGGTGGATAGAGTACCAGGCCTGGGGTCAAGAAGACTCGATTTCAAATCTGGCCTCAGACATTTACTAACTGCGTGACTCCAGGCAATTAACTCTGCTTGCCTCAGTTTCCTCCTCTGTAACACGAGTTGGAGAAGGAAATGACAAAACACTCCATTATCTTTGCCAAGAAAACCCCAAATGGGGTCATGAAGAGTCAGACATGTCTGAAAAACAGTTGAACAACAAGAAAAAGCCCACCTCTCTCCATCCTTTTCAAAAGAATAGGATGGTAAACTTTGTCAAATGCTTTTCTAATGTAGTCCTTGCACCACTCTCTCAGAGCAAGGTACCCCAGGTTCAGTGCACTATATAGGTCAGCACACATTGGGAAGCCTTATCTCACAAGTCCCCAAAAGGAACTTTTATAATTATTTGTATGATTTTTGGACAAGTCACAACCTCCCTGGCCTCAGTTTTCTCATCTATAAAATTAGGAATTTGAACTAAATGGTTTCTGAGATCCCTTCCAGATTGAGACTTATGGGTGCAAATGATAGCTCTGTCACTGATTACCTGCATGACCTTTGGCAAATCACTTAATCTCTGGACCTCAGTTTTATCATCTGCAAAACAGAGGAATTAAACTAGATTGGGAGCAGCATTTCTTTGTATTTTTAGTGTTTAGCATAGTGCCTAGCACATTTATACTTAATAAATGCTTGCTAACCATTGATAACTATTGAAAACTGGCTGTGGTTAGCCACCAAGTAGACTAACCAACAGAACAAGGATACTCCTCATCCTGAGAAATAGCCTTGTCTTACTTTAGATGAGTTGGAGTCGATAGTAACTGGATAATATTGAGCTAGGTCCAGGCCATAAATGGTTCCCACGCTTGGGTCCAACCGACTCCTCTCTTAGCCTTGTGCCCTGGTGTTAAAGGAAACCTCTGAGGAGAATAACCCCTCCACATGAGTTTTATGCCCAGAGGCTACTACTGGTCCAGTGCCATTTGGATGATGCCAAATAATGGCAGCAACTCTTCTGCGCCCTGAGTTATGGAGTCAGCAACTTAAATCTCTTTTTTAAAAATTATCAAAGCGTTCTCCTGGCCTAAAGCAACAATCTCTTTCAATGGCTTTCTCCTTTGTGGGGAGGGGCTGAGCTTGCTTTAGCTGCTTGGCATTGTTCCTTGTAGCCTGCCAGGTCAAATTCAACCCTGGGTCATGCTCTGATGAAGCTGGCAATGCGACCTCCTTCAGGAGCTGGGAGTATATGAGATCCCCAGGGCTTCCTCTGGAATCTGGTGCTGGGCTGCACATTCAGAAGTCACTCTTGACTGTGGATTGTTAGGGGCGTCTCAATGCCACGTAGTCGGAAAATGCAAAGACGCCAGAGGAAGATAACTGTGTAGACAGAGGTTAAGCGGTGGAGGACACTCAGGCTTGAGCAATCTTATACAACACAGGGTCAGAAGCCTGTACGTTGTAATCTTTTCAAAATCCGTGCAGATAAAAGCCCGTTTCTTTTTTTGGCATTGCTATTTACTTCTTCTCACTCATGCCAAAGTTGTTTCTCTGCTGGCAATGACATCGGCCAGTGACCCCATTAACCTCTCAAAGCCTGGGCTTTGTTTTGTTTTTCCTGCTGGAAAACACCCCACCCACTGTGGAAGCCACATCACCTTTAAGAATGTAAGCCCCCAAATCAAGGAAATCCAGAGATGTCTTCTCTATACCTATCCTTAGCTAAGCCTGATTGGATGGTCCTTGGCATTATAATGGCAATATTGTTAACTCCCCTACCCCAGGAGAGGCAGCATACCATTGAATGAGTCAAACACAAAAGCAAAATAACACATTTTCGCTTTCACGACAGACTCTGACCATGCCACAATAGCAAAATCATCTTACAGTAATGGTGGGAAATTAATTCTTTGATCTCTAGACTCCTATGAATATGAAAGAGAAAAATGAAGCAAGAACTGAGACATCCTTCTAATCTGCAAAACAAATAGCATATCCAGAACTAAAGTCTTGACTCAGAAATAATGTGTCAAATGATGGTAGAGTAGATAGATGCCTCCCCAGTCAGGTCAATCCAAGAGAGGATGAAGGCTTGAAAATCAGGCAGTAGCACAGGACCCAGAAAGCAAGAGAGACAAATGTAGGTGATGTTCTTGAAAAGAACTGACAGATAAGACAATCAATATAGTGAATCTTTCTTACCATTCATCCAGTTAGTTTATATACACAGAAATATATATATATATATATGTGTGTATTGTATATGTGGACATATTTTATATAATTATGAAGCATATTTGTATAGTATGTGCATATAGAGAGAGAATATATATGTGTGTATATATACACATATATGTATATATATGCGTGTATGAATATATACACACATACACATATAGCAGAATCCACGGAATCATGGTTCAGATCCTGCTTCTGACACTTAATTAGCTATAGTGAAGCATAATTTATTCTGCTCTAGCCTTTTACCTTTACTCTGTGTCTCTCTGCTTCAAATGTCTCCTGTAAACAACATATTGTAGGATACTGTTTTTTAATCTACTCTATCAGCTTTCATTTTATGGGTGAGTTCATCCCAGTCACATTCACAGTTATGATTACTGTATATTTCCCTCCATCCTATTTTTTCCCTGTTTATTCTTCTCTTTCTCTCTCCTTTCACTCTATTCCTCTCCACCTCTGACCACCACCTCCCTCAATATGCCCTCCCTTCTATTAGTCCCCCTTCTCCGTTTCTTTTCCCCCCTCCCCTCCTACTCCCCTAAATGGTAGTTTAGTTTTCTGTCCACAATTGAATATCTATGTTTTTCCCTCTTTGAGCCAAATCTGATGAAAATAAAGTTCAAGTGATGCTCAACCCCATCTTTTTTCTTCTCCACTATAATAGGTTTTTCAAACGTCTTCATGTGAGATAATTTATTCCACTCTACCACTCTCTTCCCTTTTCTCCCAGGGAAATCCTCTTTCTCACCCCTTAATTCTTTCATATTACCCCATCAAAGTCAACTTATATCCACACCCTCTAAGTATACTCCTTCTAACTTTCCTAATAGTAAAATAGTTCTTAAGAAGTACAAATATCATCTTTCTATGTAGTGATGTAAACAGTTTGACTTTATTGAATAACTTATGTTTTCTCTTTCCTGTTTACTTTTTTATGCTTCTCTTCAGTCTATTTGAAAATTGAATTTTCTGTTTAGCTCTGGTCTTTTTATCAGAAATGTTGAAACTCATCTATTTCATTGAATATCCATTTTTCCCCTGGAGGATTATGCTCAGTTTTGCTGGATAGGTTATACTTGGTTGTAATCCAAGCTCATTTGCTTTCTGGAATATCATATGCCAAGCCCTCTGATCTTTTAATACAGAACTTGCTAAAGCCTGTGTAATCCTGACTGTGGCTCCTTGATATTTGAATTGTTTCTTTTTGGCTGCTTGCAGCATTTTCCCCTTGATCTGAGGGTACTGGAATTTGGCTATAATATTCCTGGGAGTTTTCATTTGTGAATCTTTTTCAGGAAGTGATCTTTCAATTCCTGTTTTACCCTCTGGTTCTAGGCAGTTTTCCTTGATAATTTCTTGAAAGATGCTATCCAGGCTCTTTATTATTATTGTGGGTTTCAGGGAGTCTAGTAATTTTAAAATGATCTCTTCTGGATCTATTTTTACATCAGTTGTTTTTCAATGAGATAATTCACATTTTTTTCTACTATTTCATTCTTTTCATTTTTTTTGATTGATTTTTTTGATGTCTCATGGAGTCATTAGCTTCCACTTGCCCCACTCTAATTTTTAAGGAAATATTTCCTTTAATTAGCCTTTGTACCTCTTTTCTATTTAGCCAATTCTACTTTTTAAGGAGTTGTTTCCTTCAGTGAATTTTGTATATCCTTTTCCATTTTTTGTCCTTCTTTTAGCAAGCTGTTGACGTTTTTCATGATTCTCTTGCATAACTCTCATTTCTTTTCCCAATTCTTCTTCTACCTCTAATTTTTAAGATCCTTTTTGAGCTCTTCTAGGAGTTCTTTTGGGACCCAAGACCAATTCATATTTCTCTTTGACGCTTTGCATGTAGGTATTTTGACACTGTTGTCCTCTTCTGAGTTTGTGTTTTGACCTTCCCTATCACTGTAGTAGCTTCCTGTGGTCAGGGTTTTTGTTTTTGGTTTTTTCACTCATTTTCCAGCCTGTTTCATGACTTTTAAAGTTGAGCTCTGCTCCTGGGGTGCAGAGTATGCTGTTCCAAGCTTCTTAGGCAGGGGGCTAGGAGCCAGGCTTCTGGCCTATTGCAATGGAGTCTCTGGACCAGAATGCTCACCAGCTGTTCCAGGGCCTTCCAGGCTGGCAACTTGCCTGCTGTGCCAAGATTTCTAAGTGGTCTTGGGCTGGAATATTGTTTCATCATGTCCTTTTGTGGGTTCTGCTGCTCCAGAATTCATTTTGAGGTGTCATTTAAAGTTGTTTGGAAGGGAATCTGAGAGAGCTCAGGCAAGTTCCTACTTTTTCTCTGCCATCTTGGCTCCTCCTTCAAAACACTATTTGTTCCCGATTTTTATTTCTAGGCTTTCCCTTTATCTCCTTTATGCAGTAACATTTGCTCTTCTGAAGCCTAAATAAAAACTAATCAAAATCTCTACCCAATAAAAATTATGGTAACTATACTGACCCTGCCCCTGATCATTTTTGTTTATCAGAGTTCAGCCCCTGGCTCACTCTATTCCTCTCCTTCCCAGCGCTCGACCTTATTTTGGGGACTTTAACATCCATACACATGCTCCCCCCAACTCTTTAACCTCTCATTTCCTCAACCTCCTTAAGTCCCAGGACTGTCACTGTTCTTAAGCCACACATAGCAATGATCATATGTTAGCTAAATTTCCACATTACTCATAAGTGTCCGACTTCCCTATTTAGAAACTCAGACATTCCTCTATCTGACTGTGACTCCCTGTCATTCTGCCTTTCCCCGTGCCTCTCCTCAATCTGTTCTTCACTTTCACTGAGACCTCCAATCACTCCATTCTTCATTAGTTTCTCAGGTCTCTGCCCCTACTCTGACTTCACTCTCCTTCCTCTCCAACACCAACCTAACAGTTACTTTGTCAACTTCATGTTTTGCACTGGTCTTGAATCTCTCACCTCATTGTCTTATCATCCTCTTCTCTTTCTAAATCTGAGTCCTAGATTACCACCATCTTTCCCTTCCTCCATTCCTGTGAACAATCTGCCGAAAGAAGCTAAGGGAAGTATTATGATTGTACTAAGTACACTAAAAATTCATGTTATCCGACCCTTTCTGCATCGAGAAAGTCCTTTTTTCCTCCCTAAAGGATTCCTAATCTCACTTCCTACAAATCTTTTTCCTCCTCAAGTCTCTCACATCTCCTCCTCCCCCCTCTCTCAGCTAAGGACTTTACCTTTTACTCTCCTGAAAAAAACAAAACTGAAATAATTTGAGTTAAGCTCCCTCTTAACCTTTGTCTTCTGTGCAAAACCTTTGGATAGCATCCCTCACTCTTGCTCCCTTTCCTCCAGTCTCTGACAAAGTCTCTTGCCAAGGCCAACATTTCACTTGTGAACTTAATCCCATCTTCTTACGTCTTTTCCCGAAGTTACATCCCCAATAATCCCCTCCCCCAAACCTTCAGCCTCTCCCTACCAACTGGTTTCTTTCTCCACAGCCTTCAAACCTTCCTAATTCCCCCACCCCCATCCTTAAAAACCTTCACTAGACCCTACCATCCCTTCAAGCTATGTTTCTATGTCTCTCCTCCCTTTCTTAGATGAGTACCTTTAAAAAGTTGCAGATATTTTCTGTCTCTCCTTTTTTTCTTCTTGTTCACTGATCAGCACTTTGTAATTTGTCTTCTGATATTATCACCCCATTTAAAGTTACTCCATCCAAAGTTATCAGCGATTATGGGTCTTTTCTCAATCCCAATTCTTCTTTACCTATCTATGACATTTGACACCTCCTGACTGTCTTGACCTCTCCTCAGTCTCCTTTGCAGACTCATCAATCACATCACACACCATTATTATGAGTGTTCCCCCCAAGTTTGTGCCTTGGGCTCTGGCTGGCGCTCTCTCTCTCTGTCTCTCTCTCTGTGTGTGTGTCTCTCTCTCTCTCTCTGTCTCTCTCTTTCTCCCTTCCTCCCTCCCTCCCCCCTTTCCCTCCCCTCTCTTTCTCTCCCTGTTTCTCCCTCCTTCCCCCTTCCCGCTTCCTCTCCTTCTCCCTCCCTCCTTCCCTCTCCCTGCTGCCTTGCCCTAGCACCTCCACTCATGGGAAACAGTCCTGGAGTCTTGGTATCTTTGCCATAGAATCGTATCCTGGCATCTTGATTCCCCATGGTGCTTTGTGTCCCAAGGGTCTGAGATTTCTCCTTTAACCCCTGACAATTTGTCTCTAGAATCAGAATTCCTAATTATGGCACTAGAAAATGACTACCAGTTAAGATACCTTATTTTGAGGTGGCTACAAGTATTAGGGAGTTTTCCCCTTAAATCAAGCCTAAATTTGCCTTTTGCAGTTTTCATCTGCAGGACAAAGGTCCTGCCTCTAGGGACAAACGGAATAAGTCTAACCTGTATTCCACGTGAATAATAGTCTTGGACTTTAGATAGTCAAAGGCAGCTATTAGGTCGTGCCTAATTTTTCTCTTCTCTAAGCTAAATGTCACAAGTTCTTTCAGTTCATCATTATATGACTTAATTTCAAGACCCCTTCCCACCCTGGTTGCCTTTGTAGGCACTTAGACTGAGGACTGGTAGAGACTTTAGAAGATGCTTAGCTTAGTCCCTTTATTTTAGAGATGAAGAAATTGAGAATCAGAAGTCGTGTGATTTGACCGTGGTCACACAGCTATCAAGTGACAAGTCTGGGATACGCCCTTGGAGCTTGGAATCTAGTATTTTTTTTTTCACCGTACTCTATCGAATCCATTTTATCATCATCTTTCCTAAAACGTGGTACCCAGAAATGAAGACAGTACTCCAAATGTTATCAAAACAAGATAAAATACAGAGGAAATATGACCTCCCTACTACTGGATACTCTCTTTCTTTCAGCCTAAGACAGCATTAAGTTTGGGGGTGTTTTTGTTTTTTGGCTGCTTTATCACACTGTTCATTGATTCCTATTGATATCGAGTTGCCTAAAACCCATAGCGCTTTTTAGACAAACTGCTGTGTAGACACTTCTTTCTCATCTTGTACTTGTGGGGTTGATTGGGCAGGGGGCAGGAGGGGAAAGCATACATCTTCATATTCATCCCTATTAAATCTGATTTTCTCATATTCAACCCAGTGTTCTAGACTAACAGTTCCTTTCACTGCCTTCACTCTGCCAGCCAGGGCATTAGGCTTCCTAGCTCTGTTTCACCTGCAAATATTGTTTTAAAAAAAATCCAAGGACTGATCCCACACAGACAGAGATGTGGTGGTGGTGGTGGTGGTGACTAACCCCAATAGAACTTCAAAGGTTTTATAAATATTATCTCCTTTGATCTTCATAATGACCCTGCAAGGTGGTGCCATTGTTATCCCCATTTCACAGATGAGAAAACTGAGGCACATAGCAAGGTAAAGTGACTTACCCAGGATCAAATGAGATGTTTGTGAAGTGCTAACCATAGCCTGGCACATAGTAGGTGATTTATTTTCTCTGGCTGCCTACATGCGGTCTCTCCCTCTCTCTCTCTATCTCTCTCTGTTTGTCTCTCCCCCTCCCTCCCCCTCTCCCTGCTCCCTCTTTCCCCCCTTACATGCGCGAGCTCTCAAACGCACGCGCACACACACGCACACACACACACACACACACACACACACACAGTAGCTGAGATGGCATCTCTACTCAAGCCATCTTCTTTCTAAGTCCAACACCCATTGCACTGCACCAGGCAGCTAAGCCTTTTCACTTCTCTATTAGTCTGGGCATCACCCACAAGGACTTGTCCATTACTTTGGTAAATGACGGAGCTTATAGCAAAGAGGCCATTTCCCCCTTGACTTCATGGGCTGGTAAAGCACAAGTGCTGTGGTTATGGCCATGTAACAATCAGGTGATCTCTCTTCCGCCCTCCATGCTCCATTCAGATGTTTAAAGGTTCCATTGCTCCATATTCCCACCACTGTAACATATTGTGGCTGGCCTCGGGTCACTCAGGAACCTGGGAAACAGCATCCGTGACCTTGCAAGGTTAGAACAGCAGTAGGTCAGCTAAGCAAGCAGAAATCACAAATAGCACAAGGCAGAGAAAAGGCAAGATGTCCAAAGCCCATATAAATAGTCAGCAAATGGTAAATCTGCAGAAGTTGAAAGGTCAGTGCAAGATTGGGGTGGGGCGGGGTGGGGGGAGATATTCGAGACCAGACCAAGGGATGCACAGAAAGTGGGAGATTAGGTTCCAGACAGGCAACTGAATAGTTCTAGGAAGTTAAGAGCAAGTAAAGCCTTCTATTGCTGAGGCAGCTTCCTGCAGCTTCAGCTACCTGCTAAGGACCAATTCCAAGACAGCTTGGCTTAAAAGCTTCCGCATGATAAGTAAATAGAACTAGCTGGTTCTCACTGGAGAAGGAGGGGGAGCAGACTCAGTTCTCTGGCTGACTCTGATATTGGAAGTGGTTCAGACAGATTAGAGCATCTCCATCTTTCTGAGTCAATCATAGACAGACAGAGACATTGTCTAATTCCAAAATAAAAAAGAGAAAAATCCAACTTAGCCAAAAGCTATGCAGCTCTCTCTGTCTTCTCTGGCTGCCTCCCATTTGCCCTGGCCAAGTTTCTGAAGCCCTTCCAAAGTAGATAGAAATGACCCTTTGAGGCTAGGCCCATCACCTGTTATACCAATGTAAATATACTCCATCCCAAGATTCTCCCTAGGTCTGGCCTGGGTCCAAACAGGAGCCTTGGCAGCTGCTAACAGCTACCATTGTCATGCCCCAGGCAGGTGAATCAGCTACAAGCAGAGTAGGTAAACGGGAGATAGAGTAGAGATAAAGTTGGAGGAATGTGGGAAGGGCAAGGAAGGAAAGAGAGCTTCATTAAAGAAAGTATTTGATGTATTGAAGCATCATCACAGAAAAGATGTATCATTGGGTTTACAAGACAGTTTAGTCAACGTTTCCCCATGGTCAAATAGACATGGTGCTATAATCGAGTAGAGCAAAGTTCAGCTCATTGTGGTCTTTATCTTGGTGTTAAAAGACCAATCTAATCTTGTGTGAGCTAAGGACCACAGAGTCCTCAATTCTCTGTTCCACTTTGCTAGTGAAGGACAGCCTCAGGAACAAGGCCAACAATAGTAATAGAGGGCATTCATACAGCGCCTTAAGGTTTGCAAAGGATTCTGCACATATCATCTCATTTGATTCTCATGATAACCCATAATGTAGTTGCTTTTACTATCTTTAGAGATAGAGAAACGGAGGCTGAGAGAGGGTAAATGATTTGCCCAGGGTCACATAGGGTTACTGAGGCAAGATTGAACCCAGATCTGTCTTGACTGCCAGCCCAGTACTCTATCCATTATGCAGTCTAACTTCCTCTCATCCGGGTCCAGTTGTACAAGAGAGAGAATGATAAGAATCAGCTGACTCTTACACAGTGGTTAAGAGTTCACAAGATACCTAGGTAGCTAGGTGGTAAAGTGGATAGAGTATGAGTCTGGAGTGAGGAAAACCCAAGCTCAAATCTGGTCTCAGACACCCTGGGCAAGTCACTTACCCACTGTTTCCTCAGCTGTATAATGGTGGAAATGGAAAGTGGCAATACTTTTATCCTTTCTGATAGCTGATTCATCACTACTGCCATTCTTTGACCACAGGGTATCTTTCTGTCAACTCTTTAACTTCATTCTCTGGTTCTGAAATCAGATCTTGACGTGCTTGTAGGTACAGTTGAAGTTCTCCGCTGCGGATCTGCTGTGGGCTACATATTTTTGCTCCGTGGATCTAATGTTGAGTACCCTCAGTTGAATCTGAGAGAACATTGTATTCCTCTTAAGCTTTTTTTGATCAGGGTCTGTTCTTCCTTTCCCTGATGCATCTTGGGCGTGTTCTGGGAGGAAAGGTTATTTGAAATAGGGCAGGCGTGAAGAATATCTTGAATAAACACATCCATGGAGCCTTTCTAGATTTGGTATTTGGAAATCCAAGAGGCCAATGGCCCTGGCTGGGAGGTAGAGATGCAGGCATTGTAAGGGCAACTGGTGGTGCCTTTGGGGCAGCATGACTGGCTTTGCAGCGAGTCAAGGAAGGAGCTCCTGTTTTAGGGGAGAGGTTTGAAGGAAGGGGGTGCAACCAAGGCAGTCACAATAAGTTTAAGAGCAGAAGCCTTGAGTGTCTGTCAATATTAGGGTTTCTAAAACAGAAGGATAATTTGATACTTTCCTGTTCCTTTCTAATCATAACATTCCCTATGCACCAAAACTGTGCCTTAAATCCACTTAAGTGCCAGCTCAGAGGCCCTTGGAATTCCTATCATGCTTTCATTTCCTCTATGTATAGGAAAGGCTAGATTTGACCAGAATTAAAATAACTAGAACCTTCAATTAACTAGGAGAGGGTTTTTGTTTTTCACTGCATTCCATTTTCATCAAGGAGAGGTAAAAGACCTAAAACAAGCACATTCGCAGGTGTATTCTGGGGTTGCTACAGATTCAGCCCAAATCCTATTCTTTCTGTAACTACGGTCCTGGATGACCCACTATTTGTGCTGAAGACCCTGAAGACTTGCAAGATCCTGAAGCATGAAATGAAAAATAATGCATTTTCTTCAGTAAATTATACTTATGTAAATTAAAACAATTTCCACAAGGCTTTGAAACAACCACCACCAGAAAAAGGAGGTGGGGGTAATTTTCCAGCTTACCCGCGAGCCAGACATTCTAAGAAGCCGGGACAGCCAAACCATCCCCAGGCAATCCATTTAAGCTAGGTTTTTTTCAGTATCTCTACAGTTCCTTTAAATGTCCTTATATAAAATCTACCCTATGTTTTCATGGTTTTTCGTGGCTCCCTACTCCATGAGAACATGGCATAAATGAAGTGCAAAATTTTCAAAGATTCCATATGCTATTGAAAAGATGGTGTTAGACCATTCTTGGTGATTTACTTCATCTTTTCAATAATTATTTATTAAGCAATGACTGTCCAAGGCACAATAAAGCATTCTGGGGCGGCGGGAGAGGCATATAAAAAGGACCAAGACAAAGTTCCTGTCCTCAAGAAATGCAGTCTACTATAGAAGCTTCTAATTAAAATGATTCAGAGCTTATTAATTCCATTCCTGAAAACAGTTAATGGCAGTGAGTGTTTTTACCTTTCTTTGTATCTTCAATGTTTAGCACAGTGCCTGGCACATAGGAAGCTTTTAACAAAAGTGTGTTGATTCATTGTTGGACTTCTTTTTCATTTTTTTTTCTCCTAGTCAACTCCCTCCCACAGAATTAGCCTAGTACTAAGAAGGAAGGGAGAGGACAGGGAGATTCCCACTTTAGGCGAGGAGGGCCCCAAGGAAGAAAGAAAAAGTCTGATGGGAAATGACCTCTAAGGTTACTGCCAGCCCAAAATGCTGTGATTCTATGGTTCTCTACCTTCTTTTGAGCATTCCTCTCCATTTTGACTCAAGCTATCCCAGAGTTGTGTGATAGAGAAGGCTGACGGGCCTTCCTTTTTCTGTCCTTCCTTTTTCAGGTTCTGACACCAACAACCTATTCCATGCCTTGTCATTTTAGAATATTTATAAATCATTCCCTCAAACAACTGGTTAACTTTTATGCCATTCCCAGGATGTGGGGAGGAGATAGGTATGTTTTTCTTCCCACCCAAAGGAGTTAATTCATGTAGTTAGTGGCAGCTCTAGTGCTTCTGACTCCCCCAGTCAGGGCTCTGCCTTCTGGATTGGGTTACCTCTAATTTTTCCCCTCGCTGAACTGAGAAAAGGGATTTTTTCCCCCAAGAAGAATTTTCTAGATTGTTTTATTCCATTAGAAGGAAAAGAAAGGCCTCTTTTCAAAGGCTGGATGTGACGAAACCCAAATTTCCAGATCTATTTTGAATCCCCAAACAAGGCCTTCTGTTTGTCAATGCTAAGGTGGCAGAGACAGTTTTCCCTGCCTGCTCCCAGGAGGTATTTCTGAGAAATGTGCTGAAAGCATTCATGTTCTTTGCCTTCCTTCCCTAATTTTCCTGGTTTGGAAAGTTTCCCCTAAGTGATACAACAAAGACAGTGTGGATAGAATCAGCAAAGACGGGAAGCAAGGCCCGTGCTTGGAGAGAAAATAAGTATATTGGCACTAAGGCTACAAGTCGTGTTTTCTTTAGAGAAGTGTTTCCTCAGGACACCATGGGAGGGCCTAGGTGACCTCTTTTTTTTTCCTCTGGCTGACTACATTCTCAGTTCCAGTATCCTACCTCAGAGGTACTCACAAGGAAACTGGAAAACATCATAAACCTTCAGTTAGGAGATTCATTTAAGTCAAGCTGTGTTATTCTTTTTTTTTTAAGTTTATTTTTAACATTTTTTAAAAAATTGAGTGTTGAATTCTCTCCTTCCCACCCATCCTTCCCCACCTATGGTGAAGGTAAGAAATGTGATAGCAATCATACATGTGAAATCGTGCAAAATATATTTCCATATTAGCCATATTGCAAAAAAAAGCAAGAAAAATAAAGTGAAAAAAGTATGCTTCAATCTACATTTAGACTCCATCCGTTCTTTCTTCTGCAGGTGGATAGCATTTTTCATTATAAGCCTTTCAGAATTGTCTTAGATCGCTGTCTTGATCAGAAGAGCTAAGTTATTCATAGTTGGATCATCATACAATATTGCTGTTACTGTGTATATGTTCTCCTGCTTCTACTCACTTCACTTTGCATCAGTTCAGATAAGTCTTCCCAAGTTTTTCTGAAACAATCCTGCTCATCATTTCTTATAGCATAACAGTATTCTGTCACAATCATAAACTACAACTTTTTCAGACATAATCCAATTAATGGCCATCCCTACAATTTCCAAATCTTTACCACCACAAAAGAGCTACTATAAATATTTTTTTTCGTAAATTTTGCCCCTTTTCCTTTTTCTTTGATCCCTTTGGGATTCAGACCTGGTAGTGGTGTTGCTGCACCAGAGGGTATGCACAATTTTTATAGCCCTTTGGGCATAGTTCCACATTACTCTCCAGAATGGTTGGATCAGTTCACAACTCCAACAAAAATGCATTAGTGCCCCCAATTTTTCCATACCGCCTTCAACATTTGTCATTTTCCTTTTCTGTTATATTAGACAATTTGATAGGTATGAGGTAGCACCTCAGAGTTGTTCTAATTTTCATTTCTCTATCGATAGTGATTTAGAGCATTTTTTAATATGACTGTGGATAGCTTTCATTTCTTCTTCTGAAAACTGCCCGTTCATATCCTTTGGCCATTTATCACTTGGGGAATGACTTGTATTCTTATAAATTTTACTCACTTCTCCATATATTTGAGAAATGAGGCCTTTATCAGAGATACTTGCTGTAAAAATTATTTCCCAGATTTCTGCTTTCCTTCTAATTTTGGCTGCATTGGTTTTGTTTCTGCAAACCTGTTTTTAATTTAATATAATCAAAATTATCCATTTTACATCTTATGGTCCTCTCTATTTCTTGTTTGGTCATAAATTCTTTCTTTATTCATGTTCGGACAGGTACAATTTTCCATATTATCCTAATTTGCTTATCATATCACCTTTTATGTGTAAATCAGGTACCCATTTTGACTTTATTTTGGTATACATTATGACATGTTGGTCTATACCTAGCTTCTGCCAAACAGCTTTCCAATTTTCTTAGTAATTTGTCAAATAGTGAGTTCTTGCCCCTAAATCTTGGATCTTTGGGTTTATCAAACACTAAATTACTATGTTATTTATTACTGTGTATTACGTGCCTGATATATTCCACTGGTCCACCACTGTATTTCTTAGCCACTACCAGATTGTTTTGATGACCACCGCTTTATAATACAGTTAGGCTGCCTTCCTTCATATTCTTTTTTTCCTTAATTCCATTGATATTCTTGACCTTTTGTTCTTCTAGATGAATTGTTATTATTTTCTCTAGCTCAATAAAATAATTTTTTGGTAGATTGATTGGTATGACAGTGAAGAAGTGCTAGTTCCCCTCTCTGTGTTGGAACTGTGACCAGGGCCCCTGCTCCCTTGTGAGTGATCACAAGTACTCTTGTCAGCCTTGGAACTGTGACCAGGGTACCTGCTCCCCTGGGGCCACAAGCACTGGTGTCCTTCCTCTTCCACAGAACTTCTGAAGCTGCTGCTGCTACTGCTTCCAAAGCCTGCTGTTAAGTGTTATCAAGCCACTGCCCTCTGGGCTGACCACTGCCCTGGGGTCATAGACCTTTCCTGCTGACTTCCTAAGTTGCCTTGGGCTGAAAAAATGTCTCATCCTGACCTTTTGTTGGCCGTATCACTCTAGAATTCAATTTGAAGTGTTATTTTAAAGTTGTTTGGAGGGGAATGTTGGGAGAGTTTGGCTGAGTTGCTACTTCTAATCCACCACCTTGTTTCCACCTTGTCAAATAGGGTTCTTCTGCTCTAGTCCTTGGAACTTATTGATATACATGGCATAGGATGGAACAAGAATCTATTAAGCATTTGGCATGTGTCAGGCACTGGTTCGGGGATTAAGAACATAAAAAGAAAATGAAAAACAGTCCTTGCCCTTAAGGAGCTTACATTCTAATGGGAAAAATAACATGCACATGTATTGGTGTATATATAGAATAGATTCAAAGTAAACCTTTGATGGGGGTGGGGCATCAGGAAGAACTTCATGAAGGAGGTGGTGCTTAATCTGAGTCTTGAAAAGAGACTATGGGTTTTAAGAAGTAGAGACGAGGAGGGAGAGCATTCCAGGCATGGGGGAGACTCAACCAGTATAAAGGCTGGGAGATGGAGAGTTGTATATAATGAAACAGCAAGGAGGTAAATATAGAAGACTGGATGGTAGGTTGTTTGCAGGGGAGTAAAGTATAAGAGGATGGGAAAGGTAGAAAGGGGCAAGGTCATGAAGAGCCTCGAATATCAAACAAAGGAGTTTGTCTCTTATCCTGAAAGTAAAAGGGGGCCTCTGGAGCTTGTAATTTAGTATGGGAATGTCATGGTCAGATCAACATTTTAGGGAAATCAATTTTCTAGCTATGCTGAAGAAGGAAAGAAGAGAAGGAGGAAGAGGGAGAAGAAAAGGAAGAGGAGGAAGGAAGGGAAGAAAAAGAAAGAGATAGGAAGGGAGGGAAGAAAAAAGAGAAGGAAGAAGGCAGGGAAGGAAAAGGGAAAGAAAAAAAGAAGAGGAGGGAAGAAAAAGGGAAGGTGGGAAGGGAGAAAGGGAAAGAGGGAGGGAGAAAGAAAGGAAGGAAAGATATATTTATTAAGCAACTGCTCTGTGCGCAGGCACTGTGCTAAGTCCTTTACTAATATTATCTCATTTGATTTTCATATCAACCCTGAGAGTTAGGTACTATTATTATCTCCCTTCAATAGTGGAAGAAACTGAGGCAGACAAAGGTTGAGGGACTTGCCCAGGGTCACACAGGTAGTAAGTATCTGAGGTCAGATTGGAACTCAGGTCCTCTTGACTTTAGGCTCAGTGCTCTTTCCACTGTGTTGGATGGACTGGAGTAAGGAGACACTCATGGCAGCAAGAAGTCAGGGAAAGATTATAAGATTACAAACCTAGTGCTAAAAGTGACTTAAGAGGTCCTTTATTCTAACTCTTTACTAACATAGATAAGGAAAGTGAGACCTAGAGAGGTTAAGTGACTGTCCCAAGGTCCTGAAGATGGAGATTCAACCCCTAGTATTCTGGCTCCCAATTCAGCTTTCTTTCCACAGGACCACCATACCACTACATTGTCCCACTAGGACCCACCTTGGTTCTACTGTCTCTGCCATTGAAGCCCCATGTGACCTTGAACAAGCTGCTTTCCTTGTCTGGGCCTGAGTTTCCTCATTTCTTAAAAATAGAGGGGGTGGGGAGGCGTCTATTAGGTGATCACTCAGGTTCCTTCCATCTCTGAAATCTTGTGATTCTAAAGCATAACCTAGTAAAACTTGGGCCTGTCAGGTGGTGGGGCCTGCTGCAGCCTGTTAAAGTCCTGGAGGTCTCCCCAAATCCTCCATTCCCCCCACCACACACACACACCTTGTCTACCACACTTGTGCATGTGCACGCACACAAACACAGAGATATATACGCACTACTTAGAAGTCCCAGAAACTTCTCCATTTTCCCAGTCTTCAAACCCAGTTTGCTGGCTGTAGCAATCACAAGCATTTTTGTTTTGTTTAGTCATGGAAGTTAACTTCTATAAGTGGCCCAGATGGTCATTGGTATCCAGGTAGATGGCATTAGGCTTGGAGCTGTTCACAAAGATGGTGCTTCAAAAACCTTCAAGATTCTCAGAGAATGAACTGGAGCCCATAGAAAGACTCATTGTAAGACTTAAAAGGATTCAAGAACTCCAAGAGGCTGGGCCTGTGAGTCGAGGTATGGTGACCAAGGACCACTAAAGGAGGGATTGCTGCACCCTAGATATCAGCACCCAGGGAAAAGCTCTGTTTACTCTGCCATGGTAACAGCTCTACCTCTATTCTCCTTGGGACCTCAATGCCAGCCGCCATCATCCCTTAGAGTAGGAGTAGCATTACTTATATTTCTCATCACCTTAACAGACTAGCTTCTCTTCCTATTTCAAGGCCTACAATACCTATCAGATATCCTACTGAGTTTCTGACCCAATTATTTATTCCATACTTATTTATTGGATGTCTTCTATGTGCAAGTTAAGTACAAGGGTCAGTTCAAAGTTCATCTGAGGAGCTGAGATGATTGCCAGATCTTGAGCCAAATGAACGATCATTTCCTTGATACCAATGACCATCTGGGCCACTTATAGAAGTTAACTTCCATGACTCATTAGTTAGATATCTCCAGCCTTTGTATTTAATAAAAACTTATTGTATTTATCCAATATATTCTCATCACTTTAACCTTGGTTTTAGCCCCGATGTTGAAGCCTACAATGCCCAGGCAGTTGTATAACCTGTGACACATTTGACAGACTACCTAAATTGTTCACATCTAGCTGGGGAAAATGTAATTAATAGCCATAATAATACCAATAAAAGCTGCTATTTAGCACTTTAAGATTTGTAAAGTGCTATGTGCATATCAATCCATTAATCAATTGGTGCCTAGTATGTGCCAGGCACTATGTTATCTCATTTGATCCGTGTAGCAACTCTGTGAGGTCGGTACATTTACTATCCTCACTTTACAGATGAGGAAACAGAAGCCGAGAGGGTTAAGTGACTCTCCTCAGGTCACAAAACTGAGTGAGTACCTTCTGCAGGATTCAAACCCAGGTCCTTCTGACTCTAAGTCCATTTCTACCCAATATAGAAGGCCATCTCTAATTCAATGAATAAACCTTGATTCAATCAGTAGGCACACATTAAGTACCTATATGTGCCAGGCACTATATTAGGAGGTGGGAGACATGAGGACTAAGGTAAATTAGTATCTATCTTCCAGGTCCTTAGTGTCTGCTAATTAAAAAAAATTCTGCAGTAGAATCTGAATTAGTGGGGAAACCACCATAGAATTGCTTTAAATCTCTATTGTTCTATTCAAATATATTTTGAAACATTCAAAGAAAAAAAAAAGGACGACACTTAAAGACAGAAATCAATTGTGTCAGAGTCCTGGGCCAAGTCTTGCAGACTCATAGATAGTTCCTTTTTCCATAAATCATTATTTGCATAATTTTTGTTAATCTTATTTTATTGATGTTATTCTTTCATTATATTTTTAAAATTATGCTTAATATTCATTTTATTTTTTTATCTAAACTCAAAATTGGATATGAAAGTAGGGCTGTTAGTTGCAATAAGCAATATCTAAGCACAGCCCCTTATGAAACTTTTTTCTTATTGGAAGGAGGTATAAAGCATGCAGCCTGTAGGCCATCACAACACTCCTGCCTGGCCAGAATCAGATTAAAATGTAATTGGGAAATGTTTAACAAAATAAATAAGGCCAAATGAGCTATAGATAACATTACATTCTGAAATTAAGTCAATATGCAGCCCGCAGGGATCCTTATATATGAATCGATGGCCCTGTTTGTATTTGAGTTTGACCTCGCTGATATAGTGGATGGAGCACTGGTCATAGAAGTAGATCTGAATTAAAGTGCTAATTCTGATATTTTCTAGCTGTTTGACTCGGTTTCCTCATTTATAAAATGGGCAAAACAGTATTTGCTCCAACTACATTTCAAAGTCGCGTTTAAAAAAAGCTTCCCTTTTAATGGCAAACTGCAAGGCATTATATAAACGTGAGTTACTACAATTAGCAATTAATTTAGTCCTATGCCTGCTCTTTTTTTTTCTTTCTCTTTTCCTTTGGGAGAAGAGCTGTGGAAATAGATAAAGTGGCATTTTAAAATGCAGTGTAGTAAAAAAAGAAAGAGCTAGTGTATCAGAGAGTCAAATTTCCCTTTGGAAGGACTGGATTGGCAGTTAAAACCTTCCAGAACTAATTAGGAGTTAAGAGCATGCTTAACACCTCCTCTCTGTAAAACTATAAGTATAAAGTTGGAGGCTGCTGGAAAGCCACTGATCCCAGATGCTTCCAGTCTTAAAAGTCCAGAGCTGGGAGCTGGGAATAGGGCATGTGCCACTGAGAGCTTCTGAGATTAAGAAGAGGTTCGTGATTAATTTGTTACAGCATTCAGCCTCTGAAGTCAAATCAGGGTTAACGTGTTAAGCAAAAGCTAATGATACTCAAAGTTTACTGAGAAAGATACTAGCGTATACCTAGCCGTTTCTTTCCGTTTTGCTCCCTCCCTATTGTGGATTTACTTACTATGCATGGGTATTTACTTTTTAAATTTAAAAGCTCATTGGATGAAATTATATTTACTTTTGTAGATCCTTGACCATGAGATGAAAGAGCAGATTTCACTATTTCCCAGATAATAGAAGAGACACCATCGTGGGTGGAGAGTAGGTATTAAACACGTGGCCTGTTAGCCTCATGTGTCCTGCAACACTCCTGAGTGAGGCTAGCACCGGATTAACCTGTAATTGAGAAGTATTTAAAAAAATAAATAAAAATACAAAAAACATAGACAACATTAGATTTTAAAACTAAGCCAATCTGGAAGTAGGCAGGGTTCCTGTACAGTGTTTCTATTTCAGTTTGATACCAGTAGTAGAGAGCAAGCATTGTAAACCCAAATCTGTAAATTTCATAAAAATCAATCTATATCCAAGAGCCATATTATCAATTGATCATCAGATACTAACTAAGCACTTACTAAGTCCACCGACCATGGTGCCAGGGATAAAAGTACAATGAATATAATCCCTAAGCACAAGGAGTTTACCTTCTAATGCAGCAGGCAAGAAGTGCATATATAAGAATATAAAGGAACAAATCAATCAGTCAGTCGTGTCCAACTCTTCATGGGATTTTTTGGGGATTTTCTTGGCAAAAATACTAGAGTAGTTTGCTATTTCCTTCTCCAGTTCATTTTACAGATGAGGAAACTGAGGTAAACAGGGTTAAGTGACTTGCCCAGGGTCACACAGCTAGTAAGTGTCTGAGGTCACATTTGAACTCAGGTCTTCCTGACACCAGGCCCAGCGCTCTATCCGCTGCACCTGTACAAACCTATACAAAGCAGTTAACTAAAAGGTATTTTTCGGGGAGGGGCAGTAGCAATTGAGAAGATCAGAAGCGATAATCGAACTGCATCTTGAAAGAAGAGAGAGATTCTATGAAGTAAAGGTGAGAAAGAAGGGCATTCATTCCAGGACTGGTGATGGCCAGGGCCTAGACTCAGAGAGGGAAGACAGGGTGTTGTGCAGAAGAACAAAGACCAAGTCAGTTTGGTTGTATCATAACATGTTTTGGGGCAGGGGTGATATCCAATGAGTCTGGAAAGAGAGGATGGAGCAAGTCTGTGAAAGGCTTTCTAACTAAACAGAGTTTACATTTGATCTGGGAGGCAATGGAGAACTCCTAGGGTTAAACGAGCTGAGTGTGGTAGCCCTAGATGCTTGCTCTCTAAGGTTAACTTGTAATCAGAATAATAATAGAAAGGGCAGGGTTAATGATAAAACAGAGAGAAGCTGGCTGCTGACCCCTGAAACAGGGCTGCATCGAGATACCACCCCTGCAGCAGTTTACAAGGGGTTGGTATTGCCAGGGAGCAAGAAGGACTGTTGTTATAAATAACTGGCAGATGTAAGTAGGTTAGCTACCTTCTGTGACTTGGCAGTTTGGATGGTTGACAGAATGAGAGGAAAAACCAGGCAATCCTCTTAGATGACAGATCACACGGACATAGTCTGGGTTTCTCAAGCACAAATCTCCCTGTTGTGGGCATGTCTCTGTGTTACCTCCTCAGGATGCTAAATACTAGGGGGAGTCTGGTCATCTACATGTCCTTTTGCTTTGTGGCAGTGCCTGATGTGATATCCTTGTGGCAAGGGGTCAGACTCATAGGAAGAATTGATTTTTATGAAGAAATGGCCTTTTTTTTAGAGGCAGCTTTGTCTAGATTTCAGATGTCAGACTTATGAGACTCCAGATGATCAAGGCATGTTTTGAGAGTCCAGACATAATACCTATATAGGGTCTAGCAGTCTAATGTAGCATGAGGACAGAAGCTATTGTCATTTTATGGGGTGAGGAGGGAGCATGGCTGAAAATGCCCAATTTGTGTGTAATCAAAGTAGGTACAGACATGGTTGGCAGCACATGACACAACATCCAAAGGTCTTTTTTTTCCTTTTTAATAATTTTTTCCAATTAACAAGCATTTCCCTTCCTCTCATCCCCCTCCTCCAAAGTAAAACAAAACCTTGTAACAAATATGCATAGTTAAGAAGAACAAATCCCCACAGTGGCCACGTCAGAAGCTACATGTCTAATCTTTCTATGTGATTCTATCCCCTCTCCATCAGGAGATGGGCAGTACGCTATATCCTATGTTCTCTAAAATCACTAATGATCACTGATCAATTAAAGTAATTAAATCTTTCAAAAGGTTTTTTTAAACATTGTCATCGTTTTAGTATAAATTGTTTCCTAATTAACTTTTTGAGTCTTTTCCTTTCACCCCACTCCCAGATTGTCTACCTGCTATGGTTGTTTTTGTTTGTCCTTCATTTTCAAAGGCCAGTGACCTTATGAGGTGATGTCTTGACTTGCTCACGAATTAGATTTAAGTGAGGCAGAGTTACACAAAATCATCAGCCTCCCTCTGCCTTCCAGAGACATCCAAGTCCAATGGCAAGACAAAAATCAAGGTGACTGGGGATGGCCCAGGATGCAGTGGATGGTCTTGGCATCTTTGATGTCTGACCAAGCTCTGAGTGCTCTGCGGTGTCTGCTTCAGCCGCCTTCATAGGCTTTGGAGCAAATTATTTTCATCTGCCCATTTTATCAGAGGAAGTCCTCACTCTAACTCTTCGATGTGTTTAAGTCCTGTCAGTTACCCTCAACCTGGTTTAGTCCATCTGCTGAGACAGTTTACTAGGGTGTGGCTGTTGCAGTTTCTTGGAGCCACAGGTGAGAGCTGAGTGCCAGGTGGACACCAAAGGTGATCAAGCCGCCTTGAAAAGCGGTAAGCAAACCTTTACCTAGAGATGCTGGTCCTCCCTGAACATTCCATGCACGCCCTGCTATAGGCACAAAACTGACAAATTGCTCTATAGAATACGGCACTGGTAGTGTGTGTGGAGGGAGAAATATAAGGTATTCCCAAAGTCTTAGAGCACAGCTAAGCTTGGGGACATGCTGTATAGGCTACAATTGCAATGTAATTAGAACAACCTGCTTGTTCCTTGTGTGTTTCTTAGTAAGATCTGACATTTGACACTTTTTCTTTAGGTTTACTTGATAATGCATTCCCAAGGCCATGCTCGATCCTGGATGTTTCCTCCACAGTTTCATCTCTGATTGGCTACCAATACCGCAAATTCCTATGAGGCTTTTATCTTCATTTTTCACCATTCCTTTTATTACAAATAACGATTCACTGTCTAGAAAAATTCAGAGTTAGATTCTAATCTCACTTCACTGAGGTCTTTTAAAAAATGTTGCTACTTACCGCACAATTGCTAGGCCTTCTAGACACCCACCAGTGCGCCATGTTTACCTAAGCATACAATTTGGGGTGGGCAAACTGGTTTACATTAAATAATCCCACAACCTCTTCCCCTTTTCTCTGAGCCCTCACCCACACTGAAACAAGATCGCTGGTTTTTTTTAAATTTATTTTTCAAGTTTCATGAAAGTTTGGTTAGCTTTCTCCCTCCCCCTTCTAACTCAGCTCCTTTTTATTGGTTTTTTTTTTTTTGGTCCTTTGGAATCCACACCACTAGAAAAACTGTTGCTAAATGGTCCAACAGGAAAGGCTGGTGCCCAAGGATATCCCAGGCAACTAAAGGCAGGGAATCACCAGCATCTCATGGTAAAATTCTCTTGAAGTAAGCTTCCAACCCAGTTGTTCACACCCATGACCACATACAGAAAGGTGAGGAAGCCAGTGGTTCTGTGGGATGCTGACTTGGAGTGTTCTGTTGGAAAGTAGTTTCAAAAAAAAGATATGGGGGCAGGGCAAGAACGGACCTTCAACAAGACATTTTTTCGATGCAAAATGAATCTGGGCTAACCCTACCCTTGTCAGTGGCAGGGATGACAAACATTCAAAAAAAAAAAAACCAAAATAAGGAAGACTCATAGGACAGTTCTCTCCCCCATCCAAATCCATAATGCTTTAACCAGCAAGGAATGATGTTTTTGTGAAGCTTTGTTACCCCAATGGGTTTAGAAATACTGGGTGATTCTACTTCAGCAGTTGCAGTGACTAGAGGAAATTTATTGCTTCCTTGACTTTGTGGTTCTGGTGGGTCCTTAGGAGATGTGGCTGAAAAATTAATTCCAGATGGCACTAAGGGAGATGTTTCTAATGACTCTCCTGTTGCCATGTTGCCTTTGGAAGAACACCTTTCTTGACTGACACGATGAGGCCACACAGACCCAATCCATATTCTGGGCCTTGCATGACACAGGCCCTTGTAGCCTCAATTATGGCGAAAGGGATCCATTTTGCCTAGCAAAATCAAACCCACAGTGATAAAAATGAGCAAAGAGTAGATAACAGCCAGAGGACAATCAAGAACGTGCTCCTGTACATTTCGTAAGTTCTCAGCTAAGTCTGAATGGAAAAAGTCAAGGCCAGTCTTGAGTCATGACCCCATCAGTAACCCAGGAGAACTGACTCCTATCATTGAACATGAAATAACATATCAAGCGCTAACCAGCAGGAGCTGGCAGGTTTTCTTGGCCAATCTCCTCCAACAATTTGCCTCAGGACATTCTTAATAGTCTGTACCAGCCTTTCATCCTGCCCATTTGCTTGAGGGCGATGAGGTATAATAGTTCGGATTAGACTCCTGTCCACAAACACCTTAAACTGGGAAGGTAAAGTGTGGAGCCAGTGTCAGAAATAATAACCTCTGACATTTTGCGTATTGCAGATCCAGCAGCATCCCAAAGCATCTTGTCATTGACTTTCTGAACGTGATACAATTCCTAGGCTTCACTGTTGCCTCGATAATCAAGCCCACCTGATTCCAGGTGAAATTTTTTTTTTATCACTGACAGTTCTTGGGCTTCCTCAGGATGGATTTTGAATCTCTTAAGGTGACCTTTCCTTTTGCAGAATCTACATTCTGTAATCTTGGATGTTCAAACAGAGCGTCGTTATGAACTCCTATAGCCTAAGAAGGGGCTGATATATTCGGAGGTGATCTGAAGACATTACAAAATAGGCATTTCTTACATTCTGCTGACCCTGTCGGCAATAACTCTGCTCGTAATTTATAGAAAGTAGAGATATTGTATTAGAAACTGCTCCAAAAGGACATATCCGTGATGCAGTCTCACTGGGATTATTAAGAATTTCCATTTGGGTTCAGCCAAAGGAGTGTTCTTAAGGAATTTCATATACAAGGCAATCTCACCCGAGATTATTTAAAGGACACTGCACCCCCACCAAATAATTGTTGAGACTGTAAGCACAGATCTATAATATAATAATAATATAATGTAGAAAAAAGACACTGTTGGTTCCATTTATGAAATTTACATCTATGAACAGTGAATGATACTTTTGGCTGGTGAGGAGTGCTTTTTTGATAATCCTATACATTAATCTTAACCTGATGAGAAGTAGAAGAGGTCTAAAAAAATGCAAACCCTTGTTATGGTAGGTGTTTGGGGCCAGCAGACCCCCTGAACTAGGTACCTCCCCATTCCCCCGCCCCCTTTTCAGCTTCCTTTTGTGTGCCTTCTCTCCCTATTGGACTATAAACTCCTAGAGAACAAGACTTATCATTTTTCCTATTTGTATCCCTAGCATTTAGCACAGTGCCTGACACATAGTGGGCATGGTAAATATTTGTTGACTTGATTTGACCCTCAATTATATTTGCTTCAAGTTAGAATGAAATTCTTCCAACATGAAAATCTTAGGATGCTGAATATTTCCAATCTCTTTAACGTGCCCCCAAAGAAACCATTTCTTTGCACAGGATCTGCTTATATTCTAAGAGGATAGTCATTTCAGCTGAGAGTAGATGTATACAGATGGCTTAGTAGATAGAATGCTAGACCCAGAGTCCAAAAGACCCAGGCAAGATCCTTTCACAGACCAACCCATTTTCCTAGGCAAGTTACCTAAAACCTCTGAGCCTTAGTTTCCTCATCTGAATGTAGCCCCTCCCCCAAGCTTCTAGAGACAGTTCACATTGGGGGGGGGAGGTGAAGGAACAAGATTTTGGCAGTCATTAAATCCTATCCTGGGCAAGGGTGTGGCTGGGCAAGATCTCCTATATCCCCCTGTTAAGAAACTTTCTCATTAATCTATGGAAGTTTGTGGGAGAGGCTACATGTTAAATGAGAATAATAAACAGCATTGACCTCATAGGTTTGTAGTGAGTATCAGATGAGAGGACACACATAAAGTGTTTGGCAAACCTTCAATGCTATATAAATATAAGCTATTCTCATTCTTAATTACTTTCATTTTAATTTTTTGTTGCTGACTATCGTCCAAATTTTTCCATTATTGCATCCCATCATGACTGGCAGAAAAGATTCTGTTAGGTTAGAATAAAATCACAAACAAGGAATAAACAGACATTCAGCAAGGGAGTCTTCTCTTCCTACGACCCTAGGCCTATTTAAGCCACCTTAAGTAGCTGTGGTATGCAAATGCTCAGATGGACCTGAATCTACTAACCCTGAACCATAATACCATTTGTTATACATATCAATGTCTCGGGAATCTTTCCCTGGATCAGCCAGAGAAAATACTGAGAGTGGGACCTAGGAGTCTGCCTCCAATAAATAACCTGAGAACTAAGAGTTCATTCCCTGGCGCTGAGGGCAGATTTGCTAGTAGTCTTGGCAAAGCAGCACATTTTGACTAAACCAGATACAAAATTATCTTCCTACTGAATCTTATCTCCTCTTTTGTTTTCTTCGTACATTCACATACTTTACTTCCATGAAAGATCAGGGAAAGATCTACAGGCATCTCTCTTCACACTAGCAAAGTGAATGTGGGACCATGGAATAACACTGGTCCAAGAGAAGGCACAAATTGCAGTGTCATGAGATATTTTTCCCCTTGAAATCAGCAGTCATAAAACCCATCTTAGATTCGCATGTCTAGAGATCTTTTTTTTTTTAAAGGAAAGGTAGGGAGGAGTAGTCCAGACCTGTGATGACATCAGTGTGGGGAATTTCTGTTGAAGAAACTCCCTCCACTCATGCATATTGACAATGACAATTGTTGGTCACCTACTGGTTTTGAGAGTTAAACTGGGATGCTAAGAAGTTTTAGTAACTTGCCTATGATTCCAAAGCTGGTTATATGTCAGGGGTAGAATGTAAATGTGTTGCAGCAGAAATAAACTTGGAATTAGTACCTGGGGACCCAGGTTTAAATCCAGCTTTGCTACTTATGACCTGTGTACCATGGACAACTCACTTCGATTTCTCTGAGCTTCACTTCAACCACCTGTAAAATGAGGGTATTGGACGAGATGACCTCAAAGGTTTCTTCCAGGTCTAAATAATCTTGTGATCCAAGCTCAAATTCCCATTCTGCCAATGAGGACCTATGTGACTTTGGGCAAGTCACTTAGCCTTTCTAAGCCTCAGTTACCAAGTAGGTAAAACAAAGCAATCAGAGTATATGACATTCTGGTCTTCCTAGGATCACCGTTGGCCCTTGAAGGATGGTAGATTTAGAGCTGGGAGAGAATCATAAGAGGGCATTGAGTCTAACCTCATTGTCCAGATGCAGAAGCTGAGGCACTGAAAGATTAAGTTACTTGCCCAGAATCTCACAGTGAACTAATGTCTGAGGTGGGAGTTAAATCCAAGTCTTCCAGACTGTACTTCCAGTGCCCCATTTAGTACACCACAGTGCTTCTGCTAGATATAGACACATACCCACAAAAGCGTATATTCATTTCTATATAAGTGAGCAGAAAAGGCCTATCTTTGGTAAGGAGGGTAGAGCTAACCTAGGTGTCAAGAAGACCAGGGTTCAAATCCCACCTTTGATTTTTACTACCTGTGAATGTTGTTGAGTTTCCAAAGAATTCTAAGTTACATAAACTACACTACTTCTATTTTTCTTTTAAAAAACAAAACCAACCACCATGTAAAAATTTGGGAAAGGGAGAGTTGTGGAAGAGTCTTTCTTAGGAAATCCAAACTCGATCCTGTCTAGTAAAATATACGCAGCGTCACAAAAGTCTCAGGGGAGTTTGATATTTTTTTTGTACTTTGATATTTGCTACCCATGTGATCTTTGGGCAAGTTATTTAATTTCCATGGCCACCATCTATAAAATGGGGGTTGGAACAAATAGCATCTGAGATTCCTTCCAGCTCGCTGTCTAAGATCCTGTGATCCCACTTTGTTTCTCAGTGTCTCAGGTGACACTCAAAGATTATAGGTTGCTAAATATTTCCTGATCCGACTTAGCAAAAGGAATTTCATCGTTAAGAATTTGCTACAACAATGAAATAAAACAGTACAAATTACACATCTATGTGCATATATATAAACTATATATCATATACAATTATTACGTAATACTATGTTATTATAATAGGATATATTACATAGTGAAATAGAATAGAATATATAACATAACAGGTATCATTTCTGCCATCTTATTTCACATATATACATTGCATGTATAATTTATATATTATAATAATATATGTGTATATATGTATACATACATTCATATACAAAGAATCTCAAAACCTTAGTGAAGTTTTCAGCTTAAAAACCTACCCTGAGATTTTTGGGATACCTTCTGTATTTTGCCAGACAGAATATTGTCTGAATTTCTTAAGAAAGACTTCTCCATAACTCTCCCTTTTCCAAAATTTACATGGTGGTTGGTTTTGTTTTTGAAAACAAAAACAGAAATAGTGTAGTTTACCTTTGGAGTTTGTATAATTTAGAACGCTTTAGAGACTCACTGACATGCACGGTAGTCAGCAGCAGTGTCATAGTATGAGCCACCATTATCCAGAGCAGGCTGATCTGAATATGGAAGCAGGCTTTTTTTCTTTGGATTATTATAGCCTTTGGCTAGAGCTATTTCTGTCTGGTCTCCTTTCCTCCTAGGAGGCAAATAATGAGAATCATTCTCCTGGAGAAGATTGAGAATTTGTTGACACAGAAAAGGGAAATGCTAAATATACAAGTGGTTAAGGGACTTCAGTGATCTCAGCACCAATGGGTGTCATAGACAAACCAATGCAGACTATGGTTCAGGAAGAGGGACTCACCAACTGTAGGGATTGAAGCGATTCTCTGTGGGCTTAAACTACTATAAGCCCAGAGTAGAGGAATAAAAAAACTGTTGGGTCATCCAAATTAAACTTAATTGGCATTGTGGGAAAGCTTCCTTTCCACAAATCGGCCCACACCGTGTACCTTTGTATAAACCAAGTGAGGGATGTCATGAGGGGAGCTAAAGATGTGGGGCAGCTGTGGGTCAAATTTTCCATTACTGGCTATCAGTGTGTGACAAAGTCACGAGGCAAAGCCTAAGAGAGCAATGTGAGTCTTAGTGTTAGCTGGAATGAGTCTACTTGTTACATTTTAATACTGTATTAAATTCAAAACTCCCTAAGATTTCCTGGTTGAGTTCTGTCTTCTTTCAGAGCATGCCTTTTAAATTCTTTTTTGGTTTGTTTATAGATCTAGGACAATTTGTTTTCTACTTTTATAATCATTTTCAATAATATCACCACATTTTTAGTGTGCCTCGTGGCTTAGAGAATATATTCTGCACAATAAATTCTTCATGCTTTACTATGTTTTAATACCTCCCAGATGAGTGAAGCCATTTCAATAATGAGCATCCTATCTCTTCTTCCCAATCTTTATCAATGAACATTTAAATAAATGACTCATTCCAGTAGACTTCAATGACCTCTTTCCCATTCATTCTCTGGACACTGATCCTCTTTGGTTTCCTTCAACCATAATTAAAATGCTTTGGGTATTATGCCCAGTGTATTTCATCTACACTGAATAAGTCACGCCCTGAAGAAGATGTGAAATTAGATCACGAATGTATTTTGACAAACGAATGATACTATTCTTCCCTCATTAACACCAGCTTGTTCATCTCATTGACAAAGAGAGTGTCCACTATGTGAAAAGAACTTTCAGAGCTTTAAAAATGTTACTATTCATTCTGAAATTATAGCACCCAAAGGGAAACGTACCTTGGTAGAGTAAGCTACATGGGCATGACCACACCTTTTCCAAAAGCAGCAGCCTCCTAGGAAGGCCTGCCAATGCACTGCGCAGAACACATTGCCATTTTTTCCCTAACTCTTTATTTAGTATTTTCATCTACATTTCCATATCTTAGCACCACTCTCTCTGTTCCCATTAGCTTCAGAAAAGCTCTAGATAAAGGAAGGTTCAGGGAATCCACTA
Organism: Phalanger gymnotis; assembly: GCA_028646595.1. Lineage (NCBI taxonomy): Eukaryota > Metazoa > Chordata > Mammalia > Diprotodontia > Phalangeridae > Phalanger > Phalanger gymnotis. The sequence continues at coordinate 51,509,166 of CM053623.1, read as the reverse complement.
CATATATGTAACTTACAGGCTACATTTCTTCCCCTACATCTGAAAAATCCAAAGAAACCAAATTGGATGAATGCAAAGCTTGTAGGCTTCCTGAAAACCCTGTTGAAACCAAAACAGCAGCTTGTTATCAGGACCTTTGGGCACAGCCAGATGCTGTGCTGTTGAAGGCTTTGCAAACCTGCTCTTTGTCACAAACAGGAAGATGAAGCATCCTTTGAACTGTATACAACTATAGTAGGGAGTTTGCTGCAGTTCTTTCTGTACACTCTACCCTCATTGAGGTACAATAGAAGGGCCTGATTGAGTCTCACAGAAATTCTGATTGCTCAAGCTAATTCAGAGAGTTGGAAAGGGAGGGAATGAGGGCCAGTGGCCTCAGAAAAAGCTATATTAGGCCAATGTTGCTAACAGAACAATGCACATTCCTCTACCTGACTTGTCCAGTCAAAAAAAAAGGCCCACCATACATCTGCTCTAAGCAACTACCTGGGAATTTCCTAGTGTACTGAACAATGTGACTGGTTCAGCATCAGCACCATCACTGGTTAAGTAAGTTTGAATATGGGTAGGCACAGCTAAGAAAAAATAATCATTTCCCCTTAGACTGTTTTTTTAAGTTAAATTAATTTTTTTCAGTTAATAAGAATCTGTTTTCTCTACCTCCCACTTCCCTGCTCTCTAGTGTAAAAACAAAAACCTTGTTAACAATTATGCAGTCAAACAAAATAAATTCTTGCATTGGTCATGTAAAAAGCTAGAGACCATGGGTCCATCAGCCCTTTGTCAGGAGTTGAGGAGCTTATTTCATCACCATCAGTCCTTTGGAATTAGGAATGCTCGTTGCATTGATCAGAGTCCATAAATACAAAAGATTTTAAAAGAAACAATGAACTTTGCCTAGGTCCAGTTGTGTTCTTCGGCTGTACTTTTCTTCATCAGAGGTTAAGCTAGAATCGTTGAGGCACTTCCCTTGGCCATGTACTGAATCCTTTTAGGCCTTAACCATCTGGCTCCAGCTCATATTCCAGAAATGAAGTCTTGTCCCACCTAGGAAGGGCCCTCTGGGGATAGAGAATCATGATTTGATATTGACAAGGTCCATACAGTCTAAGCTAGGGCTTTCATCTGTTGACAAGGTTGATTTTCAAAATGCTCACCCTTAGGAATATGTCAGAAGGAATCTGGTACTTGTAAGATGAATGCCCTAAACCCATGCAAAGAACATGGCAAAGTGGAGAATAGAGAAGGATGGGTGTCTAGCTTTCATGATGATTTTAGAAAGAACAACAAAGTTTGGAAACAGGGCCTACTGCTCAAAAAGAAAAAGCTGTACTGAAAGATTTGGACTGTGTTCTTGTTTCTGTCACCTCCCTTTTTGACAAAGGAAGAACATTGTCTCTCTTTTAACAATCTGAAAAATGGGTTCCAGGGTCCTGACAGTCCAGACGAGCTGGGGAAGAAAAGCATCTCCACCTTCTAAAAAGAACTTTTGGCTTAATTCCTCTTCACTTTCTTTCTAATGGTGACTGGACACAGATGTCAAATGACAAGAATAACCATTTCAATCAAAGCCTATCTTCCAAATACCTTTATGCATCTCACGTCTTTATGGAATTTAAATTTGAAAGAGGGAGACAACATGAAATAACTAGGTCCATACTAGATATATGCAGAATAGCTAAAAGGTCATCTGGGAAGGGAAGGCATTTGGGAACTAGGGAAGAGAGAGTAAAACTGGACAGAGAGTCTACAGTAGACCGCACATCAAACCTTTGTTAGCCCAGCCCAGTACCTGTGAATACTTGTTTGTGTAAAGAAAAATGGTTTACCATGGACATCAAATGCCTTTTGCTAAAAACAATAATGGGTTGAATTATGTGTATATGAGTCAGAGACATGCGGATTACATTTCCATGGAATTGCCCAGGGATTCAAAAATTAAAGGAAAAAGGGCTTGGCAACAAGTATTCTGGACTTTGTGGAAAATAGCCTTGGTGGTTTGGCCCAGCCCATTCCATCCCTTGTCTTGCTTTATCCATGAGAAGGTTGATTGAAAAAAGCCACCTGGTCAATTTAAAACCAGGCACCTCATCTTTGAATTCACGGTTGGCTTGTCATATTCTACTGATAATCTCTGGGGGCTCCAAAGGTGTGAGTTGGGGTCACATCTCTCTTTTCCATGCTATTGAGGAACAGGCCAGAGAACCCTATCAGGCCTGGGTGCAGAACGCACATTGAGTGAATGGGTTGTTTGTGGATCTTGTTGTTTTAAGAAAAATGATCTTGGAACAAACCATTTGGCTATTCTTAGCTGCTTTTTTTGATTGTGAAATTGGAATCTCAAGCCCTCATTTGGTAAACAGGACAGAGGCTGTCTCAAGAGACAGGAAGAGTTGATGTTTCTTGCCATGAGTAGCCACAAAGACCAGGGAGGGGTCCCACAGAACACTGGATTGGGAGAATTCAGTTTCAACTTAGGGGTAGTGTACACACTTAGGTCTGCATGTCACCTGCAATCCACCATCATTCCTTGGGAGTTGAGTGGGGTTCCAGCCTCAGAGAAATAAAATTTGTGGGGGAATAGAGGCCAGGGAACAGGTGAACATTTGAGACAGAGCACCTTCTTATGGTCACTGATGAAGGAGACCTACAGGGATGAAGAGAACTGCAGATATGGTTCTGACTTAATGGGCCTCATCATTCTTTGTTCACTATCCTGTCCCCAAGTCCCTTCTCTATCATTCTTCCAGAAGTGAATACCAAGCTTAGAGGAAGGAATGATAGAGTAAATCGGGGATAGCCAGGAATCAGAAAGTGATATGTTAGGTTGGAATAAGTGAAAAAGAGATTTCTTAACAGTGGATGAGGAAATCTGGAGAATTCAATGGAATATCAGGCTAATATGGTGGTGGTCAATAGACTGGTATGCAGTTGGCATTAGGGGAGGTCTTTCAGTGAATAGCAGGGACTAAGCCAGAGAGCCAGTGGCCAAGAGACATGGCCTCAGTTTCTAGGAGGACTTATGTGCAAGAGGGAGGGCTTGCATCTCAAGGGAACTGGAACAGCAAGATATGGAGATGTTGACAGGGAATAAGCAGAGATCAAGACAAAGTTTTAGGCACAGGAGAGAAGCAAAGTGACCCAGTTATTTAGGACCAGGGCACAAGCAGGGGACTTGGTCACAGCAGACAAGTCAATAGCCCAATTGCCACAACCAGGGCACAGAGTTCAAGGATGGTCAAAACTGACTTTGTACTGAGCCCTTTGAGCCATGGCTGGAGAAGGCCTCCTAACTCCCCTGCCTTTGAGCGTTGGATTGGTTCAGGCCCAGAATCAAGTGATCAAAGAGCATCTATTATGAGCCAGCACTGTGTGAGATGTTAGGGATACAGAGAAAAAAGTCAAACAGTCCCTGGAAGCAGGGCTAAGACTGCAGAAGGGTGTTAAATGACTTGAGCTGAGAGGTTACAGGAGCAGAATCATGGCACCTTGTGCCCCTAGGCTATGGCCTGGGCTGCCATCAATCATCCTGGTCCCAGGCTAAGAAGGAGAGGAGGATGTACCAGAAAATAAAAGGGGCACAGGAAAAACAGAGTGAAGCCTGGCCCACCCTCCAACTCAGTTCTCTGTTGGGAGATTTCCTTTCATCTTCAGTTTCATTTTTCCCAGAGTTCTGCCTGTTTATTTTCATGACTTAAGGGAAACAGCAAGGAGTTTATTTGCAATTCAAACACAAGCCTCCTCACTCTCCATGCTTCCGAGAGGTTATAACTCTCCTCTGGGGCTGTTTTGAGCTCTGATAGGAAACCCAGAAATTCTAGGTCACTTTGATTCCAACTCAGTCCCCCAAGGCTTGAAGGGCCTTCCAGAACTCATGTCCTGAAGCTCCAGAGTGAAGTTCTGTTGTCTGGATCTCCATGCTTCAAAATTAAGATTCATTATAGGACACCAACAGAACTAATTCAGTCATAATCCCTTGACTCCATAAAATGTATACCAGAAGACAAAGAAGAGTTCCTGCCTGCTGATGGTATTCCCATCATCACATGGGATCCCCTCCCTTTTTTTTTTTGACAAGGACCAAATCATCTGATTGTCTAAACAGCAGTAACTGGGCTGTCCACAAGATGACAATTACATCATTGAGGCAAACCAGGACCCTCTCAAGGAACATTCCAAGATTCCTCTGTATTACTGGTACTGTTCCCACAATAATTTTCTCTTTTGAAATGAAAGAACTAAGCTTTAGAGCAAAGCTACGAGTTCAAGCATGATTGAAGCTTTGAATAAAACCTGGGGATGACAACCCTAATTATTAGGAGGATGCGTCACTTTTATAGTATATTCATCAGTGCTTAAATCCAATTACAACAGGCCAGCCTCTCTGCTTGCCTTTAAAGCTCTTTCCATGAGTTAGCAGGGCCAAGCCACCTTGCAATCTACCACCCTTCAAAAGAGAGACATCGGCTGCCGGCAGACAAGGAGACTGCTTCTTTCTCTGCTGTTGTCTGCTAGGATACAGCCCCGTAGTCCTGACATGGCACATGTCTTTGCATGGCTGCATCCAACTGTTCCCCCGCCCCCCTCACACTAAGCAGTGGTTAAAAAAGGGGCAGGGAGTGGATGCCTTGTGAAATCTGCTTAATTACCTCCAATAACACCATGGTGCCTGGAGGTATTTGGCTAGGTCACAACACCACTTACTGAATGAATCTAGTCAGGGAGGGAGATAGAAAAATCTCATGTCTTTTCAGGCAGCTGAGACAATCCTCCAGAACCCTAGACAAGGATGTGAGCTCCCCAGTAGAAGGCAAGTTCCTCAAACGACTGGCCAAGGTAGCTAAGAGTATGAACAAGCAAGGTGAGATGAAAGAGTTGAAACTTCTAATGACCTTCCTCCTGACCTATGTGCATATTTGAAAGGTTACTGGCCTAGTTTAGATCACAAGTCTGGGCAAGTAATGATAATAAGCTCACATGAAAATGGCATTTCTCTGTTTGCTGAGGTCTCTTCCTCACCAGAAGCCTGAAAGGTTAAGTAGTAGACATAATATCATCCCCATTCTATAGACGAGGTAACTGAGACTCAGAGACAAAGCTGTAGGACACAGCTAGTATTTGGAAGAGTACGGAATAAAATCTCTATCTTTTCTCTCTATTTTTAGTGCTCTTTCCCCTACACTAGAGTATCTCTGTCATTTATCATGAAGTAAATAAATTATATCAGCCTAAAAGCGGGGAAGAGTAAATGTTATTTCAGCCTTGCAAAATATTTGCACTCTCTCTTGTGTTGGCCACTGGCAGCTGACTGACGGAAATAAATGGACCAGAACAAGCTTTCTATATGTTCCCAATGACACACAGTTGTTCGCATTATACACAATTGGAAGCTCTCTGTTGAATAAGTTTTCCAAGTTTAGCTACATTACTTCAAGGATTCTGTAATCTCATCAACTTGGGTATATAAAGTACTTTGCAAACCTCAAAGTCTATGTAAAAATAAATTATCATCACCATCAACACTCCCATGGATGATACAGATTATGACCCGTCCACGCCTGCCCATCCTGTCTGACTCTGTCCATATCACAAGGGAGCCACCCACTGTGCAAAACTGTCTTGGCCATAAGATGTGGGATGGGATGCGCCCAGGTCTATCTCACAATTTGGCTCGATGGTAGTAACCATTTTTGCCCACTAGGGGACTGTTTAAATACACTTAGCAAAGGCAATTTAACTAACACTGCCTCTAGTGTTCTGACAGTATTACTGCGACTCCTCCAGAGCATGCCCACCACAGGCCTCCCATTCCATAGAGGCCCAGTAAGTGGCTGGGTAGGACAATGGAACTGCAATACAACCAAGGACTCACTTGAAGCGATCAGGCTGAAGTGACTCAGCTGTACCACTAGGAGGAGCCGTTGCTTAAAGCCAATCAATAGTTACTGAATTCTAAACTACATTTTGTTTGTTGTTTCAAATGTCAAATAGGTTGTTCGGCAAAAAATAAAAAAAATAAAATAAGATCACAGAAGGGGGAAAAAACTGGCCTGCTATCTCAGAAAACTTTTTTTTTTCTTGGTAATGACCTTGCCAGACCATCTACAATTGGTTGAGTCGGTGCCACTGGCCTTGCCTCCAAAATGGGATTCATAATGGTAATAATATTTACACCGGTCCTAAATGAATGTTACCAAGATCCAGTGTCACTCCAAACTCTATGGTATGACTGAGATCCAGGAAGAATTTAGTAATAACTCTCCATTTCAACCCAGAGATTCTTTCTCAGACAGCCAGTTTTTCTCTAATCCTTGAACTATGTCTTGGCTGAAGCTGGGCTTAAATCTCTTGCTGCCCTCCAAGTACCAGGATGGGATTTTTGATTAGGAGGGATAGGGGTGGCACAAGTTTATAGGATTTTGACCCAGTTTCAAATAAAATCTCTAGTTTTCAGCTGATATAAATTGAACAAAACTAAAAACTAGGTGGACAAGGCTGGAGAAAGTGGAACCATGGGCCTGAGAAGACTTTATAAACCCAAATTCCCAGGTTTCCCACAGTTTTGTTATGTTCCCTACGGAGCTGCCAACTTTTCATTTTGACTGGAGGCTTCCTGAGAAGTATGGAATACCCATACTTACTTAGCATGGGTCTTTGGGGCAGGCAGAGTGCTTCCATGCTTTGTACTCTGGGATGACCTATGCCTTGGTTGCGGACAATTGACAGTCTTGCCTTAGAGTCATATTGTCACATGCAACTATTACCAAACCCGCTTAAAGATAAAATGATTCATTCCATCATCTTAGGTGAATGTTGATGATACTTTTTCAGGGACTGCTCATTTCTGTGAATTATCTCAATGTTATGGAGAGTAAGATTATTACAGGGTCTCCGTGGATTATTTCTTATTCCATTGGCTGCTAGAGGGACTTTGTCCCATCTTTTCTCTCGTCAGCTCTTTGTTTTCTCTGTTTGCTCCTCCCCTCTTTTCATCACGTAGCAGAAGTTAAGACATCAGATTTCAGATCTATCAAGCAGCAGGGTGTACATAGTTAAGAGTCAGTTGTGTAGACAGCACTCTTTTCCCTGAAAGTCTGTGAGAGGGATCACAAGACAGCGGAAAGAACACTGGTTTGGGAATCAGAGAACCTGGGTTCAAATTCTGCCTGTCACTCCATGACCCCGGGTGAGTTCCTGAAGCTCTCTGGGTCTAAGTTTCCTCATCTGTCAAATGAGGTGGTTGGATTAGAAGGTCTCTAAGATCCCTTCTAGAGCATTGATCTTTGAGGACAGAGTATTCTTTCCCTCAACCCTCTTTCAATATCTTCAGAAAGATTCAAGAAAATTTGAAGCTAATGTCTGAGAGTCAGAAACTTTGGGGTAGAATGGAAAGAAAATTTGATTCACAGTAAAAAACCAAACCAATCTGGATTGGAATTCTGGCTCGGTTATGTGACTTTAGGCCAATTACTTCCCTTGTCCGGGCCTTAATTTTTTTATCTTAATCTATGAATTGAAACCATTGAACTATATCATTTTTAAGGCCTCTTCTAGCTTTCATGAGAAAGTGCTAGACAAAGACAGAAGAGCTAGGTTCAAGCCCTAACTCTGCCCTTCACACTCTATGTGACTTTCCGCAAGTCACTTCCCTCTGGGCCTCAGTTTCCTCATTCATAAAATAAAGATATTGGATTAGGTCATCCTTATAGTTCTTTACACATCTAAAATTCAATGCACTATGACTATGCCAAGACTCTAGGCAGTACGTCCCAAATGAGTAATGGTTTACACTCAAAAAATGATGTACAATTTAGTTTTCACTCATTCTCTACTGGGGATACAGGTTAAGTTACTTGGCCAGAATCACAAAGCTAATAACTAAGGTTGGATTTGAACTTGGAACTTCCTGACTCCAGGCCCAGCATTGTATCCCACCATAACATCTAGCTGCCCCATTGCTTATATGCTACTTGATAGAAGGACAAGGCTGGTAAATAGGTCCAGATCATTTGCAGGGCTGGACTATTTAGTGTCTAGAAAAGTACAGCCAATAGTTTTAACTGGAAAGTTACCATTTTGCTAGAAAAATAAAGATATTATGCATGCCCCTCCCTGAGTCCACCGGAAAGGAAGACAAAAACAATTAGCTCCTCTCCCACCCTCTGGCAAAAGGGATTCCTACAAGAGGTGCCTCCCAGAAGGGATGGGTTGTTTAGCCAAAGAAAAGGCAAACTCATCTCTCGGGTTTCCCCAGTGACATTCACTGGCTCCATCCTGTCTCCACCATACCTTTCCCTGGCTCCATTCCTTGCCTCCAGGGTGAGTACCAAGGCATGTCCCTAGTTGGGGTCAATTGTCAAGAGACAAATCCTGTGTAATATTTAGCTTTGAAGGGAGCTGGCATGAATCAGAGAGGAGTGGGAGCTGCTCCAAGAGATGAGGAAAAAAAACAAAAACAAACAATTCCCAAGTTAGCTTTGGGTTGTTCCAATGGAGACAGTGAAAGAGAGAGGGGGGAGAAAGAAAGGGGGCGATAAAGAAGAGAGGGAATAAAGACGGAAAGATGGAAGAGAGGGAATAAAGAAGAGAAAGAGAGGAGAAAGAAAGGATAGGGAATGGAGGGGGGGAAGTATTAATGAAGGTTAGGGAGACGGAGATCTTCCTCTCCTCAATGCTTAACATATTAAGCCCTTAGACTGACCCAGATGCATGCATATTCAGGGACAGGCAGATTTCCACAGCAGTTCAGGCACATACGCAGAGTCCCGGACAATAAACTTATTTGGAGAACAGGCAAGCTTGGAAGTGGCTAAATGTATTTTACAGCCTTCCCTTGAAAAGGTGTAAAACAAATAGACCATGAAGTAAGGAAAGGAAATGAGGAGAAATGAGCATGAGGGGAGTCATGGAATGAAAACAACCTTTGCCACAAGTTTGCTTCCTTGTTTTTTTTTTTTAACTGTAAGAGGGAAAGGATAAAGTTAATAGCATTTTCTACTCGCCCTATATGCTGACTTACTCTGGGAGACAAGATGAGTAATTACTTAGTTGATTTTCTTTCCCAAATGGTGAGAAACGGGCAGTGGAAAAAAAGATCCGGATTTGAAGGAGGAAGGACATGGATTCAAACTGTGGTTTTGATACTCCCTGTTTGACCTTGGACAAGTCATTTAAAATCCCTAGTCCCAATCCTCCTCCAGAGGTCTTGTACAGCTCCTTCTGTCTCTTAATTTATGACCTAAAGACATACCAAGAACACCCACCCAAAGCACAGAACTGATAATTTCTCTAACACATTTTTGACTGAATCCAATTGACTATTGAGATGACCCCAAACTATTCCACCAATATCACTGATGAAGACAGAGGAAAATGATGACCATAAAGCTAAGTGGTAAAACATGACCCAATGCAGCTGTGACTAAAAAGAAGTCATCTTTCCAAATACGAGATAACAGAAGTATACATAAGCCCAGATCTTCCCAGAAAATATCCTTTAAAAACCTTTAAAACTTTAGAAGTAGTTTCCCTACCTACTAAATTTATCCCATGTCTAACCATATTATAACCTGTTAATCTAATTAGACTCCCAAAGGGAGCCAAGGCTATGTTAGGAGCAGGATGGTGAGTTTCAGACCTGGTCCAGAACAAAAGGGGAAGTGTCATCCAAGCTGACCCTGTTCGTGATGAGAGGGCATACATAGGACCTAGGACAACTCATGCTGCCACCATCTTATCTCCACTTGACATTCAAGTGACATTCAAGTAAAAGCCATCTAACATCCAGGAAAAGGAAAAATCACCATAAAAGGATGACTTTTGCACGGGAAGCTAAAACAGGTGGAGAAGGGCTTCATTGCCAGGAAGTCAGCCCCAGCCCTGCCTCTGAGAGCTATGGTCCTCTTGTCACACAGCTTCCAACTCCTCTGACCCCCTGCCTCGCCAAGTCACTACCAAGCTCTACTGTCCTGATTTCTACAGAACCTCCAAAGCATGGAGCAGTTCCTCTCCCCACTGAAATTTTCTATCCCCTAAGCAGAGTCCTGGGATCAAGAAAAGGAGAGGGCTTCCAGATGCTTCCAGTTCCAGAATATATCTGGGAACTGTGAGTTCATACTGGCTAGAGACCTTTCATTCTCTCATTCACACTTCGCAGATGTAAACACAGTATGACTGAAAATAAGGGTAAACTCAATGGTAACAGGTGAAGCACAGAGTTGTGGCAAGCTCATGGATCTCAGAGGCCTCCTCATTTTACTGATATGGAAATTAAGGAATAAGAAAATCAAGTGACTTGTCCAAGGTCATATCCTTCAAAAAGCAATATTTTTTGGCTCTTAGGTTATCTAATAAGGATTATCTCATGACTTCTTTCTCGCAAGCCACACCAGGGTGGGGCACCGTGGGTATCAGCCAAGGCACCTGTGTCTCTTCATCAAGATCCTCAGGATACCTGGCTGTCAATCATTCATTAACTCTAACCCAGCAGAGGTTACGACAGTTTCTGATGTGTCTAGGAGTCTGTCTGTATGCATCAATCATATCCCTCAGCTAGGGCCCCATTTATATAGCATGTTCCCTTCCTTCCCATTCCTGGCTTGTGTTTCATCAAATCACGCCTACCAAGGTCATCGCTTAAGAAAATATTTAATCAGAGTGGTGATAAAAGGAAGGCTAAGCATGTCAGTAGGAAAGCACCCATCATACCCCTCTTTCATTCCCTGCTGCGCCCCCAAAACAGCAGAGAAGGCAAGAACCTGGAAGTTTAGCTCTTAGCCAGGAGATTTGTAAAGAGCCAAACACTTACAAATAGCCCATCAAGGGATACTGACAAGGGCATGCAGAATAGGGTACACAGGTGTTTCTTCTCCACAGCTACCTAAGCAGGTGTCAACAAATAGGCAGCTGACATTAATGCCACCTTCTTTATCAGCCTTGCCAGAGTTCTACGATCCCTCTGCAGCTTATCTTCCACAAAAGAGACCAGTTTCATGCATCTATCTGTATACCAAGGGTGGGGAAGCTGTGGCCTCAAGGCCGCATGTGGCTTTCTAGGTCCTTGGATTAGGCCTGTCGACTGAGTCCAAATTTTACAGAACAAATCCTTTCCTTAAGGGGATTTGTTCTGTGAAGTTTGGATTCAGTCAAAGAGCCACACTTGATGAGCTAGAGGGCCACATGTGGCCTCAAGGCCACAGCTTCCTCACCCCTGATCTATACCTCTTAGTCAATAAGCGTTTTGTTAAAAGTGAACTATGTGCCAGACATTGTGATGGGAATATAGAGAAGGACAAACACAGTCCCTGCCCCCCACTGAAGCTTCCATTCTAATGGAGGAAACAATAAATAAATAGCTAGGTACCTCCAGATAAGCACAGAATAGGTTGGAGGTAATTTCAGAAGAGATGGTATTAGCAGCTGGGGGCACCTACTGTAGAAAGTGGACTCTGAGCTGAGTCTTGAAGGAAGCTAAAAAGGCTAGCAGTCAGAGTTGAAGAGGGAGAATGCTCCAGGAATGGGGGACAGCTGGTATAAAGGTACCAATGGGAGAGCAAGAAGACCGGGGTAGCCAGATCATAAAAGTTCCTGAAGGAGAATAACCTTTAAGAAGGCTGGAAAGGTAAGAAGGTGTCTCCTTCTTATAAAAAGTTTTAACTGCCTAACAGAGGAATATATATTTTATCCTGGAGGGAGGAGGAAACCACTGGAGCTCATTAGTTGGAGGTGAGTGGAACAGGGTGACATGGTTTGACCTACTGTTTTAGAAAAAAAAATCACCTCTCTGGAGGAAATGATTGAGTGGGGAAGATTTCAGGCAGAGGATATATCACAGCAGTCCAAGCCAGAGGTGATGAGGGACTGAACTAGGGTTGTGGCTGTATGGGTGAAGAAACAGAGCCACATGCCACAGATTTTCTGAAGACGCTGGAACAATCTGTTAGGTTTGCCAAAAGGAAAGTAGTAGCAGTAATTGGCTACCAAAGCCCCTCTGAAGGGGACTAGAGGGGAACGAAGAGGCTGCCATTGTTCTTACACAGGATCCTTCAACCTTGAGGATGCTTACCACCACACTGTCCATGGATAGGCCTGTCAAACAGAATACTCTGTTTCAATAGATATGGGTCTGTTTGAAGTTACAGGATACATACACATGCCCTTGCCCCGTGATCTTTCATATGACTTTGCTTTGTATCTCACTAATGAACCATCATCTGTCATTGTATATTACTGTGATAACTGCTCACATTTTATAGGGCTTTAAGGTTTGCAAAGCACTTTACATGCATTCTTTCTAATGCCTTAACATTTGATCTTCTTAACAACCATGGGAGGTGAGTGCTTGATTTACAGATGAGGAAACAGAGACTTACAAAGATGAAGCTATCCAAATTTTCTGTCCCCCTTAGCTTCTAGTACAAAGTGTAAGTAGATGCTTTTAAAAAAAAAGACAATTGGATCTCACTGAATTTTAGCCTTATCTTTATCCTTGGTTCATGAAGTGTGAAAGTCCTTTCCAGATCTAGCTTCTAAAATATGCATATCCTGGGCTTGCAGCTGCCCTGTTCTCACTGAGCAGCGCCCCTGTCACATTCCTGGGAATCTTGATAATTCAAATCCCTGGAAATTATAATTTGGTCCCCCTTGACAGACTTCTTCCTCTCTGCCCTGGTCAATTCACCAGAATCAATTTCACCAGCTGTCTGTTCAGGCTAGTTCTAGCCCATAGGGGTTGGTCTACTTATCTACTGGTTACCCTCAATTGATAGTTAGACCTATACTTTCCCAGGGTCGTGTGATCATTGGCCATGAGTCCTGAGACTCCATGATTCCCCTTCCCGAGTCTGCCTTCTCTCTGCTGTTTTCAACAAAAGTCCCCCCAAAAATGTCCCTTTTCTTTTCAAAACCCACAGGAATTTTCTATCCTTTCTCCAAGTTCTAGTTTCTGGTTCCCAAACACTTGACATTTTCATTTGTTCCTTGGTGTTTCTTTCCTTGTTGATTCTTCTCACTCTCCTTAACTATTATATTCCTAATTCAGTGCCCCCTCACACTTTCATTTTGTTTCCTATTAATTCATACACCATTAGAGAATATCATTGACAAATGTCAGCTTGTAGGGCTTCTCTATCCAAGAGAGCTCCAGCCCACAGCAAGAATGGGTATAACCAGTAATAAACTTAATGAATCAAGTCTTTCAGAGCCAAGTGTGGTGAAGGAGGGAACTGATTTGACTGGGCAATACTGGTTTTGTTTTGTCTTTGGTTGGTATTTATTAAAGTATGATTATAAAAAGACCTATTTTCTTTTGTGGTTCCTAAGCTGCTCCTGAAGGCAATTTCAAAACAAAAAGTCCTCAGCAGGTTGGAGCAAGGGTAACAGAACTAAAAATAAGTGTCTTGTTTCCTAAGGTGAGTATTTTGAAAGGGAAAACATTCATTTGATTGCACAAGTTTTGGTAAGTTTGTTAAAAATTGGTTTCATTATTTCAGATTTCCTATTTCACTGCTTTAGAGATACAGCACAGCACAGCAGTCAGTAAAGCTCTGGAGTTAGGAAGAGCTGGGTTTGAGTTCTGCCTTTGACCTATATGAGCTGTGTGATCTTCACCTTTCAGTGTCCCAGGTCAAACTTTCATCAGCGGGGAAAGTTTTCATACCAGGAATTCTTCATGCTTTGAGATCATAAGTAGGAAAGGAAAAGGTGCAAAAATGCCATTGCTTTGTAATTACATTTCATATACTGGTATGGGTCTGGTCATGATGGTCAGTGTCGATCTCTGACTGTGCCAGAGTTAACACTGAATGGGGGAAGAACATTGGACTTGTAGGGGACTGAGCAATTATATAGTGCCTACTGTATACCAGGCACTGGCTAAGTGCTTTACAAATATTATCACATTTGATCCTCACAACAACCCTGGGGGGTAGGTGCTATTATTATCCCCATTTTACAGTTGAGGAAACTGAGGCAAAAAGCGGTTAATTGGCTTGCCCAGGGTCACACAGCTAGTAAACGTCTGAGGCCAAATTTGAACTGAGTCTCTTCCTGTCTACAGGCCCAGACCTCTATTTTTGTGTCACCTGGTTGCTCTTATTATCCATTTTAGAGGAAAATGAGACAGACAGAGGTTAAATGACTTGCCCAGGGTCACATAGCTAGCATCTGAGGCTGGATTTGAATTCAGATCTTCTTGATTCTAGGCCCAGCACTCTATTCACTGACCCACCTAGCTGCCTGAAGAATATAGGGGCAGAATATAGGGAGGTGAGGCACTGTGTGATTGACCTTGGTCAAGTCACTTCATCTTGGTTTGGATAAAACAGATAGGATTTTTACTCATTTTACAGATAAAGAAACTGTACCAGAAGAACCGTAAGGGCATTTAGAGATCATCTAATCCAACCTTTCAATTTAACGGATGAGGAAACTGAGACTGGAAAGGTCAGGATTTCGCACAGCTAGTGTAGGAGATAGAGAACTTGAACTCAACTCTTCCCGATTATGATGGAGGATTCAAACCCAGATCCTCTGACTTCAAATCTACCAGTCTTTCTATACTGTGCTGCCCACACAAAAGTCACAATCCGAGTCATGACATAACCGAGACGCCAGCCCAGGCCTTCTGGCTTCAAGCCAGGGCCCTTTCAACAACATATTGGGGTATTCCATTATGTGACATCTCCCCCACTAGATTGTGACTCCTTGTGGGCAGGGACAGTCTTATGCCTTTCTTGATAACCCTGGCACTTAGCCCAGTGCTTGGCACAGAGTAGGAATGCAATCGATGCTTACTGGCTCTGACTCTGACCCTGGTCAGACAACATCTGGAATACTGCATTCTGTCCTGGAGGCCATATTTTAGGAAAGAAATTGAATGATGGAAGGCACTCAGGTTGGGGACAGGAAACCAGGTTATATGGATATTGGCTTGAGAAACTCAGAGTGTTAACCTGGAGACAAGAAAGAAGACTTAGGGGTGACATGAAAGCTACCTTCATGTATTTGAAGAGTTGTCATGTAGGAAGGGGGACTTGGTTAGTTCTGCTTGTTTCCATGGGGGAGAGAGCCTGGAGTGAGATGTGGGAGTTTCAGACAGATTTGGACTCAACATAAGGAAAAACTCCCTAACAATGATGAATGGAATGAGAAATTAGAATGGGCCACCTCAAGATACTGCATACTCTCCATAACTAGAGGTCTCTGAATGAAGATGACCACTTATCAGGGATATTGTAGAGTTTTCCATTTTGACTGGGGTCCCTGCCAGTTCTGAGAATCTGTGACCCTGTCTACTTACTCTTGCGCCATGACAGACATATGCCTAACAAAACCAAGCTACATGTAGGAGAATGGACTTAAATGATCCCTACCGGTTCAATGTTTCTATGGCCCAAACAAACATGGGAACCCAATCATACATGACAAGTCTGCCCTTGAGGGCAGAAACTGGGTTTTTGTTTGGTGTGCTTTTCTTTTTTTTTCTTTGTATCCTTATAGCACCAAGCACCAAGCTTTATGAATAGTAGTTATTTAATAAATATTTGTTGCACTGCATTGCATTGTGTTGAGTTGAGTTACATTCAATTGAATTGGGTGGAACTGAATCGAATTGGACTACGTCAGGTTGGATGCCAAGTCTCTTCACAATCATTTAGTTCACAAATGGACCCTTTGCTCTTTGTTGTAAAATTGATCTTTAGTTTCCCTGAAATGGGAATAGTTTTATCTGTATAATATCTGTGTGTGTGGAGAAAGAAGGAGACAGAAGAGGAAGAGGGAAAAGAAGAGAGAACAGGAAAAGGAAAGAAAGAGAGAAAGAACAGCTATTACCTACATCCAGTGCCCCCAGGCAGCCTCTCCAAGATGCGGGGGAGCCAGAAGCATGTTAAGTGAATACAGTCGGTAAGCCAGGGCTAGGTTGGATCTGACTGTGGTCCACATGGTTATTTCTCCTTCCCCAGTGGTGAATGCAGAGTGTAAGGTTTTGGGGCAGCCCAAACCATAAGCCAAGGCCAACAAAGACACCTGTGAACATCCTCCCACACCACAATGATGACACACAGAGAGAGATTCCAAAGCAAACACTAGTGACCCAGCGGTTCTCATGGACCTCCCAGACTCTAACAGAGTCTCTCTCAGACCCAAGCTGTCTCATCACAGTGTCCACTGACTTTCAGTGAGTTCTCCCTTATACCACTAAATTCTCTAACATCCAAGTTAAGGTTATTTTTCACAAGCCATATAATGCTCAGTCTTGTCAAATTCAGAACCGTAAGTGGTGATCCTGACGCCTAGGGTAAGTAGCACAAAACACACAATGGAAACTGAGAGTAGAAGGGACAGTGGACCTTTAGGACTGTGGTGAGGAGAGTCAAACCTTATTTGTAAACCCAAAAGCACACCATACATCCAAGGGAAAGCAGGTATGCCCCAGTGCCTCCCTTCTAGAGAAGGACAGTGAAGGAGCCTACCCTTGCCCTGCCCACAACAGCATTTGTACTCCTGCATTAGTGTTCTGGGGACTGAGGGTAGCTCCTTTTTTCTGACATTTGGTAAATGTTTGCTAAATATTTATGACGGTGAATACACAGAAACCTGAAAGATGTACTATCTCCACAGTATGAGGGACTTCTGTTGTGAGAAGTCATTCCACCTACTCAGATCACAACTATCTTTGATTTTTTTGTAACTCCTCGGGAGTTGCCTGAGTTTCAGAGAAATCAATATGACTTTCCTAGGATTCACAGGGCTACTCAGTGTTAGAAGAAGGATTCAAACCCATTTCTTCCCGACTCTAAGCCCAACAGGTGTCTGCCACCTAAGCCATGTTGCCGCTGGAGAAGAATATAGAAGGATAAGATAGAAAGAGCTGGGCTGGGTTATATGTAAAGTTTTCTAATTTGTTCTTTGTAGAAAAATACTGTCATTTTTCCTTTGCCTCTCCATGTTCCCAAACTCCTCAATTTCTCACACTTTTTCTTCTTCATCTATGATATTCCCCAAATTCATCCCTTCCCATTAAATTGTACTGTAAGCCCTTGACCATGTCCTAACCATTGGAAACTTTCTTTTCCTGTTCATTTGAGAGGCAATATGGCAGTGTGGAAAAGAGCAGTGCATTTGGAATTGAAGGTCCTCTGTTGGAATCTCAACTCTGCCTTTGGTAATTTGTGTTACGGTGGACAAGTCACTTGACCTCCGTAGGCTTTATCGGTAAGATGATAAGCAGTAAGGTCCCTTGAATCCTTAAGTCCTTCCCTTGGGTTAATCTTATAGAATGACAGACCAAGCAAGCTTCTCTAATCTGGACCCGATCCCACCACATCACAGTTAACAGCTTTTAGGGTCTTCACAATTCTATTGTACTCCACAACTCGATATTCCTCTCAAAGCCAGCTTTTCCTCTTGTTTTCTGCCCTTTCTTTCTCCTTTTCCATCCTATTTTCATCTGTCAGAGGCTTGAATAAGCCTTTCAAGAGTTCTTCTCAATAGTTCTCAATAAAACTGTGTGTTTTCCATTCCTGGGCTGATGTCAGAAAGGAGGGGGATGAGAGGGATTACTGTTAAGTGGCAGACCCAGGGACGCCATGGGAAGGTTTATTTACTGGAGTGCTCCAAACTGAGACATGGGAATGTCCACCTCCACAAGAGGAAGCATCATGGAATGGATAGATAGAGGCTTAACCTTTGAGTCAGGAAGACAGGGTCAATTCTGCCTGGAAAATGTACTAGCTGTCTGCCTCACCTCTCAGTGTACCAGGCTACTCTTGAATATGGTAAATTCTAAGCTGACCCCCCACCCCCAATAAATTGTGAGCTCCTTGAGGGCAGGGCTTATCTCTCGCATCCTTTTGTACTACCTAGAGCATAGCACAGTACTTGGCACATAGTAGGTGCTTAATAAATGTCTATTGACAAACTGACGAACAGATTTCAGATCTTCATCTTGGTGTTCCCTGTATTAATTAAATGTAAATCCAGACCAAAAGATGGGAAAAGTATGTATAGATGCATACATACACATATATGTATATACACAATATATTATATGCACATGTATTATATTCACATATGTATTATATATTTTATATTATATGCAGACCTCTAGTGTATGTATATATGTATGTATATTTATGTCTGTGTGTATATTAAAGAACAAATAAAACACAAGTAAATATAGATAAACTTTTTAAAGCATAAAGAAAGTATAGAGTCAGCTAGCTGGCACCACAGCACCAAGCCTTGAATCAGGATACTCATTCTCTTGAGTTCAAATCTGGCCTTAAACATTTACTAGTTGTGTGACCCTGGGTAAGTCACTAAACCTTTTTGCCTCAGTTTCCTCATCTATAAAACGAGCTGGAGAAAGAAATGGCAAACCATTTCAGTATCTTTGCCAAGAAAACCCCAAATGGAGTCACAAAGAGTTGAACATGACTGAAAATGACCGAACAACAAAAAAGTACCTTAAGTACAAATAAAAGTGGGAGTAGAGCTAGTGTTCTCTAGCATCCATTCAAATTCAGTAAACAATTATTAAGCCCTTACTCTATGCAACGTATTGGAGTTCCGAAATTCTAGCAAATTTTATTCTCCCTGAAGAAGAAGAAACTGTATCGAGTGACAAGGACTTATTTCTCTTTGGGTATCACCCCCATTTCTAATCACACAAAATAGAAGGCAAGGTCGGGGGGAGGGGAGGGAGCCACTAACAGCACGCTGAATTATTGTTGAATGAATGAACTTTTGTGATTTTATGGAGGAGGAAACTGAGGCCTTGAGAAATTAAGTGCCTGGAAACGCAGAGTTAGTTAGTGGTGGAGCTGGGCCGAAGTCCAAGAACAGCAATGACTCTGAGAAGTGGGTGTTAATATCAGTCACCTGGGGAATTATCTCGGGCATTATGAGCCGCCATCTTTCCAAAGGAAAGCATTCTTGTTCCTGTCTTCGAGGATTTTGTAATATATTAAATGAAAAGGTGAAACAGGGGTAACAGTTTCTCCTTGGGGGATCTCAGCTGTCAGCTAAGTGAGGCGGAGATGCCAAAAAAAAAAATACGTAACGATATTTTAAAGAAGGAACCAAAATTTTTGAGCTGTTCTAGCCCCGCTCTATAATTTCTCAATCCTAAACCACTGAAACAGGGAGATCCAAGATTTCCTGATGTTCTGGGGATGTGGAAGGGGTGTAGGGTCTGCGGCTTGTCCTCTCAGCTACTCCCTGTGCAGAGAGGATTAGCCTTGGTGGGGATCACAAGGACAACTGGGGCATTGGAGGGGCCGCACAATTGTGGGCTGACCTTGTCCTTGGTTCTCAAGGAAGACCAATGATGTCATGAGGATGATGACTTGCACATTGAGTGGGGCATACCTGAGAGAGTCAGATTCTCTACCTTTCCTGTATATAGGCTAAATCCCAGTTAGGACACTCAGTTCCTTGGATACTTGCTTAATGGTTTGGCTTCTTTGGCTCTTTCTGCTCTTGAATTATCTGTGGGTTGAGGATGCACAGAATTGCCCTTTGCATTCCACCACTCCCACACCCTTGCTACTTGGTAATCATTAGATAATAGCTTCGGAGCTAGATATAGTCCCTTTTTTATAGATGAGGAAACTGTAGCCTTACACAGGATGTAACTGGTAGAGCCTGGATTTGAACATGGGTCTTATGTCTCCAAATCTAGTGCTTTCTCCCCACTACACCACCCTCATAATGGACCCTTAGCCTTGAATGTCCCTCCTCTTTGCTTCTGGCCCTTCTCCACTGCAACCCCTGGCTAGCCCATCCCCTGGCCCCACATCTGGGTTGAGTCAGTAATGGACAGTGCCTATAGCCAGATTTAGATCCTACAGGGCCTCGTAAACATTTTGAATCATCTGAGACCATTCCTATAATGAGTGAGAAATTTGTACCTTTTTTGGATTTCATCAGGGAAGTATTTATCATTAATCAAGAACCTTGGAGCCAAGGGAAGAAGAAAGATCCATGTAGTTTCAGGGCAAAGTCTTACTGGGAACACCTCTCTGGCCTCTGAGCTCTATCAGCGTGTGGACTTCCAGCCAACAAACAGACAAAGGAAATGAAGGAAAACAAAGAAAACCCATAGGCCTCACTAAGGAGATTGTACAGTCAGAGAAAAATACATGTGGAGTCCATCTCCCAGAATCCAGATGTTGCTACTGTTTGGAATCCTGCTTCTCCTGCTGCTGTTTCTAATTTTCCTTCCCTGAAGTGAGGGAGCTTTCACATTCAATTTCCACTGTTTTAGTATCAGATGCTGCTTTCTGCCCCAACTGTAGAGACACAGACCTGCTCTTCCTAGATCCAAAATGAGCTGCCAAGCATCTTTAGAGCCAGGATTTGTGCACACACAAGGTGAGGAAGACGGAGCAAACATTCATGAGCCATCTTTAATTCACTGTGCTGGTTACTGGGGTTGCTGCAAAGATAAGTAACTCTCAGTGACTACCCTCAAGGGACCTACAGTCAGGGGAGATAGGACAGGTATACAGATAATAAGAATAACAATGCAGCTGGAAGGCACAGCGCATAGAGTGCTGGGCCTGAAGTTAGGAAGACTTACCTTCCTGAGTTCAAATACGGCCTCAGACGCCAAATTGCCATGTGACCTTGAGCGAGTCATTTAACCTTGTTTGCCTCAATTTCCTCATCTGTACAATAAGCCAGACAAGGAAATGGCAAGCTGCTCCAGTATCTTTGACAAGAAAACTCTAAATGGGGTCATCAAGAGTTGGACATGACTAAAAAATGACTGGACAACAACAAAAATAATCTCATTTATTTAGTACTTTAAGCACTATACCAATAAAATCAGAGATTTATTTATTCATTCACCCATTTATCTATCTAGCTATTTAAATCATAGAGGTGTTTTTCATTTTCTGTATCAATGAAATTATGGATTTCATTGGTACTACAAGAAACTCCCAAGTGGGAAAATTTTCTGTAGCCAAGGATAGAGCTCTGGACCTGTGTGTTTTTCTCATAATAACCCTGTGAGATAAACAATACAAGGATTATCCCATTTTATAGATGAGGAAACTAAGGCACAGAATGATGGATTAAATCACCCAGGCTCACACAGCTACTAAGTATCAGACCTAGGGCTTGAACTCAGGTTTTCTGACATAAAACGTTCTGTCCTCTGACACAGACCACCTTTCTAAGGTACTTATCCACATGTCAGGTACATAAAAGGCTGTGCCTTTGGGTGAGGGAGAAATCAGTGCCAGCTAGAGGAATAATCAAGGAGGCTGAATTTGATCCTGGCTTTGAAGGATGGCTTGGATATCAACAGGCTGGGCTGAGCAGAAGAGGTTGGCTTGAAGACAAAGCAGGGGACTTGAGAGATACCGGGAGAGGTTGATTTGAGAGGGCAAATAACCCCAAGATAAGGCTGGAAAGTTACCATATAGTTCAACTGCGGAGAGCTTTAAATGTCAGGCTGAGGAGTTTTCGTTTAAGGAGCTACGGGAGCCATTAAAGACTTTTGAGCAGTCGAATGCTATATGATCGCATTTGTTCACAGACAAGATTAACCCAGGTTCAGCATACAGCATGGATTGTCATTGGAGGCAAGGAGACCAGTTGGAAAAAATTAATGAAAATGTACAGATTGAGTCCATTACGAATTCATACAATTCCTGCTCAACTAAGTCCTTGCTGATGCTTGGGAATCCTTTTATTCATCTTGCCTTATAATTCTCCTTTGCATTCTCTTCAGCAACTATTTGGAACCATTTCCTGCTTCTCCAAACCCCAGAAGCACTGCCAGATACCACTTTCCTCATTCAGAGCAGGTGACCCTGCCCTCTATTTACTGAAAAAAAAAAAAGGAGGCTGACTTGAGCTCCATCAAACTGGCTTCCTCCGTACCTAAAGGCTTCTGTTCCCTTATCCTTCCTCCCTTCTTTGACTGCTGTCCCAGAGGATGACGTAAACCTCCTTCTTGTGAAGGTTAATCCCTCTATCTATGCCTTCGTTTCCCTCTCTCCCTTTCTTCTTCTTCTGGGACTTTGCTCCATCAATCACCCTCTCTTGTATTTTCAGTCTTCCCCTCTCTAAGTGTTCCTTCCCTGCTGCTTGCAAACTGACTCCTGACTCTACCCTAAGCAAACTAAAAAGACTCTCCCCCTCACATACACATACAAAACATTTCCCACAACACATATTTAGACCTGGAAAGTATCCTAAAGACCACCAAGTCCAACCCCTCATTTTACAGATGAGTAAACTGAGGCCCAGAGAGGTTAAGTAACTTACCCAAGGTTATATGGGTAATAACATCTGTAAAACCAGGTTAATGATAGCACCTACCTCCAAGGGTTGTTGTGAGGATAAAATGAGATATCTGTAAAAAGCTAAATACTAGCTCCAACAATGCCTCTTCTTCCATGAAGCCTTCCCTGATCTCCAAGCTAGAAAGGTTCTCTCCTTGCTCTGAACTTTTAGAATATTTTGTACCTCTTACATATTTAATATAACCTTCTTTTTGTTCATGTCTTAATTTCCCTGTAGTCTAGATTACAAGCTTCCTGAGGACAGCGATCATTTCTTATTCATTTTTGTGTCCCTCACAGCACCTACCCTCAGTGCCTTTCACATAGCAGGCACTCAAAACAATGTTTGCTGAATGAGTTATCACCATCATCTTCATCTCCACATAAAGAACACCTATGTGTTTTTATTCACTTGCCTTGGCCTAGCTTTGTGGCTGGCTGTTCCACAGGAATAATCCCACAGGTTTGCTATTCTGAATGGGTGCCTCCATCACGGTTCCTCTTTTGGGGATGAAGCCTCTTCTTGAGGGCAAGGGTCAGAACCATTCAACTAACTTCCTTTCCACAGCCCCTACTACTCCATCATGTGCATGGGTGGCCCTAATACAAGTCAAATCCTCTTACAACAGACCCTACACTTACAATAAAGTCTCTATACTATGGCTTGTGGGAGATGGGGGGAAATGTACTGAAGAGAAGCCCAGAGAAAAGAGAAGATAATTGGGAGAGAAATAATCATAAAAGAGGTGGGGGCAGGGGAGAAGGGAATAATTGAGAAATACAAAAGGAACAAAGAGATTGAAATATCCTAATCATTCCTAGCTCTCTTCATAAGAGGCCCTTTTTGATCCCACCTTGAAATTACGTTCTGTGCATTTTGGATTTACTTGTCTGTGTATGTCTGTCTCTCCCTTCTCCCACCAGAGAATGTAAGAAGTTCCTTGAGGGCAGAGAATATTTCATTTTTGCCTAGCACGGTGATGGCCCATATCAGGAGCCCAATAAACATTTGTTGAACTGAATTGAACTGAATTTATGGTAGCAAAACCCCAGAAATTCAATATTCATGGACTGAGGGTTGGCTGTACAAATGGTGGCAGGTGGATGTAAATGGAAGACTACTGGACTGAAGAAACGATGTATAGGAGTGATTCAGAGAAACATGGACAAACTTAAGATGAACCATCACAGGGTGAAGCAGAACCGGAACTATGTGCACAATGGCCTTGTAATGTAACAACAGCAACGACGAAGAGTAGTTGCACACAAGTGACGAAGTGTAATGAGAATTCTTGGTCCAGAAGGATGGATGAACCGGCCTATGCCCCTCCTCTGTAGGCAGGTGGGGTAATACCGGCACAGAATGCTGGATATGTCCTCAGACTCTATTGCTGTGATGATTGGGTCGGCTTAACGCCTTTGTTTGTTAGTTTTGTTGTTGTTCTTAGAAGGGAGGGTTCGATGTGGTATATCAGGAAATGGCTGTGCTGCGCAAAACCAAGAGAGAGCAATACAACTTTAGAAAAGGAAGGAAAGAGAGGAGGGAGTGAGAGAGGGAGAAGAGAAAGGAAAGAAAGAGAGAGAGAGAAAGGGAAGGAGAGAGGGAGGGAAGAGGGAGGGAAGAAAGAAGGAAAGACAGGATGTAGTGAGAAAGGGAGAGCAGAAAGGAAAGAAAAAGAGAGAAAGGGAAGGAAGGAAAGGAAGGAGGGAGAGAGAAAGAAGGGGGAGAGAGAGAAAGAGAGAGGGAGAGAAAGAGAGAGAGGAAAGAGGAGAGTGATGGAATAAGGGACAACAGAGAGGAAGGAAAGCAGATAGAAAGGAAGGAAAATAGAGAAAAGCTAGACCATGTAACCAACAGCAATTTGGTGATTCTTTTTGGTGATAAGGAAACTGAGGCATAGAAAGGTGAAATTATTTTGTCCAAGGTCATGTAGCCGGCAAATGGCAGAGATGGGAACTGTACCCAGTCCTCTGACATCAGTTCCTGTGTTCCTTTCGGTATACCATGTTCTTTTTAGAACAAGAAATGCTTAGTAGGTGAGGTTTATTTAGTAATTATTTAGGCCCTGAAGTCTGATTTCTGAGGGCAGAGCACTTTTTTCTCTTCCCTTATTCCATCTACCATCACCTACCTTGTCATTCGCCATGTCCTCCTGGTGCCCCTGGTCCTGGGTGCTATTACCAGCCTTCTCTCCTTGCTTCCAAAGCTCCCGACTCAGGCTAGAACAGGGAGGTTGCTTGGGGTTCTGGTTGGGTCCCAAGCTATAGCTTGGTCAGAAAGTAGCTTGAGAAAACTGGGAGGGGTCAGGATATATCTCAGGCCAGAAAGTCCTCAGGGGAGAGCACATTTGCCCAGATATCCTCTGCGTCAATCAGACTCAGGTTCGAACAAAGGCTTCTCAGAACCCAGTTCCATGCTTAAACACTAGCTCTGTTTACAAAGGAAGCTCACACTTTGACAAAAGGCATCCTCTTGCTTGGGTGGATTTGTTGGCATGGGGGAATGCAGGTTGGCAATGTCCATACTCAGAGTGACAAACTTCCCAAATATAAACCAATGAACAACAACACAATATAAGCCCTCTTTTTTTGCTAGGGACAGGATGACAACGAGGGAAATTTCAGGCCTGATTCCATACAGAACTCTCAGATGAGGAAATTCCCTCCACCAATGCTGGGCAGCCCCTTTCTACAACAAAAAGTCTTAGAGTCGCCTGGAACCCTGAGAGGTCAAGCTATAAACCCAAGGCCACGCTGCCAATCTGTGCAGGAGGCAAGACTGACAACCAAGTCTCCTTGGCTTTGCGTCCAGCTCTCGATCCCCTATATCATATTGTTTCTCACATTTCTAGCACATTTTATTTCCTGATAACAGCCATGTCATGCTTCAGATGTCCCTACATCCTTCATTTCATTGTTCTTCTCAGCAAAAACAAGAACAGATTGAGTCTCCTTCTCCAGCTTCAAATGCACCTCTCCAGAAAACATCATGGTTTACATATTCAAATATTTTCTTTCCTACCCCAGGAGCCACGCGCTCAAACCCTCAGACCTCTTGGCGAAAGAAGCATCGGGAACAGGTTCCATCTTGCTGCTGCTGCCCTGGGGCCTGGTGCCAGGTGGCAGCTATACTCCTATGCCATCTCAGCAGATGGTTGTGCCTGGTCTGTGAGTACTAGGGGGCATTCCTCTGGCCTCAATATTTATGGTCCATTGAGTAATAGTATAACTCATTGACATGAAAGTCAGGCCAAGCCACCAGGGCTGCCATCAATACAGACACCTCTGGCTCTGCTGCACTCAATTAAATGCTCTCAATGTCTCCTGCTATCTCTGACAAAGAGTTGAGGGCTATTTTTCTAATCTCTTTGCGGTAGAAACTGCAGACCATTCTGATTCAATCATGGGCATGCAACATCCATGCTATTACTCCAGGAAAGTCTGTATACCAAATCAGAAAAGCCTGCCAGTTTCTGAGGCTCTGGGAGAGAGGAAGAAAGGACAAAAAGAATGCTAAATCATTTTGCTCATTATCTCACTTTGCTCCTGTTTCTCTAGGCACCCTCCAGAGCAATCTTTGCTGAAATCTGGCTTTGGAGCTCCTTAAGGCAGGATCTCATTTCCTGCCAATGACACATTCCTGACATCCTGGCCTCCCATTACAGAAGAACACTGCAAAATGCCATCGTTCTTCCTTAGCCCAATCCCTTCAGGGGTGACCAGAGGCTGACTTAAAATTTGATTTTAGCATGTATGTTTCTCTAACTCCCATTCTCCCCGCTCTCCAAACCCTGGAAAACAAAATAGCTGAGAAGCTAAATGCTTCACTCCTCCCCCTTTTCCTTTTTCCCTTTCTCTTCCATGTGTACCTTTTCCTCCAGAGAGTCTTAGTAGGTCTGGGCCCTTACTAATGCCAAGAGTTCATAGGAGAACAAACGTATGATCAGATTCATTCAACTTAATTATGTTTGTTGTGTGGTGGCCACTTTGAACACAAAGTAAAAAAAGAAAATAGTCCCAGTTCTCAAGGAGCTTAATTTGAATAAGGGAAAGCAATCTATACAGAACAAATAAATAGAAACTTATGCAAAGTAAACACAGAATAATTTGGGGTAGGTGATAGCTCAGTCAGTTATGAAGATGAAGAAAAGCATCTCCATTGGAAGAGGTGAACCGGAGCTTGACCAATGCAGGCCGTCCTTTCATTATTCAGTCCAGTTACTGTAAATCTTGGTTGTCCAGGGGCCGACTGGCTGTGTGTGTGTGTGAAATATGTCGACTGCCACTTGTCTTCCCTCTCCCTCCTTCCATTGGACCATTTCACTGCTAATAAGCATGAGCCAGCAGTTAAATTTTTAAAATAAGTGAGCTGCCAACCAGTTCAGCATGCTTCTTCTCAGTAACTCTGACAGAATGTTCGATGGGAGAGAGTTTAAAGTTATCGGCCAAAGTAAAATGGAGAATAGTGCGTGGACTCCAATTGGGTGTGCCACTGCTTTCTGAATGAATGACAAGGTATTCATTAAGTGCTTACTAGGTGCCAGACACTGTCAAGCAGTAGGGATAAAAATACAAGTGAGCAAGATAGTCCCTATCTCAAAGAGCTTATATTTTATTATATTTTATATTATATATTTTATTATATTTAAATATTTTAATTAAAAATTAATATTTTAATTTTAACAGAAAGCAAGAGTTAAAATAGTAAAGGTTCTGGTGCCAGGGAACTGGTTCTGGGCAAAAGAAGGTGAAAACTCCCTTCTCAGAGTCCAGAGTTCTGGTGGGAAGACGAGGAAGAGGAGGCTGGTCAGAGTGGCTGGCATGGCATGGATTGGCACAGTCCAAAAGGTGAACATCAACGGGATGATTCTGATGAACTGTTGTTAGGTCAAGTAAACCAAACAAGTTTTAAAGGAGGGATAGATAGGCCCAGAACTGTCAGCTGCCCCTATTGCTGTTTAATAGTGGCCAGCTCTTCAGGGACCATAGTTCATGGGGTTTTCTTGGCAAAGAGACTGGAGTGATTTGCCATTTCTTTTTCTAGTGGGTTAAGTTAGCAAACAGGGTTAAGAGACTTGCTCAGGGTCACACAGCTAGTAAGTGTCAGAGGTCAGATTTGAACTCAGATCTTCCTGACTCCAGGCCCGGTTCTCTATCCACTGGGCCAATTCAAGGATAACTCTTCCAGTTGGTAGCAAACCCTCACTCACTCAGAGCCACTTTCTCTGTCTTCATGTGTGAGCTGCCCTTCACGGAGGGGAAGAAAAGGAAAAGAGGATTGGTTCTTGCTTTTGAGCAGCATATGATCTAGGAAAGGAAATCTGCTAACTTCATCAGGAAAAAAAAAACCAGAGATAAAACAACTTTTCCATTTCCTTTAAGCAGCAAATCAATGTCTTTTCCTACTTTGCTGGTCCAAGCTTAAGTCCCTGCATTCTAAGCCTGCCCCTGGTTAACCTCCCTCCCTAGAGGCAATGAAGTGATTGGATTTATTTGTAAGAGGAGTATGTGAGAGTGAGTCATATGGGGTAAGACTTGAAATGCCAGGGGACATATAGGTCCTTAAGTGCCTGACCACAGAGTTCAAATTTGATTTGTTGGGAACAGGGGTCACTGGGAATTTTTGAGCAGAGAAATGGCATGACCAGATTTATACATTAGAGTAGTGGTTCTCCTAGTATGGTCTGGGACACCTGAAGACCCTTTTTAAGGGGGTTCACAAGGTTAAAACTATTTTCATAATTAACACTAATATGTTTTCCTTTCTAATATAGTAAATATTGATAGATATTAACTACTTCAACAAAAGCTCTTTGGAGTGGGGGGGGGGTTCCACAATAATTTTTAAGAGCATAAAACAGTCCTGTGACCAAAGAATTTGAGAACCACTATATTAGAGAATGAAGTTCCTAAATTTATTGTGTAGCATCTTGTGTAAGGGTTAATTATCTTTCCAACCTCAAGTGGAAACCACTGACAGCCATGCAGCATAGACAGAAGAAAAAATGGAGAAATAAAAGGAATGAGTGAGAAAAAAGAGAAGGAGGGAGTGAAATGGGCAGAGACAGAAAGGAAAACCGTTTCCCTATTACCCAGACACGTTACTACCATAGAGTACCTCTCCCCAGCCTGGGAAAGTCTCTGAGAAATGCAAGGGAAAATCCAAGAGCTTTCTGCTTTCCCTCAAACAGGACAAGAAAAGCTCGGAGAGGGCAAACCGTTCAGAAGTGTTTTGTAAAGTGAGGGGGCTTGGGAGGCAGAGTGGGAAAGGGGATCACTGAGATCTTTACTAGCCTAATGAAGTTCAAGTTCTCCCTTTAACATAAGGTAAATGCTCGTTGTTTTTAAGGGCACCCCAAGCCCAGGTTCAACTCCTGAGCCTTTACGATCTTAATTCTGCCCTTGGGTCATGAGGTGTCAAGTGGACGCCATGAACATGATAAATGGCAAATTCATTTCACCGACCATTTTTCCAGGGTGACCTATTTTCCCAATCTGAAGCATAGACTTTGCACTCAGATATTTTGATTCCATTAAATACTGAGTTGTTTCCTTTTTATTTATTTATTTTGCTTAAGTGTTAAAGCCAGAGTTGAAAATATCGCCCATTCCATGAATAGTTTTCTCTCTAAAGGACAACAATTGTCTTTAGCCATTAAGACTTGTTTAGACTGTGGGAGAGAGAGATGGAGGTAAGGAAGACTTGAAAGGGGGTTGGGAGGAAAAGAAAGAAGAGAGCGGGTCTGTGAGTGGGGGCAGGAGAGAAGGAGAGGAGGCTTGTGGCTGGGCAGGTAACCCGTGAACTTTGATAACTGAGCACTACTGTGATGTGTGAATGAGACCCAACAGACTCATGACTAAATTCATCTCAGGTTTTTGATCTCTGCCAGTAATGAGATGCCAGCAGCCCCCTACTTCAAAGCCTCGCCTGATACAGATAATCTCCTGAAAGGCCCTCCCCATTTCAAGTGAGCTCTCAGACTAAAGTATGGAGGATTACCCGAACAGAGGCAGATGATGGAAGAGGGCTGCTTGTTTGAAATTCTCTCCTTTGATTTTCTCTCTCTCTCTCTCTTTTTTTTTTTTTTTTAACATTTCCAAAGGGCTGTTCTGTTTCTTCCATGTCTTTAACGCGGGAGATTAGCCCTTGTCAGAAGGTGGCTGTCTTGTGTACTGAGAGGAAGATGAAGGGTCTCTCTATTTCAACTTTCCTTCTCTCTCCAGACCTTCCATGCGCACACAGCCACTCAGGCCCTGCAATGACGAATGTGGTGCAGGCCAACAGAATCCAGCCTGCCCGGCAGACACAGTCCTCCTTCCAGAGCCAGAGCTGCTCAATCAGAGATTAGGATTCTATTCTTTGGAGTATCTAATCTCTTTCCTGAAACAGCCATGCACTCAAGAAGGTGGGGAAAACAAAAGACCATAGGCTACCAGAAACATGCCGGGAGGCAGCCCCAACTTCAGGCTCTTATATATAATTAGGCTTCCAGTTGAAAGCATGTAATTTTCAAGGCATGTCAGACCAGGAAACATATCTGGAGCATTTTTTATACTGGACAACCTCACAGTCTTGAAACAAAACAGGAGGCCGAGGTCTGTCGCCTGGGGGGACTCCTTTTTTTTATCCCAAGGCCACCAGAAAGTCATTTGATGGGGAGAAACAGCTAGGTGCTCTGGGGTACTTATTAACAGAAACAAACAAATGAGAAATAGGAATGTCGGGGCTAGAAGTGACCTCCAAGGTCATCTAGCCTAACCCCTCATTTTTCAGATGAAGAACCTGAGACTTAGAGATTCAGTGACGTGGCCAAGGTCGCAAAGCTAGAGTCATAAATGGCTGGTATAACCCGCGTAAAGAGAACAGAAAATTTAAAAAGGAAGTGGGGTCAGGAAATATACCCACCTAACCATTTACTGTAAAGACTTTTTCCATATGAGAATTCCAAGCACAATAACTCTAATAGGTACATCTGAGGATGTGAATATGGATATGACAGGAGTATGGATATGGATAGATTTGTGTATGGGTGTAGACACCAGAGGCCTAAAGCTCCCAGAAATATGTTCCTTCACAGAGCAGGTAGTAAGACCGAATCTAAGACACAATTACCCTGAGAGATCATACTGTCATAAAGTATGACTATAGTAACACCAAAGTCCACAAAGAACACTTGGAAAGTGGGTTTTCTTCATCAAGTGAATGTTCAACTTAATTGTGCACTAGGCAAAACATACTTTTTGTTGATTCCAGATTTGTTAAAGGTTGTTCTGAAATGTATTAATCTGCATTATTAAATACAGCCCCTCCTAATACTTCTGTTCCACCTCTACTCTCCCCACTCCAATTGACCCTCTGCATCCACATTGCTAAAAGAATAATCTTTTGAATGTATAAATCTGGTCACTGCACTCCTCTGCTTAAAAATTGTAAGTGGTTTCCTATCACCCACAAATAAAGTTTAAACTCCTTTGCTAGGAACTCAAGGCCCTCCATATTTTGGCACACTGTCCCCCAGCTTTCTAGCCTTACCTCATATTACTCCCTCTCTTATATGCTATACCCCAATCAAACTAGATTATTCTTCTCCCCAGTCTCCTCTCCTATCCCACCAAGACACCTGGGCTTCCCCACCTCAATGACTCCGCTAACACCATTTCCTACGTCTGAAATGTTCTGCCTTCCCCCTTTGCCTGGTGTATTCCCATCTATATGTTAAGGCTCATCTGAAATGGCATCTCCTTCATTAAGCCTGCATGCCCCCACCCCATCACCCAATCCTCTACCCACCAGTAATAGCTTTTCTCCTTAGAAAGCTTGACAGAGGGAAAAGGTCATTAGGTTTGGAGTCAGAGGTGTTGGATTCAAATCCTGACTCTCACTTTTTTTACTACCTTTGTAACTAATTTCTTGATCTGTAAAATAGGAAGGGAAGGGAAGGAGGGAGACAGAAGGGACATTTATTAAGGGCTTATACTGTGCTAAGTCTTAGGGACACAAATAGAAAAGCAAGATAGTCCCTGATCTCTCAGAACTCAGATTCTAATTAAGAGAGACAACACGTATAGGAGAATTCAGATGCCAGGCTGACCTGTTGGGGGGGCAGGGTTCACCTATAGCATAGGGGAAGGCCCAGAGATCCTTAGAGTAAAGCAGCAGGTTAGTTAGTAATGTCCAAGGTGGGGCTGGAGGGCATATTTTTAGGGCAGATGGGAAGTCGCAGTGATCATCTATGTTATTTAAAGGATTGTAGTAGTGACTTTTTGCTCATTCAAGAAGCATTAGCAGTCAAATCTGCCCAGCAGCTAGGAGGGATAAAGATGGAATGACCTGGTCCATAACTACTGGAAAGAGAGGAGTGGGGATTCTGAATTCTCTCCACTGGTAGTTGATGTGGGGATGGGGGGAAGTATCTGCATCCAACTGGGAGGGAGAAACAGGAAGGGAGTGTTTTAGGGGAGACTGTGGGAAAGGGCCCTTGTGCTGGGCCCTCCTTCACCTAGAGGGATGTAAATGGTGGGGGAGCTAGGGCAAGGAAAAGGGAAGAAATCTGGGTTATGATTAAGTGGGTTCATTCATTCATTCATTGATCCAATGAGTGCTTCTGTGTAAAACATTCTTCAAGGTGCCAACAGGAGGACATAAGCAATGTTGGATTTAGTCCTTGGCCCAAAGGAGATTTTAGATCAATTCATGGAGTCCAGTTCCAAACTGTGCTTTTAGCAGAAAGCTGATATACTAAGCAATCCGAGGCTGTGTACCCTCACAAAAGGGATATACATCCTGGACCACTCTGTAGAGAAGATACACCAAATGACAACAGGGATCTACTCTAATCTGGACTCATCACAGTATAGTCTGATTTTTACCCTAAATTTAAACGTCTATCCCTGGTGTTTATTCATTACGTTCAACAAAATCATCACTTATACTGTGCCAGGTGACCAGGGGAGAAACCAAGGTTAAGCTACTCTTATGGCACTCGGCTCTGGATAGAGGAATAGCGCTTACTCATATAAGTGATAATAATGCAAGAAAAACAATCTGATGGATGCATAAAGAAAATTTAAAGACAGTGCTATGTGAGGTTTTGAGGAAAGACCAATCCCAAACAAATGGATCCAGGAGGAGGTGGCATTTTAAGTATACCTTGAAGGATGGATAAGATTTCAACAGGCAGGGTTGGAAAGGAGGAGGGAGACATTTCAGGTATAGGAAATAGATCAAACAAAAGCCACAGAGATACTGGCCAGAGAACTAGTGACCATAGCATAATTTTCCTACATACTACTCCTTTACAGGGGAAGGGTAGGGGGTGGAGTAGCTCATCTATGGTCCTATTCTCTAACATTTCTAAGTGAAGGTTAAAATGATATATGTGCTGAAGAAAGGAACCTGCCATCGTAAGGATGGGTTCGCCCCTACATCAGCCTGATTTACGTGGCTAAGCTTCCAAAGGTCTGAACCATTCTCAGAACCACATCAGAAAGTAATTGGACTGAAAACAAAACAAAAACAGCTTTTGAGAGATGAATGGTCACTCTTTCCTTTGGATACCATTATAAATGCCTAACTGGTCTCTGTTGGAGTCGTGATGGAGAGAACTAATGGATCTTTTTCAATAGGAAAAATAATGGGACATTAACAAAATTTGGTACAAATTGCCTTGTTGCTTAATTAGTTAGTGCTGCTATGACAGTGACATCAGAAAGCAGAAATTTCTTTTTTTCTCCTCCTCCTCTTCCTTCTTTTTCTTCCCCACCCCCTCTCTGTCTCTCTCTCTCTCTGTCTCTCTCTCACCTTACACACTTACTAGCTGTGTGACCCTGGGCAAGTCATTTAACTACTTCTAGACTCAGTTTCCACCTTTGTAAAATGCAGAGGTTAGAATTGATAACCTCTAAGGTCACTTCTAGCTCTAAATCTATAGGATGTCTTCCCAGCTCTATTTCTGCTTATATTCTAATGGGGAAAGATTTTACATAAAAGGGAGCTGAAAAGGAGGGAATAGGTTGGGTGGAGAAAAAGGTGCCCAGCACAGAAAAGTCCAGAGTCAGGAGGATAGCCTGAAGGGGAACCAAGATGCCAGGTCTTTCCTGACCCCAAGTCCCAGAACACTTCCCACTAAGCCACCGTGCCTCCATAGAGACTATTGGTATTCATGGATCCATCTCTTCTCTCAACTAGACAAGAGCAAGAGCTCTAACTTTCCATCTTTATGATTTGATCTTCTAACTTAGTATGCCCTTTTTGACAAGTTTTTAATCAGCATTTATTGGAGTGAACTGAATTGAATTACGCTCAATACAATGTAGTTTCTCATGATAACCTTGGCTAAGTAAATAGCCAGGGGAAATGGAGATAATTGAGTTCCCCAGATAATTTATCAATCTCCTATTTGCCAATAGACCCAACCTCTCCAACCCCAATCACTAGCACTACCATCAACCAGTAGCACAACAGAGTCAGAAGGGCTTCCTATCTTCCTCTTGGCACATAAGACTTGTCTTT
The DNA here is from genome assembly GCA_028646595.1 of Phalanger gymnotis. Lineage (NCBI taxonomy): Eukaryota > Metazoa > Chordata > Mammalia > Diprotodontia > Phalangeridae > Phalanger > Phalanger gymnotis. Next base: position 51,475,353 of record CM053623.1, on the reverse strand, counting down.
TCTCTGAAAGATAGACGAAGTGCCTGGATTATACTTTCATGGATAATCCTGCCTTCTTTATCAAGAACTGATAAGCCATTTACAAAACCCCAGCTTCTGTCTTTCAGGGCTGACTTTAAGGAGGCATTTTTAATGTAACTTGCTTTTGGAGTCATTTTCCCTATAGGAATTGATCGTGTGACATGGGAGACACTGGCTCAGGACCGCTCAGCATGGTGTGCCTGCATTAGAGAAGGTGCTGTGCTCTATGAGCAAAGCAGAACTGAAACAGCTCAAAGGAAATACAGGATGTGAAAATTTAGAGAATCCACCCCAAATGTTCACACAGACTATTTGTGTCCTACCTGTGGTAGAGCATTCTAAGCCCATATTGGTCTTGACAGCCACAGTCGGGCACAATGAAACTTGATTCTAGCATTATGATGTCATTTTGGTCATCTTCAAGAACGAAGGACAACAACCAATCCCTACAGGAATTTTCTTTAAACTAACTTCACTCACTCATCTAATCTACTTTTATTTTTTTCTGGCAACCCAACGACATGCCCTTCTGCACCACAGGGAACTTAGAGATCACCTACTCCAGCCTCGCCTCGTCCCTGCATAGAGGAGGAAACTGGGGCCCATAGAGGTTAAGCAGTTTGCCCATACCTGGGTGTCCCTGATAAAATCAGTTGCATTGAGAGTTAGGGAGACCCATTTGTATCTTTTGAGACATTCAAGCTTCTACAGCATGGTGTACAATTCCAGATCCCTGGGGAGAGAAATGGCATGGTTGTGTGTGTTTGTGTGTGTGTGTAAAAGAGAGAGAGATGAAAGCCCCAGGCAAGAGATTCCACTGTAGCACAATCCTATGGGACGTGACCTCAGATCAAGCGAGACATCAGCTGTAGTAACAACCTATGGCATAGGCCAACAGGATACTATGATGGGAAGGAAGTACACTCCCCCCCCCCAATGTTAGTACCCAGGGACAAAGTTTGGTTAGCCCTTCCCTAGTTATGACTCATCAGGTATAAACACAAGCATAATAATGTTGGGTCTCACGCTGATTTTTTTTCTGGCATCTCAACAGAGCAACCCCCTTTCTTCACAATAACTTATGACGCCAATAGCACAAGTACCAATATCCCTGTTTTCTACATAAGCACTGAGGCATCAATTCGCCAGAGCCAGGACGGCACCAAACTGACACATTCTATGGCACAACAGACAGGATCCAGACCTTGAAAGTCTAAGCCCTTGGCTAGGGTTGAGCACAGTGACTTTCTTAAGTCTGGGCCTTGCTTGTTCATCTGCCCCATACAGCGTCACAGGTCCCCCATTACCCAGTCACACAGCAGTCCATAAAATATTTACATTGAAGTTTCAAATATATACATCATTTACTCTACAGGCTATAAAATATTTACATTGCTATTCTAAAGATATACAATATTTACATTCCAGGGGATTTTTTTCCTCCTACAAGTAAAAGGGGAAGCTTGAAGTTTTTCCAAAAATCACTGGGAAGAGACTGTGAGAAGAGAAAGGGTCCAAGGTCAAGACTTCAGGGGCCAGAAGCAATCACCAAACCCTAGTCAAGGCAGAAGCAGGTGTCATATGGCGAAAAAGCAAGAGAAAAGGCCCACCTGTACTCAGGCTCCTGCATAATAATTTTTCCCTCCCTTATAGCACAGCAGAGAAATCTCAGTTGAGCCATTTTTTCAGTCACATCTGACCCTTTGTGACCTTATTTGTGACTTTCTTGGCAAAGATACTAGAGGGGCTTGCTATTTCCTTCTCCAGCCCATTTTACAAGTGAGGAAACTGAGGCAAATAGGGTTAAGTGACTTGCCAGGGTCACATAGCTAGGAAGTATCTGAGGCCACATTTGAACTCCCAAAGATGAGTCTTCCTGACTCCAGGCTGGGCACTTAGCTGCCAAAGAGGAGGCTCGTGTTACCTTAACTCTGATCTCTCCTCATTTTCAGTGGTGAAAATAAGGATCTAGAAAGGAACAGATACAGGAATGACAGGCAGTCATCAGTCCCACCACCCCTGGAAGTGGTGGCCTGAGGCTATAAGAGAGCAGGAGTAGTTACACATATGGCTCGGGTTTGTCCTTCCTTCTTAAAGAAGACCATAACATCAGGGAAATGATGACATGATTTGCAGTTGACTTTGATTTGAGCGAGGAAGGGCTATGCAAAGTCGCCAGCCTCACTTTCTCCTCCAGAGCCATCTGGGTCCAGGGGCCTGAGATTCATCAGGACGACTAGAGATGGCCCTCGCCATATGGCATGGGCCAATGGAATACTGTGAAAGCTGGGAATGAGACGTAGTAGGACCAAAAGTCAGGAGGCCTAGGTTTGAAGCCCACTTCTAGTTAGATGACCCTGGATAATATGTTTAAAGCTTTCCTTGTCTAATATTAACCACCACTGCTGGGCCAGGGAGATGGGGAACTCTTATACATTTCCTTTCCACTTAGGAGCACCTGATGCTCCTGCCACCTTTCCAGAAGAATCTGTGGGCTGTCTGAGTGAGAAATATTTAGACCACACTGGTGCTCCATTTGCCAACTCCAGAGTGTGACTCTATTCTCATCTGCTGGGGTAGCAGAGTCTTGGCTGCCTGTTCAGGAGAAGAAAACAGAGTGAGGAGGCATCCATCCCCTGTCCTGATGGGTGGGATCAGCCAAACCCAGGGCTAACAATCAAGGTCATGGCACAAAGGGAAAAATGAGTGCAAACAGTGAGAAGATGGAATGCCCTCCCAACTGCTGTGCCAAGGTCATTGGTTCAAATGTTTATAGCGAAAGTAAGCTGCACTAGCTACTGAGATATTTATTAAAGCAGTAGAGACACCAGTCTGTGGTCACAGACATGGGGCTTCGGTCAGCATTTCCCCAAAATACTTTAAAGCAGCAGATGAAAATAAAAACAAGACTGGAGCCTTCTTTCTTTTGCACACTTTCAGACATTAAGGGGAGTTTGTCCTGAGGTCACAATGCCCCCAGAGACAGAACATTTGCTGACTGCCCAGAGTAAGAACAACTGCTAGGATATTCTTATCACAGAGCATTGATTTAGCCCTCTGCTGAGATCACTGTGTGCTAACCAGTACCAAAAGGATATGCAGGTATGGCCCACACCTGGTACCGGGATTCAGGAAGCTTACAATTTAAGGTAGGTAGGGTAAGGAAGTGATTCTCCTCTTCCCTTGGTAGAAATTATGCCTGTTCTTTTTACTGCATTTTTAGGCGGTTAGGGTATCATAAAGCTGGAGTGAGAATCCAGAAAGGCCATTCCCCTGGGGGAGCACTTGAACGGTGAAGCATCAAATTTAGTGCAAGTCAACTCATCAAGCATTTATTAAGCATCTACTAGGCTGTGCTAGGTGTTAAGAATCCAAGGGCTCACCCTCAAGAAGCTTACTTTCTACTAGGGTAACCGACTTGTACACAGATAAGTAAATGCAAAATAGATGGAAAACGAATGCAAAATGAGTTATGGAGAGGAAGAGAACACTTGGGAAAATCAAGAGAGGCCTCTTGTAGGAGGGGGCACTATGACTGAGTCTTCAAGGGAGCTAGGGAAGCCAATAGGGAAAGGAGAAGGAAGGAGAACATTCTGGAATGGGTGGGGCTGATGGCGGTGGTGAGAGGGAAGGCAAAGAGGAAGTAGGAAGAGCTAGCAACTTGTACCTGGAAAGACCTGAGCAGACATTGGATTCTGGGACTATAAGCCATCTTTGCACAGCTAATGACCTCAGAACTGGAAGGGACCCTAAGACGGAAGACAGGAACTTAGTGAGTGGTCCCAATGAGGATAAAGGCTTTGAAAGTGAAAGAGACAGCATTTATTTCCTTCCTTCCTTCTCTCTCTCTCCTTCCCTCCTTCCTCTCTCCCTCCTTCCCTCCTTCCTCTCTCTCTTCTTTCCTTCCTCTCTCTCTTCTTTCCTTCCTTCTCCCTTCCTTCCCTTCTTCCTCTTTACCTCCTTCCTCTTTCTCTTCATTCCTTTCTTCCTTCCTTCCTCCCTTCCTTCTCTCCCGTCTTCTTTCCTTCCCTCCCTCCTTTCCTCCCTTCCCCCCTTCCTTCTGTCCCTTCTTTCCTTTATTCCTTCCTTCTGCCCTTCCTCCTTCTCTCTTTCTTTCCTTCCTTCCCTCCTTCCTCTCCCCCTCCTTTCCTTTCTTTCTTCCTCTCTCCCTTCCTTACCAACACTGAAATTCTTGAATCCCATATCATCTGCAAGAATGCAGGGACTGGCCAACCCATATTCTGCTGATAGAGTGATTCTCCTCATCAAATGGAAGTTTGACAGATCGATGGTATTTAAATCAATACAGGTCACCCTAACCTTATGGTAAATCCACTCTCTCCAAAGCATATCCCTCCCAAGAAAGAGGACTCTTTCTCATGTAACAAACTGAGGGCTACCTACTTCTAAGACTACATTTTCGGTCTCTTTATATTCTCACTGTGTGGTATGGATTTACAAATCCAAGAATTAAAAACAGAGGCATCTCAAGGTGAAAGTAGAAAGGAAAATTTATTACAATCCCATGGGAAAGGGCAACTCAGGCACCAGAAGCACCGGGGGTCCTCTCAGTGTCAGAGCGCACTGGACACAGAGAATTGGGGTGTTTATATAGGCCCCTAACCGCAATTCCCCCTCCCAACCTCCTTCCTTTCAGCTTGCAGACGTAAGCTTTGAGGGTATAATCTGGATGCGATCAATCTATCCCAGGGACAATGGCAAGGAGCAAATAATTTGGTTATTTTTGAGAAGCAAGTGATGGACATAACCTTCTCACCATTCTTATCCCATTCTCCAATCAATCTGAAGTGATAAATCTATCTTAATAACAATGAACAAATGGTTTGGTTATCAGTGACAGGCAGAAGCTGGTTGGTTGTTGGTGACCTCATCTTCACATCTGTGGCAAACTAGCCATTCCCATCACCCTTACATCTGTGACGGATATCCCCAGCACCCTTACACGTTGTCTCCCATCATTCATACCTAACTGGTCTTGCACATCTACTTTGCACCTGGCTTTCCGGCTTTTCATCCATTCTTCTCCCAAGTTGGGGGTCCCTTATCCTGGGGTCAATGCACAGGTGAGCATCCTGTGTCCTATCCTTACTTTCAGAGGATTTTATGGTTGCCCACTTATTCACCTCAACCCTTCTTTCTCTCAGGCCTCTCGCCATTAGATAAATATACAGGATATGAGCATCTTGTGGCCTATTCTTATCCTTGGGGGCCTTATGGTCACTAGCTTGGCTTATGGAGGGGAAAACATCTAAGTAGAGAAATGGCTTTACAGAAAGGAAAATATCTAAGTAGAGAAATGGGACTCACTATCCTACTTATTTCTATTTATCTAATTTGTTCCCTTTATGAGAGGTCTTCACTCATTCCACACATCACTACTAAAAAAACATTTTCCTAATGATTTAAAACTTAATTCCTTCTTCACCTCCCATGCTAAATATAACACATTCTGAATTTTGTATTTATTTACTTTATCAGTTCTGCATCTATTTATCTGCATGCACATTATTCCCTCAGTAGAATGTAAGCTCTTTGTAGGTAGGAAATGTTTGGGTTTTGTCCTTTTTCCCCTTGCACAGTACCTGACACACAGTAGGTGGCTTAATAAAAGCTTATTGAATAAATGAATGAATCAGTGGACCGATGAATAAATCACTGAATGTGCTCCAAGGCGAAGAAGGCCTGAAGGCCTTGCCTCATCAGTCAGTAACCACATTGGCCACCAAGCCAGCTGCCCCACTTCTTACTTCCTACTCCATCTCAGGCTCCAGCAAGGGAGGCCCAGGCTCTAGGTCAATGGACCAGCTAGGAAATGGAATTATTTCCAGTTTGAGGAGAGGTGGTCTCTCTGGGTAAGAAATGGGAGTTGGGGGAAGGGAAAAAGAGAAAGGGAAAAAAAGCAGATGCTGTCCAGATCAGTTATTGGCTTGATTCATTATATTCAGCAGTTGCCACAAAGAGAATGGTTTCCTAGAGAACCACTGGCCAGACGACATTCTCTTTCCAGTGGGCTTGATAGACAGTAAAGATAAGCCTTGGCTTTTAAGGTATCATTCTTATCTTAAGACTGGGATTCCTTTTTTTTTTTTTATAGGCATTTCCTCATATCTCTGTGTGTGACTGAAGAGGGAGGGAGACAGGCATCTGACAATGTCAGCCACACTGGTGCATAACACTAGACTTGTTGTGAATTTGTCTTTTTTCCCAAAGGGACTGGCCACAAACCCGGCACCCAAGCACCGTGATTTAACAGAGCATTTCTGTGTGAGCCTCATTCTTATTCGGCAACTTAAATCCTGTGATAAGAATCAGGGGAACACAACACAGAGTTCAGAGGCTGCCCAGAACTCACTTTCCTCCCCTGTCCAGGGCCCCTTCTGCCTTCCCCAGCCAAGGCATCACAATTAAAGTGTGAAAAGCATTTGAATGCTCCTTTAGGGGAAACCCGATTGCAAGCAATATTCTGGGAGTCCTGTTCTAAGGCCTCCTGAAATCAGAGCACTCATTTCCTCGGATAATCTTTAAGAAACATAGCCATCTGGGCAAACTTTTCATAGATTCGTAGCACAAAAGACTTCAGCCCCAGCCGGTCTTCCCAGGCTCCCATCACTGTCACCAGCCCTAATGGGAGATGGAGAAATGGAGTGACTAGCCCATTGTCAGACAAGCTTAGCAAGCATCAGAGCTAGGATTCAAACCCAGGTCTTCTATCTCCAAATCCTGTTGTTACTGCTATTTTAGAGGAAAGAAAGTTCCTGTTTCTTATAACAAGATTCTGATCACAAGGAAATTATTATAGGAGCCAGTGACCATTTCATTTTTTTTTCTTTTTTACTTAGTGCAAGCAGTTAAGCAATCAGTCTGTATTTTAGCTGTCTAATATGGTCCAGAAGTATGCTAGGAGTGAGAAGTTACATAAGTGTAGAAAACGTGTTTGTGGACTTGAGTCTAAGAAAGCCTCCCTCGCTGGGGGAAATTCTCCAGACTATATCTCCTAGAAGGCCTTGGTTCACAAATATATAGGAATGTAAGTCATTCCCCAATTGAGAAGTGGTCAAAAGATATGAACAGACAGTTTTCAGAGGAAGAAATTAAAGATATCTATAGACATATGAAAAAATGCTCAAAATCTCTACTGAT
>CM053623.1:51350406-51467671 GCA_028646595.1 Phalanger gymnotis | reverse complement strand
GTGTGTAAATTAATTCAATGCCAAGTTATACCTGGAAGTTATATGGGATTCCATGCCTTCTTGGGGAGGGAAGGAAGAAAATCTGGAACTCAAAATTATGTAGAACTGTTTGTTGCAAACTAAAAATAAAAATATAATAAAAAAAAAGAAGGCCTTGGTTCAGCACGGTGACAAAATCCAGCATGGATCCTGATCTGGTCAAAAAGCTCCTCTCCAAGAAGTTAATAGCACACAGAAAACAATTAAACAATGAACTCTGTTGTTGTTATGATTCTCTAGTCATATCTGACTCTCCATTTGGGGTTTCCTTGGCAAAGATACTGGAACGGTTTGCCATTTCCTTCTCCAGCTCATTTTGCAGATGAGGAAACTGAGGTAAATAGGTTAAGTGGCTTGCCCAGGGTCACACAGGTAGTCATTGTCTGAGACCAGATTTGAACTCAAGTGTTCCTGACTCCAGGCCTAGCATTCTATCCATCGAGCCACTTAGCTGCCCAATAAACTCTGGGGTCTTGACAATAAGTGCATTTAAAGTCTAAAGGATAGCCATGAGTGGACTGAGATAATTGGGTCTTCACAGAGCAGATGGGTCTCAAAGGCCTAGAAGGACGGATTTTGGAAAGGTAGGGAGGTAGAGTAAATGTATTCCAAGTTATTAGAGGGACAATCTGAATAAAGATATGAAAGTTTGAATGAACATGGGGGATGGAAGAGACATAACCCTGACCTGAGGATACCTGACTTGATACATGTTGGAAAAGTAGTGAGAATTGGATAAGCAATGAGTCTATGGCCTTAAAAATTAGGGAAAACTTTTAGAAAACTAAAGCCCAGCATTTATGTTTTCTGACACTGAGCTGTGATGTACGTGATGCAGAGGGGTGATACTTTCTTCATTTTTATTTCATCATCATCATTATTAGAGATGGAGTCTCTGTATCTAATTAGCCCAGAAGCTTTGACCTGCTCTTTTTTCACCATGGGTCAACTGGCCTCTCCTCAGGCAGAGCCTGGAGGCCTCCCGCTCCCAGGAGCTCACCATTTTGGTGCCAGACTTAGTGTAGACACCTGATAGGATTTAGTTCCACTGGAGCTCAGAACACCTGAACTCAAGACACCCACCAGCCTCAGTCTCTCAAGTAGTAGGGGCTATAGATATGTGCCACCATGCCTGGCAAGATATTACCTGGAAAATAAATTCTATATTTTTCCAGTCTTGTAGGCATTTAAATAATATGGTACATAAGAAGAGAGTTTTTGGAAAACAAAGCCCAGTATTTATGTTGTTGAAAACTCATCCACAACTTAACTATCCAAATGTGACTTTCCACTTTGTGTATTATTCATGTGAAATTCTGTCCTAGGCTGACTCTCCAGCCCTGTTATTTAACTTCTCAGCAGGGTTGCCCTATGTAATGTGGGATCATCCCCCATTTTGTAATTAAAGGTCATTCGGTCCAACCTTTTCATTTTACAAATGAGGAAACTGAGACCCAGATAGGTTATTGGACTTGCCTGCAGTCACCTCCGAAGTAAGCACAAGTAGAGTTGGCATTCCAGCCCAGGACCCAGGACTCCAAATTCAGCATTCTTTCCTTTGTTCCATGTTGCCCCTCTCCATAGCCAAACAAACTTCCTAGTCTCGGTCCCCCAAAAGTATTTATTCAGATAAAATCAGGTTCCAAAGACCAAGAAAAGAAGACTTTTAGAGGAAAAGCAATCTCAAAAGGGCTGCCTGCTGGGAGTGTGTGGGGGAGGATGGGCACTCCCGCCTCATTTGCCTTGTTGATGGTTGGATGGGGGCTTTATGGAGTGATTATGTGTATAGAGCCTCAGGGGTTTTTTGTTTTTGTTTTTTCTCTTTTTAAAGCTCCAGTTGGTTGTCCAAGCCCACAGCTGGGCTGGCCTTCTTAAAAGGAGGCAGTCTGAGTAGACTTTTATAAAAGACACATTGTCAGTCTCCTGCCCTCCCTGCCACAGTTATTTCCCTCAGTTTCCCTAGGAGGTTTTCTTTTGCTTTGTTTGACCCCATCACCACCTCCCCTCATCCCTTGCCTCCATCCAGAAGACCCTGGCATCTAGCAGGCCTTCTGGCAATCCTTTTCCATACCACTCAGTCATTCCTTACATCCTAAATATCTGAGTATATGTTTTCTATCAGTAAGCCAATCCAGGAAAGCAGGAATTGTGTTATACCTTATTCATATCCTTTGTAGTGTCTGGCACATAGTAGGTATTCAGTGAACATTTGTTTCGTGTCTAGATGAATATAAAATTATAGCCATTAACTTTCATTGTCCAACACTATAATGTGAGTTGCCAGTAAATGAGGCACAGCTGTGCAGGGGCATGTAACTCCTCCCACCGGCCAGTTATAACCACGGCTTATTTAGGAAGAAGGAAAACATCCTTTTCTGGCCAGTGTTAGAGGTGTGGTGGTGGAAACTAGCCCCTGGGTGGGTGGAGGACATTCTAAGGAACCGAGTGCTAGCTGGGAAATACGAGCAAATTTAAGGAGTGAGACTGGGAAGAGAATGGGGGAAGATGGAGAGAGAGGAGAGGAGCGGGGAAGGAAAAGAAAGGAGAGAGAGAGGAGGTAAGGGGAAGGGAGGATAGGAGGTGGGGGGAGAAGGAATGGGAGGAGAAGAGAGAAGGGGGAAGATTTAGAGCTAAAATCCTGATGAGCCCAACTAAGATGACCCCTTCATTTTACAGATAAGGAAACTGAGACCCAAGTATATAATCATACCAGTAATAAGTATTAGAGGATGTGAGGTGAGACACAGAGCTACATGGATAACAAGGGTGAGTTTGAGAGCCCCAGGGTTCTGTATGACAGCCCCAAGGAGTAGGAGGGCATGCTCTGGTTTCTGTAACCCTGAGCTCTGTTCCCTGGACAGTCAACTAGCGTGTCATAGCTGGGAAGAGAAAACTGAGTCACTTTCTGTATTCTAAACATTTATGAAGTTTCTGAACTCAATCAATCAATATTTATTAAGTACCTACTATTATGTGCCAGGCACTAAGCTAAGCACTGGAGATACCAAAAAACAAAAAACAAAAAACAAAAAAAAAAACCAAAAGACAAATCCTGCTCCCAGGGAGCTCACAATCTAATGCAAATATATACAAAAGAAGCTACACACAGGATAAATAGGAAATAATGAACAGAAGGAAAGCACGGGAATTAAGAGAAAGAGAAAGGCTTCCTATAACAGATGGGATTTTAGAAGGAAGCCAGGGAAGCCAGTAGAGGGAGATGAGAAGGGTGGGCCTTCCAGGCATGGAGGACAGCTAAAGAAAATACCCAGACCCAAGAGATGGAGTGTCTACAGAATAGCCAGGGGGCCAGTGCCACTGAATCAAATAGTATGTGGGCAAGGGGTAAGGTGTAAGAAGACTGCAAAGGTAGGAGGGGGATTTAAGTGCCAACCAGAGTGTTTTTTGTATTTGCTCCTGAAGGCAATAGGAAGCCAGTGGAGTTTATTGAGTAGAGAGTTGACATGATGAGATCCGGGCTTTAGGAAAATCACTTTAGTGGCTGAATGGCCGATGGATTGGAGTGGGGAGAGACTTGAGGCAGGCAGATTTACCAGCAGGCTATTTTGGTCATCCAGGTGTGAGGTGATGGGGGCCTGCACCAAAGTGAGAGCTATGTCAGAGGAGAGGAGGGGGTGTATTCCAGAGATGTTACAAAGGTGAAATCAACAGGCCTTGGGAACAGATTGGAAGTGGTGGGGTGAGAGATGGTGAGGAGTTTGAGATGACTCTTAGATTGTGAGCCTGAGAAACCAGGAGGATGGTCTTGTCCTCTACAGTAACAGGGAAGGCAGAAGAAGGGCAGAGTTTGGGGGTAAGGATAATGGAGTTTCATTTTGGATAGGTTTGGTTTAAGCTATCCAAAGATATCCAGGACAATATGTCTGAAAGGCAGTTGGAGATGAGAGACTGGAGGTCAGCAGAGAGATGAGGGCAGTAAAGGTAGATCTGAGAACCATCAGCACGGAGATAATAATGAAATCTGTGGGAGCTGATGAGGTCGCCTAGTGCAGTGATATAGTGGGAGAAGAGTCCAGGTCAGAACGCCTAGGGAGACCGCTTCTGGAGGAGGATCCTGCAGAGGACACTGAAAAGGAAAAGACAGGATGGAATTGGATGGCTTGAGCAGGCAGAGGGGTGTAAGGCCACTTCATTGTGTGAGACAAAGGTGAAAGAGGCAGAAGGCAGATGAGTGATAAGAGATGGGAATGAAAGGAGAAAAGGGAGCTGGCCTCAATTTCTTCTTCTGTGAATGGTCCAATACAGAAATCCCTTCTAGAGCACAGCTGGCAGATTGGGCCATTCTGAGATTCAGACAGAGCTAACTTTTGCACTAAGCACTGGACATGTTCTGGAAGGTTCTGGGTTGCTTTTTTTTTTCCTCCAATAAATCCCTAGTATCAACTTGGACAAAAATTTCAGAAAATAGGAATATAAACAGTATTTGGGTCCTGAACCCAGAGAGAGAGAGAGTACTGATGGCTATGAGATTGTGGATCCATGTAAGTATCAAAATACCAGTTTGTTTATTTATCAGTTTTTCTTTTTCATAAAGAGAGGGCAGAGGGGGAAATTCAGTTATTTGAACTGTCCTTTTGTCACAAGTCCAAACAAACAGAAGCTTATTGAAATGAGTTTTGTTACTTCATGGAATCAAAGAATGTTCAAGTTGGAAAAGGCCTATGATATAAAGTTGAACCTTGTCATTTTACAGAAGGGGGACTGTGGCTCAGAAATGTCAAGTGATTTGCCCAAGGTCACAAAGTTAGTGGCTGGGTTATAATTAGTGTCCATAGCTTCCAAGTGCCCATTCTTACATGCCTCCCACTGTACTACACTACCACTGTTAACAGGGCTTATGGGGGGCGAGGGGGGCTTATACACTGAAAGCAGTTTCTAAAATGTAGTTTCTTGATTATCTGTGGCCTTTCACTTAACTTTGTTATCTCTGTCCCTTTGTGACATATCCATCAATTAGGAGATGCTGAAGTTTCAGGGTATGTCCTAGGGAGTTTTTAAATTCTTCCCTGATACTCTGCCTTCAATTAACAAGTGATTAATGATGCTTTGTTATAGTAGTGGCAGTACAGCAATTAAACTTAATTTAGGCATGAGGGACTGAGAATAAGAGGACAGCCTCATTTAATATTCGTGCTTTTTATAAAATTCTATAAAATTATTTAGACAATAGCCCACGAATAAGTTAACTTCCTTTTCTGTTTATGAGCCATGAAACACACCAATTACAACTTCAATACTGGAATCAATTCCTTCTATAAATATCACTTAATTTTTTTCCCTTCCTGACTTGGGGCTCTCTCCAATGCCTTTCACTTCTAGCATCCTGGTCTACCTTGCTTATCCTTGCTTGCTCATTATAGCTGAAAGTTTAACTATATCAGAAACACGTTTTTGTCATGCATTCTGAGCCCTAGCGTCTCTTCAAGAGGCTCTTAATCTCTCAATCAATCTATCATCAACACATTTTATTAAACATCTACTACACCCTAGGCTAGGTGCTAGGATACAAAGCCATTGATATCTGCCCTCGAGGATCTTAATGTCTGGTCCGAGAGAAGATGCTAAGCACCAAGTAAATGCTTATGCAAATAAGTGCTATCTCGGTTCAGGGAAGAAGGCAAGGCGTGATGGATGGATGGATGGATGGATGGATGGAAGGAGGGAGGGAGGGAAGGAGGGAGGGGTCATTTCCAGCTGGGATATCTGGAAAGCTGTTTGCAGAATTGGTAGGATTTAAACTTGGCTTTCAGAGATGGGTTGCCTTTGGATAAGTGGAAGAAAGGAAGAGAGATAGCATAGTATCATCAAGCTAGAGCTGTAACAGACTTAAGACTCCATCTAGTCCAATCCCTTCATTTTACAGATGAGGAAACTGAGTCTGGCAGAGCTGAGATTCAAATTGAGGGCACTTGGCACCATTGTACCACACTGCCTCCCATATTCTAGGGATGAGGAAGAACAAACAAGTTGGAAAAGTAAAAGGCATGTTTTCTCTTCCCAACTATGAAGTGACAAGGATTCTTAATCATACTGGACGAGAAAGCATGACCCAATAAGGAAGACTTGAAAACAACTTTTATTCCAGTTCTCCAACTTGGCCAAGAGTTCCTTTACCCCTCTCAGCCTCAGTTTCCTCATCTGTAAATGGAGATCATAATAACACCTACTCCCACAGGATGACTGCATCAAAAAGGCTAATATATGTGAAATGCTTTGAAAACCTTTATGCACTATATAAATGTCGATCTGAGGGTATGGATATGAGATCTTGGCAAGCAGTCTCTGCCTTGGATATACTTTCCAATGCCATTTTTATTGGCAAGAATTTTGTTATGCCAATCTGAATGGCCTGGTGAAATTATTTTGAAAAGAATCCTAGAAGGTAATCAATAATACAGATCTGGTTCTACCTGGATCAGTTTCCTGACCCTCAGTACAACAGTCCAGATTGTCCATCATAAACTGCGAGTCATTCTTTTTTTTTTTTTGGATTCAGGAGAAGGAAAGGGAATTAACCATCTCCAACAGAAAATCAATAGAAAAGTTTGGCTAGAGAACAGAGAAACCCCTTTCATTAAATAACAGCTCACAGAAAATTTGGAAAACTGAAAAATGGCCTTCAGGATGTCATTTGATCTGTAAAAGAAGACAAGCAATTTTGGCTTTCTAGGTTGAAAGCCCATAAGTATAATAACTTACTCCTGAATTGATAGGTTGTACTGTAGTGAAATATTCCTGTCCATTTATGGTTGGGGCAGAGGAGAGAGAGAGAATGAAAATGTTATTTCTATTTATAATTTTTTTTAAATATCGTCTTTGAGAATTACCTCTAGGGAAGTAGGATCTTGGCACAGAGGTCAGAGGGTAGAATGCTCAATGATTCTCTACATTCAGAAAGGAAGATGATTTGAACTCTAGCTAAAGATGAGAGAGAAAGTTGTTGAGTCTCTACTGGGCTTCCATGATGTTTATAAAGTTGGCTCAGCCACTAGTAGGGAAATAGAGAGCAATGCAGTCTTGGACGAACAATTATGGAGTAACGGGTCCAATGGGTCTGACATGATCCATGGAGGGCTGCAATCTGAATGGTGTGTGTAGAAAAGGCAACTAGATCACTGACAGCAGAACCAGACAAAAAGGTTTTGACTTAGGGGGTTTGGTGGTGTAGTGGATAGAGGGCCAGCTAGGCCTAGAATCAAGAAGATTTGAGTTCAGATCTGACCTCAGTAGCTGTGTGACCCTGGTCAAGTCACTTAACCCTGTTTGCCTCAGTTTCCTTGTCTGTCAAATGAGCCAGAAAAGGAAATGACAAACCACTCCAGTATCTTTGCCAAGAAAACCCCAAAAGGGGTCATGAAGAGTCAGACATGACTGAAACAACTGAACCACAACAAGGAGATTCTGGCATCAGAAGACAAACTAGAACAGAGATAGGGTGTGACACAAGGAAATAGCTTCTAGAAATATGAGAAAAAAGTAAAATTTTCCTTTCCAACCTGGAAAGCCCAAATGACCAACCTCCTCTGTAGATCAAATGGCCTTCTTAAATTCTTTCCTTTGCAGGACACAAGGAGCCCAGGTTCTTCAGAAGGGGTGTACCATTTTGCAAAATCTCATTAAAAATAAGCTTTCTTTTCAGGACCATTCTTAGTAGGTCTAATCCCTATTGCTATAGGTTGAGTGTTGTCATTTGAAGTCACTTCACGTTGGAGTAATTTTTAGTTGATTCACCATTGTCCACAGCTCCTTAATCTTTATCCTTAAACCACCAGAGATTCTCTTCTGAATACATCAGCCATAGAAGACCAACGGGATAAGAGGTCAGAGAGGGAAAGGCTGTAGATATTTTGAGAAATTCTACTTGGGACACTAAGAAATAATCTTGGCAGGCAGATTCGGGGAATCAAAAATTTAATGAAGAGTTTAAAAAAAAAAAGAAAAACCACTCTCTGCTCTTCAACAATGACTCTAGCCAACAAACTAGACAAGTTAATTAATAGGAGAAAACACTGATGCTTATTCACTGAATGAAAATCATAATGGTCTTTGTTTAGCAGGAAATTTTGGACTGTAGACCTTTAATGAAGAACCCCTTGACAATGCTTGGACTTTTGCTTTGTTCTACTTGCAGGCCTCTGACTCTCACTCCTTCTGGCTATGATTAAATCCAGGGTCACCCATCTGAAAAGAAAGTAACACTAGTGAAAACAGCAACAATAATGGTGGACCTTTCAACAGTGCTTTGTGCACAATCTAATGTCAGCCTCCAAACAGCCATATGAAGTAGGTATCAGAGTTATTATCATCCTTTGACAGATAAGGAAAGTGAGACTCAGAGAATTTAAGTGATTTAGAGCTATGTGGTAAATGGAGGAGCTCAGCCGTGCAACCCCTCTGCCGCGCAAACAATTTCCAACCAAGAATCCACATACTAAGTAAGAATCTTTTAACTGGAAAGAACCTTAGGGGTTATCTAGTCCGAACACATCCATTTTGAAGATTAGAAGAACGAGGTCCAGAGAGACAAGTGACTTAATATTCTGGTTTGTTGCTATCACTGGTACCACCGTCTCAGACTACTCACCTACTTTGTCATTCTAATAAGGGCTGTCATGGTCCATTTTGACAGTATGGTAGACCCCTGCTCAGAATAATGTTTTTTAGTGCATAAAAGAAAATATGTAGGATTACAAAAGAAAAAGAAAGCCACCATGTGCTTTCAGTTTCAGTTACCATTTTTTTTTAAGTTCAAGGACCCCAAGTTAAGAATCCCTGCCTGAGGACTTTGACCTCTGAAACCTTCCTGTCCCCTCAAGTCTTGCCAAATTTGCCTTAGTCCATTGCCTTTTCCAACTTTCAATCCCAGTCTCATCCTTCTAGACTTGTTCAAATCTGAAACCCAATCCTGCCCTGTTGTCATCTCTGATTCTGATATACCCTAAGGAGAGAAGGAACAACTCATTAAGACGGAGCCTTCAAAGATACCGCTTTCACTGACCTTGTGATCGCACAAATTCATCAGCATCAATAGGCCTCTTTGGGCTTTTCTATGATCCAGACCCTGAGCTATCAAGGCCAAAAGCAAAGCCTGAAACTTAAGGTTTCCCCAAGGATACCCAGGCATCCCAAAGGAGAAACAATATAAACACACCCACAGAAACCTACCCAGGACCATGGGACCCTTGAAACAGAAAGCCTACTGCTTGCTACATACTGGCTTTCAGTGTGATTTAGCTAGATATAAAAAAATACCAGCAAGGAAGTCTTGTTTCTTCTTGCTTTTATCCACTGGTTGCAGGGTTTCTGAGCATAGGGCAGAGGTTGGTGCTCTCCTCATGGCTTTTAGCCTTGGCTGCTGCTTTTAACCATCACAACTCAGGTGCCTTGTGCCTTCCTGCTTGTAGTAACCTTTAGGACCTGTAACATCTAGCTGGAGTACTTTAGAAGTCCTATATCCTCATGGCAGGTAGAGGCAGCTTGTGAGTGGCCGCTAAAATGCTCAGATAACATTTTCCCACAACTAGCCATAATTTACATCTCACCACAAAGCTGATGTCGCTGTTGCACAGGTAAGCCTTTGTTCTGAGTTGTTTTGGGGGGCTATGATGATAGATTACAAGAACCCCTACATTTCTGTTGCCTGCTCCCTTTTGTGAGCCAGTCATGAAGTAGCCAGCCAGAGCTAAGTAACCATTCTCAAAAACAAAGACATTGAAAGAGGACATGGGGCCCAGCTGGCTTTCAGTGACTCACGCAATTCTGAGGCCAGGCGGAAGAATTTGACTTTGTGAAACTCTGTAAAGGGACCAGACATTTTGCCTAATTTGACTGATCAGGTAAAAACCTCAATTGCTTCATCAATTTCGGGGATTCCATGAAATAACAATAGTCAGAATTTACATAGTGCTTTAAGGTTCGTACATCTCTTTACAAATCTGATCATATTTTAGGCAGACAGGGGTTAAGTAACCTGCCCAGATTCACACAGCTAATAAACGTCTAAGGCTAGATTTGGACTCAGGTTTTTGATCTGGTGCTCCATCTACTGTACCACCTACCTGCCTCTAGGTGGGTTTGGGGAAGGGGTATGTGTATATATGGGTACATACACACAGATACACATCTATATACACATCTATGCATTAATCGGCACATATACATATGTATATATATATATATATATATGTATTTGCTATACCTATGACCTTATTGATATTGAGAGCTCCATATGAGAATCTTCCCTGACCAGTGAAGATGAGCAACTTCTCTGCACTTAGGGGTTTGGAGCAGGGATTCTTAACCTTCTCTTTGTCTTCTCTGCCCCTTGGAGTGGGGGGGCGGGGCTGGTCATTTAGAGAGAAGGCTCACACAATCTGTAAGTGCCCAAGACAATATTTGAACTCAAGTCTTCCTGATACTGAGCCCATCTGTCTAGACATAATACCTCAAGATGGATATAGTCATTAATAAACATTTTAATGAGTTAGTGAATAGATAAAGGGTCACTCTAGAGAGGGCTGTAAATCCCTCTACTAATTTCCAGGACTAACTATTTTTTCAGTTTAAGCCTTTAGCCAAGCTATAGCCTCTTTTCCCCTGTCCTCCATTCTCCCATCTGCCATGCTTCTCCCCTGAGAAGATGTACAGAGAGGCCCATGTCAAACAGTTGCCCAAACTCTGGGACTGACCCATTGCTTTGATGCTCCCTCCCCTCTCCTCAAACCTTCTTCCTGTGTTATGCAGGCTTTATTTATTTAAGGGTTGTTTTTTTTCCTAAGTCAAAAGCAGCTCTTTTTTGTTTGTTTTTAAATATGACTAGTCATGGGCTCACTGGGAATATTACGGAGTCCATCCCAAGAGGCCTGTGGACTTCCCAATTAGTGATAACTTGTCTTTGTTTATCCTTCACAATCAGGAAGGTCGGACAATTGATCTGTGAGCCAGAAAGGCAGCAAGTGATGCTAATAACTCCACAGACGGCAAAAATCTTTGCCTTCCACAGGCAGCTGATTAAAGAAGAGATAATCCAGGCCTCTGGACCAATGTTTTCTAAATTGGTCTTCATACTATACAACTGAGTGTATTGACAGATAAAGCAGCAGCAGAAGGTAGGGGCTCTTTGTGGTGGAGCTCTGGGGAAATCAGGCTCCCTGGGTCACTTTACCTGAGTCTGTGTTTGGCTTGCTCTCTGCTGTGCGTTTTCCTGGGTATAGTACATTGAGCTGGGCTGTAAGTGCCTGGAGGTTGCAGGCACAGAATGTGCCAAAGGGCTTGAGCAATTGATGGCTCTGTGTCAGAAGGTCAGTAAAATGAGCCCTTTAATGCAAACTTTCAGGCTCTTCCCTTCACTAGAGACTGTGGGACCCTTGCAGTTAGGAGCAGGATCCTGGCAATAAAAGTCAACCTCTAGGCCAAGTTCAATGGTAGAATACAGTGAGGGTGTCTCTTTGACACCATTAACCAACAATCATTCAGCGGGTGCCTGATATTTGTTCATTCCTTTATTCACTCAACAAATATTTCTAGAGCTATTGGCCTACTCAAAGCCATGTATTCTTGGAGATGAGAAATGTATGAAACATAGCACCTCGTCTGAGGACCTTGACCAGGTTGGGGAAAAAAAGTTTACAAGAAATGACAATGAATAACGAAAGACAATATACATTCAAATGAGAAATTGTATAATTTGGACCATGAGTGTGATAGAAACTCAGAGAAGGGAGACATGAATGTGGATTGGACTGTCCAGGAAACACTTGCTGTGTGATAAAATAGTACCATACAGCAGAGATGGGGCATGATAGCGCTTTGGATTGCTAGGCCTATTTAGTGATTCCTTAGTTCATCCTTTCATACTGCCCCTTTGATATCAGGCTTGTTGGGTTAATTTATTCCTAAGTATTAAAAAGATAATGATAATTGTTATCCTTCACAGTTTTGCCTTAAATATCAAATCAACAAGCATTGATTAAAGTGCCTACTATGTGCCAGGCACTTTTGCTAAGTTGTAGGGATGCAAAGAAAGGCAAAAAAAAAATGTCCCTGATCTCAAGGAGTTTAGATGCTTATTAAATGAATGAATAATAAATAACCTACTCAATTTATGTAGCATCTTGTTTCCCCTAGAGTATTTTCACAGGTTAGCAGAGCAGGAAAAGCATCAGAATTGAAAAGGGTCTGGATTAAAATCATGACCTCGCTAATTACTTTGACTTTGGGCAGGTTAGTTGCTTCTCTTGGTCTCAGTAGAGTCAATAAGGATCAATAATTTATTTTTTTTGAGGCAGTTGGGGTTAAATGTCCGGCCCACGCAGCTAGTAGGTGTCTGGGGCCAGATTTGAACTCAGGTCCTCCTGACTCTAGGGCCAGTTCCCTACCCACTGTGCCACCTAGCTGTCCATAAGAGCTAACTTTTATACGGTGCTCTAAAGTTGGCAAGGCATTTTTCAGTTATCTCATTGGATCCTCACTACAGCCCTATGAGGGCGCTATTATTATCCCCATTTTTAGGAATAAGGAAACTAAGTCTCAAAGTCACTAGACAAGGTCACACAGCTAATAAGTGCCAGAGGTGAGATTCAAACCCAGGTCTCTCCTGACTCTGGTCTTGAAGCCTTTCCAGGGTACCAGGTTAACTCTATAATCTTAGGAGTTTCAAAGGGGAAGGGGAGCATGTACTATCTGAATTGGCATCGAGCCCACCACCTCCTCCCTCCCCCATCCTGCAGTGGTATTCTTTAAATAAAACGGCTCTTTCCAACCATCCTCTCCATATCCCCTGTTACCAAGCATAGTTACCCTCTTCACCCCCTTAGTTGAGAAGAAGGAGAAAGAAAGCAGACTGTATGTCTGCAGTAGTAACTCAAAGCACTTCAGCAGAAAGGACAGCTGAGGAAGAATCGGGCTGCCCAAGAGACGGACAATCCTTGGCCCCTGCTACAGTCCCCACGTCCTGGGGGTGGCACTGCCAGGCTCTGAAGGAAAGCCTTGAATGATGAGCTCAGAAATAGACAGAGACTGCCAGCCCGTAGAGGGTTGAGGTGATGTGGGGGGCCCACATCCTAGGGAGACGGAGCCGAGAAGAACAGATTCTGAAGACGGCAGCAGTGTGCCTCGGCCTCCGACTTAGCTCTCTTAAAACATCCAATCTTTAGTGTTCTTCTGCTGGAGACATCCTGAACCTGTCACAGCATGTGGGAGCTGAAGAAACCACATGAAAAGCCTTCCCTTTACCAAAGCCCGAGTGGACTGAGCTGTTTGTTTGTTTTATGTGTTGTTTTCTTTTAATGCTTTTTAGGATCAAAGCCCTCTTTGCTGGATTTTTCTTGGTGCTGTGGCGAGAAATGTAGTCTTTATGCAAAGGTCATTGGACTAGACTTTTGGACTCAGTGACGAAGGAGGCTATAATTTTTCTTGCTGGCAGTAATAGGGCCACTAGAGAAAATTATAAAAGACACATTGTGCCTCCCTGCCGCATAGGCTGAGACCAAAGAAACAGAATGAATGGAAAGTGACGTTGATCCCACTTACAGCTCGAGACTGAATGTGAGCAAAACAACTCTCAGGGCCAAGGGGAACCATCAAGGCAATGAATCAAAGATGTTCTGAGTTTTCAACTGCATGCATCGTGTTCCTGTATCTTAAAAAATGGAAAGCACTCCCTTACAAGGGTTTCATGGTGAGAGACCCTGAAATGGTTCCATTTGGACCCCACCTTGTGTCAACTGTTGATACAAGTTCCTGAACAAGGTGGTTCCGGGATGCATTTGATCTCCTGGCATAGAGATTTGAGAGAGGGTATTCATAAGAATACATCTTTGGGTTTTGAAAAGGACTTTAAAGGGCACCTAGTCCTTTCATTTTTATTCATAAATAGTCTAAGCAGGGAAAAGTCAGGGTCACGCAGTTAATAAATGACAAAGCTAGGATTCAAACCCAGGTCTTTTGAATACACATCTAAATGTTCTTTCTTTTCTACTCTACTGATTCATAGCTGACTGGCTACAGGAGAGCCAAGCAGTGGCTATAGAGTTAGTTAAAATTTGGTGGGCCCCTAACAGAGCTGACTGAAAAAATGTTTTCCAGATGCATTGAAGCACGGCTTCTGGAGGGTTGGGGTGGGGAGGGGTGGTGAATCACAGCTGTGAGCAATAGCACAGAGTCAAGCCCAATGTACAGCTTCTCAAGACCAGTGGCTGGTTTGGGGCCAAGGTGATGGGCAGCTCGAAAAGAGCCAAAGTCAGGAATAACAGACCCTGCAGAGAGCAGTCAACTTCTCCAAAAAAAAAAAAAAAAGATGGTCTTCACACATAATCGGTGGGAAAAGAATTATGTGTCATTCATTAGTCTCACCTTCACAGGAAATTTGTGCTGTATGGTACAGTGAGAAGAGTCCCCAACACCTCTGGATGAATCGTAAGAACTGAGTTCAAGTCTTTATTCCATCACGTACTAACCAACCATGTGATCTTAAGCCAATCAACCAAACTCCCTGACCTACAGTTCCTCATAATCATTACAAGGTAGCTTAGTAAAGTTATTTGTATACTGTATATCATCGTCATCATTATTACTATTATATATTATATTATCATATATTTGATTTATTTTATATAAATTATATATTTATTATAAATATATTATTTATATTATTAATATATACTATTTGTTTTTATTATGTATTATTATTATATACATCATTATATTATTACTATCATTATTTATCTAAATTTTGCTGTTACCCCCATTTATACGTTAGGAAGTAAAATTGATATATTATTTTAAAAGTGTCACGTAAGAAACATGGAATCTCTTCTGATCCTGCGGCCATTACTATCATTCAGCTCCAGCATCAAATGACTTCCATTGAAAAGTCTGGATACCATGACATAAGGCTGGGAAGAACTTTCTGGAGCAACAACTCACAGCAATGAGATAGAAACAGGATTTGAACCCAGGGCAGCACCTTAGGTGTAGAACAGTGCATATTGCCCCATGTACTAAGCAATAGCTTTCTGGCAAAGTCTATTTTTTAGATGCTTTTTCCTCCTAAGACCTGCCTTTGTTGTTGTTCTGTCATGTCCAACTCTTCATGACCCCATGGATGCCGGGCCCTTCTATCCTCCACCATCAACCGAAGTGTGTCCAAACTCTTGTTCATTGCTTCCATGACACTGTCTATCCATCTTTTCCTCTGCCATCGCCTTTTCATTTTGCCTTCAATCTTTGCCAACCATCAGGGTCTTTTCCGCTGGTTCCTATCTTCTAATTATGTAGCCAAGTATCTAAGCTTCAGCTTCAGCTATTCCAATGAATAGACTAGGGTTTCTTAACCTGTTTTTCATATCAGGGACCCCCTTTGGCAGTCTATGGTGAAGCCTATGGGCCTCTTCTCAGAAGCATGTTTTCATTGTATACAATAAATACATAGGATTACAAAGGAAACTGACTGTCGAAATACAGTTTCCAAAGTATTTTTTAAACAGTTCATGAACCCCAGGTTAAAACTTCATGCCCTAGCCCCTCACCTTTATTTATGCTCTTTCGACATTGCCAGGTACAAACAGCCTGGATTGTTGGCACCGTTTGGCTGATACACCCACTTTGGCTGATAAGCCCACTGATCCGAGGCTCACACTCACACTCAGGGCCATCTACCCTGACACGTTGTGGATATACTGAGGGTCACAGAGAACAGGCGGCTCTAACTGTAAATGAACACCAGAATAATCAGAGTTGGCAGCAGAGGAGGAGGACGGGAATGAGGAAGGCAAGCTGTCTAAGCAGCTCTACAGCCAGGTCTTTGGAGGAGAATTCACTTATTTATTCCACAAAATGAATTACATGGATAGATCGACATTACTTTTGAAGTGTTTTCATAACTATAATGTCATCTGAGTAGGAAGCAGCATGGTGCTGTGGAAAGAATGTGGAGTCACAGGGACTGAGTTCAAAATCTGCCTCACCTACACATATTTTCTGTGTCATCCAGGGCTAGTCACTTAACCTCTCTTGTCCTCCCTCACTTTCCCATGGGTTTGAACTAGGTAGCTTCCAATGACCTTTCCAATTATAAATACATGATTTTTCTAATAGCTTTAAAAGGTAGTCAGAACATATATTATATATATATACATATATGTTTATATACTATATATCTAAAGTACTATAAAATGTCAGTTATTTTAAAGTTTCATTAGTCTTTTTGTCTTAATATCACAGTCATTTCTGAATATGCCCTTCTCTACTCCCTTTTCAGTGAACCTTCCTTTGTAACAGAGGGAAAAGGAAAAAACCCAAAAAACAGTTATGCAAGATCATGGCAGCTAGGTGGTGCAGAGAAGAGAATGCCAGGCCTGGAGTCAAGAGAACCTGAGTTCAAATCCAGTCTCAGACACTTACTAGCTGTGTGGCCCTAGGCAAGTCACTTAACGCTATTTGCCTCAGTTTCCTCATCTGCAAAATGAGCTGGAGAAGGAAATGGCAAACCACCCCAGTATCTCTGCCAAGAAAATCCCAAAAGCATTCACAGAGAGTCACATTTCATGACTGAAAACAACTAAACAACAATAATGGGAGAAACCAACCAACTTATCTGTAACATCTTACTGTGTCTGCAACATTCCACATCCACGATCCCCCACTTCTCCAGTGAAATGAAGGGGATATAATTCCTCCTTTCTTTTCTGGAGCCAAACTTGTTCATATTGCCCTCATCACCACTAGCATCAATCGCCATCCCTATGGAAGCTTCCGAGCTGTGTTTCAGATGCTTAAAGGACAAACCAACTTTCAGTTCAACTCAACAAACATTTACTGTGCCCTTATTGGTACAAAAGACTATGCTAGCATCTGTGAGTGCAAAATGACAACAAAATTCAGCCCCTGTCCTATGGGTATTGGAGGTGATAGAATACATAATTAGATAAGAATATCAGTCCGTGAGTATTTAATAAGAGCCTACTATGTGCTAGGCGCTAGTCTAGGTGCTGGGATGATGAGGATGGTATGAGAGTTAGCGAGTATCCCAAATAAAGGTCCTTTGAAGAAGCTAGAGGTGTTCATCTTGGAGAATGCTAAGGGGCATGCATCATAGCATTTTTCAAGTATCTGAAGGGCTACCATGCAGATTTAACTTATTTTTCTTGTCTTTAGAGGGCTTATATAGAATGAACAGGTGGAAGCCAAAGAGAGGTCCATTTAGGCTTGGTATAAAGTCCTCTTAGAAATGAATAGTGATCCAAGAATGGACTGCGTTGCCATGAGAGACAGCATGCTTTTTCCCTTCCTGGAGGTCTTCAATCAAAGGCTGAAAGGTGACTCATCAATGAGGGTCTTGTTCAGGTACTTGGTTGACTTTAGGCACTTTGAGTTGGCTTCCAATTTGGGGAGCAATGGAAGCAAAGAACAGCCCCAAAGCATGCAACTCCTGGGGGTAAGTTTGGGGAGGAGCAAAATGCTTTGGGTGGAGGGGTTTAGGGAAGTCCATGCAAAGGATCTGACCACTGAGCAGAACCTTAGATTAAAAACCAGAACTCTGAAACACAGAAAATGCACTTCTGAAGTGATGGAGGCAGGGGATGTGATGTGAAATTCAGGGACAGCTAATCTAGACCTCAGCAGGTGCTGACTTGGGCAATCTTCTTTAAAGTAGAAACTATCTTTCCTTCAGCAACCACCATACTTTTTCATATTATTGAATGCCCACCTGGGTAAGGCCCTTCCTCGCAGACCCATTTGGCCATGTGTCACTTTCCTGTTTATCCGCAAAATTCCTCACTGTCTCCTGAGCATGCTTGCAAAAGTACAAAGGTATACTCTTACCGTGTCTTTAGAACTAAGTCCTTGAACTTCTAAGGCTTCCATTGAGCTTGTCACGGCTCCCTTCCATTTTCCTGAATAGCTTGTTTAGCTTTCAGAGAGTATCAGATGTGCCCTGGTGTAAATAATATTTGAACAAGATGGAGATAATTAAGTTGCCAACTCAAAAGGCATTTTTTTCAGGATCCCCCCACCCCACCCCATTACCCTGTTTAAATACTCCGAGCATTAGCGTGCTTGGAAACCTCTTCATGCTAAGTAGTCATTTTAAAACAACACCCATTGTTCCCTGGCTGTTGCCCAATTCCAGTTTGACATTTAGCACTTAAAAGAGTTTAGGGGATCCTGGCTGTCTTCACAGCTCACAGACAAGGGCAGTAAGAGTCAGGTGGGCTTCTTTTGCCTTCAAACCACAAGCTACACAGAGGGCTAAAGAGAGACTCTAGTTAAGTGCTTAAGGTATTAAGAAAAACTGAAAACAGAGCATAAGCCATTAACCAAATTGGTCCTGGCTTTTGATGTTGCGCGGTGGAGACTTGTGGCTAGGTCTTTGTCAAAACCTCCTTTCTTTTCCTTTTTCTTTCTTTCTCTCTTTCTTTCTCTCTTCCTTTCTTTCTCTCTCTCTTTCTTCTTTCTTTCTCTTTCTCTTTTTCTTCTTTCCTTTCCTCCTTCCTTTTCTTTTTTCTTTCTTTCTCTTTCTTCTCTTCTTTCCCTCTTTCTTTCTTCTTTCTTTCCTTCTTTCTCTTTCTTTCTCTTTTTTCCTTTCCTCCTTCCTTTTCTTTTTTCTTTCTTTCTCTTTCTTTTTTCCTTTCTTTCTTTCTTCTTCCATCCTTCCTTGCTTTCCTTTCTTTTTTCTTTCTTTATTTCTTCTTTTCTTTCATTTGCTCTCTTCCTCTCAATCTTTTTCTCTTTTTCCCTTCTTTCTTTATCTCTCTTCTATTCTCCCATTCTTTCTCTCCTTTTCATTCTCTCCTCCTCTCATTCTTTCTTTTTCCTCTCTCTTTTCTTTCTTTCTTTTTCTATCTCCCTTTTGCTCCCTCATTCTTTCTTTATCTCTTCCACTCTCATTCTCGCTTTTTCTTTTTTCCTTTTCTTTCTCTCCCCCTTTTTCATTCTTTCTCTTTTTTCTCTCTCTTTATCTTTCTCTCAGATGGAGGTAGGGAAAGATTATCACCCATAGCTACTTTATTGTACACGATAGAATAAGAAAGCCTTAATGACTTCTGCACATTGTACAGTTCTAACCATCTGATTTTTCCATTTAATCATAATTAGTTGTAAAAGGCTACTACTAGCTTCAATTTGAAAAAAAATTGCTGTATGTATGTGTTACACAAAACGGAAAGTGCAAATAAAAATGCAGGAGACAAGAAAAACATTTTTTTTTCAAATTAAAGGCTAAAGAAGCTAAATTTGGATCTTTTGCAAGAAAAATGAAGAGGAACTGAGTTCTTTTTATCCTCAACTAAATTTTTAGAAATTGATTTAGTAAAGACAATTCTAGGAAAAAATCATGTGATTTTATAAGACTTTATACTTTTCAAAGCTCTTTCAGATTCATTATCTCATCGGATTCTCAAAGCAATCCCGTGAGCCAGAGAGAGAAGCACTACTACGCCATTTTCCTGAAAAAGAAACTGAGGGTCAAGTTATAATGCTTTTTTGCAAGAAGGCTGGTAGGACCATATTAGAATTCAGATGTCCTGGCTCTTAGGACTCATTCTTGATATCTAAAAATGGCTCTCTTCCTATGTTCTAAGATCTATCTCTTTCT
Source organism: Phalanger gymnotis (assembly GCA_028646595.1). NCBI lineage: Eukaryota > Metazoa > Chordata > Mammalia > Diprotodontia > Phalangeridae > Phalanger > Phalanger gymnotis. Next base: position 51,448,017 of record CM053623.1, on the reverse strand, counting down.
ATTCATGAGTACAGATAAAGTCTTTCCATAGGTAATTTTATATACAGACTATAATATGCTCTTCCACACGACCCCTGTTTCCCAAGAGAACTTGATAGTGAATGAGGTAGTGGTGGTTTTTTAAAGTCTCACTGCTCAATTAGCTCAAACAATATACATTACCCCCTCTTTGTAATCTTCCTTTCCAAATCAAATTCCATTGAATACTAGATAGATGGGTTTTCCACTTTCCTATTTAGCCTATTTTTCCTAAAGAAGCCTATTTAGCTATAATTAAGCAGGGTCAACAAGGCAAGTCACTAACCCTGTTTGCCTCAGTTTCCTCATCTGTAAAATGATCTGGAGAAGGAAATGGCAAACCACTCCAATATCTTTGCCAAGAAAACCCCAAATAGGGTCACAAAGAGTTGTACACAACTGAAATGACTGAACACACTGCCAAAAGTTTAAAAGATGCTGAACGTACTAGTTGACTTTAAACAGGTGAAGCAACTAAATTTAATTCCCAGTTACCCAGAATCTTTATATAAAAGAAAGTTACAAAGTAGAACACTTCCTCAGGCATATAGAAGCACTGCACCCTGAGTGAGTTCCTTCCTGGTTCAGTTCCACCCCTCCATACTTGTGTGGCCCCCAGGGTTTCCAGCAATGGGGCTTCCTGTTACATGCTGAAATGTCTCCCTGAGATCTCTCATCCAACCCCCAATGACTGCCTTAAAACTGATTTGAGGGGTCTTTTCATTCCAGTTGCCTGAGGATCATTTTGTGGTGCTTAACCTGGGCACCAGCATTTCTACTAAAAGCTTCACTTTGTCCCTTTTCTGGTGAGTAAACTTCAGCTTAATATTTTGGGTCACCTTCCATGCTTTTGCCCCTGATCTTTCTCTTTTCTCACATTGTCTCTTACATCTATGAAAGTCTATACCTTGCTACTATGGGGCCAACCTTGAAGAGAGATTTTAATATACATCCAAATAGTCTTCCTGGCCTAGAAAATTTACAGGGGATTCACATCCATTTCCAAACATTTTATAAAGCTAAAATCCTTTTAGTCATGCCCTGAATCATAGAATTTCTAAGGCCCCCTAATTAAACCCCTACCTAAAGCATAAATCCCACCTGCTATACCCCATCAAGTGATTACCCAGCTTCCACTCAAAGACCTCCAATGATGGTCAAATCTCTGCCAATTTCATTTCTCCCTGGGCCACAAAATCCGTAGAAACCAATTACCTGCTAACAGGTACCCTTCCCCACAATATTCATTGATTATCTATGTGAATGTTCTTTGAAAACATAAAAATACAATAACATTCCAAGAATACTTATTAAATGTCTTTGGGGGAGTGAGAGACAGTAAAATTGAACATTATCTATTATTACATGCCATTCACAGACTCCTATGTTAAACACACAAGATTAGTAATCAAAGCAAAGTCAAGTGAGGCTTTCCATTTGAGAGAGCCTTGGACAAATCAAGGTAAAGTTTTGAATTCCTTTGTTAAAGAGTCGATAAAGAATTTGCAATGCTTACTTTTGCAGAGCCAATTATTGTAACTAGAATTTTTCATCTTACTATAATTACTGAGATTCTTCATCAGCCAAATGAACAAAATATCCAGAGACAATGAGATCAGTACTGTATGCCATATTATCACTTATCCTTACCCCTCACACAAACAAGAGGTAGGCATAGAAGGGAGTGGTTGTGAAATGGCAAGTGGCCATGGAGTAGATACCAAGATATAAGGACCTTTGTGTATAGATGAAGAAGAGCAGAACTATGACTAGGATGAGGGTAATGACAGGATGCTGAAATATAGAGGGGGCCAACATACAGTCCTGGGGCACTGAGATTAGCATCTCATTCAGAGTAATTGGTGAAAACAATAAGCCACCAGCAGACACCTTCCTACCCCTAACAGTATCACTCCTGATGAATTCTTCCTTACCAATCCCTATCTGAGGTTCTCTATCCCCCTCCAGTCAATAGAATTTGTCTTAAAGTGACTTAAGAGAAACTTTTATCCTACTTAGCCTAGGAATACCTTCTATTGCTTGACAAAATTCCAAGAAGAAGAAATGATTATGATGACAATACCACCATCAACACCAACAATAGCCAGCATTTATATAATGCTCTGAGGTTTGCAAAATGCTTTATCAAGATCTCATTTGATCCTTATAACAGCCCTGGAACGTAGGTGCTATTACCACCCCATCTTATAGTAGAAAAAACTGAGGCAGACAGTGGTTAAGTGACTTGCCCAGGGCCACACAGCTAGCATGTGAGGCTAAATTTGAATTCAGGTCTTCCTGACTCCAGGCCCCGTGCTCCATTCACTGCACCACCAGCTGCCTATGAAATGAAGAGTGAGTGGGAATGCCAAGACAATGCTGCAATTTGTGCTGATGCAGCAAGTGCTGTAAAGTAGTATGTTCATCTCCGAGTGTCCTGCCTATAATGTAATTCAGGCTGGAGTTAAATTGTGCTATTTCAAAGCTTTCGAGTTAATTATTTTAACATATTTGAGAGTCATAGTAGGAAAGTGGCAAATAATTAACATAAGGAACTGAAATATTTAGAAGTCACGAGAAACTCCCCATCTGCAATAGAACAAAACACCATCAGAGCAAAAGATAGCATGAAAACATCAGCTTATTCAAAGTTTTGGTCTAACTTCCTGAGTACGAAAGTTTCACACTGAGCTTACTCTATAAACATATCAAGAAAAGGCTTAGGGATGGAGGCAGTTGCATTTGCCAGATCAATGTTTCTTCAGGCCTTTCTTTTTTGAAATTTACCTGTATATGAAATGATTGTTACTTCATTGTTTTTATTCTTATAATTGTAAGCCAAGGGACTACAGATTTATTATTGTTAACCCCAGGACCACAGATCTTCACCACCATTGACTCTACCACCTCCACTTCACAGATGAGAAAGCAATGGTCCAAGGTGGTCTGAATGCCAGAGCTTGCACAGATAATAAAACACATTCAGGACCACATCTTAATAATAGTAATGACAACCTCACATAAAGGGAGGGGAGAGTGCCAGATCAGAATTGGAAAAATTGGGCTTAAAACTGAGTTCAACCACTTACGGTAACACAGCTTACATTGCTTGAGGTTCAGTCATTTCGCCTCTCTGTACCTCCAACCTTCTCATTTTTTAATTGATGAGGAATTTTTTTTAATGAGGAGGGATTAGATTAGATCTCTAGCTCTAAATCTGTTAGCCTGGAAAGACTACATTAGCTAATGGCATACATTTCTATTCATTTCCCATTTGGCTGATGTCCTGGATTTCATGATCAAATCAACTCTGAAATCACACCTCCTTAGCATCCCCTGGTCCATGGGTCTCCCTGCAATATAGGGCTTACTTGGATTGTGCTTATATCTTTAAGAGAGAAGGAATGGGCATCTGTCAGGGACTGTCATCTGAATTCTCAATACGATTGAATCTCTGTTCTCTTCTACCACACCAGTTACAAAAGCAAAGATTCCCAAACCTTAGAATAGTAGTGACTCTGATTCTTTACAGATAGATAGAGAGACAGATAGATAGATGGATAGAGAGAGAGACAGATAGATGGATAGACAGAGACAAATAGACAGATAGATGGATAGAAAGACAGATAGGTAGGTGGATAGACAGAGAAAAATAGACAGATAGATAGATAGACAGATAGATGGAAGATAGTCAGACAGAAAGTGCCCTCGGTGTCAGGAGGAAAATATTTGTAACTTCTGCTTTTGCTGCATCTATGTTTTTCAGCCATATTATCTCTGTCTGGGTCCACATCATCCTTTAACCCAGACCTTGTGTTCTGTGACAGTTCTCTGGCAGTCTCTGTGGCAGTCTTTCTAGGAGGACGTGGGATTCCCCTATGGGCTCTTGCTTCATACAGCTGAGTTCACAGTGTCCTCCTTCCCCAGTGTAAATGTAGCCGACAACAGATTAATTCCTTGTCTGGGTATCCAGTTTATGTCCAAAGAAAGGCCCATGGGCCAGTCAGAGATATAAGGAAAAACAACCCCTTAATGAGTTCAGATGCTTAGAATGGCATGTCAAACAATGGGAATCAGTTTGATGAAAAGTTTTATTACAAGCAATGAAGAAGAGGGGGAAGGAGAGAGAGGAAAAGAAGACCCAGCATACAACAAAAGCATACACACTAACGTAAGGTGTAACTCACATAAGGGCAGTGCTGGGGAGCACGGAAACATGGCTCCATTCAGCAGGAAGGGGTACTCTGCTGAAAGGGAAGGGGTGCTCCAGCACAGGAGTGCTCCTCCTAGAAGGGAGTGCTCCAAAGTACTCTTCTGAGAGCGGGGTTCTTGTACTATGATTTTAGATGGCCTCTCTGGAGCTGAGGTATGTCAGGAGTCAGAGCAAAATATTATTTTTTTGGTGGGGGAAGTGTTATCAGGGGAAAAACAACCTGATGGTAGAACAAAATATTATTTTAGGGGCGTTGTTATCAGAGGGAAAACAAGCTGAGGGGAGACAAAATATTACTTGGGGGGGGAATGTTATCAGGGGTAAAAAACAAGCTGATGGTAGACAAAATATCATTTGGGAGACACAGATGTACCAACCTTCAAAAAAGTTATTGTCAATATTTTTCTGAGTATGTTCTATGAGCTTACAGCTTCCCCTAAGGGGAGACAGACCAAGACGGCCTCAAAACCAATCTTACAACAGTTTCCATGCATAGATTTTGCAGGCTCCCTTAAAGGGAGACTGTCATGGTGGTCTCGAGACCACGAGGCCCAATCTTCTAACACCTTGGTTCTTCTCCAGCTATTTGCTCATAAAGGCCTTTTACTAAAACCAACTCTCCTATTTCCCTTTGCTAACTTCAGTCCACCTGGCCACTGTATTGCCATTCTAAGATATTATTTCATTTCTTTCTAAAGCAAATATTGTACATTTTGTCCATCACCACTTTCTTCTTATTTGCATTATTCTATATAGTTTAAATTCTACCAAAGCAAGGGACAGCTTCTATGGAGAAAATGTTCCTAATCTTTTTGGCATCATAGCACTATGTGGTTGTCTACTTGGACACTGAAAAGATTACTTCCCTCCTCTCACATAGTTGTGTATGTCATTCACAAATGTATATGAATTATGGCTCAAGGTGACCGTTTTAGGTCCTTAGCCAAAGGTTCTCCAGCTCCCCTTTTCCTCTGAACCCAGTAACCAATTATAGTGTAAATCACAGGATGTCAAAATAGTGCAAGGTCCTCTCAGTTAATAAAGAAATGCAAGATAAACAATAAAGAATAAAAAAAAGTGACCATACTTACCACCTTTTTCCTCAGACTTCCTCTAGGCCTCTAGGGATGGAAGGTCAGGAAGCCAGATCATCCCCATCGTGTGCTCCTAAATCAACATGGCTCTCAATCAAGGGAAGCAGTGAAAGGAAGTTCACAGCTGGCTGGCTCACCAAAAGCAGTGTCACTTGATTTCGGGGACCCCGTCTTCACTTGAGGCTGACTTACAGAGTTCTCAGAGTTCTTCAGCTGTTATTCTCCAGAATGGGTGAAGGCAAACCTAAAAAGGATTAGTAAAATATGTTGTTTCAGTGCCTGGAAGTCTAGCATCGATGTGTGTGTGTGTGTGTGTGTGTGTGTGTGTGTGTGTGTGTGCATGTATGCACGTGCACATGTGGGCAATAGTCACAGTGGGGTTGCCTCAACGTATACTGGTAGGAAGATATTTAACATAGCAAAAAAAAAATCAAAACCTGACTACAAGGCCAATTTTTCTTATAAATCCACAGTCAAGATGTCTTTTAAAGTATTCTTAAATGCGTAAGTTTTTATTTCAGTGACTACTAAAACAGAAAACAAACAAATAAAAAGCAAGTTCATTTGTTCTTGCCTCCAGAGCTATACAAGGAAATCCACCTTGTATGATCCTTCGGTTTAAACCACCTAACATATTTCCCAGACTTAACTCTGGATGGCTTCTGGCTGTTTTCCTAAAATTCAACCTATGCTTAGAGAATAATGTTTTGCCAAGAATTAAGGGTATGCAAGAGAATTAACGCCCTGCAGATTCTGGACACAATTCCTTGAAAGAGCAGCTCCAAAAAGCTGACAACATCATGGGAAAAAACGGCCAGTCTCCCAAGGTAACTACTTTGAAGGGGGACAAGGCATATTTGGATACGGGTGAGTTCTGATGTGTAACTTCAAAATCTGCTACATAACTTTAGCGCTGTGGCTCACCTGTAAGCATCGTATGTAAGTAAACTGGATTCGCTTTTATTTTGAGACTCTCATGGTCACTCTAGAGACAACTGGAGGTGCCCAGGAATGTTGTAAAAACTGGTCTATCGCAATGTGTCATGATACTCCAGACTTGAATTAATGCTGTGTTTTGATATCATTTTTTTAAATGGACAGGATGCCACAGAACTTTACATGTCTTACACAGAGACCATTTCATACTGCACCACCCCCCCCCAACCCACTCCACCCCTACATGGAATACTGCTTCTTTTTAAAGCCTTGCATCTAAAAGTTGACAGTGCCACGGGGTGTGGTTAATAATGTCAAGCATCTCTGAAAATTATATGTCATGGCAAGAGACAGGTTCTCAGCAAGATCCTCAACTGTGGCCCACTGCATCTTTGTGGAAAATATAAATCATTCTATCTCATTCATGATGGATGCTGACATCGCAATACTTCATTTCTTTAATTTCAACCACCATAATTCTCAGGGGCCTCCTAAGTCTTTGACTTTCCCTTCCGCTCCAGCGGGGCTTGGAGAATCTCTTCCAAGGACCCATACAATCATTTTGGCTCTCCTGGGGAGGAGCAAGATTCAGAAGTCGCCAAGATGGAGAATTCACCCCGGCGTTCTCTTTAGGGAGGAGAAGCTGGAATTTCCCAGCATGCTTCTTTCTTAAATGAGCCTTCCATGCAGCTGGAATCCTGCCGGCTCCAGGGGGTCCCCAACGGGCTGACAAGGCGACAGGGCCAAGTCACATAAGCAGGGGGCCCAAGCGGCACCCTCATCCTGTGTTTTTGCAGGTTTTTGCCTGCGAGGCAGTGACTAAGTGGGTGGAGGGGGAGATTGGTTCAAGACTATATTTTCAACAGTCTACTTGCTATTAGTTAATTTATTCCATGGAAATGGTTACCTTTAGGGTGATTATGTACACACCCCAACATAATGATGGCCACACCAGCGTATGAAATAGCATCGCTTTGTATGTGTTCATGGTAGAGACGGACCAAATTTGCAGAAGGATGGTTATGAAGAAACTGATATTGTCGGGAACTTGGGAATTAGTTGAGCTTTCCATGTGGAAAAGATGTACTTCTTTTTCTGAGTTCTGACATCTTAGGAAAGGAAAGGATGCAGCTCATTTTGTTTCAATATTAGATTATTCAGAGCTTGTTTATTTTCCCTGGCTTCCCTGACAAGTAAAAAGAGGCCCAGAATCCTGGTTTTCATTCAGTGTGTCCGTTTTCAATTCCCAGTCACAGAAAAGCACATGAATGGCTTCTCTGCAAAAAGTTTACGTGGGAAGTGGTCAGTATATTTTGCCTTAAGTGGAACTGGGACATTCCAAGAAATGAAATCTTTCCCAGGGCTGTTCTGAGAGAGTATCTCGGGATCTGAGCTAAGCGCGATGCCATCTTGTCTTCAACGACCTGGCCATTTGATTTGGTCTCACGCGTACCACTTCCCGGGTCCGACGTACCCATTCCCATTCTGGAAGCCGCCCACCCAGGAGATGGCTTTCAGAGGCACGATACGGTGCCAAATCTTAGATCGGAATCAGGTCTGACATTCAAAGCAAAATAAGTTCGCATAACTTCCATAGGATGACTAAGACCGTTAAAAGATAAGCCAGGGCCTCTGTCTCCACAAAGGGCAGACAGGTTTTTAAGGTCTCATCCAGACAACGCACTTGTAGCAATGTAATTGGAACTCGATTTATCTGGCTGGAGAGGGTTTGAGATTGAGTCATCACTTGTACTATGAAAACCTGTGGTTACAGGGAGGGTAAGTGCTGGAAACTTGACGCTCAGACAACCCCCCCAGTTTATAGGTCATGTTTGCCTAAACCTCCCAGGCTAATTTCCCATGGCTTAGAGGGGGAAAACTCTACCAACTCACAGCATTTTGACTACAGAGACAGTTATTGGGGATTGGAAATTTAACAAGGGCTAAGTCTAGGTTTTGAGTTTTTTTTAACTATGTACTAGTTTTTCATTTTTAAAAAATGCCACTCAGAAGTTAAATGAATTTAGAAGAGATTTTTTTTTTTAAAGTTAGTCTATGCAAAGGCAAGCACAGATAAAGAAATGAGTCGATTCAATGGGTGGTGCTGGTCTCCAGAAACAACTCCACATCTCTTAAAAATCAAGCATATTCTGAACCACATCCACTTAAGAATCAAGGTGCTCTAGCGTAGACAGTAAATGAGGCCCTGCTGGGAGAAACTCAGGTGACAATAGTAAGTTTATATTTATATAGCACTTTATGGTGCTAAATAAACATACAAGACAATATATAATTGGATCCTTATAACCATTCTGCAAATACTATAATCTCCATTTTGTAGATGGGGGAGCTAAAACTTAGGAAAATGAAATAAATTATCCAAGATCAACCAGCTTGTAAGCCCTTGAATGGGCTGTCCCGGCAGATGGCAAAGGCCTTCAGAAGAAGGAACAGTGAACTTGTCAAGTACTGCCATAGAGGGGATTTATGTGCTTCAGCCTCATACAGAGTAGCTGCTTTATAAATGTTCATCAAAATTCAGTGAGGAATTGGACTAGAGGACCTCTGAGGTCCTTTCCCAAGCTAAGTTGCTATTCCTTTACAAACCAGGTCTCCTGACTCATTGATCGGGGTTCCTTTCCAATACCACGATGCCTAAAGAAAAGAACCGAGTGTTGGTATCTATGAAGATCTGTCCACTGAGGACTGTGGGAGAATCTCTACCCAAAAGGATTATAAACTAAAAGTACTAGAAGAATAATAACTCAATTCAATTCAACAAGCTTTCATTGAATTCCTACTAGATATTACTAGGAACTACTCCATATGTTTAGGATTTAGACAAAAATGAAACAGTCCTTGCCCTCTTACAATCTGTTTTGGAGAGGAGAGCAACACGTTCATAGCTAATTAAATATGAACTGTACAAAGACAACAGCTAGGTGGTACAGGGGATAGAACACCAGGCCAAGACTCATCTTCCTGAGTTCAAATCTGTCCTCAGACACTTTACTAGCTGCGTGACCTTGGGCAAGTCACTTAACCCTGTTTGCCTCAGTTTCCTCATCTGTAAAATGAGCTGGAGAAGGAAACACCAGATCACTCCAGTGTCTTTGCCAAGAAAACTCCAAGTAGGGTCACAAAGTGTAGATTACAACTGAAATAAACTAACAACAAAATACAAAAACAGAGTGCTTCAGAGTCCTGTCTCTGATACAGCCATGTGATCTTGGGCAAGTCTCTTAACCAATTTGTGCCCCCAGGAAACTCCAAGACAGCAAGTTACAGAATAGTTTCAGGTCTGCATTGATAGAAGGTGTTTCCTGCTGGAGAGGTTCCTAAGCCAATAAAATCATAGATCCAGACCACAAAAAGGGAAAGAAAGAAAAAGAATTGAAAGGGACCATTAGTAACAAGGAAACTAAAACAGATACAAATATTTGTTGAATTGGCCAACTAGAATGGGTCTTTAATTAAAAAGGAGGGGGGAGTTGGATCATGCATCTTGCCCCAGATAAGAAATAATATTGCAAATTTGGGAAAATCCTGATCAATAGCTAAACTTGCCTTCCAAGCCCTAGGAAATAGTGATTTTTCCCTCCTTTTTTATTTGAATGGTCAACATTTAGTGTGTAATAGAAATAGTCCTAGGAGTAGGCAGAATGTTCACCTGATCTACCTGTCCCTTGTGCTTGGGATGGTCTCCTTCATCACCTCCTCCTCCAGACTTCACCGGCTTCTTCCAATCCCAGCTTGTGTCCTACGTAGGCTTCTACAGGAAGCCTTTCCCTATCTCTCCTAATTCCAGCCCCTTTCCTCTACTGATCATTTCCTATTTCTCCAGCTCCAGTATAGAGCTGGTTTGCACATGGCCGTTTGCGTATTGTCTCCTCCAGTAGACTGTGAGCATCTCAAGGGCAAGGACTGTCTTTTGCCTTTCTTTGTATTCCCAGCCCTTAGCACAGTGCCCAGCATATAGTAGACACAATAAAAGCTCACCAAATGACTGGAAGCCCCCAGTCCACAGGGGTAGTTACAAGTTTTTCAGAAAGAGGTACAGTTTTTGTTTGTTTTTGTCACAGATCACTATAACAGATATAATAATGAAAAAATTTGAAATATTGTGAGAATTACCAAAATGTGACACAGAGACATAATGTGAGCACACGCTGTTGGAAAACGGCACCAACAGACTTGCTCAACATAGGGCTGCCACAAATCTTCAATTTGTAAAATGCGATATCTGCAAAGAGAAATAAAGCAAAGTGCAATAAAACAAGGGATATCTGTTTATACACACATATGTGTACAAAGGAGGACGAGGAGGAGGGGGAAGAAGAGGAGGAAGGGGAAGAGGGGGAGGAGGGGGAAGGGGAGGGGGAGGAGAAACAGCAGCAGCCACCTTAAAGGGATCATCACATGCTGAACATCTGAACTACGTATCCCTTTACATCGGCAACAGCCAGAAGAGCCACTGATGTGATCCAGCAACATATGACTTAGTGCCCATTACAGATGATGGGAGAATCGATCCCCCACCAGACAGATTCATCTATAGTCTTTTGGAGTTATCTTAGGCTCATATGTTATAAAATTTTCAATTGAGAAAATGAGGGAAGACTACTAAGAGGGGAAAGACAACTCAGGTTATCTTTATTCTGTATCAAGGAAGGTTCAGATTGTTTCCTCCTGCCTAAGAAGAAAAGGAAGCAGAATAAGCCTGTCAGATAGCATAAACATCAGATGTTTCATGAAGGGTATAAACATCGATCCACAAAAAGGAATAAGCTTTGAAAACTCAACCATCTCTCTGAGGGAGGGAGGGAGGGGGAGAGAGAGAGAGACAGGGAGAGAGAGACAGAGAGAGAGAGACAGAGGCAGAGAGAGACAGAGAGAGACAGAGAGAGACAGAGGCCAACATTCTATCTCATCCTAGAGAGGCTAACGGATTTTCTCTTTTCATTATCCAGGTAAATATGATTGAATGATATTTATGCAAAGTGGTTTAAGCATTATTCAGCATTATTTGTCCGTGTCTATGTGAGGTCTTCTCTTCTCTCACCTCCTCTCTTTGACTCTCCTCTTCTCTGCTATCCCCTCCTCACTTCTCTCTTCTCCCTTTTCTTCCTTTTCTTTTTTTCCTTTTTCCTCCTATCTTCCTTTTCCTTCTCTCTTTTCTTTCCTCTCCCTTCCTTTATTTCCTTTTTTATTAACACAACATGAAAATGATCCTGGGCTCCTGAAGGCTCTGCCAGAAGAATTCAAGCTGTGAGAGACATTTCCTACCAAGCAGGGTTCCTAGTCTATCCTCCTAACATCAGACTAGTTAAGCTTGGAAAGGCTCTTTGCCAGCCTGGCATCAAGATGACCAATTATTTTTTTTTCTGGTCACTGGAACTCTTGAAGATTTTCTACCAAGTCAAAAAAAATCCTAGCTAACTACACCAGTAGGAGAGCACCAAGGCGACATGATCATGATTCCTTAATACTAAAAGGAATAAATTCCACACAACAACATGTGTAATTCATTTGCCAGCGCTCCCACTGTGGCCTGTCTTTATCACTTCTGTCTTTATCTGTGACGCCTCTCCCCTTAACATCTGGTCCCCAGGACAACTAAGTGGGAAGTACATCTGTTTGAGTCGTGCATGGAAAGAGCTTGTGTAATTGGATCCCATGTTTTTAAGGATTTATTTTTAGTGGGGCTTTGGTTTCTTTTTGTGCAGGTGAGTTGTTTTGTTTTGTAAACTTGGTCGATCTGAAAGATGTTTACAATATTTCCCTAAGTTTACAAGTTAACCTAGTAGAGTTTTAACAGCCATGAGTCAATTCACTGTAGAAACATTGGACTAATAGAATTGCTTTCTAGTCTCGGCTCTGCTGCTAATTGGTTGGATGACTTAGGTAAATAAGGTCACCTTTCTAAGGCCTTCAGTTCCTTAGGGTGGGGGAGAGGGAAGGAGGGAGAGAGAGAAGGAAAGGGACAGAGGGAAAGAAGGAGAAGGAGAGAGAGAGGGAGGGAGAGACGGAGGGATGGAGAGAGAGAGAGAAGGGAAGGGAGAAAGGGAGAGAGAGAGAGAGACAGATGGGGTTCAGGGTGGACTGCATGATCTCTAACATACAGCTCTGAGATTCTAAAATCATAAATCCCTTTTGTAAATTAGAAACCAACCAAAGATTTTTCCAATCTTCTGCCTTCTTTTATATGCCAATGTGTCTCAAAAATAGAAGCTTCAGGTTCAGCAGTGGGTCAGGCTGATTCTTTGTTTGCTCATGGTATAGTGGTAACATCACTGAATTTGTAATCAGAGGGCTTGTGTTCAAATTCTGTCTCTGGATGTGGTCTGGATCATATGATTTAACCTTTTGGGGCCTGGTCCTTTGATCCTCAGGTTCTTCATCTGTAAAATGATGGGGTTGGGCTAGGTGACCTTTCTAGATTTAAATCCATGATCCTGAGTTTCAAGGCCTGCTGGTTTGAACACATCTAGTTTCTATCACAGAATCATAGAATAGATTTAGGCCTGAAAGAGTCCTCAGAGGCCATCTAGCCCAACCCCATCATTTTAAAAATTAAAAAATTGAGAACTAGAAAGGTAAATGACTTGCTCAGGGCCAGACAGATGGGAAGCATCAGACATGGAACATGAACTTCTATCCTCTGACTCCTGACTCAGAGGGCTTTCAACATAATGTGACGCCTCCTGATTCAGGACTAACCTAAGTCTCATTTTCTGTCCAAATTTGACTTCAACCTCACCTTAGCCTCCTCAAGCCAATCAAGCCCCATCCCTCCACTCATCTTCCATTCTCACAATTCAATCCTCTACCCACACAAGTGTCTCGTCATCCCTAGTTCCATGACTCCTTCCCTACTTTGGGCCTGTCTGCCTGAAATTTGTGGAAGGCACACTGGGAAATAGCTGGAGTAATGAAAGAAGGACTAGATTTGGAAACGGGAGGTCCAGATCCAAATCCTAGCATGTGATATTGGACAAGCCACTCCAACACTGTTGGGCTTCAATAACATACAACACTATTTATTGCCTTATTTTCATCTTGGTTACCTCACCTATGAAGCAGTTTTAAACTTCCAAAAAAAATTTAAATTCTAGATCTCTGGGGTGAGTTTTGCACAGTTTTTGCACCACTAAATTAACCAATCCAATCAACCTCCTCTTTCCTGAACCCTGGTTTGCCGCAGGGGGTGGAGCAGAAGATTGAGAGGATAAGTTCCTCGTTTATTGGACCTCCAAAGCGGACAAGGACTGCCTATGCAGTTATCATATCTACTTTCTGGTCCCCTGGGCTCCTTATCCCAGTTTCTAGGCTCAGATAAACCGAGATCTTAAAAAGAAACACTCAACGTCCATGCCCTTTAAACATTAACAGGCTGACCACTGAAAGAGGAGGCAACATTTCCCTTTGCCTCCATTCCAGAGGATACAGTCTTCCTTAATGTCTTTTGAAACTTTCGCTTCATAGACTACTTTGACTTTTCTAATTTCATCCCTCAAAGCCTCTACTTACGCTCAGTATTCACCCTGAAGGCCTCACTTGGTTCCACTTAATGGACCAATGAGAGGTATCTTATAACCGCAGTCAGAGCACCAGACCTGAAGTCAAGAAGATCTGCCTTCAAATCCTGCCTCAGCCATGGACCCTAGACAAGAGCAATAACTAGAATCCTCTCGTGCTCTGCCGTGCACATGGAAATGGCTTTTTTCCCCTTATTTCGTATTCAAATTTTGGGCTTTAAGTTTCTTTTTTTCTTATTTTGTATTGAAGTTTAAAATTTTAAAAATTACAAAAAAAGAGAAATAAATATTATTGTCTAGACAATGATAATCTCAACAGTAATAAGAGCTAATATTTACTTTGCAACTTAAAAGGCACTTAATACTTTCTCATTTCAGGCTCACAGCAACCCTGGGAGACAGAGGCTATTATTGTTTCCCTTTTACAGATGAGGAAACTGAGGCAAAGAGAGGTCAAGTGACTTGTCCAGGGTCACACAGCTAGTATGTGTCTAGGGCCAGATTTGAACTCAGGTCTTCCTAACTCCAAGCCTAGGGCTCTATCCACTGCACCACCTAGCTGCCTCAGAGGATTTATTTAGCCTCTCAGTCTCCGATTCCTCGTGTGTAAGATAGAGAGGCTTGGACTTGGTGGCCTCTAAGGTCCCTTTTAGATATAAATATATGAGCTAGTGACTTGTCCCTGTGCAAATTGAGACTGAATGAACGGGATTTCTCCTGAGCCTCTAGCTTAGAAGGTATGATTTTTTCTTTCTTGCCGCAATAGTGTTTCCTTAAAGAACATAGCGCTGATTTGAACTACTTGCTTCTTATGTCTCTAACTGTGAGAGCTTTATAACTACTTTCTGAAACTTGGGAAAATGTGTTTCCTTAAAATTAATTTTGGTTGGTGGTTTTTTTTGTCTTGTTTTGTTTTTTAGGAAAAAAAAGCAGAGTTTGGGGAGAAGAGCTTTCTAATAAGCAAGTGATACTGGGGAAGGTATGGAAATATGAAGAGGAGAAGAAAATGGGAAAAGGGAGAGCGTCATCCATTCATCTTTAGATGAAGGTTATAGCAAGGACATCAGTATATGAATAGAACCATGGGTATGAAAAAGGAAATAGATACTGCAAGAGATATGAGATCTGAGGGTATGGACTTACTCTATAGAGCTCTGCTTGGTGGGAAAAACTAGGTGATTAATTCAAATTCTGGACCTTAAGCAAAAGTTTCAGGGGACAAAAAGTTGCCCATATGTTTTGTTAATTTAAAAAGAAATAGCTCTTGATGCAATATTTAAAAAAAAACAGAGAAGAAGTGAGTTCAGAAAAGGACACAGACAAGAAAGACGCTGTTTGGTCATATTGTGGTAAATATATACTCTTTAACAAAATATTACTGGAAAAAGTTCTTTCTTCTCATGGACTCATGGACTCCCATGGCTATGGGCTATTACCTTGGGGAATATGCCTAGCAATATAGGTGTTTTCTGTTTTAAATAAAGTCCAGTTACAGAATTCCAGAATTAGAAACAAGTTATATTGGGACATTAATGTTATAGACCCTTAAGTTCAAACTCAAGACATTTTCAGATTTCAATAAGCCAGTCCAGGCCTTTCTAGCCCTAAAACTGGACCATTCCATGCATTAGATGGCAAGAGCCATTCTTACTGAAGTACGATATAGTTGGCTGGTTCTAGCAGATGTCGTAAATATTTAGACAAAATAAGAAAGGAGAAATAAGTCTTGATAGTTCTGAATGTATAAGTAGGAGATTATGAGGCATAGACAGATTCTCATGGAGTGGGATATGTGTGGGGAGATGGGAGAAGAATGAAAAGCTAACAGCAGAAGAGGAATCCTAGACCTGGGATAGCATTGCCCACTATGACAGAGCGGAGCATCATGTTCTGTTACAGTGCCCAGTGTGATAAACATCTTACTGGGAAGGGATTTTGTTTTCTTCTCTGTAGGAACATCTATCCAAATTTATAATGGAAATCAATGGAAAAAGAAGTCACTCTGCAGAAATTCACTTTTCAGATAACCATGTCACAACATCCTCATAGCACGAAGTGGGGGCACAAGGACATTTACAGAACTATTTGAAATCAGAGATATAGGAATGTAGACCGTCTAAAATAGAACTCAATTTTAATCCACCAGGATGTGGATTTTTAAATATAATCTACTTTTGCTGCCATAGGGGCCTGGCAATTGTGCCTTTCAACAAAGAGCTTAGTTATCTAATCTCAACAATATCCATTTTCACTGTACCTGTATCAGTTATGGGAGCCAAACACACCCCGAGACCTTAGCCACTCTGCGAGAATTCAGGGTACCAAGCTATGAATAGCCATGTGGGAGCCTATTTAACTCTGAGTAGTAAATACCAGGGATTCCTAGCACAGGCCTCAGACTAAGATAATGATAGTGATAAGCAGAGAAAAAATTTGGTTCCATCATGAACTGGGGCCAGTGAACTTTTCACCTCCTTGAGGCAAATGGATGTGATATGGATGTAGATGTGATAACAGATCGAATGGGCTAATCTGGGGGGCCTCAGTCTCTTCAACTGTAAAAATGCAAACCACTGTTCCTATAGTTTATGTTTATTTGGACTAGATGTCGTCTGAGGTCCCTTGCAATCCAAGACCTATGACTCTAGGGCAGCTAGGTAGAATATTAGACTTGCAGTCAGGAATCTTGGCCCAGACACTTTCGCTGGGCAAGTCACTTAAACTCTTTGAGCCTCAGTTTCCTGATCTGTAAAATGAGGATGATAATTGTTATCATTCAGTCGTGTCTGATTTTTTGTGACCCTAGTTGGGGTTTTCTTGGCAAAGATAATGGAATGGTTTGCCCTTTCCTTCTCCAGGTCATTTTACAGATGAGAGAACTGAGACAAACAGAGTTAAGTGACTTACCCAGGGTCACACAGCTAGTAAGTGTCCAAGGCCAGATTTGAACTTAGATCTTCCCGACTCTAATCCTGGAATTCCATCCACTGCGTGACCTAGCTGCCCAATAATAATAATGATAGCACCTATTTAACAAGCTTGTCAAGAGGATCAAATGAAAAAACATGAATAAAGTACTATAAAATGCTCATTTTTTAAAAAAAATTATGACTCTATGGCTTTAAAATGATTGATCACCCTTGCAGAAACTGGCTATGTAGTTTTAGAAAGCTGCTAGTTACCCTGAACAAAGCCTCATTCGTAGTAACATACCTTCCTTTTAGGGGTTGACTGAACTGTTATTTCATGGATGGAGAAGAGCTTCCTCTAATAATGGAGGTCAGCACTTTCCCTTCAATTTAGAGTCTTCAAGGATGGTCTTGAGTACTAAGGGGTTCACAGACATATCCAGGGTTACACAGACAGTATTCATCAGAGTTCAGACCTGAATCTAGGTCTTCCTAGATCCACTATCAACTCTCTATAGACTGGGCCATGATGTCTCCATCATATGACACTCTACTTTAAATTTCTGTCCCTATATGTTGGATTATTTGTTTATTAATTTTATCCCTGTTATAGTGTGGCCTTAGGGCTGAACTGTTACCCACAAAATATTAAAAGAAGCCAAGGAAGATCTCCAATACATGGAGACATTGGGGTGGGCCACTGAGCACTGATGTAAAAATATGGGCAGAAGGGGCTGCTAGGTGGCGCAGTGGGTAGAGCACCAGCCCTGGAGTCAGGAGGACCTGAGTTCAAATCTGGCTTCAGACACTTGACACATGTACTAGCTGTGTGACCTTGGGTAAGTCACTTAACTGCAATTGCCCTGCCCCCAAAAAATGTGGGCAGGAGTAGCACAGTATGAGAAGGCATGGAGAGACTGGGCTCTAGCTCAGGAGAGGGAACACCGGGATCATAGCTGCAGAGCCTAGCTAGGGTTCTAAAAGACCTCAGAAGTAATCCAGTTCAACTCCCCCATTTTAAAAATGAGGAAACTGAGGCCCAGAGAAGATTAGTGACTTGGCCAAAATTGCATAGATTAAAAAAAAACAGCAGTGATAGTCTCTCAGGTCCTTTGACTGGGGTCCCCTTTCTCCTCTACCATGATTCTAATGAGGCTATCTTGGCCACTGTTATAGCAGGTTTGAGAAGTAACCAGAATAAGAGGCTGAAAAAATACTTGAAAGTCCCAAGGGGTATTAGATCAATTTCCTGCATTTTGCCAGTAAAGCAAGGGTCTGGGGACTGTCCATTTCTTCCTTTCCCACCATGTAGAACTCAGAAGCAGAAATTGTCTTTTGTCCTTTTTCATATCCCTGGATCTTAGCACAGTGACTAGCACATAGTAGGAACTTAATAAATCTATTAATAGACATTTATTAAGTTCCTACTGTGTGTTAAGCATTGTGCTAAGGGCTGGGGATATGAAAAGAGGTAAAAAGAAGTCCCCGCCCTCAAGGAGTTTACAGTCTAATGGGGAGACAACAACCACTAGATAAACAGGAAATAACTGAGGGAAGGCACTGGAATTCAGTGTTGAGGAAAGCTTCTTGTAGAAAGTAGCATTTTAGTCGGGACTTAAAGGACACCAGGGAGGGGCTGGTTATAGTTTAGGGTGACTTAAATAAACCTATCTAGTATACCCAATGTCTTTGGAATAGTAGAAGTAATTTGGGAAAAAAAATGAAGTACTTTATCAGCTCTTAAACGGGGAAAGAGCATTCATTTGAAAAGAAAATGTCCCTTCCAAGAAAGGACAGCAAAATTTGTAATCACCATACATGAGCCTGATGTTGGCAACTGGTACGCCATCTTGGAGGCAAAGATTTCTGATTCTGAAAGCTTTAGCAGTGCCAGGACCAACAGAGGCAGTGACACAGAGAAACAGTCTCATTGAAAGAAGAGTCCACTTGAAAGGATCTGGCATTCCAGACCCCTCCCCACTCAACTTTCAAGCTCCCCTTTCCACGTCTTCCTCCATTAAAAGTTAAGTATGCTGCAGAGACTACAGACTGTCTATCTGGCTCACTTGTATTTATGTCCCCAAGACTTAGCATAGTGCCTGACACATAGTGAGTGTTTAAGAAATGATTTCTTGTCACTATCATGACAGTGAGGCAGACTGAGAAAACTCTGAGGACATTCCTTTCTGAAACTGCTAGGAACAATAAACACTGAGGGCGCCCTCCCCGCATCAGTAACTGACAGCTTCCCCTGAGAGCTGTGCAAAACTGCAAGAGGAATCTTGATAGGGAATGATACCACCCATAGGAGCTGTGTAGAACTGCTGAAGAAGCCACTGTGGAAAGTTCTTCAACAGTCCATGGCGATGCAACATCCATGATGATACCCCAGGAGCTGAGAAGGGACTGTAGGAGGTGACCTCTGCTGAGAGCCTACCTGGTCAGACTATATGGCAGAGGGTTACACTTTGGAAGGTATCTTAATTTACCAAAGTCTCTATTGTGAGTTCCATTTTGTTTCTTTCACTTTAATTTTCATTTATTTATTTATTTAGTTTACCATTAGTTGATTATGTAGCTTGAATGCAGACAAGTGCATACTGGCGAAATTCTAGAACTTATTACCGAAGGGGTCATTCATGAACATTTAGAAAGGGAAGCAGTGATGACAGTCATCAAGAACAGATCCTGCCAGGCCAAATTTATTTCCCTTTTTGGTTACTAGACTACAACAGAGAAATGTTGACTTAGGGTATTTAGTTTTCAATAAAGGATTTGACCAAGACTCATGCGAAAGGAGTGATGTAGACTGTAGTTAGGATGCAGAAATGGTTGACTAACTAGGTCACCTGACATTTTTATCAAGGGAATTGGTAAAGGAATAGATAACAGATCTAATTAATCAATGAAACAATGTTGTGGGGGTGTGGTTAATATGTAGTTGTTGTTATGACTCGCCACGATTCCATTTGGGGTTTTCTCAGCTGAGACACTAGAGCGTTTGCCATTTCCTTCTCCAGCTCATTTTACAGATAAGGAAACGGAAGCAAACGAGGTTAAGTGACTTGCCCAGGGTCACAAACTAGTGAGTTTCTGAGGCCAGATTTGAAATCAAGAAGACATCTTCCTAACTCCAAGCCCAGAACTCTATGCACTGTACCAATATATTCAATTCTAGAAATCTAGTTGGAATCTTTAAAGGTTAGAACATGCAAATTGGTTCTAAGTGGAATAAATGTTAAAAAATATCAACTTCACAAGTACAATATGGGGGAGCCATTGATAGACAATAGTTTATCTAAAAATAGGGGAGAAGGCTTACTGAACTGTACATTCGCTCTGAGTCAAAGACATGACAGGACATCCCTAAAAAGTGGAATGACGCCAGGGAATAAGGAGGCGATAGTTTTGCCATCCCTGCCTTAGTCACCCCCACATCCCCTTCTAGGAAGGAGATTGATAAGCTAGATAATCCAGGGCAGGCCATCAGGATGGTGAAGGACCTTATGTTTATGTCATATGAGAATCAGTTGAAGAAATGAGAGATTTTTGACTTCAAGAAGAAAAAGATATTGGGGGAACATGAGAGTTACCTTCAAGGATTTGAAGGACTAAATGGGGAAGAAAAATTAGACTTATTTTACTTGGCCTCAGGACACCTTAAAAATCATCTCCTCACAAAAAATTTTGTTAATGTGGGTTATATCTATTTATTTTTACCATACTAGAAATTAAATTGTTAGTATTATTGTAAAAAACGTTTTGACCTTGTGGATCCCCTATAAGGGTCTTAGGGATCCCCAGGGGTGCCTGGACCACACTTTGAGAACAGCTGCTTTACAGGATAAAATTAGAGGGTGGAAGTTGGAGACAGGCAGATTTGAGTTGGATATAAGGAAAACCTCAGAAAAATTAGAGCCATCCAATGATAGAATGGGCCGCCTTAGGAGATAACGAGTACTTGGTCACCAGTATAATGCGGGCAACAATGGGATGAACATATATAAGGTGTAATACAGAAGGGGATCCTTCTTCAGATGTGAGCTGGCGTAGAGGGTCCCTGAAGTAGATTCCAATTCTGAGATTCTCTGAATCTGAGTTAATATCAGAAAACCAGGTAGTGATTTTCCCAGAACTTCTGGTCCAGGCTATGAGTCACAGAGGTGAGAAATTCCCCCAAAGTAAAGCCAGGCCCTTTGAAGCACATTATATCTACAGAACTGGCAAGGTTATAACCAACTGGGTGAAATCAAGTATCATTTTAAGCAGCTTTCTTCAGAATAAACACCATTTCCCAGCTGTTACAAATCTGTCAAACCCAAGCAGAAAGCTCATCATAGGACTCTGCAGTCTGGTGACAAACACTAGTCCTGGACAAAGAAGGAGTTAAAACAGTTGCTAGAACAGTGTCTTGGATGCTGAGGTCTTCTTGGGGTTATTTTCAGTCTGTGCAAAAAAACCACACATGCGGTATTAGACGACGTCAAGAATCAAATAGCCTTAAAAGTAGGCTACTAGACTTTCAGGGAGATGCCAGGTGGAATTTGTTTGTGCCACCTGGCTCAGGGCCAGGTTTCCTGTTGCCCACCAGGAGTCTACAGAGAATAGTCTCCATTTCAATATTCATGTCATATGGGTAGAAGGCAATGTCTGGCAGGGAAGTACCCATTATGGTTATTATCATGGATTCAGTAGAACTTTGGAGCTTAGAAGAGACTTTGGGGGTTAGACAGTCTAGTCGCTCATTTTAGAGATGAAGAAACTGAGGCCTGGAAAGGCAAACAAAGTCACTTGTCCAAAGTCACCTAACTAACTAGGGGCAGAGCTGAAAGCAGAATGGAGATCTCAATGCTTGTTGAAGGGTTTTTCTCCTACAAGTACACTACCTTTAAAAAAAATGACATGTTGAGGTAGCTAGGCGGTACAATGGATAGGGCACCAGCTCTGGAGTCAGGAAGAACTGAGTTCAAATCTAATCTCAGATGCTTACTAACTTTGTGACCCTGGACAAGTCACTTAACCCTGACTACCTCAAAAAAATAATAATAAAAGGTGTAAGTAGACACTTAACATTAAGCATCAAAACAATTAAACTTCCTTAGTAACTATTTACATTTAAATGAATTGATGCCACTGAATGAAAGGCAGTGTGATGAAGTGGGTAGAGAGTGCTTGCATCCAAAAGATCTGAGTTCAAATCTTGTCTCTGCTGTGTGCCACCTGGGTTCATGTCCTTTATCTTCTGTGCACAGGGTGTCCCAGAAATCTTGGTGCTTAAAGCATAAAACTACACTGAGATTTTCAGGATACTCTCTGCTGTCTGTCATCCCAGGCAAGTAACTTAACCTCTCAGTATTCCAGACCTCTGAGTCTTAAATTGCAGAATATTTGCTAATCTCTGTTGGTAAAAGGAGTGTCCTCACCTAGGAGCTCCCCATAGCATACACATGAAATCAAATATTAACACCCCGCCGCCAAAAAATACTACCATCAATGCATAAAGTATCTAAGCTCTTTCAGTCTCTTCCCATCCCAAGTCTCTATCAAGATTCTCCTTATCTGAATATATACTCTGTTCTTTTCATTCCATTTTTTCCCTCTTTGAATTATTTTGTAAAGGTCTTTCCAAATTTCATTGCATTCCTCACTTTTGTCCATCTTAATTACATGACAGGATTCCACTAAGTTAATATATGATGATTTCTTTCCAACATTCTCCTTCCCCTGTTAAACATTTAGTTTGCTTCCAGTTTTGATTTGTTTCTTTTTTCTGGCAATTGCATAAATTGAGGCTATGAAAATCTTTAAACAAGTAACCTTTCTTTTTTTATACAGAATATCATTGGGGTGGTATGTCCAATAATGGAGCTATTGGGTCAAAAGGTATGATTATTTTTGTAGCTTTTACTACTTAGTGCCTGACTGCTTTATGACAAGATTCTACAAGTCTGCAATTCATCTAGGAAAGAATCAACTGAAGTGCCTCATCTTAATAAGGTTTAGTTTAGGTATTACATCTAATCATTCCCCATGTCTATGGCAGGAGTCCCTAACCTGAGGTCCATATTTTTTAAATACATGTATTTTATAACTATTTTGATAATCATATTGATTATAATATAATAACTATTTCAATAATTATTTGTTGCAACCCTATGTATGTTATTTCATGCATCGAAAAGCATTCTACTAAAGGAGAGTCCATTAACTTCACCAGATTGCCAAAGGGCAATCGAAATCTATATATGTATATGTGTATGTTTGTTATATGTATATATATATATATGTATATATATATATATATATATATATATACAGATCATATCTCATTCCCAACAGGAAAGCTCATTTACTCAGTGTATTATCTGGTATATGTCCTCCTCTTTATACATGCTCTAGTTTCTATTTGTTATCCGTTTGGATATATGAATTTGCTATTTGCTATGTATGTCCATCATCTGGCATATTTGGTGAGAAGGAAGCTAAGCCATGGAAATATAGCTTGGAGACCTCTTTCTCATTAAGAAACAGTTATCAAAAGCTTAGTTTGAACCGGCTTCCTGAGAGGAAAAGGAAGTTATGTCACAGGAAATCCTGAGAGAGACAGAGCTGTTATGGTTGCTAATGGCTATCATGATAGTTAGAGATAAACAGAATGTAACAGCTGTACTGTGAGTTTGTTTTTGAGAAGATCCCAGCAGGGCATCAGAGAGGTTTTGGAATTGTGAGGTTCCATGTTGTGATATTGTGTTTTAAGTTCCTTGCTGTTATGGTAAAGTGGGCTTACTGGTTGTGGGAACAGATTGTTTGGTTATGGCATATGGTTCTCTCTCTCCAAATAAATGTTTTACTTCTTCTACCTTCTACATGGAGAGTCTCTCATACTTTCTGATACAGAACTACATAGGTATATTCATGATTATTGTGATGTTGTGTTTATAGCCTTACTGATATGGGTGGAAAGAGTCCTGAACTTGGACAGTGGAAGGCTTAAATTCAATTTCTGCCGCAGACACTAGCTACCTGAATTTCGGCCTCAGTTTCAGTTCCCTGAGCTGCAAAATGGGGGTGGTAACACCTCAAACATTTGCTCACAGCTTATTTGTGAAGATCAAATGGGAAAATGTCAACTTTAAGGTACAATGTGAATGTCATATAGTATTATACTTAGTGTTTACTAATATACAAATATTCAAAGAACCTTAAAATCTTTGAGTTGGAAGAAATTTTAGAAGCCACCTAGTTCAGCCCCCCTCTACCATCTCTCTGCCACATAGTCTTCCTGCCTCTTTTCAAACCCTTTCTGGGATGAGGGGCTCACTGCTTTGTGTAGCAGCCTGTTCCCTAATCAGATAATAATATCAGAAAATTATTAGAAAGTTCTTTTTTTCTATTTAATAAAATCATGGCTCCCTTCAATTCCCACCCATTAGGCTTATCAAACTTAAAATTCATATAAAACCTGGATTCAAACCTCATCTCCAATGCTTATGATCTGTGTAACTTTAAGAAGTCATTTAAAATTCTCTAGGTCTCAGTTTCCTCATCTGTCAAAAAAAATGAATGGGTTGATCAAGATGAGTGCTCAAGTTCCTTCCACCTCTCTGCTCCTATGATTCTAAGTATAAATAACATCTCCTGTGTGTTATATCAGCTGAGTTTAGTATAGGAGGATAGAGCTCCAGGCCTAGGATCAGGAAGACCCAAGTTCAAATGTGACTTCAGAGATCTACTAGCTGTGTGACCCTAGGCAAGTCACTAAACCCCTGTCTCAGTCTCCTCATCTGTAAAACGAAGCTAGTCTTAGCACCTACCTCTCAGGGTTGTTGTGAGCATAAAATGAGATAATAATTGTAAAGTGCTTGGCACACCGTAAGTGCTACACAAATGTTAGCTATTATTAGTATCATTATCATCCAACACCAGGTAAAGAGTCAGGTGAGCTAGAAACCACAATTAGGATCCAACTCTGCTCTGAACTGGCTTAGGCAAGTCTTCACAGATCTCCAAACTCAGTTTCTTCTTTGTGGAAATGAGAGGTTTGGAAGAGATTTCTCTTCTAGCCCTTACACTCTGATTCACTGTGCTGTGAGCTGTTCAAAAAATATAACTGGCTTCTAAGTGATTAAATGGCTATTTAATTCTTCTCTATTTTTAGAAAATCTTCACAATGTGAATGTTGACCAAGGCACAAGGGGCGTCTATTATTCTATTATTCTCCCCCAGGGAGGGGGCAGAGAGAAAGGTGGCACCTCCTCTGGGTTTAGAAAGGGGGATTAGGGAATGCTTTTATTTCCATGAGACACTCACATTGTCACTTATTTCCTTCCTCCTGGCTTTGAAAGACTCAGGTCTGAGGGGAGGCCAGTTGTTTTTCCTGCCAAAATGAGATTGCCTGGCAAGCTGGTTGAAGCCAGGTGTTTCAAACAAAGGGCCCCAACACCTGGCCATGGGCCCCTGTAGAAGAAATGATGACTGGGGAGGGTTGCATTTTAATCAAATGCCAAAGGAGCCCTGTTGAGAGTCATCCAACATTGGTAGGTGAAACTTGAATTGCTTGGAGCTCACCTTAGGATAGGTGGAGAGAGTTTGCTTGAGTCTAGGTGATCAAATGGGATAAACCATTTTGTGGCAAGAGACTTTGACGTAAGATAGGACAATTCCAGGTGTGAGAAGTTCCAGGAGTGGTCAGGGGGTCATTTGAATTTCAGTCACTTAGTTGCAAGGATGGCATTTTGGAATTTTTACTTGGGTGGAAATGAGTAGAAGTTGAGAATACAACTCATATGCCTCTGTGGAGGTGAGATTAGATTGTTTTCCTCCCTTTAAAGCTATGGTTACAGCAAAGATAATGCTCTTAGAATCAAGCTAATAAAAAAAAAGTTTGAAAAATCCTTGATGTTATAAAATGAGGCATCTGGTGGTGATAAGATAGAGGCTATAGAGTAATGGGGAAAAGACCAAAATTAGAACTTGGGGATGTGGGGTCAAATCCTGGCTATTGCATGTACAACCTATGAGACTTTTGGTGAGTCAACCAGCCTTAGCATGCCTTAGTTTCTTCATATGTAAAAGGTTCCTTTCTGCTCTCAATCAATCTCAACTCTCATCTCAACGATCCCAAGATCCCACTCAGTCTACCTTTCTTCCATCGTCAGGAACACTTCCACCATCCCCTTACCCCTGAGTAGGCACAAAACCACCATTGGCTCATTCAATTCAACCCATAGACCAATTTTCTACTGGTTCTACTTCCTTGGAACTAATTACAGTAAGAATTCCATCTCCTCATATGTAAAATGGAGACAGAAATATCCATAATGCTTGGATTAAATACAATGCAGAGGGTAAGCCATTGTCATCTAAGCCCCAAACCACCTGTTCACATGGTACAAAATCCAACTTTAACAATTTTGACAGCCAGAAACAACTAGTATCATCAGCTCCAAGAAAATATAAGGATGGTCACTCCAGTGAGTGGGGCCATCTTTTTCTACATTTCTTTTTCAATTAAGTTTTCTGGACACAAGACTGAATCTGGCACCAGAAAATCCAAGTTCTAATGTTGGCTCAATCACTCACAAGATACACAATTACATATGATTCACATCCTCTCTCTGAACTTCAATTTCCCAATCTATTTCCTGAAGATTTTTTTCTTTTAAATGGGAGAAGGAAAGCCAAAGGTGAGATGTCTCTCTTTTCTCTACAGGACAAGCTGGTGTTCTACATTTCTCATTATTATGTCCAATGGGCCAATTCTCTCCCTGAAATACATGAAGCTTAAATAGGGTTTATTTGTCACGACCTCCTGCCTCACTATGCAGGTATAATTACCAGTGCAGCTATTAGGGCTAAACCTTTATTATAACTTACACTTGACAAACCTGTTTAAATCCAGGGAGCAATATAATTCCTAGGAGGGGAGGAATCTAAGCAAAATAAAGCCTTCAACTATTGAGCAACCGGAGTCCATGTGGAAGACAAAAGAACATACTTATCAGATGTACCAGAGCAGAGAAGGAATAATTCAGAAGCCAGGGCTAAAATCAGGGCTCACTTTCAGTCCAAGAGAAAGAAGAAACAGCCAACAAAAACATGAAGCTCCTGATCTCCTAGCACACATTCAATGCCAAACAGGAATCAGCCCCTTCTCACGATTCAAGGAGCAACAGGACAGCCCCAGAGACTCAAATTCAATTTATCAACTGTCGCTGAGGTTCTTTGTCCTTGGTTGCCAATTGGAATTTGGAAGGGTAGGGAGCTTCAGGATTTAGGCAAACCAAGAGAAAAACTCAAGTAGGTCATTCACCATTCTGGAACTTTCAATAACGCTGCTTCCAGTTGGGTGTCAGACTTCATGCAGAAAAACGTAACAGGCATGTACGCACGCGCACACACACACACACCCTTGACAGGTAGAAATTTTTAATCTAAGTGATATATAAGGACTAGCAGGACACAATCACCCATAAATCAATGATCTGAACAAAGCCTATTGATCAGGTTTCAAATCTAATTTGCTCTTCAGACTGCTTCTCTAACTATTTGAGTCAATTACCTAAATATAGCTCTGACCTGGTTTCCCAGTTCTCTCTCTCCCAGCCTCCCGACTGCTTCGGCTCAACTCTCTGAACAAGAAAGTGTGTCATTCTGGTGAAAGAAGACCACAGCCTAACTTGCTTTTACATAGAGCAGAGTGAGGAGATGTAGCAGCAGCTGGAGCTTCCGTAGTAGTACACGATGGACAGAGACGTGCGGTGCGATTAAATTTACTGTGTGCTTTTCACAACCTTTCCTCACCTAACTAAGCCATCTATCTTAGAGATTATTGTCTCCCTTTCCCATACACCTTGTGAATCCCTCTCCCCCCTTTAAAGCCCAATTCCTATGCCACCCCCTGTAAGAAGTTTGTCCTGACCCCACCCCCACCCCCACCCCAGCCAATAGCAACCTTTCCCTGTCCCTTCCCATTGCTTGTCCTTCATGTCTACAACATTCTCCTTCCTCGCCTTCCTGGCTAATTCTTTAATTAATTAATTTTGATGGCTTCCTTCAAGACTCTGCTCAGATGCCATTTTCTGTAGAAGGCCTTTCTCAGTCCTCTAAGCTACAAGTGTGCTTCCTTCTAAAATTACCTTTTGTCTGCTCTACATATCTTTTTTAAGTGTATGTTATAGACCTCATTAGAATGCAAGTTCATTGACACCAGAGACTGTTTTTGCCTTTTTTTTGTATTGTTGAAAGCATAGTGCCTGGCATGTAGTGGGCAGAAAGGTGGTACAGTGGATAGAGCATCGGGCCTAGAGTGAGGAAGACATCTTCATGAGCCTTAGACAATTACTAGTTGTGTGACCCTGGGTAAGTCAATTAACCCTGTTTCCCTCAGGTCCCTTATCTGTAAAATGAATTGGAGAAGGAAATGCAAACCTCTCCAATATCTCTGCCAAGAAAACTGCACATGGGGTCACAAAGAGTCAGACACAAGTGAAATGACTAAACAACAACTGGCACGCAGTAAGTTCTTCTTTGCTAATCGATTAGATTTGCCATGGCACTTTGCTTTGTCTGCTTCGTGCACTCTCACAATGCTGTCTTATAGCTGTATATATTTATGTCAGATGCTCTTTCTTGATGATGAATTCCAAGTCAGGGGAAGAGCTGGGAGATGAATGGAGGAGTGAGCTTGGATGGCCTGGGCGCCTCCTGAAAATGGAGGTTCTGGGAGGAACCAACCAATGGGAGGATGGGGCTACAAGGGTATAAGAATCTCCCAAGGTGAGAAGGCTCTTAGAACACGGTGGAAAAATCCATGGAAGAAGAAGAGCCAGAAGAGGCCTCCCCGGATGAGCTTGAAGTACAGCAAGTGACGTGCATGTTGTAGGTACTTACTAATGCTCATTGAATGAATGTAGTTGAATGCATCCACAATAAATTTTGCTTTCAAGTTCACTTGACAGCACCCATGGTGTTCTGTTTAATTTGTTGGAGAAGAAGATAAACATCTCCTTCTATCAACAGCTATAGCTTGGTGTACATCCGTGAAGTCCTTGGAAACCCACATATTTAGCCAGTTCTGGCTCTAGGGAAGAATTGAGGGGAGAAGTAGTCCTTCTTAGGCTAGTGTTGAGAAATAGCTTCCCACGAGGAAGCTTTAAGAAAGAGTGGAGATGGGGCTTCCAATGAGGAAATATCTTGGAAAGCTTCCCAACTCCTCAATTAGGTCTTTATGGTGTGGCTGCATTATTCGGTTTGAAGCGAGTTCCCAGAACATGAGCCACACCCATGTTCAAGTAAGTATGACTACAAAAACACATTCAAAGACATGACAATTTGGGGATATTTCTGCCATTTTGGATTGCCACACGTTTGCCCTACCTTCCCCCACCCTAGTGGTATGGAAAATTGAGAACTGATTACATTTCTTCTTTGTAAAATATCCTCAGATCTTTGGAAACAGAGTGCTCTTTTATTCTTAAAAGGGTAATAGGGATCATATATTAATGCCTCAAGCATCTACCTCCTCTCACCAAATTAATGTTGTTAAATGTCTTCACCAATAACTCTTCTCTATCAAGGATCACAATATACTTCTTTTGTAAACACTTAGAAGGTAAGGCTGTAAGCATCGTATAAATCATGTTTAAAATAGCTATTGGGAAGAAACAAACAAATTCACTGAGACAAAAGTTCGTACATTAATTAGAGCTCATAAATAATCCATAAAGAGGGTTTATTTTTTAGTGCCAGGGGTTTTGTTGTTGTTTAAAAATATGCTATTTGGACACACCGTGTGCTTCTACCTCAAGTCTTCATTAGATTTCAGCATTTAAGAAGGCTCAGGGGTTGCCAACAAACTCTTGGCTACAAGGGCACAAAATAATCTTTCAAGAAAACATTCTTACCTAGTAAACTTACCAAGCATGTAGGGGTCATGGCTATTTGTCTTGGAAGATGTCTTATGAGAGGCTGGGGTTTAAGCCAAAGAACTACAAAGCAAAGCTAAGTAGGCGCAAACGGGTTCTGTTGAAAGAAGATCTGACCAAATGACCCTCCGTGAGGCCCCTGGCCTCTCTCCTTCATTTAGGATGAGCCCCTCCTTGTGGCAGCCTCTCTATAGTAACTAGTTCTACTTCTTCTCACATTGAGGAGCTCAGCCATTGTCCATTCCAGGTTATTGGTTTCTTACCCACTCAACTCAGACCCCCATGGAAGTTCTGGATCTTCCAGACACTATCCTGCATCCGGGCGGCTTCTGGGTCACTCTCCTTATTATAAATATGTTTCCCTGATGGCACTCGTGAGAAATATCTGTGTACAGAGACTCATTCATCTGACCTTAGATTTTCTTCAGGTGTCATGGGGATAAGCATTACTCGATCTCATGAGCCATTGTGATTGGATTGACCCCTCTGATTCATGATATTTAGAGTGGGTAAATGAGCTATTATCCTTAGACAAACCCAGGACACCCCTTCCTTATGCCTTCTCAACACTCCTACCCCATCAATACAAATACATGCATTTAAGTGATAACTAGTCATTTTTAGCCATCCAAGACACTAGGTATGCTTTTCTGTTAAATACTCAAATCTATCTGCCACAGGCAATGTAGTTCAGTCACTCAGTCCTGCCCAACTCTTTGTAACCCTATGGGCCATAGCATGCCAGGCCCTTCTATCCTCTAATATCCCTCAAAGTCTGTCCAAGTTCATGTTTGTTTTTTCCATGACACCATCTATCCATCTCATCCTCTGCCATCCCCCTTTCCTTTGGCTTTCGATCTTTCCCAACATCAGAGTCTTACAAGCAATGACCGCACCATAAAAGAAGGGAGGATTTGTTTTGATGCTTAACATCATTTAGATCAGGAGTTCTTAACCTGGTGTCCCTAAATAGTTTTAAGGGATCCATGAACTAGGATGGGAAAAAATGACATCTTTATTTTCACCAACCTCTGACTGACATTTAGCATGTCTTTCTATTTTGAATGTAGACAACAAACCGTTATTCTGAGAAGAGGTCCATAGGCTTCACCAGATTTCCCAAAGGGTCCGTGACACAGGAGATTTCAAACCCTTGCTTTAGATAGATGGATCTAGGCACATGGTGGGTTAGCACAGAAAGACTATGTTAATTGAAGGCTTATGGAGTAGATTGAAAAGTGGGGAAAGGAAAACATTTAGTGGAAAATGGGAAGATAGTACTTCCCAATACAGGAAATTAAATATTCCAACACTAAACATATCCTTGAAATAGACTTTCAAATGCTATTACATTACCAACAACGTAACCCTAATTCCAACTCTACCTCTACCTCTACCCCAACCCTATGTCTCTTGGAAAGCATCATAATTTCCACCCTAGCCCACCAAGAAAGCTCTCTCCTGTTGCAAACTTTCTTCAGATCTGTAGCAAATTAAGAAATGTCTAGGAACTGAATAGCACTCACTTAGTATTACTCCAAAATATTCCAGAAATTATTTCTGAACAAAAGTGCAATGGTTAATTTGAACTTGGCATGAGATATGCCATTGTTATGATAATCAGCACTATTTTAATTTATGATGGTAACAGATACATATATTCAATACTATGATGGTGTGTCAATTGGTCTCCTACCATTAAAAGAATAATAGGCTGTCCTGTTCTTGGATAGAACTCAGGCACAGATAGAGATACAGTTGGTGGGTGGGTAATAGACTAGTATCTTGAAATGGACCAAAGGCGGGAGGAAAGAAAGGGTTCAGTAAGGCTGAGGTCTAGGAGAATTGAGATGCAGAGTAATTCACAGGCTTAAGGATCTAAGTCAGATTTAATGGTTACCCAGGAGAATTGCAAGGAAAGAGAGATTTAAGAATTGTAAACCAAGAGGTTGGATATTAACTCAACAATGAATGAGAGTGAATTGAAGGGTATTAGAGTCCTACTCTGAAGAAAGTTTCTTCCTCCCCTGATACTAGGGCCTCCCCATGATTTAAAGAGCCCATGTGTTTTAACTTAGGGAGAGGATCTGATGGATCTAAAGCTATCAGAGATTTGTCTGATGATTCCTCAAGTCGCCAGAATCAAACAGAAGAAATGAAACTTCAGGACCACAAATTGAGGAGTCTCCATCATCCAGCCTAGGGAGTGTGATTTCCAATGTCTCTCCTGAAGCCAGGAGTAGGGTTCTCAGCCCCATCCCATTTCCAGAATTCTTTAAATCCTGTCAGAGAAAATACACTAGACATGTGTCCAAATGAATGCAGTGAACTCACATGTAATTCTTTTTTTTCTGCAAGAGATTCCAAAAGAAACTATGGAACAGTGCCTTCTGAGGTTACAGGAGGGGCAGTAA
The DNA here is from genome assembly GCA_028646595.1 of Phalanger gymnotis. Classification (NCBI taxonomy): domain Eukaryota; kingdom Metazoa; phylum Chordata; class Mammalia; order Diprotodontia; family Phalangeridae; genus Phalanger; species Phalanger gymnotis. The sequence continues at coordinate 51,415,969 of CM053623.1, read as the reverse complement.
TGGCATTCTGACCACATCTGTCTTCAAATACCTTCTATTGCGTATCCCAGTGATAAAATATTGATGGAATTAAGAAAAAGTTTAAAATAGGTTAGCTTGGGTTATTCTGATTGCATGTGTGCATGTGGGTTTTATTTTTTTTTTGTCCTTGGTAAAGTGGCTTCATAGTTGCCCATTTACGGTTTAGTCGGTTATCTTCTGTGTCCCAAAGGAGAAGATTTTTTTCCTGCTCTAACTCAGCTTCCCACATTACTTCCAGCCAAAAAGTAATATTAGTCCATGTTGGTCTGCAGTAGACTGAAAGAGTTCTAAAGAAAGAATCAAAATGAATATAAGCGTATACTGATGGAGTGTGAGATGAAGGCAGGCTCTCAGACGCACTCCCAGCAATGCCTAAAAGCTTCCATTTCTTTCCCCTCCTCACCTCCCGCCCCCAGTCAGTCCAATCAGAGAAACATGACTACCCAGATAAAGGCTGTTCCCGGGCACTGTGCTGGCTTCTCTCTGGCCTTGGTGGGAAAGCAAAAACTCTACCCAGATTATCACTCAGTGATTCCCAATGCCTGCCCCAGTGGGCTCCTGCGCCAACTGATGAGGCAAACAAAGAGCATTTGTTAGCCTTATGCCATCTGTCTTGCTTCAGAAACATTTTTCATAACAGAATTTCTTTTTTATTTTGAGTTCAGTTATGAAGAAGGAGCAGTACATTCTAGAATTCAAAGGTTATTCATCTTTTCTTTTTCTGTGTACGTCTTTGGCAGTCTGGTGAAGCCTATGGACCCATCCTTAGAATAATATTTTAAAATGCATTAAAATATCATGAGATAACAAATGAAATCAATTATAGTGAAACAAAGATGCAATATTTTCCTTCCAAATTCATGGAGTTCCTGAAATATGCCCACAAATCCCTTGCTCCTCTGTGGACCTCCCAGTTAAGAACCTCTATTCTAGATCATCCCAGATCTTTGTTTCTCTCTGTCTCAGTCTTTGCCTTTCTCTCTGTCTCTGTCTCTTTTTGTGTCTGTCTTTCTATCCTTGTCTCTTTTTCTCTACATCTGTCTCTTTCTGTCTCTCTCTCTGTCTCTCTTTTTGTCTGCCTTTCTATCTCTCTGTCTTTTTATCTCTCTCTTTGTGTCTTTCTGTCTCTCTCTGTTTTTTATTTGTTTTGGTTTTCTTTTTGTTCCATTGACACATAAAGAAATGCTTGTGAGTGCATTTGGGTCACCCTGGAGTTACGTGGCTGGGGATTTCTCTAGTTCTTATCACAAGAGTACTGAGGCGCTTTGACAAGCAGGCATTTCAGGGCCAAATACAGGAATCCTGCTGGATTTCGGCTGAATGGAGCGCCTGCAATCTGCATTAGCCAGAGACCGGGGGACTGTTCTTTTTCACAGTCCGCATATCAGCCCATCTACTGCGATACGATCTCTGGCAGTTCTGCCTGCCTGGAGACAACTCTCCCCTCTTTGTAGCTCAGAAGGCTGGGGGCACAGCCTCATCAGATGGTTCTTGCCTCAAAACAACCTAAAATCCTCTTCGACAGGTCTGAGGGCTGGTTCTGTTTGAATAGCAGCAGGATATTGGATGCTGACTCAGTGCCAAGTTGGCCGCCTCTCTGGCCTCCATGAATTCGTGGCTTGGGAGTTCATGGCTCGCTGCACAACTTCATCACAGGGACTTTGTGCCATATGCTGTGTTCCAATCACTGTGCACGTGTGTTTTTTGGCTGTGTCCTCTCCCAGATATCTGTCTGACTCCACCCAGGCTAGTTTGTCTTCATAAACTGGAAAGAGGACGTACCTAGAGTCAACAGGTATTCAGGTCTGAGCTCTGTCATTTACTAGCTGTGCTACATGGAAGCAAATTATTAGATCATAGATTTATGGCCAGAAGTTCTCTCTCACTTTACAGATGAGGAAACTGAGGCCCATAGAGGTTACTGATTTGCCCAGGATTACACAGAGAGTAAGTGGCAGAGGTAAAATTTGAACCCTCTTTCTCTGATTCCAAATCCATCAGTCTTTCTACTGTACCAAGACAGAAATGGATCAGTGATCCAGAGTTGGATGGAATCCTAGGAGTCACCTAAGTTTAGCCCCCTCTTTTTACAGATGAGGAAACTGAAGCCTACAAAGGTTCAATGATTTGCTCTCAGTTTCATAACCATTACCGCCACAATAATCATCATAATTTACATTTACTGCATTTGAGAAATTAAGCAATTCTTCCAAGGACTCCTCCCCCAAAAATCTACCCAACACTGTTGTTGTTTTTTTTCCAGTGATATCATAGGGTTGTGAATCATGAATCATAGACTCAAAATTACTCTGCAAAGAGGACTGGAAAGATATGACGGGTATAAGGAGGATAGAGGGTGCCTCTATGCTAGCTGTCTATAAGACTTGGCAATGTTTCTTCATCCTCACATCAACCTCTTGGGAATCCTGGTTTTCTTCAAGACAACTCAGGTATCATCTTCTGCGTGAGGTTTTATCTCTTCCCCCAAATACTAGTACTTCTCCCCTCATTATGCTAAGCTCACCATGCATCTGCTTTGAATATGTTTTGTATCTGCCTAGATACATGTGTGCTATCTCCTTTATCAGAACGTAAGCTGCTTGAAGGGAGAGACAATTTCTTTCTTTCCTGGCCTTACTTTCTCCATCTGTAAGATCAGGGATCAAGACTTCCTGATTGCTAATGTCCCTTCCGGGGCAGTCAGTTGACACAGAGGATACCGTGCCAGGACTGAAGTCAGGAAGATGAGTCTTCCTGAGTTCAAATCTGGCCTCAGATATTTACTAGCTGTGTGGCTCTGGGCTTAATCCTGTTTGCCTCAGTTTCCTCATTTGTAAAAATAAGCTGGAGAAGGAAATGGCAAACCACTCCTGTATCTTTGCCAAGAAAACCCCAAACGGGATCACGAAGAGTCAGACACAACTGAAAAATGACTGGACAAAAAACAAAATGTCCCTTCTGGTAGTGTCTGGAAAAGGCTAGGTACTTAATAACTGCTTTTTGGTTAATTTGATTGACTGATCGATTTGATTGATCCCCTGCCCCCTTTCTCCTTTCCTTTTGCGAGAGTGGGAGGACTCAGTCATGGCCAACATCCAGAGTGATGAGGAGTCAAATATCTAAGACAAAAAAATTCCCAAAAGAAGAAAATGACATTGTTCTGTTTCTTTTAGAGACCGAGTGTAGGGGAGGGGGAATGTATTAAAGGGTTTTTTTGGTTTTGTTTGATCGTTGTTGCTGTTGTTGTGTTGGTGGCGGGGGCAGTGGCTGTGGCATTTAATAAAAGCTTTGACTGAAAATAACAAGAAAACAGACTTCCTCAGCTTCTCAGCTGGGAAGTAAAGACAGATAAGAAAAGGATTCAGGGAAAGCAAGGACCAAAGAGAAGCTCAGAAATATTGCAGCAGCTCAAGAACTCTGGGGTGACCAGAAGGAAAGACCATCACAATTAGCAGAGACCTAACTCAAGATCACCTTACCCAAGGCCTTTGTTCTACAGGGGAGGAAACCAAGATCTGGAGAGGACCAATGAATGATCCAAGAGGACAGTGGCAGATTTGTGGCTAGAACTATACCCCATTCCCTGATCCTAGTAAAGCCCTTCTTTTAAAGGTGAAGTCTTCTTACCAAAGGCAACACTTTAAGGTCCACTTCTTGAGGATAGCATTAGGGTTGTACATTGAAGTCATTGTGGGGTTGGTGAGTTGTTCTAATTGCCATGTTAATTCCATGCCCATAATCCATGACAATTCTGTACACCAGAGGTCTGTAACTTGAGGTTCATGAACTTATTGGTTCATTTAATATTTTGCCAGTTGTATTTCAATGTGACTGGCTTCCTTTATAATCCTATTTACTTTATTTTTTACACTTAAAAGCTTTATTTAGAAAAGGGGTCCATAATCTTCATCAGATTGCCAAAGGAGTCCAACATACCAAAAATTTTAAAGACCCAGCAGGCTTATATGATCCAAGGATTTTGTATTTCTTTTGTTTTCTAAAACAAACAATGAGTGGAGAAGGAAAAAGAAAAAAATCAATGATTGATAACTGAAAAAAATTATAAAAAGAATAAAAAAAGAACTTCAGCTGTAACGGTACAGTTGGAAAACCCAACAAACTGATTAGTCCCAAAGCATTTTGTTCAGGGTTAAAGAATGGTACTTACAATGCTAGCCAGATCATCAGAACAGCTCATATTTATACAATGATTTAACACTTAAGATCATAAGATCATAGACCTGAACCTGGAAGAGACCTTAGAGGTCACCTGGTCTAACTCTTCATTTTATAGATGAGAAAACAGAGTCCTGACAAGGTTAAACTTACCTAAGGTCTTACGGGTAGTGCAAAGTGTTTTCGTCACAAATAAAACAGTGAAGCAGCACAAGTATTTCCAATCCCATTTTACATGGGATATAGAGTGCCTGAAGCCTCTCTAGGCTGCATTCCCGACTTCTTGTGGTTCATCCTTCATTCTCAAAGAGGACCAATGACATCACAGGCTGATATCATGACTTGCAAGAAAATTGGATTTAAGTGAGGCAGAGCTGTGCAAAGTCATCAGCCTCACTCTCTCCTCCAGAGTCATCAGAGTCCAGGGATAAGACACAGGTCAAGACAACTGGCAATGGTCCAGGATTCCTGACTCTCCTTTTAGACTTAATCAATAATTACCCAGAAACCTCTCCACACTGGAAGCTCATATCATCCCTGGACATTACACATTGATAGTATCTTCTACCCCTGCAAGCCTCTCCCTCTAAATTGACTGGTTCCCCTCAGAATCTCCATTATAAGGAAATAGCCCAGGTCACTCCATTCCTGACTTTCCTCCTGGACTTTATCTTCAGTGCCCTTGTCCTGGGTACTATCAACACCCTGTCCCGCTTCTAATTTCCTTTCTAGGTTGTCTTCCCTTATTAGAATATGTGCTCCTTGAGGGTAGAGACTGTCTTTCTGAGTGTATTTGTGTGCCAAGCACTTGGTACAAGGCCTGACACATAAAATGTGCTTAATAGTTAATCAATCCATAAACACTTATTAAGCTCCTACTATTTGCCAGGCACTGTACTAAGTGCTAAGGATAGAAAAAGAGGCAAAAGACAGTCCCTGCCCTCAAGGAACTTATAAACCAATGGGGGAGACAACAGGCAAACAAATATATACAAAGTAAGCGGCATACAGGATAAATAAGAAACAATTAAGAGGGAAGGCACTGGAATTAAGAAAGGTTAGAGAAAGTTTTCTGTAGAAGGGAAGATTTTAATTGGGCATTGATGCTTGTTGAGTAACTGGTGGGCCCAGAGAGGGACTGAGGTCTTCTGACTCCACTTACCAGGGTTCCACTGAACCTACACTGACATTTGGTTGGTGAATAGAAACAAAGAGCTCTCTATCCACAAGTAAGATTGACTTTTTTAAAATGCTCATGTTCGGGGAAGAGCCAAGACCGGGGCTGGAAAGCAGGGACTTGCTTAAGCTCTCCCCCGAATCCCTCCAAACACCTGTAAAAAATGGCTCTGAACAAATTCTAGAGCTGTGGAACCCAGGAAATAGAAGAGGGAAACAAGTATCCAGCCCAGGAGAACCTGGATGGTCACCAGGAAGGATCTATCACATGGTGGTAGGAACGGAGCACAGCCCAGCGTGGGCTGTGCCAGGACAGACCAGACCAGGATTCACCTGGCTGAAACTGGCCTTAGGGCCATGAATCATTGAGCTGTGGCAGTTACCAGACTTCTCAACACACAAACCCCAAAGAGCAGGTTAGTGGGAAACTGCGGGATGGAGTTCAGAGCAGTCTGGCCAACAGCCCTGGGGGTGGCGGAGGTGGTGCAGTGGTGGTGGTGGCAGCATCAGGAAGCACCTGAGGCTGCTTCCAGAGCTCCAGAATCAGCTGCTTCCCAAGTCCCTGGCTTACACGATGGGAGGAATCTAGCAGCAGATGAGAGCGAGAGTGTAAGGAGAGCTTTGTGGGTACAAAGGCAGGTTCTCTTGCTGTGCCCTGCTTGGACCTGGATTGTAGTCTGGTTGGCAGTTCTTGAGGGAGAAGGAGTGCTCCTGTGACAGAGCCTGAGGTAAGGGTGGAGTAGAAGTAGCTCTGAAAACAGCAGTGCTTGGACCCTAAAGCTTGGGACAAAGTACTCTCTACTCTACAAGCAGTCATACCCTGACAAAAAGCTCAAGGGTCAAGTAGTTGGCTGGGAACATGAACAGGCAGCAAAAACATACTCAGACTCAAACTCAAACTCTAGATTCCTTTTTTGGTGGCAAAGAAGATCAAAACATACAGCCAGAAGAAGTCAACAAAGTCAAAGAGCCTACATCAAAAGCCTCCAAGAAAAACATGAATTGGTCTCAGACCATGGAAGAGCTTTGAAAGGATTTGGAAAAGCAAGCAAGAGAAGTAGAGGAAAAACTGGGAAGAGAAATGAGAGTGATGCAAGAAAACCATGAAAAATAATTCAATAACTTGCTAAAGGAGACCCAAAAAAATACTGAAGAAAATAACACCTTAAATAACAGACTAACCCAAATGTCAAAAGAGCTCCAAAAAGCCAAAGAGGAGAAGAATTCCTTGAAAGGCAGAGTTAGCCAAATGGAAAAGGAGGTCTAAAAGACCACTGAAGAAAATACCACCTTAAAAATTAGATTGGAGCAAGTAGAAGCTAGTGACTTGATGAGAAATCAAGATATTATAAAATAGAACCAAAGGAATGAAAAATGGAAGACAATGTGAAATATCTCATTGGAAAAACCACTGACCTGGAGAATAGATCCAGGAGAGATAATGTAAAAATTATTGGACTACTTGAAAGCCATGATCAAAAAAAGAGCCTAGACATCATCTTTCAAGAAATTATCAAGGAAAACTGTCCCAATATTCTAGAACCAGTGGGTAAAACAAAAATTGAAAGAATCCACAGATTACCTCTTGAAAAACATCCCAAAAAGAAAACTCTTAGGAATATTGTCGCCAAATTCCAGAGCTCCCAGATCAAGGAGAAAATACTGCAAGCAGCCAGAAAGAAACAATTTGAGTATTGTGGAAACACAATCAGGATAACACAAGATCTAGCAGCTTCTACCTTAACGGATCAAAGAGCTTGGAATATGATATTCTGGAGGTCAAAGGAGTTGGGATTAAAACCAAGAATCATCTACCCAGAAAAACTGAGTATAATGCTTCAATGCAAAACATGGATTTTCAATCAAAAAGAGGACTTTCAAGCTTTCTCAATGAAAAGACCAGAGCTAAATAGAAAATTTGACTTTCAAATACAAGAATCAAGAGAAGCATGAAAAGGTAAATAAGAAAGAGCATTCATAAGGGACTTACTAAATTTGAACTGTTTTGTTTACATTCCTACATGGAAAGATGAATGATATGTGTAATTCATGAGACCTTTCTCAGTATTAGGGTAGTTGAAGGGAATATACATATATATAGTCAGAGGGCACAGGGTGAGTTGAATATGCAGGGATGATGTCTAAAAAAAAGAAATAAATTTAAGGGGTGAGAGAGGAATATATTGAGAGGGAGAAAGAGAGAGATAGAGTGGGGTAAATTATCTCACATAAAAGTGACAAGAAAAAGCAGTTCTGTTGGAAGAGAAGAGGGGGCAGGTGAAGGGAATGAGTGAATTTTACTCTAATTGGATTCAACTTGAGGAGGGAATAACATATACACTCAATTGGATATCTTACTCCACAGGAAAGTAAGGGGGAAGGGGATAAAAAAGGGGGGGGGCGGTGATAGAAGGGAGGGCAGGGGGGGGAGGAGGTAATCAAAAGCAAACACTTTCGAAAAGAGACAGAGTCAAGGGAGAAAATTGAATAAAGGGGGCAGGATAGGATGGAAGGAAATATAGTTAGCCTTTCGCAACATGAGCATTGTGGAAGTATTTTACATAATGATACATGTGTGATCTATGTTGAATTGCTTACCTTCCTGGGGAGGGAAGGGAAGAGGGGAAAGAATTTGGAACTCAAAGTTTTAAAAGCAGATGCTCAAAACAAAAAGCTGTTTTTTACATGCAGCTGGGAAACAAGATATATAGGGAATGGGGCATAGAAAACTATCCTGCCCTACAAGAAAGTAAGGGGAAAGGGGATGGGGGGAGTAGGGTGACAGAAGGGAGGGCTGACTGGGGAATGCAGCATTCAGAATATATTCCATCTTGGAACGGGGGAGGGTAGAATTGGGGAGAAAATTTTTAACTCAAAATCTTGTGGAAATCAATGTTGAAAACTAAAATATTAAATAAAAAAAGATAAAATTCAACAAAAAATTTAAATTCAAAAATGCTCATGCTCAAAATCTGACGATATGTAATCACCATTCTTGAATTGAAGAGTCTGGTTTTTGTCTGGTATACTCCAAGTGTACTTCACTTAAACATTTCAAATTCTATCATTTCGATATGGTGGTAATGCCTTTCTTACCTACATGAGATTTGAAAAACAACCAAACTGGAACCATCCATGAAAAAGAGAACCCAGGAATCAATGAGGTCCTTGCTTATTCCATAAAGAATAGCCAAGAATCATTGGATTTAGATGACATTCCTACCAAATGCTTCTCCAATCTGCCATACTCTTCGCAGTTTGATAAGACACAGATGACATTAACCAGAGGAAAAAAATCCCCTAATGATGAATTCTTGAGAAAGTATATTAAGGAACCCATATTTAGAAATCATATCTTTGTCTTAGTTTACATAAGTACCATGTGTGTCTTCTATTTTCAGTATGCACTATCTTCTCCATCACTTACCCTGCTGTCAACAGAAGAAAAGCATAACCCGTGTCACAGATCAGAGAACCATCCCACTTGAGTCTTTCTGTGACACTGCTTAACTCTGTGAATTATTGGCCTTTCTCAGGAGTAAAATGGCATGTCATATACCAGACAATGCAGATAAAGACACGGTTTTTATCCAGTAAAATATTTTGGGAAACACATTCATTTTAGCTTCCTGAACTAAGACATCTTTTCCTTTTAGGCTATTTCTCCCTATAATCTCTAACCATGGACCAAATTTTATTGCAATCAATTAAAAACATTATAGGAGATATGCTCATTCAAAAATTTTTATTGATCATTATTTTCTCCAAGATGGGAGATGAATTGTAAAAGCCACAAATCAAATTTAAGGGTTTTTTTTAAAATAAGAACTTTTGGTAATATAAAATTTAAATGGCTGATCTTTTTATTGTTCTGTTTTTTACATCTCCAGTTATTTGTGTGGAATGATTAAGAATTTTTTTATAGCACCTCTCATCAGAGGATAAGGTCAAGTACTAAGATTCTCTGTCCCTTCTTTTCCAAAACCCACTGTTACTATCAAGATTTAAGCCCTCATCACCTTTCTGATTTTTACTATTGCAATAGCCTGCTCACTGGTCCTCTGACTTCTAGCTACTCCGTATTCCAATCCACATTGGTCTTCCTAATGCACAGATCTGATATTACTCACCTACTCAAAAACATTCCATGGCTTCCCATTTTATGACAAATAAAAGCCAAATTCCTTATCTTGGTATTCCAGGACAAAGATCTATCCTTCAAAGCCCCTCCCAAATGTTATCTCCTTCATGGAGTCTTCTCTGATTTCCCCAGGTGGAAGTGATAACTTCCCTTTGAATGCTCATATTACCACACCTTTCTGCTGAACTTACCACATTCAACTTTGAATTATGATTATTTCTGCCTTGCCTTTACTCTGTTACTAGATTGAAAGCTCCTTGAGATCAAGGACCTTGCCTTATTCGTTTTTGGATATTCATCAGAAGGCAACTATGTGCCTTGCACATATTAGATGAGTGAATCAAAGCATAGGCACTAAGACCTCAAATTTATTATTCTGTGTGGCTTCATTTTTAAAAAATTTCTATTAGAATAATGCACTATATTTTCATTATGGCCCTGATCACACTGAGATTTGAGGTTCTTCTAAAAAGCATCCCCTGAAAGTCCCTTCCCTTGTCCTCTTCCAGCTAATGAGGAAATTGACAAACATGAAAGAGTTTGAAGCTGTTTGCTTTCACAGCCAGACATTTATTAGCCTGATTTCAGATGATATTTGGGGGTTAATTCTTGGATGTGTAGATCTGAAAGCTTAAGTGAAAATACAAAAATGCTTGGATCATAGTAACATCATATTTTTTTCCTTTTTAAAGCAACATATAACTCTCACTCCCTGCCCTAACCTCTCTGTCCTTGTGAGCCCATCCCATCAGCCTTAATCATTCAACCTCTGCAGTTTAATAACCTTGTGTCTTAGGAAGCCTATAATATGGTGGGGCTCCTTCTTCCGTTGCTGGGATTTTGTGCTTCAGAACACATTACCAATCTTGATTCTCCCTGGAGAGTAGGTACCCAGCATACATGGGCATTTCCAAATTAAATTCAGGCATGTTCCAACTTGGGAGCTCAATCTGATTCCAAAGGTGAGAGATCAGCTTTATTAACTAAAGCCACCCACCAGCCCAGGAAGGCGGCAGGAATTAAAACCAGACTTTCCTGGTGTTATAAATTTGATTCCTGTCAACAGTGCCAATTATGCTCCTAGAAATTCAGCTTCTTGTGTTTTGTTAAGTCCTTAGAGGCCCATCTAAGGAGAACTGAGCCCAAAAATTATTTCCCCAGTTCACTCCCTGGTGAAGATGTACAAAAGAAAAGGTTGTTTTCTCCCATGTCCATTCTTTTCACTCTTTGGTGGGAAAGGCTACCTGGGGGTTCTGAGAAGGTCAGGGAGTAGAGAAACCCAGGCACACAACACATAGCTTCTTAAGCACAGACATATTGACAAGAAGCCCTTTTGCACAATTCATCAAGGAAATGATGGGGATTAAATGAAATGACTACACTAAGTACCTCCTTCACTTATATGAAGATGAGAATTAACAGAAGTTTTGCAAAATGGTCAATCACAAACATACCCTACCTACACATACACATCCATGGCACCACTGGAGAGGAGTGGAAGTAGACTAGCTCCAGAGCTCATCTGCTCCTTAGACCACTATCATTCATTGAAAGTCCTTATGAGCCTTCCATCATGGGATACCATATTGTATTGCACTTAAGAGTCAAGAGGACCTTGATTCTTATTTCTGGCTCCATAATTTACTACCTTTGTGACCCCAAATAAGCCACCTATCCTCACAGAGCTTCAATTTCCTCAACTACAAAATGGGTATAATACCCTAACTACTTCACACAATTGGCATAAGCAAAGTACTTTGGAACAACCATTCCCCAAGTATCATAAATATGCGTGATTACCATTGGATCTCTGGCTCCAACTCCAAGCTCTCCTATAAGTCTTGGAACAGGAATAGAATTCCCTCAAGACACCTATTCCCCCTATCTCTCTTTACCCTATTAGAATGACATTGAATCCACCACTATCATCATCCTTCACCACCTGTTTCCAATAGAAATGCGAGTACTGGCCAGAGACCTAGGCTATAGAACTTTGTCAAAGAGTGGGTATGTCCACAGGGCAAAAAGGTAAGTGAATAATTCATTTTTTTCCTGAAGTTCTTTTTTGTCTGAGAAACACTGTTGACAACTCAACAAACACAGAAATATCATTCCCAGGCAAACAGTTAACACATTGATGTTAACTGGATAAATCCAAAAACCAAAATTTCTGGATCTTAGCCCTGCCATGGGGGTGAATAGTCTCCTTCTCCTCCTCTTCCATCATCATCATCATCATCGCAATAACCATCACCACCATGATAGCAACAACAAGCTATGATCTTGTCCTCCAACCCACCAAAGTCCATCTCTGATGCTTTTTCTCAGTATGAAGGTAGGTACACTCCCAGAGGCCATGCCAGTAGAACAAGTTGGAATGACTTTGAGAACAGGCTCAGCAACGTACTGGTTATCTGTTGTCGAAGGACCCTCTGCTAGCTAAAGTCAAAGAATCAAATGACACTACCACACAATCAAGTTATGGAGGTGCCCAATGATAGCAGGTGATGTCAAGGGAAGGGACAGAGGGGAGGTCAAGGAACACAGAGGGGCTCACTAGATTATCCAAGGATCTTTTCACATCTCCTTCACTGAAACAGTAGTGATCACAGAACACAAGCAAAAAGAGAAACGTATGGAGCTAGAAATCATCATAGACTATGTCTATGTGCTCCTAAGGTTTTAGTTCAATGGTGCTATCATGGAAATTACCAGAGAAGAAACATGGTAGTGTAGTAGATGGGTTGCTGGGCTTAGAGTCAGGAGAATGTGAGTTTGAATCTTTCCTCCAGTGTGTCAATGGGAAAGTCTCTTCTCTTTGAATTTCAGTTTCCTCATCCGTATAATGGATACGATATCTAGCCTGCCTACTTTGCAGGGTATTATGAATATAAATGATTCTTTTCCCAAAATTTTAAAGCACCATATAAATGGGTTATTATTAAGCAAACAGGCATCAATTTGAGGATGTGGGAGCAAGAAATGTACTCCTTTTTAATCTATAGCCTAAGCTCTAAGGCATTTAAGGACAAGTAGTTAAATCTAAGAGTTTGATTTTTTCCATTGATGCACACAGAACCTACCCACCTTGGGCACTTGTTATAAGCACCTTGCTTTGCCCTATCTGTCACAGGTAAGACAGTATATATGTATGTGTATATATACATACATATATACTACCTTACTTCCATTTATGATTATATAATATATGTGAAATGTGTAAATGTATGTATACATATTACGCATATATGCATACATATACATATATACATACACACATATTTTATGTATATATATATACTGTCTTATTTTCATTTCTAATTTTATATATATATACGCAATATATATAAAATGTGTGTATTATATATATACATATGTATATACATATACATGTTTATATATATAATACATATGTATATATAGTCTTACTGCCATTTATGATTATATATAATATATAGGGTGCTCCTGAAGTCTGCACGCATTGGCAAAAATGCATATTTTCAAGAAATGAAATGAATGAAATTTTCAACATTTTAATTATGTGGAATATTAACAAATAACATCTTCAATATGATTTCCATCATTTGTGATGCAAAGGTCGATGCACTTGCAAGATTCACATGAACTCGGTGCAATAACTCCACATTGTCGTCAATTTAATTTGATTTCTCCCCTTTTTTAACTTAAAAAGCTTTTAACTTTAAAAACTTAACACTTATTTTTCCTACCTTCTTCCTAAAATTGAAAAAAAATAGGAGCTTACAATCTAACAGAGAAGACAACATGTAAACAACTGTGTACAAACAAGCTAGATATAGGATGAATTGGAGATGATCAGTAGAGGAAAGGAAGTAGAGGGCTTAGTGAAGGCTTCTAGCAAAAGATGGGATTTTACTTGGGACTTAAAAGAAGACTGGGAAGTTAGTAGCCTTGAACTTGACTAGAAAGCACTGTTATAGAAATGACTCTTAAAAATCCCCTCCATAAGAAATGATGAGCAGACAGACTTCAGAAAAACTTGGAAAGACTTATATGAACCGATGCTGAGTGAAGTGAGCAGAACCAGAAGAATATTGTGCACAGTAACAGTCACATTGTGCAATGAATTAGCTCTTCTCAGCAGTGCAAGGATCTAAGACAATTCCAAAAGACTCATGATGGAAAATGCTATCCACATCAAGAGAAAGAACTATGGAGTCTGAATGCAAATCAAAGCATGCTGTTTGCTTTTTTTGTTTTGTTTTATCCTTTCTCGTGGTTCCTTTCATTCATCCTAATTCTTTTATACAACATGACTAATGTGAAAATATGTTTAATAAGAATGTATATGTAGAGCCCATATCAGATTGCACACCGTCTTGGGGAGGAGAGAGAGGAGGGAGGAGGAGAAAATTTAAAACTTATGGAAGTAAATGTTGAAAACTAAAAATAAAGTAATTTGTAGAAAAGAAAAAAAATTGCCACATATGACTGGGGGAACTCGAAAGGAATGAAATATTAAGGACATCGAGGAAATAAAATAAGCTAATACCATATCCCAACTGTCAATGCCCACAACAGCGATAGCCCAACGGACTAGGAGCAAGCAAGGTTTGCATATTGCCTCCGTGAAAGTGATGCCTTTATCCAAGAAGTTAGGCATTTGTTGATCATTAGCACCAAAAGGGACCTTAGAAGTATTCTAGTCCAATATCTTCACTTTTCAAATACAGAAACTGAATCTGAGTGAAAGGAAATGCCCCCCCCCCCCCAAGGAAGCACAGTTCTAATCAATGTCAGGGCCAGGAATCAAACCCAGGTTGCCTGAGATAAGCCATCATCTCCCCAGTGCCTACTGCTTCCCTTTGTAGTGTGTGTTCCATGATTCAATGTTGATTTCTCCAGCTTTGGGCTGCTGCTGCTGCTGGGAAATACCTTCTAATTTCCTGCCTAATCCTTTGGATTTGTTTACCCTGTGAACTCTGGCTTGACCCACCACGGCATTTGGCTTTCTCTCTCAGATCATAGCTTGGACCAGGCTCTCTTTCTTCAGGAGGGTTCTTTCCCTTGGAGCTTGTTAATTATCCCTTATCGCCAGTACCCACCCATTGCCTCCCCTTAATAGATGGGCATTTGATACTTCTTAGTATATAACAGAACTACAAAACATCTGCCTCTTTTCGATAATTTGGTATAAACAATTCACCAAATTCCTTCTTGCCATGGATGAATTACTCAAGCTGATGAGTTTGACTTTTCAACTATGAGAACAAACACATTAATATTCATTAATCCTTCATCTACACTACATCAATATTAGTTTGAAAAGTTAAAATTTCCATGAACCACTTTGCTTTATCTAAATAGTATAACTCATCAGTTTTTCAAGTTTTTTTTTTCCACTAAACTGAATTAATTAGTATCTTTTGGTGTTACATAGATAGAAACTTTTTTTTTTTACAAATAATCCTCCCTGTAATAAATCAATCAAAAATACATACTCATAGCCCTCTTCGGGAACTTTGAAGGACACTCATGGAGCTGGCATTTTTCTGTGATCTTCACTTCATGAAGGGCATTGCTGGATTTCACAATGTTCTTTGATTGGGTCTGTCTTTCTCACTGTTAGCCTCTGACTAATATCCTTCCCATGAGGTCCAATGGAATCACTAGGAGCATATTAATCAGGGCTCGAATACCTCCAAATGTGCCTAAGACTACCTTTGCTAATTCCATAACTTAACATTTGCGAAAGCTTCTGGTGATAAATGTTTCTGGTGTCAAAAAACAAAACAAACAAATATGGACCTACTTTTACACGGAATGTTAGAAATAACTAGGCAACATCCTGGAAACTGATCCTATCTCTCCAAAAAAAATTTTTTTTTACTTCTAAGTGATATAATATTATTAGTAAAAATGTACTCCCATCTCCTAAACCTTCTATGGTACTATGTAGTAATTAATATGCATAACGATGGCCTTGAGGCACCTAAAGTACTTTCTGCAATATTAAATTATGCTCAGCATTAATTTATGCATATATTGTATCATTTTTAATGGATAAGCAATGCTCAGTATAGTCAACCTCTTTTCATCTTAATATTTGATTAACTACAACACTGTATTGCTGACCATTCTAATTAGATCAGACTTCCTGACCTTTTCACATGTCTTGGGGGCAGAGATGGAAAGGCAAATTTTTACTATATTTAAGGCAGAATTGTTTTATCTTAAAGCGTTATGCATATCAAATCAATGTTATTTTAGTCATCCAATACCTTCAGGTTTTCAATAGTGTGGAATAGCGCTGTTCTTATGTTTCCTTAATAATATTGCCCTGGGTGCCCTGCAGTGAGAGTCCTCCAAATCTAATGTGCATTGCCTCTGAAATAGCCTATTAAAACTTCTGGCTTGTTTTCATCTGCAGCCCTCTCTGGCTGAGAGGAAGATTATGATCAGTAGAGCAAAGGTCAATGAGAATGAATGGCATCTGTTCTCAAGAAGTCTACTAAGGAAGAGTTTTCAAATACCAGATAAGAATTTAATACAGGAACCTTTTGTCCCCTGAATCAAATTTAGATGCCCTAAAACCACCTGGAATTTATATCACTGATGGCAATCTTCAGGTAAAAATGAGTCATGCATCCCTGTGGACATGTGTTTCAAGGCTCAGCTAAACTTCCACCTTCCACAGGAAGCCTTTCTCAGTCTTCCTTCATCTTGGTGTCTTTCCCTCTGAGATTATCTCCACTTTATCCTGTCTATACCTTCTCTGCACATCCATAGTTGTTTGCACATCGTCTCCCCCATCAGACTTGAGAGTAGGGACTACTTTTTGCCTCTCTTTGTATCCCCAGCACTTAGTATAGTGTCTGGCATACAGTAAGTGCTTAATACATGCTCATTCATTGGACTTAACACAAAATAGAAAAAAGAAATAAGGTTGAATTGTTCATCTCAAAGGGCCACTGTTTTTCTCCTTTGGGTAATGACAAATATGCAATGGGAAAGGGGGGAAAGGTGGGAGATACAACTCATAAAATACTATTTAACGATCTCCAGTTCTATCAGTGTGAGAATAAATGATACCATACAAATGATTTAACAGTAGTCAAGGTCTTGTATAGCAATTAGATGAGTAAGAGTTGAGATGGAAATAGACTTCCAGATGAAGCCTGTGTACAGTTTTGACTAGAAATTTATGCACCTAGGGCAATACTTCCAACTTGCCTCAACTGATACATGAGTTCAAGGGTGCCCTCAGAGGAGGAACTCACCCCATTATCTGGTAACTTCCTATCTTATCTATTCTTGCCAATTAGATGTTAAGTTCTGTGGTTCCCATGCTGTCAAAGGCCTGCAGATATGGTCATTTCCCTCTACATCTGGCATCTTCTAAATTTAGTACCTTACAGCAAAGCCCTGGTCACCCTTCACTATTTATGGCCCTGCACAGGAGCCGTTGAATGAAGCAGGGTGTACTATATGCTCTGCTGTGTCTCCAGCTCAGTTCTGATGGCAACCCAAAGTACCCAGTCACTAATTCTGCTTACAATGTGTGATGAGATCAAGAAACCAGTGACTTTGGGCAGGAAAAACTTGAAATGAAAGTAACTGACAACACTCATGTGTGTATCCCTCCCTCCCCACATCCCCAAGATGAAGAAGTCTGCCTGGCAATCCTTTCTATGGACCCAAATAGTTTTAATCAAATGTCTACCCATTACTGAGTACTGGATAGTACTCAGTGAAACTCACAAAGCTACTTACAAATTTCAATGAAAAACCCTCAAAGACAGGGAAAGAGGGGAATGGAACCTCATCCTGAAACTATCATTGATTCACCTAGTGGGACAGAAGCGTTTCAGCCGGGGCCAGTTTTCTGTTCTTGATAGGAAGGAAAAGGAACTACCCCATAATTTGCAGGCTCTCCCACTCAGATTTGGAAGGCCCCCCCGATACACTTACATTTGCATTGACTACACTGCCAAGCCAAGAAGTGGTTACTTAAGACTCAAATTTCACTTTAACTTTGTTATTTCCTGACTCTGGTCTTTCTCTTGGATAATCTTCCAAACTTTGTGACTATAATGGGGGAGGGATGAGGTAGGATGGATAGCTCTGTAAATATCCTTTTTTGAAAGTCAGCATAAATCCAGAGAAAGAAAAATATTTTTCATAATCAACGCCAGGGAGCTTCACTTTTTTAATCAGTCAAAGCAAAGCAAAACAAAACGACAACTACTGAAGGGCAACCTAATTAGTTAATAAACCCATCAAACCCCTCCCTCTAGCTCCTAGGCTACAAGGCCAAGAGACATGAAATACTCACCCCCTTCAACTCCTGGGGCAGCTGGTTTCCCCTTCATTCTCTCTCCAGCACAGCAACAAGAGGTTACCCACCTCCTGCTTCAGTTCGGCGCTCCCACCCGCCACCCACCCCAGGACCATCTCCAATACTCCAAAATCCTCTGGGGATAAGACCTATTCTACCTTCTGTCCCCTAAGTTCTTCTCCAGGTCAAACAAGTTACCCCAGCTTCCTCACCAGGATCCCATAACTCCATTTGCTCTTGCCTGCTCTGAGGTAGGCTTCACAGGGACAAGGCATCACAATTGCCTGGAGGTTGAGCCTTAAGGGAGGATCTATACTAGGGTGGGGAACCTGCAGCCTCTAGGCCACATGTGGTCCTCTAGGTCCTCAAGTGTGGCCCTTTTACTGAATATCAACTTCACAGAACAAATCCCCTTCATAAAAGGATTTATTCAGTAAAACCTGGCCTCAGTCAACAAGCCACACCTAAGAACCTAGAAAGCCATATGTGGCCTCAAGGCCACAGGTTCTCCACCCCTGATCCATATTGTCTAAACACATTCTCCCCCAGCAGACATTTTACCAACCACTGATATTCTGCCTGCACTCACTCCTCCATGGCTAACATAATCTCATCCCCTTACATTTACTCAATCCCAGTGATTCTGAACCCCTGCTACTGATAATACAAATCCCATTCTCCATCCCCAACTTGCCACTCCCTCATGCCTATCAAATACCTCCCCTGCCCTGCCCCTGCCCCTGCCCCAACCCCAAACCCCTTTAGGTCTTCCACTGTGTCCTTCTGAAGGCCTACTTCCTTTCATCTTAAACCCCTTCCTCTATCACATCTTCCATCTTTTGGCCCTCACTAAACCCTAGCTCCCTCCTCGTAATGATATGTCCCTCATTACACTTTCCAGTACTGGCTATGCTTTTTCTTATACCCCTCAAGTCAACGGTCATGGTATAGGAATCAAAATATTCCTTGATCTCTATTGCCACTTTGGACTCTCCCTATCCCACTTTCATTAAGTACCCTCTCCTATCCAAATGTAGGAGGCTGTTTCAAGTCATGCTGACCTACTTCTGACCACTGGACCCAGATGGCTCCAGAGAAAGCAAGGCTGGTGACCTTGCACAGCCCTCCCTCATTTACATCCAATTCACTTGCAAATCATGGCAGCATCTTCTTGATGTCATGATCCTCTTCAAGAAGGAAAAACAAACAACAATCCAAATGCATCATCCAGATCCTGGTGATTATTATCTTTCAACTCCTGCATCATTCTTCTTCCTTCTTCAATAAAGTTTCTGCCTGGCTCACATTCTTTCTCTTCCTGGTTCTCCTGTCCAACCACTTCTCAGTCCTAATCTTCTTTGCTGATTCTTCCTATACCCAGTAATGCTGAGTGTCCTTGAAGCCTCTTTCCTGGGACATCTCTTTCCCCTCTATACTTTCTTGTGTGGTAATCTTGTCCCCTCTAATGAGTTCAGTTATCATTGCTATGCCAAAGATTCCCAGATCCACATATCCAGGCCTTATCTCTCTCAAGCTGCAGTTCTGCATCACCAATTGACTTTTAGAGGTCTCAGATTGGATGTCCCACAGGCATCTTAAGCTGTCCAAAACAGAACTCATCATCCCCACCACCACCACTACCACCAACCTCCCTGTCTTTCCAAGTTCCCCATCACTCAAGGGCACCACCATCTTCCTTGTCCCTCAGACTCATAGCAGCATCATTCTTGACTCCTCACTCATAACCAATCCACTGCCAAATTTAATTCTTTCCACCTTCACAAAATCTCTCATTTCTACCCCCTTCTATCTGCTCATACAGTTACAATGCCAGTTCAGGGTCTATCAACCCATGTCTATGTGCCTGAAAATGTTGGTTGATTTCACTGACTTAATTAAGAGGTCATTTAGTCCATCCTCTTACATCCATCAGGACTACACTAAAAACCCACTTTCCACAAAGAGGCTACTGCTTTAAGAATCTAAACTATGAATTAATCATATTATAAAAGGATTTTTAGTCTTACAAAATAACAGCTCTCTAATACATTTAAGTATTTACAGATCATTAACTTGACAAAAAGGCTTGGAAAGTGAGGAGAGTGGGAAGGATTTAAATCTAATATACTAGGAACTACTGTCATCTGAGGACACAGCAATTCAGAAATTAATGGAAGTCACTGGGGAAAATATTATTTATCTTATTTTTTTTGATGTCTAAACATCTCCTGAGTATTCATTACACAAAAGAAGGTGTGTCTCTATGTATACATAAAAATCGAGTGGACAGAAAGAGCTACAAGAATTAGAGGAAGTTGAAGACATAGTATTTTCTATATAACTTTAACAACAGTTGCCAGGATAATAGCCACAAGTCATGGAGCAAAGATATTCTCAGCCAATGTCATCCATAGCACAGTTTTCTAAATACTTGTCTTTTTATCTCCAAGTTAGACACACTCCGTTCCTTTATCTAGTCTTCATCAGGCATGATTTTGAGATCCTTCATTGTCCTGGTGACCCTCCTCTGGATGTTTTCCAGTTTTACAATATCCATCCTCCCAAAATGTCTGATGAGACATTTTAAAATTATTCGAAATAAAAAAAATAACAAAAATTTTTAAAAATTAAAATTTTACTTTGTAAAATAAGACATTTTAATAATCTCCAATGAAACCTAAATCACTATATTGTACATTTGAATGGTTCAGAGATAGCATTTCATTCACATTACTCAATCATATTGGGCCCAAAGTCCCCAAAGTGCAGACTATAGATCTCCT
The DNA here is from genome assembly GCA_028646595.1 of Phalanger gymnotis. Taxonomy (NCBI): domain Eukaryota; kingdom Metazoa; phylum Chordata; class Mammalia; order Diprotodontia; family Phalangeridae; genus Phalanger; species Phalanger gymnotis. The sequence goes on along the minus strand of CM053623.1, from coordinate 51,395,355 downwards.
ATAGAACAGGTCTCCCTACCTTCCTAAGGCTGGAAGTATACAGGTCACTCAGACCTCCCAGGTTGGTTCACTCCTCCTTAGGTAACTTGGTGGGCCCTTCCCCATGGAGCTGATCATATTGGTACCAATCATCGTATGGGCACCCAATCATCTTGAGCCCTGCTACAGCTCAGAACTCTTGAGCTCAAGCAATCCACCAGCTTCAGCCTCTTCAGAAGTAGGGATTACAGAAATGCACCACTAAACCTAGACATGAACTTTTTTTAAAATTTTGATAACTCTATTTCACTTTAATTGGTTTCCTTTGCAAATTTATGTATATGATTTTGTGCACTTAAGAGCATCCTTCTGAGAAGGGGTCCATAGATTTCATCAGACTGCTTCCAAAGGGGCCCAGGACACAAAAAGGGGTAATAACGTCTGCCTTAGAGAATCAAAGATCTAATCTAATCATAATTTAATCTAATCTATATCTAGCTAGAAGAGACTTTTGAAGCCTTTTTTATCCAACCCCTTCATTTAACAATTAAGGCCCAGTCAAATCAAATGACTTGTCCAAAGTCACATAGGTAGTAGGTCACAGAACCAGGATTTGAACCCAGGCTACCTAACTCCAAATCCAGCATCCATTTAGCCCAACTCCTTGATTTTACAGATGGAACTAGAAGGGTAAAGTGATTAGACTAGGTCTCACAACTAGTTGTTGGCAAAGCTAAGCCTAGATCCCAATTTCCCTGTTGCCACATCTAGCATTCTTATGACTGTATCACACTGCCAATCTGATCAGTACCTGCTAGATGACAAGGTCCCATCAAACACGAAATCCCAACTCAGAAGTGAATGACAGTTGCTATGTAGAATAACAAAAGAAGGACTCATTCATGCTACACGTGCCAATGCTTGACTGAGGGATCAACCAGAAGGCACAGTGCCTGGTACATAGAGTAGGCACTTAATCACGGCTTGTTGGATGATTTATTGACGGATTGATTTGACTTTGATTGGATCTGGTTTACCCAATGATAAACTAATGACCAAGATCAACTGGACCTAGAAGAACTATTTCAGTAAATTATATTTCATTTCCTGTCAGTTTCCATTCATGTCCTCCCCATTGACTCATTGTATGCCTGTTGTCCACATAGGAATACCAAATGCTCCCCAACACTGAATAGTATAAAGGAGAAAATTTCAGTAAGGGCTGTTGCTTTTAATTCATGATTAAGAAAGTTACATTGAGTAAATACCAGCTTCTTGAAGCTGAAGGGTCCCCAGAGGCCATTCAGTCCACACCATTCCTGAGCAGGAATCCCCAGTGATCATCATCTCTTCTTAAAGAGTCATTCAGTCATATCTGACTCTTCTTGACCCCATGGACCATACTGTCCATGGAGTTTTCTTGGCAAAGATACTAGAGTGGTTTGCCACTTCCTTCTCCAGTCATGAAATTTACTGCATGGAGGACAAATGGTAACGGCATTGGAATGACAAATGGAAGGAAGATGGGATTTGGGGTCAGAGAATCTGTGTTACTTCACACAAATTACTTAGCATCTCTGGATGTCAGTTTCCTCATCTGTAAAATGGGAAAGTTGGACTAGATCAAAGTTTGTGCCCAGCTCTAGAGCTGTGATCCTAGGGCAGCCCTTTGGGAAATCTCTAATTATAAAGGAGATTTTGCTTCTACTGAGCCTAAGCTTTCCTCCTGGCAATTTATACCTATCACTCTTAGTTCTGAGGCAGAGTTGGGTAGTCAAATCCTTCATCCAAATGAAAGTCCTTCAAAATCTTTAGAGACACCTCTCAAATCCTCTTCTCTAGGGTAATTATCACCATTTCCTTCAACCAATCTCTGTACAGTACAGATTCAGTTCCCCTAATCATCCTACTTGCTATCCTTTGAAGAAGTGGCATTCTGAAAATGCAGTACCCAGAACTGACTACAGTCTTCCAGATGAAATCTGGAAGGGCTGAGTTCATTGGGACTATCACTTCCTTCATTCTCAATCATATCACACTTATCGAGCTTACAGTCTAATAAAAATCCCCATTATGTTTCCCATGAATTCTAGACTATTTCCTCCATCCTATATTTTTGTCATTGATGTTTCAAGCTCACATGCAGGATGATACATTTATTCCTATTACATTTCATCTTATGACTCATTGTTCTGGCCTGCCAAGGTCCCTTTGAATTGTGATTTCATCATTCAACACGTTAGCTATCCCTTTCAGCTCAGTGACATAGTTAGAGTCGATAAGAATGTCATCTTACCTGGGTTTTCATCCATTCGCTGAAAAAAAAAAGTTGAACAGAGTAGGGTCAAGGACAGATTCCTGTGGCATCCTCTTCTATTCAATTCCTTCTCCCATCTATCACCATACTTTGGGTCTAGACATTCGACCAATTCTGAAATAAAAATAACTAGGTATTGACCTGTTTTTTCCACTCAATGAAGGAGTACAGGTGTTGTCAGCACTCTTTGAATTTCAGCACCCTGGTACAAAGCCCTATTCACTCTACCAGTTATGAGTCTGGTCAGAGAGTCCAAAGAGAAGAATCGTGGAAGGTAACATTAGAAAGTTAGGTTGGGACCGGATTGTGAGTGTATTCTGTTTTCTAAACAATGAGTTTAAATGTCAAATTGACACTGGTGTCACTAGTTACTAGTGTTTCTATCAACTTGGATTTCTGCTAAGGCAGTATTTTTAACCTGGATTTCATGAATTTTTTCTTAAGATTTGGATAATTATATTTGAATATAATTAGTTTCCTTTATAAATTCTAGGCATTTATACATTTAAAATATTGTTGTAAAAAGGGGCTCCCAGGCATCAGCAGATACTAATCCCTGCCAATCTTACATCTCCAACTGCCTTTTGGACACCTTGAACTGGATGTTCTGTAGACATCTAAAACTCAACATGTCCAAGACATGTTATCTTTCCCCACAAACTCTCCCCTCTGCTGAACTTCTCTGTTACCAAAGAGCAACCCTGCCCATCTAGACTCACAACAGAGATGTCTTCTTTTGCTTCTAACTTACATTCCACACATCCAATCTGTTGCCAACTCCCGTTGATTTTACCTTCATAACATCTTTCTCATACACTACTTCTCACCTCTGACACTGGTACCACCATAGCTAGACTATTGTAATAGCCTGCTGGGTGATCCCCCTGCCTCAAATCTCACCTCACTCCAAACCATCTTCGACTCATCTGTTAAACTGACCTTCTTAAATCTCAGGTCTGGCCACATCATCTCCTATTCAATTAACTCCGTTTGCCACCACCGTCATCCCCATTATCTCCAGAATCAAATCCTCTGTTTGGCTTATAAAATTCTCTATTACCTGTCCCCCAACACCTCCAGTCCTCTTGTACATTACACACATATCCCTATACACACACACAAACACACACACACACACAGATCCAGTGACACTGGCCTCATTTCTATTCCTTGAACGAGAAACTCCATTTCCCAATGGAGCATTTTCCCTGAGTGCCCCGACATGCCTGTAATGCTCTCCCTCCTTATCTGGGACTTCTGGCTTCCCTGGTTTCCTTCAGGTCACAGGAAAAATCCCACCTTCTATAAGAAGCTTTTTCTAGTGCCCATTAATGTTAATTAATTCCCTTTGTTGATTATCTCCAATTTACACTGTATATACCTTATTTGTAACTAGCTGTTTGCATGTTGACTTTCTTTGAGAGAAGGAACTGTCTTTTTCCTTTCTTTGTTTCCCCAGTACTTAGCAGAGCACCTGGCACATAACAGGCATTGAATAAATGTTTATTGACTGACTGGATAACTGTCCAAGGGGTCCATGACACAACAAAGATTAAGAATGCTTGCACTAGGCAGATTTCAGAAAAACCTGGAGAGACTTATATGAACTGATGCAAAGTGAAATGAGCAGAACCAGGAGAACATTGTATACAGTAACAGTAACATTGTGTGAAGATCAACTATGGTTGACTTAGCTCTTCTCAGTAATACAATGATCTAAGACAATTTCAAAAGATTCATGATGGAAAATGCTATCCACATCCAAAGAAAGAACTGATGGAGTCTGAATGCAGATCAAAGCAGACTATTTTCACTTTATTTTTTTCATGTTTTTTTTTCCTTTTGCTAACACTTTTTTTCACAACAGGAGTAATATGGAAATAAGTTTTACATGATTGCACATATAATCTACATCAAATTGCTTACCATCTTAGGGAACAAGGTAGTAAAGGGAAAGAGGAAGCAAATTTGGAACTCAAAATTTTATTAAAAATGCAAGTTAAAAGTTGCCTTTACATGTAATTGGCAAAGCTAAATACTATTTTTAAATAGTATTTAAATGGCTCTAAATGATGTGAATATAAATTTACCCTGATTTTTCAGGGGAAGATTGATCTCATCCAGGGAGAACACAGTGGGCGCATGAGAATAAAAATGTCTATGGCAAACTGAGTATCTGCTTCAGTGGTTTTTGTAGCCTAAAGAGTACAGAATGGCATGGCTAGTTTACAGTAAATAATCCACTGTTTGTTATTTTGTTTGGCTTTATTTTTAAAAAGAAAACAGCAATCTATTAGCTCTGAAGGCATCATACATATCTAAGTTGAAACACATTTCTCAAGGTTCAGTGTCTTTTCCCACCGAATAGAAATCTTTGCTTGACTTTAATGTTTGCCAAGCTTTAGAACTCTTGATTCTAAGAAATAGCACTCTGCATGAGACAGCCTCTCAGTTTCATAATGGGGAAAGGAATGCAAAAGATTATTTTTTAGGCCTTGATCTGTTCCAATTTGTTCAGCAGGGTGTGGGTGAAAAGATACCCATTTGTTTGCAGAATCTGGAGTATCCAAACATTGCACTCTCTGAGTATGATTTCCAGTATGAAATGTCTTGGGTCCTGCTATGCTCCATGAAAGAGTTTCATTTTTTATCCAGGGGAAACCATAGTTACTTCTCTTCTGAAAATCCCGTCAGCTACTGCCATTCCCCACTTGCCTCCATAGAATTCAGAGACTATGGGATAGAGAGTAAGTAGGGTTAGTGAGGCAGCAGGTAACAACAAGGGTTTGACTTGAAAAATCAGCATGAAAGGCTAGAAATGTTGCCTCCCTGATCAGAGTCTGTTTGTCATCTGTTCAAAGCCTGTGAAGGTTCCAAAAAACATTCCCTCTGTGTTCTTTCAGGATGGGCATCTCAACGAGCTCCAAAGAGCTACTTTGTTGGGCCAGGCCATGAAAAATGCCCGTGAAATCAAGATGAAATACAAGAGATTATATTGCCTTGTCTCTTTAATTTTAATGGAGATGGGGGGGGGGGGGAGAAGAGCCATCTGCGAAGATGCCTGAAAACCCTGAGAAAAAAGGCCTAATTAAGTAAGGAAATAATAGCAGCATACGTCAAGGGGAATGACTCATAAGCTCCCACCATCTCTACCAGGTATATTATGTTTTAAATTAATACCTAGGGACACACCTGTAGTATATTGGGAAAAACTGGATCTGGAGTTCAAACCTTGGTTTGGAGCCCAGCTCTGCCCTCTAATATCTGTCTGACCTTAGCCAAGTCTCTCATCCCGCCTTGTCCCTGGGACCAGAACCCACAGCCTGGATGACCTAAGCCTTTCAGCTCTGGACCTCCCACCCTGGGCCCTATTGTCTGGGCTGGTCAGTGTCTCATAAGGCCCACTTTATCCATCCAGGTATGCTCCAGACATGCTTCACCTCATTTCCTGGACATCTCCTCATCATCCACTTGGCTGCTTGGCCTGGAATCCCCTGTATTTAGCACAGTGCTTGATAAATCCTTCAGAATCAAATCTAAAAGCCTCAGTTAAACTTTTAAAGCACTTTATAACCTGACCTTTTCCTACTTTTCCAATATCTTTATAGCTTAGCACAACTTCTGCCTCCTGATTCTGTTCCTTTTCACTAGATATCTTCCATGCATAGAACACTCTCCCTCCTGGATTCCCTCTCTTCCTTCTAGACTCAGCTCAAATCTCATCTTCTGCAAGAGGTCTCTTCTGCATCACCCCCACCCCCGACTTCTTCCCTACTAGTACCTTCCGAGATTTTACATCTATCTGTATGTGTATATATACACGCATATAACATATATATGTATATGTGTGCATGCCTATATGTGTATATACACATATGTATACATACATATATACAACATGCAGACAACTAAGTATGTATAAGATATATATGTATATATATACAGACACAAGATATCTTTATGTCTTATATACCATGTATCGATATCAACATAGGCACTGATATGGCTATGTCTTGTACATACATAGTTGTTTGCATGTGTTTTCCTCCATGAGAATATAAGCTCCTCAAGGGCAGGAACTGTTTTTGCCTTTCCTTGTATCTCTAGCACTTACCAAGAGTATCTCACACATAGTTAGCCCTTATTAAATGCTTGTTGACTAAAATTATCCAATTAGACAGTTTTTCAGATGTACCATAGTCCTTCACATATGGGTTAAACTAGATGACAGCTCCACTCCCTTAAACTCTCAAATTTTCTAATTCTCTGCTTCTCTGGTCACTAAAACCCCTTCCAAACATAAGTTTATGATCTTATGACTTGTAATCTCCTCTTCCTATCCAAGCTTGGGACAATTTCTTGAGGGACCATTTGGCATTATGTGCCAAAAGAACATGGTTTCTGATTGGCTGAGATACCTCTGAGCTTATGATGCTACATACCTGAATAGGGCAGAGACTTTGGAGAGATGAGGGACAAGTTAAGAGAGATAGTTGACAGAGGTGAGTGTGAATCTTTGAATACTAGATTCTCTAGTCTACCTAGAGGCACAGTCACATGGGGAAGCCGATTCCTAACACGGCCTTTGATTCCCAAACCTGAACACTTCTAAGAGTATACTTCCTACAGTGAGAGTGTTTTTCTCCATCCTTGGTTGATCTGAGATGTTACCTGACTCCCTGTCAAAGAGCTCATTTACTTTTGCATATTCTGTATCCTACTTTAATCTGAATAACTTCTCTAATTTCTATTTATTGCTCACTTTAATAAAAAAAATCATTTATTAGTTATACATGATTGTCTTTTGTTTGACCAGCATTTGGTAAGGAGATAAGCTGTCAAGAGTAAGCTGATTATCTTCCCCTTAAGAGTAACCAGAGAAAGCAGCTTTTATTTTGAATGCTTATTGTACCCCTAGACCGTAGATATTTGTAGTATGGAAGATAAGCATATTTCTAGCTCATAATCTTGCCCAGAGAGGCTTAATGGCCCTTACTCACAGTATTTATAGCTAGTGAGTGTCAAACTTATAGCCTGTGCCAGTGTTTGGATTGTAACTTCAGTATTCTAGACTGCTTGTGTTTATGATATAGACAAATCAAAAGGACGTGGAAAATTTCTCTCTGAACACAAGAAAATTTATAGACCCTTGTTATTCATTTTATAATTCTCATCTTCAAATGAGCAGTAATCAGGCATCCAACTCCAAATCATACTGCAGATCCTGGAGCAATCTGTATTGTTTATTACTTGTATTGCTCTCTTCTGATCTCTATATGAGCACTTGTCTTGTGTGAGTTCTCCAAAAAAATAGTATTTCAGGTGAACATACATTTGGCATTTGAACAATGTAGCCAGCCCATCAGAGTTGCAATTGCTTGGCAGTTCAGCTCAAGAAAGGATCTCATTGTCCAGGTGACCTTCTTCCACAGAGGTCTCTACACAGCATTCCCAAATTGCCAGAGCTATCTCAGTATTTGGGAGTCTCCAAAGGAGACTACCAACCAAACTGAAGGTCTACAGAGCCATTGTGTTGACCTCATTGTTGGATGTCTGTGAAACCTGGACAATATACTAGCATCATGCCAGGAAACTGAATTGCTTCCATTGAAGGTAGTTAGTAATTCAGGACTGAAGCTCAGGAGAAAGATTAGAGCTGGATATATAAATTTGATAAGCATATGGATAGAGATGACAGTTGAACCTGTAGAAGCTGATGAGATCATTAAGCTATAGAAAGAGAAGAGAGCCCAGACACCTTGGAGAAAATCCATGGTCAATAGACATGACACAGTTGAAGATACAGCAAAGGAAAAGAGAGATTAAACAGATAGGAGGGAGAAACAGAAAAGATCATTATCACCAAAAAAAGAAGAGAGTATCCAAGAGAAGAGGGCTAGTAGTGTCTAAAGTTTCAGAGAGGTCAAAAAGGATAAAGATTAAGAAGAAGTCATTAGATCTGACCATTAAGAAATCATTGACAACTTAGTAGTTTGGGTGGAATGATGAGTTTAAAAGTCTGCAGAAGGTTTAGAATTCAGTGAGAAGAGATGAAACAGATAGCTAGAGTAGATGGAAGTGTAAGTTCAGTTTAAATGGCACTATTATCTTCTTATGGGCAAGTCTCAAGAATCCAAAGTGGCAACTACTCAGAAGTTTAGAATATGTTCTTCCTTCCCTTCTATTCCATGTGCTTCCTCCTCCCATTTATCCCAGTTTCATGTATAGGTTTTGCCACTTCCAGATGCCCAACAACCAGCAAAAGCCCTCCTCTGGACTGATTGCTCTGTGAGTGTTGGCACCATACTGTGACATTATCGAAGATACATCATGGCAGAGGAAACACTCCATGTGACAATGTGACTGTATAGATAGAGAAAATACTTAGGGTGGACTCAACATCAGGTTCACAGCTGGAGCTCATTCCCATCACGTGATAACAAATTAGAGCTCTAAGCAAGCTTATGAGTCATTCAGCCTAACTTCTTTGTCTTACACATGAGATAACTGAAGCCCAGAGAAGTTATTTAGGCACATGGTCCCAATGGAAGTGGTAAGTGACAAAGTGGAGATTCGAATCCAGACCCTCTGACTCCATCTGCAGCATTCTTTCCACACTGACTTTTAACTCTCAGCTCAGAGCTCTAATTCAGACTTTAAAAGAACCACCAGTTTGTCTGAACCAGGAAGTCTTTAGAGCTGACCAAATTTAATTAAGGGTATTTTCCACCATATAATGTTGCAACAAAGAGACAAGCAGTAGAACACATTTTTCCCAAACCTTTTAATGGCCTCCAGGGAGGGATGATTTCCTTTCAAAATGAACTATATTTCAATTCATAGAGTGTTTTTATTACCTAAATTAGACTAAATAATTAACCATTTTGGAACTTGTTCCTCCATTGTCTCAAGAACAATTAGCTAATGAAATATCACAGAGTAAGATGATAACCTGAAGAGATGCAGGTAAGAGTTCCTGGAATTGGTGGTTATAAAACTCTCTTACTTTTCCCAGTACCTTTTTGACTACTGAAAGATATGACCATTGCATTTTAATTGGTCTTCTAATTGGGCAACTATACCAGCTTACAGGAACTAGAAGCACTGTGTATGCTAATAAGCAAATTTTTTAAATGGACAGCAATGGTCTTTATGTTCTCACACTGGAGGCACACGCTGAATTATGGACCACGCTGGAGACACCAGCATAGGAAGTACATGCCATTATCTTTCTTTTTTATTTTTTACTTTTTTCTGGCCTTTACTTCTTTATTATATGTATATGCATGCTTTTTTATAGTTTCAATGATTTTTTTTACATTACAAACATAAACAGATTACTCCAACTTTATGAAATGTCTGTTGTAACAAAAAACCAAACCAATTCGTTAAAACTAATAGTGACCTAATCTGCAAGTACATGTAACTTTGCACATCCGTAGTACCTCCCACTTCTCTATTTTTTAACAGAAATTTATATTTTCTTCCTCCAACTCTCTACCCTGGCATATTATAGGGACTTAATAAATATGCCAGGCAATTTGCTAAAGCTAGGGATACAAAAAGAGGCAAAAGACAGTCTCTGCCCCCAAGTAGCTTACAATCTAATGGGGGAGACTAGATACAAACAAATCTACACGAAGCAAACTATACACAGGATAAATAGGATGTAATTGAGTGAGGGAAGGCACTAGAATTAAGAGGGGTTGGGAAAGACTTCCTATAGAAGGTAGGATTTTAGTTGGGATTCACCAATTCCTTGTAGCATTTAAGCATAGTTAAGCAAAACAAACACATATACGCAAATACAAAACCATATATGTCTCATTTTGTACCCTAAGTCCCTCACCTCTCTGTTATGGATGGCATGTGTCATCATCAATCCTCTGGAATCATGAATGGTTATTGGATTAATCATAGTTCTTTCATTTTTTGAAACTGTTTTTATAGTTTTCAATAAATATTAATAAATAAGTTATAAATAATAAATTATTCTAAATTATATATTATATAAATAATAAATTATTCTCCTGATTTTGCTTATTTCATTCTTTATCAATGTATTAAAGGTCTTCGAAATTGATCTTTTTGAATTATATTTACATTATAATATAAATTGTTCTTCTGTCTCTTCATACTTGACTGTACACCAATTTATACAAGTCTTTCTGTGTCTTCGAAATCATCTAGTTCCTCATTTTTAAATAATAGTTTACCCTATAATAATATTCTATCATATTTGTATATCACAACTTATTCAGCAATTCCATAATCAATGGCCATCCCCTTTGCTTTCATTTTTTTGCCACTTCAAAAAGAGCTGCTATAAATGTTTTCATATATATAGAACCTTTTCCTCTTTCTTTGACTTCTTTTGGATTTAGACTTAGCAGTAGAATAGTTGGGTCAAAGGGCATGAACTGCTTAGTAACCTTTTGTGCATAACTGCAAATTGCTTTCCAGAATTGATTTATTTTATATTTCTCTAATTAATGGTGATTTTGGAGCATTTTATGTCTTTTATATGATACTGTTTCCTAAGATAGAATCAAAGTGAGTTAGCTTTTCTCTTAACTTCATTGCTTCTTCTTGGTAGGACCTATGGAGACAGCATCTATACTATTTAGTTACAACTAATATTGATGACTCCACAAATATCTATTAACAGCTACATGTATAGGGCACTATGCTATGTACAGTGGCAGATATAAAAACTAATAAAACTCCATTCCTCTTGTTGGTGAGTTTACAATCGATTTTGTGCACAAAATCCTGATTTAGAGCATGTCCCTTCCCATGACTGAGCCTTGGTTTCCCTACCTGCAAAATAAAGAGATTTAAAATAAAAATCCCTTTCTGCTCAAAATCCAATGATATATGCCTAGAATTGTGAAAAGATAACTGTTGTTCAAAGGAACGGGTAGTTTTCAAAAGAAGAGATATAAGCTATCAAATAGCCATATGAAAACAATGGTCCAGAGATTGCTAATAATGACAGAGATGCAAATTTTAAAAATCTGAAGTTCTATCTCACATGTCAAATTGGCTAAGAGGACAATAGAGGAAAATAGCCATTACTGGAAGGAATATGGAGAGGCAGACATGTCAATACACTGTTGATGGAGCTGTGAACTAAGCCAACCATTTGCTTTCCATTTTGGAAAGCAATTTAGAGCTATACCCTCCAAATCACTAAATTGTGCATATACTTTAACTTAGCAATATCATTACTAGGCTTTTATCCCAAAGAGATTAAAAGACAAAGGGAAAGGGCCCATGCATATCCACAAAAATACATATGGCAGCACTTTCCATTGTAGCAAATAACTACAAACTAAGTGGGCGTCCATCAACTGAAGAATGGCTGAACTAATTATGGTATGTGAAATGAAATATTAGTACATCATAATAGAAGATGAAAAGGTCAGATCCAGAGAATAACAATGCAGAGTGAATTGAACAAATGAGAAGGATATATACGACTGCAAAAAATAAAAAGGAAAACAGCTTTGATACACTTAAAACCTCTGATCAATACAATAATCAGTCAAAATTTCATATGAAGAATGATGAAACACGAGTTCCATTTCTTGATAGAGAGGTGCAGAATGAAACATACATTTTCAGGCATAACCAATACATATATTTGTTAGGATCGACCATACTTATTTGTTAGGAGAAAGCTTGGGTAAGGGAAGAAGTTATATGCGAGAGTTGGTAGTTAGTGATCATCTCTCTCTCTCTCTCTCTCTCTCTCTCTCTCTCTCTCTCTGTCTGTCACACACACACACACACACACACACACACACACACACACACCCGCGAAGGGGCGAGAACATCAATGAAATGTTTTTTAAATGCCCAGAAAAGAGAAGGAAGTTCAGAAGAGAACACAGACAAGTGGGACAGTTTTATTACTACCATGTTGCTATCCACATACAAAAAACTATATGTAATAAACTTTCAGTTTAATATGAAATTCTTTTTTTGTTCTTTTTATATGGGATTGTTCTTATGTGTTGGCTTTGTTTAGTTCATAGTAAAAAAAAAAATCATTTGTACAAATAAAACATCATTGATACAAGGCAGTCAACAAGAACCAAGTGGACTAGTAGAGAAAAGATTGAGGAGCTCAGAAAATAGAAAAATGAATGGGTTGTGACACTGAGAGAAAGATTGTTGACGAGACAGGATTTAAGCTGGTTCTTGAATGATGGATAGAATTTCCATAAATGGATGTGGGGAGGTTGGTGTGGCTGACATGTTGGGGGAATGATGTGGACCACAGTCCTTTGTAATTGAAAGATACATGCCTAAACCTATAATGTGTGAATTTAAAATTATGCACTTATGCTTTTTCTGAGTTTCTTTCTCCTTCACCTTCTATCTCCACAAGTACTTTAGTAATACCCTCAGAGGGCCGTTGGAACAGATTTAGGATTCGTGAGCACTCAGGAGTTTTGCCCCACTAGGGGTTATGACCCATATAAGACATAACCCTTTGAAGACTGTTACTGCTCCATTTGCAAATGTGAGATTGAAGACACCACCCATTACATCAGCCAATGTCCCTTATATTGGAACCCATAGAGTTAATTTCTCTTTGAATTCAGTCCCAGGAAAAAGTGCGTCTCCTTTGATGAGTATGTGTGCTTTCTTTTATTAGACAATGAGAACTTCAAAGCACAGTTTTCCTTATAGTCCTAGCTGCCAGGAAATACAGTCTAATTTCAGTGCTTTGCTCTAGTAACCATCTCATCCCAAGTGCCCAGTAACATCTATTTTAAAATCTATTTCTCTGGGTTTTTAACTAGATTTTGTTCTGTTTTGATGTTTCATTGACCTTTTTAGAAGAACAGTCTGGTGTAGTGGGAAGAATCCTGGACTCAGGAGGCAAGAATCATCAAAAGTCCTGGTTTCAAATTTTAACTTTTCTCATATGTTAAAAATGGTTTTATAAGATTACAAGAATTAGTACTAACATTTACATGAGCACTTTAAAACTTGCAAAAAACTTGACATATGGCATTTTATTTGAGCCTCATAATCATCTTTTAAGGCAGGGACTACGGGTATTAATATTCACATTTTGTGAAGGAGGAAACTGAGGTATTTAAAATTTAAGCCTTTAATGACAAAAGTTTTCCTGACTCCAGGTCCAGTATTCTATTTATGGTGTTTACCTACCTCTTACCATCTAGCTCTCAGGACAAGAAAAACTCTTTGTAAATCATTACAAAAATGTGAGTTATTATCATTGTGCTTAATTTTACAAGATGTCTCAATTCCTTTTTTGGAATCAGACAGAAGAGGTGTGTGTGTGTGTGTATGTGTGTGTGTATGTGTGTGCTGTTTGGTCTGTTTGAGGTAAGCAAATATTACAGACACTTGCTTTAGCATCTGTGTTTTGGCCATATTTGGACAATATGCGCTATATTGAACTTTATTTTTCTAGAATTGAAAAACATCATAATTAGAGTTTGCATTTATCTAATACTTTAAGGTTTAAAAAGCATTTCATGCTTATTATCTTATTTTTTCCTCAAAACAATTCTGTATTAGGCGCCACCATCATCCTCCATTTTCCAGATTGGGAAACAGAACTTGAGAGTGGTAGAGTGCCATGACCAGGGTCACACAACCAGTAAGTGGCAGAATTGGGATCTGAATTCTTCTTCTGACTCCAGGTTAAACATTCCATCCATCATGGCACACTGTTGCCTCTTTCAAGAATAACAGAGCAATTTCCCTCTAAGACTTGGGTCGATACAGTTACATCAATAAGGAAGACAAACTTTTCCATGAAGCTGCTGGTAGAGTCGAGGAGTGTATGTCTCTTTCTACAATGATTCTAGTGTCTCCTTCAGGTTTAATGATCTTTCGAGACAATTTATATAACCAGGCACTAGTCACCTGGAGGCTTACAGGGAATTGAAAGGGCAATTTTTTTTTAAAAGGGTAGATGTGTTTGACCACATCCTATGTTAGGCTCTGCAAGAGATCCTCTTAGATTGGGATGGTAGGGAGGAACATTGTTTATAGCCTATTGTGAGAAATAGGAGAATTATATTCAGTAGTCCCAGCCCTAATTCAGCTAAGTAAGAGGTAGGGAAAGGGGCAAGTGTGGAAATCTCATAACTTCCTTCCCATAAGACAACAAAAAGGGTTACTTTTGTGCTCTTATGGGAAGGAAGCTATGGGAGTGTTTCATGACAAAATGATCTGATAGGGGTGAGCTCTAAAGAGCTACAACATATCTCCAGGGCAACAGAGCAGATCCTCAGTGGATGGCAGCAAAGAAGCCCAAAGATCAGTTGCAGAGGACATTACAAGCAAGGCAGCCACAGTGCCCCAGAACAGCATCTCTGGACCAGGTCAAAGAGATGCAGGAGGTAGAGGTGGACTAACTCCAACAGGAAGAGTTTTATAACCATTACTCCACAGAATATGACTCTTCCTCATCCCAGTGTGAGTTTTCTGGAATGTTACTCTCTTTCCCACTAGTTCATGAGACTGTAGAAAATTTCTACAGCTCTCGGAAAGATTTAATTGCTTGATTTCCTGTTATTTACTTTGCTATTTTGTCATAATTAAATACTTTGCTAGTCGATTTATGGTTTTTACCTGGTCAATTGATAGAAACTCAGTGGATAACCACAAGCCAAATTCTATCTTCATATTGAACCCAAGTAACAATGTGGTTCCAGTTATTTATATTGCATATAATAAAACATGCTGTTCACTGTTGGTAGAGAATACAGGAGCTTAATCTACAGACAATAGGCAATAAATATATCTCTAATGTGGCTCTTTAATTGGGGGAAGAGCATTTTACAGGAAAACTAGTATCATATTCCTCTGTAGATGCTCATCACAGACAGAACAATTACAAAGGTTAAGAGAGGAAATGGAGATGCATCTAGTTGGAGAGAGGTCAGACAAAAACTTCTCTTTATGAAGAAGTTGACCACAGTTGCTACTAGATGCTACCATATTGTCAGCAGCCACAGAATGATGCCTCATTTAAATTTGGACTAGTCTTAAAGGGGAATCTCACTTTAGATACATCTACTATTGGAGACCTTCCCAGGAATATAAACTTGCTGGTAACAAAACCCCAAAGCTCATTGAATGGTATAGGCTTCTTCCAGTATAAGAGGCACCAGGGTATGGTAGGAAAAGCATTGGATTTATAAGTCGAGAAAACCTAAGTTCAAATCACAGCTTTGAAATTAGATATGTCACCTTGGGTAAGTCATTTTACCTCAAAGACTTAGTTTCCCTCGTGTGTAAGTTAAGAATAATAATATCTTCATTGATTGACTCACAAGGTTATTGTAAAAAAAAGTGTGAGTTATGATTATATTCTAAATGTGTTGTTTTAATTTCAAGTCAAAATCCACAAGAAAAGAATTATTAGTTCCTAATTTTAGGGTTCATGATTTTTTTACAGTATATAAATTTTGCATAATGTCAATCTTCAGTAGTGGTTATTTTACTAAGGCTACTCTAACACTGCCCCAAACTTGAGAAGCTTAAATCAGTCCCACCAGTGAGAATAAGAACTTGCCTCTTCCATTCATACTTCACTGTCTTGGTTTAGAGAAAGAAGGGGGGCAGGGACATAAATCAAATGAGCCACTGAGAATGATAGCAACCAAAGGAACAAAAATAAGGCCTTCTTTCATAGTCTGGGAAATTCAAAGGGACTGTGGGCTAAAGTTCTTAAAAATATTTTCATTCGAAATTATGTAAAAACACCCGACTGATAATATATAGAGCCACACATGGGAATGGTTGTCAACCCATGGGTATTACTTCTTATGAAACCTTCCAGGGGCAGCACCAAGCCTGTGAAGTGCTTTGAGCTTCTCAGAGAAAAGTCCCCATAAAAATGCCAGCAGTAAATCAATGTCAGTGAACTCTTAAGGGGGGGGGGGGTTGTATTTTTGAAATGCTGGACAGCCTTGAATTAGTCATTCCCCATATTAGCCCTAGAAGGTAAGTCAGTTTGGAGCTTCCCTTCTTAAAAAGTAGAAAAATAAAAAAGAATAAGAGAGATCACAAGGACATATAGTAATTCAATTTAAATCAATTCAATTAAAAATATTTAGCAAGCACCTAGTATTTATGACATGTAGGTTGCAATGACTATTGCCAGAGCAAGTTCAGTGTTTGGGAGGCTCTGAAGGAAAGTGTGGGAGAGAAGAGGTATCAGATTGCCTACAAACTGAAGGTCTACAGAGCTGTGGTGCTGATCTCACTGTTGTGTGCCTGGGAAACCTAGACAGTCTACCAGCGCCATGCCAAGAAACTGAATCGCTTCCATTCAAATTGTCTTTGGAAGATTCTGAAGATCACCTGGTAAGATAAGATACCAGACACTGAGGTCCTTTCTCAAGCTGAACTGCCAAGCATTCAAACTCTACTGCAGAGAGAACAACTCCATGAGCTAGCCACATTGTTCAAAGTCCAATGTGCATTAGCCTAAAAGACTATTTTACAGAGAACTCACACAAGGCAAGTTCAAGAAGAAGTGATACAAGGACACTCTCAAGGTCTCTCTGAAGAACTTTGGAATGAATTACACAACATAGGAGACATTGGCAAAGGACCACCCAGCATCTCATGCCCACATCAAAGAAGGTACTGTGTTCTATGAATGAAGCAGAAATGCAGTAGCTCTACAGAAACATGAGATGTGCAAATTTAGAGCCATCTCCAATCCAAATGTTCACATGGACTATTTGTGCCCGACCTGTGGTTCGGCCTTCTCAGTTCATATTGGTCTGATCAGGCAGTCAGACACACTGTACCTTGAACCTAATATCATGACATCATTTTGGTCCTTTCTGAGAACAAAGACCAACAATCAACCAACCAACTGTATATACACAAATATGCACATATATGTATAACATGCATACGTGTAAATACATAGATACATATATAGCACTCTCTAAAAAATAAATACACAAAATTGCCATTACTAAATACTTAAACAGATCTGTGATTTCATTAATTCAAGAGGTCCCTCCCAACACTGAAGGTCCTAACCATATTCGTCCTGTATGATTCGTTAATGTTCTCTCCAAAATTTGACACAGGAGGTCTTCCCAACATGTGGGGGAACTTCGTCACTTTTTCTTGACATTACAAGGGTATCATAGAGCATTTTGGGTTGTTCCCTGACATTCCTTGTTCTTGCCACATGGCCAACCCATGTTCTCTTCCTATTACATAATTCCTTGATGATATTCTTTATTTCATCAGAATTCATCTTTGGAGTTTCTTGTTGTTTGGGTGTTACAGCTTGCACTTGCTCTGTGTGTGTCTCTCTGTCTCTCTCTCTCTCTCTGAGAGTCTATCTATAGCTCTCTGTAGATATAGTTCTCTTTAGTTCTTTAGAAGCAATGGGACTTGTCATCTTTTTTCCATTTAGCAAAACCTGTAAAATAATATTATTGAAAAAGTGGGTCCTTTGCTTTCACAAGAAGCTTGGAGTCGATAAAAAAAAGCAGGATGATTTCCCCAAAGCAATCCAGTCTGCTCTCCTCTTCCTCCTCCTCTTTGCCACTATGGACCTGGCTCATGGTCTATCTGTATTGTCTGTCAGATACAGGCATCCTGTTAAGCAAGTTCTATGGAGGGTCCATCCAAACATGCACCGAAATCTAGGCTGTAGGATACTTGACCTTTCCTCTGGGGATAGACAATTACTTTGCATGATTATTGACCTCTACCAGAGGCTCTGCTGTGTCCTGTGGTTTGATGTAGGAGGCAGACCATACCACCCACAGGGAATCCCTCCATCTTCAATGAATCATAGATTTAGAGCTAGAAGAAACTGTCCAATCCAACTTCCAGGTTGAGTGACCTACCCTTCGGTCATACGGGTAGTAAGTAGCAGAAAGAGGATTGAAACCAGGTCTTCTGACTCCAGAGGTGATGCTTTTTCCACAGTATCATGCTGCTTGAAGACCTAGACTCTAGGAGCAGCTAGGTGGTACAGTGAGTAGAGGACCAGCCCTGGAGTCAAGAGGACCTGAGGTCAAATCTGGCCTTGGACACTTGACACACTTACAAGCTGTGTGACGTTAGGCATGTCACTTAACCCCAATTGCCCTGCCTTCCCCCCTGCAAATAAAAAAAAGACAGAAAAAGACCTAGACTCTGCTCCAGATCACCTGCATCACAGGGGTGAACTGAGGCAGCCAGGTGGTGCAACAGAAAGAACATCAGGCCTAGAGTAAGGAAGACCTGAGTTCAAATGTGGCTTCAGACACTTACTAGCTGTATAGCCCTGGGCAAGATGCTTAATCTTTGTTTGTCTCAGTTTCTGACATTGTACAATGGGGATCATAACAGCCTCTACCTCTCGGGGATGGTGTAAGGATCAAATGATATAATGTTTGTAAAGTGCTTAGCACAGTGCCTGGCATACAATAGGCACTGAATTAATGCTTATTCCTTCCTTCCCCTTTGTTGAACACACATCTCACTGTCTTATGCTTCACCTGATATTGTCCATTAAACAGGGATCATTTCTAATGTTACATCTTAAAATAATTCTCAAATGGCTTCTAGGAGGCATAGTAGATAAAACTTGGGACTCAGAGCTAGCAAGACCGAAGTTCAAATTTAGTAGTGCAGCCCTGGAGAAATCAAGTAACTTTTCTCATTTTCAGTTTTACTCATCTGTAAAATGGATGTAACAATAGCACCTACCAAGTAATATGTGTGAAGTTCTTTGTAAAGCATTATGGAAATGTAAAGCATTATTAAATATTAAAATATTAAAAATAAATATTAAAGCATTATGTAAATGTGAGCTATTGTTATAGTAGGGAAACACATTGATATAGAAAAGCCCATTAGGTGGCATTTTCTTGTACTAAATCAAATACTTTTTGCGCGTGATCAACAAATAATAAGCGAAGCATGATCTTGTAGTCTCTATATCTTTCAATTAATTGTGAGGTGGGAATCATGTGATCTGTTACTAAGCGGTGCTTGTGAAAGCCTACTTGTTCCTTACTAATACCTTGCTTTGAAGGTGCCCCCAATTCATATGTAGATAATTCTCATAAAGAGGGAGAGTGGGCATCTAAATTGTGAATTGTTGAAGAGAGAAGTGAGAAGTAGGGATGCTGTATAAAGGGTCTTAGAGCTGCCCAGGCTGAGGGCAAGATGGAGCACGCTTCAGTATCAAATTTACAGACTCAAGTTTGGATGGAGGAAGGGGGGAAAATGACAAGCTCATTGGGACCAATTGCAAATTCTCTCTCTTGTCAAGCTCTATCTCTTGACATAGGAAGCTAGAGGAGGGGAAAACAAAACCTATGTCATGTTGGATACAGTCATTATTTTTATAAGACAGATTTGGGAGGAGAAAATGCGGCCTATAGTGGAATCAATAAGGTAGGTCCAAACTTGCTCTTTTCTTGCTTCTGTTCTCCTCTTCTTCTCCTGTTGCTCATCTCCCATTTGTTCTTACCTGCCATCAGAGAAACATGATGGATGAGCACAGAGAATGGGAGGGTGAAGTAAGGAAGTAGGACTTTGGAAACATTCAGACAAGAACTGGAGGTAGACAGAGCTGTATTGTAGAGAATTTTTTTTTCCATTCCTGCAATACCAAAATGGCCCCAGAGGAAATGAGGAGTCAGGAAAAAAGTTTCCCCTATGGCTTATGCAGGCAATTATTTCATCCACAAGTTAGATTCATAATGGCCAAGTTAGATAGAAGGGGCAGTGTTGTGGAGAGTAGCATAGGAGAAATTATATTGATGATGAGTGGGAGAGAAGTTAGCTGCCAACATTTTCCAACCAGTCTTCAAGCTCCAATTCTGAGTTCCTTCCCTTTGGTTTCCTATTATAAAAGGAAACCCTACTATGTTACACATAACTGCCGTGAGGAAACGTGTCACTCACTAGGCAGATTATGGTCTGATGGCCTCTTATTTTCATTCCTGCTTTGTCAGTTCAAGATTGATAGCCCAAATTATCTCTTCATCAGTGGTGCAGATCCATGCCAAGTCTGGAGGGGAAAAAGCAACAATCCAGCACCCTTTTGGTGGGGAGAACTTGGCAAAAGTCCTTTTGTAAACTTGAAAAATCCATGTGCAAATCTGATTCTCATCAATGCTATAAAAGAATTTGCAAACGTAAAGGGAGCTGAAATGTTTCGATCGTGTAACAGAATCTGGATGGCTGAAATGTTCCTAATTGCACAGGGGCATTCCATATACAGGTGTTACTCTGGGAAGCATTATAACACTGTTCCAAGTGTCATTCAGCAGTTATAAACTCCCTTGCCCGCAAATTCATAAAAGGAAGACATGTCCGCTGGTGTCTTCCTCATCAGAGAATTTCCTTTTCATGAAAATAGCATGTTATAGTTACCTTTATAGCAAGATGCCACCCCTAATCCTCTCCAAAGGTGACTTTTGAAGTGATCTCCACTTCAAGGAGCTATTTTATATACCATAATCGAGTCAACTCTAATGGAACATGGATAAATATGCGGTCATTCTCTAGTCCACTTTGGATGGAGCAGAAAACCCCTAAGTCTTCTGTAGTGTGTTTTTGGCCTGATACTTTACATTAATTCTTCATTTTATATATGTGGGAATCACATACCACATTTTTATGCTAAGATCTCTGCCAAAGTTTCCCTCTTGACATATGGCCAAATACTCTAGTGGGAGTTTTATTACAAAATATGCATTGTTTCCACTGGGGTTTGTACCAGAAATAATTGGGCAAAATGGTGGTCAAATGGAAACAATGCAGCTTTTATAGCTCATTACAGTATTGTTGCTTGGACTTCACAAACTGAAGGGTCCTGAAGTACTAAAATTAGCTGTTGCAAAGTAGCAGTGGGGGCTGGAGCTTATCTGTATATGTCCGTGTTTTGTTGCAGACTGTGGACTGAAGGCCTGTGAATTTCCACAGTCGATTTTCAAAGACTAACAAAGTACTAAAAAAAGAAGAAGCCCCATGTTAGTGCTTAGCCTTATTAAACAGCCATATGCAAATCTTCTCCTTCAGCTTTTGTTTTACTAGCCTTACATTTATTAAGCACTGAAGAGCAATTTCCCTGTTCTATCACAGATTTGCAAAAGTTGTTTGACTTGGTTAGATTAGTTAACTCCTGTCTCAGCTTCTCCATTCTCCATCTCTCACTGGCCAAACTCACTTGGGTATCTCTGAGAATTAATAAAATGTCTGCCAAGGATTTTCAACTCACCAAAGAAAATAGGAAATAGAAAACTTTTGTCTAGGAGTCAACTAACTGGAAAGCTACAATAATGTGAGTTTTCTTTTGTGGACTTCACGATGATAATTAGACGCTATAATAGTGATTCCCAAGGCAAAGTAACATCTTAACGTGCTGACCAAGTTGCTAAATCATCAGGAAAAGAGTGCATTATGTTGTTTATAGGATTCGAGTAATAAGTATTTCATCATATTCCGATTTTAAATAAAAATTTATTATTACTATTATAAAAATTATTCATATGAGATGGATGTTAACTTCCATTGGCCACAATATTTAACACTAATTCCTCAAAACTCTGTTGGTTCAAGCACATGTAAATATAATATTCAAATAATAGAAAGAAAATACTTAAGGATAGACATTTATTCCTGTTTTTTAAAGTAAATAAAATCTTTTCTCTCCAGGGACATCTCCCCCAGAGTTTTTTGGGGATTTCAAATCCCATGATAACAAATGTTTACCAATGATCTTACCATCCCAGACGTCCCTACAGATGTGCCAACAAATGGCCAGCAAAAATTAAATAGCAAAGTTGCTGGGTGGGTAGAACTAGTCAAAGGGTCACATTCACTGGGCAAGGAACCACATGTTGGCCTCTGTGATTTCTTCTGTTTTTGTCCAGAACTGTGATTTAAGCTGTGCTTTGCTATTTACAATTTCCCATCCTCAGATCTCCCAGCACATTGTTTTATCTCTTTCTAGAGGTCTTATCATGTAACATATGTGCTGTGTTCTAGCTATTTTTGGGCTTCCTACACTTACTAGACTGTCAGTGCCAGGAGGGCAGAGGTTTTATCAAATCTAAACACTGCAGCCCTCCAAGCACCTAGCATAATGCTCTGCAACAACTGTGTGCTTAATAAATATTTGTTGAATGAATGACCTAGCTTTTCATGGACTTCTGTGTTGTCTTGACAAGTAGATAATTAGCTCTTTCTAGGGACTGTGGAAGAGATGTTGAAACACCGGCTAGCTTCATGCTACTCTCTTCTTTGGTGAATGATGCAGATTTCTTCAAACCACTCCATTCGAAATTGAAATAAAATATATCACTTTCCTGTGGATATGAGATCAGACAAAGTAGCCAGCAGAGTGAGTGAATTTTCAATAACACCTGTTATAACATAAAGGAAAACAGCAGTTTCTATGGAGAACAGCATGAACCTAGCCAACGTTTCAACCTTGGTTTTATTGGGATTGAGGTGGGACAATATTCTGTTGTCTAATGGGTACAGGTTGGAAGAGCACTGACCAACATAGTCAGAATTTAATAAATGTTTGGTGAATTGAATGTATGGGGAATCAAAGGATTTAGAGCTGGCAAGAATTTTCAAGGTCTTTTAACTCTTAAAAATAATTGAGGAACCCCTCCCCCAAAAGATTTTTATCCATGGGTTATATCTATCAATATTTATCTTCTTAGAAACTAGAATATCTTTGTATTATGATGAAAATGGTTTTGACCTCACTGACCCCTGGAAGGGGCCTAAGGGGTCCCTGGACCATTCTTGGAGAAGGGTTGATCACTTAGAAGTGAGGTCCAGAAGCACCCAGCCAGTACGTGTCAGGGGCAGGATGTGAAGCCAAATTATCCTAATTCTGAGAGAAGCACCCTCCTGTCTCTCAACTACATAAAGTAGGTATTTAACCAGTATTTTTGAAAATGTGAGTGTTGCTGTCCAACCATGTCTCCCACTTGTATTTCTTTTCTAATTCCATTCCATTTCATTCAGTTGTCCCTTGGAAAGAGCTTTGGTCCTGGAGTCCCATGACCTGGATGGAATCCTGACTGTTTCTTACTACTTGGGGAACTCTGGGGAAGACCCTTAAGATCTCTTGCATTCAATTTCCTTTACATTACACTTTGCATTCCTATGTAAAGTGAGAGATAGACCAGATTTGTTATTGTTCAGCCATTTCAGTTTATCCAACTTTTCATGACCCCATTTGGAATTTTCTTGGCAAAGATACTGGAATGGTTTGCCATTTCCTTTTCCAGCTCATTTCCAGATGAGGAAACTGAGGCCAACAGGTTTAAGTGACTTACCTAGGGTCACACAGCCAGTAACTGTCTGAGGCCATATTTGAATTCAGGTCTTTCTGACTCCAGGCCCAGGGCTCAATCCTCTGAGCTACCTACCTACCTCAGGAATTTCCTATGCCAACTAAATCCAAAGTCTTGACTGCTCTCCTCCCCAAATGTTCCAGTTACTATGTTAGAGGCTGAGGGAGATATACAACCCTGCTTCTAGAACCTAGCATACTGCCTTGCATGCAGTAGGTATTTTCAAGATGTCAGATGGATAAAGAAGGCGTTTTCCCTGCATTTCCCAACCCACCCCACATGTGATGTTGCAATGATGTTTTATGTTATTTACATTCTTCCCTTACTCATCAGATATAAATTAAGATAAACACTTATGAAGCTCCCATGGCCTCTGCCCCAAAAAGAAGCTTTATAGTTTCCCAGCAGCCTCTAAATCATGTTCCTTGCAGTCTGTACTGCATGGACACAACCCCGGGCAGAGAAAGTCTACATTCCTATGGGGAGCATGATGGAGTGGTCAGAGCGCTGGCTTTGCAGTCGGAAGATAAGGACGTGAGTCCTGGCTTTTTCAGGTACTAACTGTATGACCTTGAACCAGTCTTTTTCCCTTCTCTGAGCTGTTTTCCTCATAAAAGATTTGGGCTAGGTGATCAATCCATTAAGTTCTCTCAGCTCTGGTACTCTTAATACGATCTAGTCCTAGAATCAGGATAGAAATATCATTTCATTGAGACAGAATTCCTGTGGGCCAATGCACTCTGGTTTTTAGCCCCCAACTTCCTTGGATGTCCTATTCAAATGCCCCAAGGATGAAAAGGCCTGGATATCAATGGGGCTGTGCTCACTGGCAGTGCTATGGAAGGTGGTATTCCATTTTAATTAAAATGCCTGCTTGTCCAGAGCCTGGGAATGTGGGTTTAAACTTCATTGCTGAAGTGCTGACATTCTTTCCATTCTCAATATATGATCTCATCCCCCCAGCCATCTCCCCCAACCCCCAACATACCTAAGTTCAGTGTTGACTCTACATTAAACACTGGGCCTTTCTCTCTAGAGCCTCCAGGCTGGGTTTTCACACAGGAGCTAGTTCTAACAATCTGACAAACTGACCAGCTATTAGTTAAGTTCAGTTGGAGTGGACAAACTAAAATGACTGACTGAGGAATCCGTTTTGTATCCCTTGCACTTAGCACAGTTCCCAGCACAAAGTAGGCAGTTAATAAATGTGTTTTCATTTGTTCCCTTTTCCAGGATCCTCAAAATTATTATAGCAGGTACCAAGCAAATTAACAAAAGTCCATAGGCCCACTAAAAAGAAACTGAGTTGAATATAAAAAAGCAGTCTAGAAACCAGGGGTTTCTAGATCCTAGGATCCATTGACCCTCATGGGGTCTGTAGATAGATTTTAGGGGTCCATTAACTTGGATGAGGAAAAAGTACAACTTTATTTTCATTAACCTCTAACTGAAATCTAACATTTCCCTTCATTGTGAATAAAGGAAATAAATATTCTTCCGAGAAGGGGACCATAGGTTTCACAGCCTGCCAAAGGTATTAACAACACAAAAAAGACTAAGAATCCTTGGTCTAAGGAAGTATTTAAAATAGTAAATAATATTCCGCCTTCCTTCCTACATTACATTATGCATCTTTATTATTCAGCCAATACGCGAAGGACCAACTTTTCTCTAACAACATTGGTCCCTCCTGTAGCATTTCAAATAAATGATTATCCTGTTACTGAGTGGTGTATTGGGTAGGACAGTAAACTTAGAATCAGGATGACCTGGGTTCCGATCGGGCTTCAGGATCTTACTAGGTAGGTGATCCTGTGCAATTCACTTAACTTCCCTGTACCTCAGTGTCCACATATGTAAAATGATGGAGTTTGATTCTAAGGCTTCTGAGGTCTCTTACATCTCTAAAACCTACGATCCTACTTTCCAACTTCAAGTGATGGGAAGCTCACTACTTTCCAAGCCACTCTATGCTGTCATCGGATAGCTCTGATTAATAGAAAGTTCTGTGTTTAGGTAGCAAGAACCATCCTTCCTAGGGTTCCATCTGTTGGTCCTAGTTTTCCCTCCAGAACTATACAGAATGCCAAAGCTAGTGAGGTCGTGTTGCATTCAGCATGGTGGTATGATCACCATCTTTCTAGAGATGGCACAGATCAATCTCAAGAGGCAGAATCAGTATTTGTAGGCTGCCCTGGGGGAGAATATCTATTACATGACTTAGGGCCCCCAGGTCAAGCGCTCTGCACTAAAAGAAATCACGATAGGTTTTATGGACATTGGATATTGACAGTAATTAAAATAGCATCTTAGTTTATATCTAGGTATCTTACATGGCTGTAACAGTCATTCTGAATCAGTTACTTCAATGCCATTCAACAAACACTTACTATACAGAATATGAGTCTAGCATTGTACTAGACTTGAAGAACCAAAAATAAAGCACGTGCTGTCCTTGGGGAGCTTACATTCTAATAGAGGGATAGGAGATCAATTCGACAATAAACATTTATTGTCTACTATGTGCCAAGCACTGTACTAAGTGCTAGGCATACAAAATGTGGCAAAAGATACTCCTTGCCTTCAAGGAGTTTGCAATCTAATGGGATCATACATGTATATGAACAAAGATAAATAAATACAAGGTGATTTGAGAAGGTGAAGAGCACTGCCTTGAGATGTGAAGGCCTGGGGAAAAAATTGAAAACTATTCTTCTTCCTGTATCTGTCACCACCATCCTGAATATTTAAATTTTTGTTATGGGTGTTTAGAATGAAGAAATAAAATCTAAGAGATAATTCATCCATCTATTGCTGTTCAACATTTGTCCCCTCAAACTTATTTCTAAAAGTGATGAGATTGAAGGATTTGTGTAGAAAAATATCCTTTGCACCAGATCTATAATTATAACTCCTATATATTAAAGACAAGTAGCATAAAATAAAATTAAAAAGCAAGAGCAATATCTGTCTCCTGGGAAGACTACAAGTTTTCAATTCAATAAACATTCATTGAGTCCTTAAGTGTAATCTGTATTTACTGTCTCCACATGAGCTTCATCCACTCACATCTTAACACCTTGCAATATGGCCATCATTCCTATCACTTTACTTCTCACCAATCTACAGAAATCACCAAGGTTCAGGGAGTCCAGTGAGAGCTCAATGTCTTCTTTATCATCTAATCCAGTGGCTTTCCTTCATTTCTTATCTTCTGTGATGGATTTCTCTGCAACATCTGACATTTTCTATCAACTCTCCTTTTTTTTTTTTTTGCTTCCATGACTCAGTATTCTCTTCCTACCCTTCTGACCACTTCTTCTGTCTCCTTTCCCTGATCGCAATCTTAAATATTCAGAGACTGGAAGAAAAATATTCCCTGACAGTGTTATCCATTCCTGTAGTGGTCAAAAAGAAGGAAATGACTTTCCTGCCTGCTCAGTAAGCAAACTGAACAGAATTAAGAGCCTTAAGGTTTTGGCATTGGAAAAAATCTGGGACTTGGTTCCTGGATTAGTTAACTTGAAGTCCACAAAGGAGATGAAACAATATACAAAGAAAGAAAACTTTAATTTATTGAAATTTAGAATACCAAAATATATTTTTGCTTCATTCCCATATATTCCTAAGCTATGTAAATCATGAATGAATTCCTGTTAATCCAAGCTTTTGTGATGAGATCACCTAACCAAACTTTAGCAATAAAGGGGAGTCTTTGGGGCTAGAAAATTATTTGATATTAATAAAAACTAAGGAGAAACCATTAAATATGCACATGCCATAACTTACAGTATATATGCAACACATCCTACTATGTAAGAAATACATCCTGTGCCACTGAAAAAATCTTTCATGGATAAGAAAGCAAAAAGGTTCATGAGAAAGAAAGTTGAGGTTAATATTTTCATCTTTCTCCATGCAGAGTCCTTCTATAGCCATGTCTGAAATAGCATCATCTTCCCAAAGGATTACTCAACTCAAGCAATCAAATAATGCAAGCAACTGTAAAATTTTTTTAAAAAAAGAGTATCTGTATCTTGTTTCGTAGACATGATATCTAAAGATCAGGAAAATATTGACCTTGCAAGAACAACATATTCTTCTGGAACACAACTGTTAATAATTGGAAAATGTATATGGGCAGGAAGTCTAAACCGTTTGTCTCTTTTAAAGTCAGACTAGAACTGGATAATGAAGTCAGAGTGAGGAATAATCAATGGAGCTTTGCATCTGAAAAGTGGACAGACCAACCTTCAGAGAGCAGGCATCACCAATTACACGAAAACATTTTAACCAAATTCATGTGTGTGTGTGTATTTTGAACTGAAGCAATTCATTGCAATGCAACAGTAATTCAATAACCATCTTTTTTTATGCAAAGCACTATGTCAGACATGGTGGGACAGGGGCAGGGTAGAGGTAGGGTAGGTTGGGAGAAAGATATAAAGAAAAAGAAGAGAACAGACATACTAGGGAACACCAAAATTGGACAATATCTAATTCTGAAAAGTCAAGTCAGTCAAGTCAATTGGCACCGTGCTAAGTGATGGGGATGCAAAGAAAGGCAAAAGATAGCTCCCACCTTCAAGAAACTCACAATTTAATGGATAAAAATTGTGTTTGTCCTTTGTTCTCAAGGAGGACCATGATATCAGGGAAATGATGACTTGACTTGCGATTGACTTTGATTTGAGTGAGGGAGGGCTGTGCAAGGTCACCAGCCTCACTTTTTCCTGATATTCACCAGAATGACTGGAGATGGCCCAGGACTTGGAAGACCCTGGCCCTTTCAGGCTAAGGTCTTTTCAGGTTCTCACTTTGAGTGAGGTAAAATCCATTCAGTGAATGGGCCTCTTTAAGAGTTAATCAAGGGATGGCCCCTTTAATGAAAATTCAGAAAAAAAATCAAACTGGGAGGGGAAGACCCTGGGGGGGGGGGTCCTGGCCAAAAGAGAAACAGTTACTATTTAGTATGCAAACAAGTATGTACAAACAAGACATAGATACATACATACATACATGATATGTGATATGATGTGGTATATTGGAGATAATCATAAAGGGAAGTTATTAGCATTAATAGGGACTGGAAAAAGCATATTGCAGAAGGTGGAATATTGAAGGAAGCCAGGGAGCAATAATAATCCTAGCTTCACCTACTGGCAATGGAAAAACATTAAATCAGTGCTGAGGATTGAAATGAAGAGTTAACCACCTATTACTGAGTAGATTTTGACAACCCATGTTATCAAATAAGAAATCTATTTCTTTATAATAATGTTGGATCAAACCCATGAAACCCTCCCTGTGTCTATCAGCAAGACAACATTCATGACCTCAAAGAGTACCATGAACATGCCTGTGTAATTCAAAATTGCAAAGTATGAGAGATTCTCTAAGTAGAAGGCAAGGGAAGAAGATCAAATCCCAGAACCAATAACTCCAACTTGACATAGCAGTAATTGTATTCTAAAACCAGTAAGTCCACCTCAACGTAACACAAGGAAATTATAACACAGTATTCCAACAAGGAACCAAATCATCCTGTAAACTTCCCCACTGCTGGGGCCTCCCCATAAACACTCAGAATCCCAACTGTTTGCTTACCTGCATTGTCTCCCCTCTCAGTTCTCTGGTCTCTGCAGCTCTCTGGTTTCCACTCTCTGCTCTGCACTCACTCTGCAGCTCCATTAACTTGAAGTCGATTCCTTCTCCTTGGGCTGTATTCTGACCTTACAATGGCTACCTTCTGGGTATATAAACTCTTTTTATGGCCCAAGGGCTTCCTGCTCAATCAGTGAAAGGGTGTAGGCCTAGAGTTAATACTTAGTAAGTAAAGAGCGTAGGACTGGGGCTTAGTGCCTAGTAAGTAAAGGGTGTCTGCCTACAAACAAACCTCTAATCAAGCTTCCCTTAATTAGCCCCACCTGAGGCCTATTGAACCGCCAGCAAAGGTCTTTAATCACTAATTGACATCACACTGTGAAGAATGACCTCCCCTGTTAGACCTCACATAGCACTTTGTTTTGCCCCCTCTTTAATGTACAGAACATGACAAATGGTGTATTATAGTTATGCAAGTTGGTATGTAATCCTCCACTATATGTTAAGTGCCATGAGGGCAGGTACTACATCCTACCTAAACTTTGTTTCTATCCTGGCACCTAGATGCTTAATAAATGTTCACTGATTGACTGATTAAAACAAGTATAACTATCCAAGTAAGGAGGGGGTTGGGCTCAGAGTCAGGGTGATGGGATTCAAGTCCTACCCTTAACATATCTTGGCTATGTGACTCTGGACAAGTCACTTAAGCTCTCAGTGCCCCAGGTGATTTTCTAAGACTCTATGTTGCTGAAGAGTGGCTGATCTACATTTGGTAAAGGAAGTCTCCTCACTACTAGTTTCCTACAAGAACAAAAAATCACCAGTATGGTTTAAACACACATACACACACACACACACACATACACACACACCCCTCATGCTGTAGATACTGTAGCTACTGTCTGTCTTTAAGATGTGGCAAGAAGAAAACACTACACACAAAAAAGTAAAAAGATTGAAAAGTTTTAGTCATACCTGAGCAGGTATGTTTGAATTTTGGTTATAAAAAAAGCTGTTAGAGAAATAGAATAACTGCATCTCTTAAAAGTTCCCTGAAAAGGCAGCCTGGGATTTTGGATGCTACTTCTGAGCTCCTCGATGATTCAGGGGCCAATTTCTTCAACAAACATTGTATAAGAATCAAACAGTGAAATCTTGACAGAAATGAATGGCCAAGATAAAAATCAGCTGGTTTTGAGACTCTAGCGGTATCTCTACTTATTAATACAAAAAGAATTGAGGTTAGGAGGGGAGGAACTAGGTAGGGAAGAAAGGAGAGGGGAAAGGATGGAGACAGGAGGAAGAAAAGAAGAAACAAGGAAGGAAGGTAGAATGGAAGGGTGAGATGCAGGGAAGGAAGGAAGGAAGGAAAGAAGGGAGGGAGGTAGGGAAGGAAAGAAGGAAGGTAGGGAGAGAAGAAGAGAGGAATGTAGGGAAAGAAAGAAATATGGAAGGAATGGAGGGAGGGGGAAAGGTGAAAATGAAGAAAGAAAAGAAAGAAGAAAACAAGGAACATGAGTCAATGATGCATTTCTTAAAATTCGTAAAAGAGAAGAGTGAGGGTCAGAGGAAAACAAAGAAAAGCTTTGGGAGCTAACATAAGAAATAGTTAAAATTTTAAAAAGTTTTTAAAAATTTAGGGAGGTGATTAGAATAATTTTGCTGTTAGCCAGCTCACATTATTACAAATCTCCTGGGTTCAAGAATGACTGGTAGACTGCTATGTGATGAGGTCCCTGCTGACTCACTTGACTAGACTATAAAACAAGCATTCTACATAAGACTCCATGCTGGAAAAGATTTTTGATTGTTGCAGAACACAGAGCCTCTTCAGGTGCCAGGCCAGGAATGAAAGAGGGAAATCTGCCAAGCAGATACCTTCCCCAGCATGGCCTTTACTCAACACAATTTCTGATTCTCCTTCTAGTCTGTTTCAGATGCTCATGCTGATTTTAAAAATAATAATAATAAGTAGCATGTGAAAGGACGAAGAAGTTTGCATCAATTTAAGCAAGGTTTCCATTTTCAAAAATCAGTGCAGACAATAAAAATACAAAAAAAAGGAGAAGTTACCGATAGCATTCAGGTAAAGTTGTATGTGGCCAAAAACTATATTTAATATATCAGGTGGAGTGGGGTGAGGGCTCCCAGTGCCTTCCCTGAGAATGTCATCTTTGTAAAATTTATACTATGGAGGAATCAAAGTCTAAAAACTCTAATCACTTTATTTTATTAAATTAATAACTTCTGTTCTCAAATGTTTGCTTACTTCTCATAAACGAGCAAAAACCTCGGAGACACCATATTTCTTCAAATTCAGCAACTTCTAACTCCATTTGTAACCAAAATTAAAAACATTTCAAAGTAAATTCAATTAGTACATTTGCAATTATGTTTGAACAAACTCTGCTTTTAAATCAAACATAACAAATGTGATAATTTCATAAACAACCCAACTCGAGCATAATGCATTTTTGTATTTCTGAACTAGAAAAGTGGCTTTATGTCTGTAAAGAGAGTTCCAGAAAGAAGTATGCCATGAATTTCAATTGTGTTCCTCCAAATGTCCATTTTTACTGAGAAGGGAAAAAAAGTAGGCTACAGGGGGATTTTTAATGGCTTCAAATTTTTAGGAATCTTTACCTTGCTTGTCATTTCCCACATCTTTAATTAGTTAGCATTGTTTTTATACTCATTTGGTAAGAGGGGAAGTCAGGGAAGAGTTCAGAGCTGGAATGAGAAGTCTTGAGACCCTGACTCAGTCTTACACTCCATCTCCTGGCCAGTTCAGTTGGCCTCCCTAGGAGGAGAAATGCTTAACGCAACTCAAGTCAACATAGGCTTAAGTGTCTACTGCGTACAAGACACAAAACGATTCATAAATTGACTAAGCAATGCAGGAAAGCAGAGACATCACCTTGCCGGCAAAGGTCCAAATAGTCAAAGTTATGGTTTTTCCAGTAGTAGTATATGGCTGAGAGTTGGGACCTTAAGGAAAGTTGAGTGCTGCAGAATTGATGCTTTCAAATTGTGGTTCTGGAACAGATTTTTGAGAGTCCCTTTGATAGCAAGGAGATCAAATCAGTCAATACTTAAAGAAATTAATTCAGGCTATTCACTTAAAGGTCAAATCCTGAAGCTGAAGCTTAAATACTTTGGCCATGTAATGAGAAGACAGGACTCATTAAAAAAAACTCTGATGTTGGGAAATATTGAAGGCAAAGGGAAAAAGGGATGGCAGAGGATGCGATGGATAGATAGTGTCACGGAAGCAATGAACAGAAGCTTGGACAGACTTTCAGAGAGAGCGAAGGATAGAAAAGCCTGGCAAGCTACAGTCTATGGGGTCACAAAGAGTTGTACATGACTGAACAAGTGAACAACAACAACAAACCCAGGAAAATGTAGCTTGAATCAACTGATGCCCCAGAGAAGCTGCATCTTGACATTATCCACCTCTAAACGGTGGTGATAAAAAGTGCTTCTACCATTCTCATTGTACTATGGTCCTACGTTAGGTCTTTAGTTGCAAAAGTTCACTTGTAAGTTTGGAAAATAGAATACATTTTCTCTTAGAGTAT
Source organism: Phalanger gymnotis (assembly GCA_028646595.1). Taxonomy (NCBI): domain Eukaryota; kingdom Metazoa; phylum Chordata; class Mammalia; order Diprotodontia; family Phalangeridae; genus Phalanger; species Phalanger gymnotis. Next base: position 51,362,521 of record CM053623.1, on the reverse strand, counting down.
TGTAAGTGTGATTAGCCTCCCAGGCTAGCCTACAAAAACCTCATGATGATCTACAGGAACGGAATTGTACCAATGTAGAATTTCAATGAAGAAACAGAATAATGCTGAAATTTAGAGTGAGTTTCTGGACCTTTGATGTAATCAGCATAGGAAACTACTGCTATGTAAACTCCCTCCGTTTATGTAGAGTAGCAGCTTCTGGGTGACTTATTGTAATATCAATTAAGTTGGGACTTTTTTTTTACTGTTTTAGACTGATAAATTAATTAAGTGTCTTTGATTGAGCCTTACTAGGTGCAAAGCCCCAGGCCCAAATCCCTACCTACTAGGTGCTAAGCCTATGTGGCCGTGAAGCCTTCAGGGTCCCAAAGGGAGTTGCTAAGACCAGAGCCAATAATAGGAGCCTAAGTTCTGCTCACTCAGATGTTTGATGACAGCTAAAGAATGTATAAAAAGAGAGAACAGAACTATTTGCTTGGGACTCTCATTCACTGAAAGAGTGGCATGTGACTGGAAGAGATTCTGGGCAGCTGTTAAGAGCCCCCCAGCTTGTAAAACCAGATGTTGGGACTTTGTTAAACTCTGGTAACTACACATTGAGATTTGAATCAGACAAGGTCTGTCTGTAGATGTTTGTAATTTGTTTGTATTTGCTCTGAAGTCCAGAGCTTTTCCCCCTGAACTAAGTGAATTTATATTTGTATGTTGGATTAAAATAAGATTGTTAACTCCTTAATGTTGCTTTCCTTAGTAAAGCAGATCAAAAGAACCTGTGCTGGCAGCATTCTTGTTGTTGGGCTTGTGTTGATCTTTCACCACCCCCCCCAGCAGCTGCTAGCCGAATTGTTGCAACACTTATAGTCTTGGAGATTTTCCCAAAACACTGATAAGTTAAGTGACTTGCCCATGGTCACAGAGCTAGAATAAGTTAGAGGCAGATCTTCTTGACTCCAAGGCTGGCCTCCAGGTACTGTCATAATGCTTCTGATTGTTGCAACATTAGTGAAAGGAATAGAAATGGACACTGGACCTATGGTTTAATTGGTAGAAGGAACTCCCAGATGGAGAAATTCCTTGAACCAATGCAGGTTAGCACCTTCTCTGCAGTTTACACTCAGAGAATTGTCTAGATCAGGGGTAGGGAACCTGCAGCCTAGAGGCCACATATGGTCCTCAAATGTGGCCCTTTGGTTGAAGCCAAACAAATTTGTTCTGTGAAGTTTGGATTCAGTTCCAGAGGTTAATGGACCTGCTTGGGGTTACAGAGCCAGTATGTGTCAAAGGGGAGTCTTGGTTCCAGGGCTTCATGGTCCTGAGGCCAGCTCTTCAGCCTCTCCTCCATCCAGGTCCACAGGTCTACTTCAGAACCACCACAAAACTTTCCATCTGCGTCTTCCTCTACCAATGCTTTGAGGTAAGCACTAACATTAATTTTGTTTTTCTGCTTTAATTATGGATGTGTACGACAGAGTAGAGGATTATGGGCATTTTCATGAGCTTTAAAGATAGATGGCAGTGGCTCTTTATTATGTCTTCTTTTTTGTTAAAAATTGTTGCCTTATCTAGCCCTCGGTGTATCTCACACAATACTTGCTAACTAGATTCTAAGCTCTGTGAGATTTGGGACCAGGCCTTATACTTTTGTGCATGACACTTTGAGCTTACACACTGGGGTCATACCTTAATGTGGGAGCAAGGAGGTACAGAGGTAGGGCCGGAAGTGAGAAAGACCAGAATTTAAATCCAGCCTCAGACATTAACTAGCTGTGTGACCCTGAGCAAGTCACTTAACCTATTTGCCCCAGGTTCCTCAAGTGTAAAATGAAGATGATAATAGCATGTTTCTCATTGTTTTGAGGCTAAAATGAGATAATATTTATAAAAAATACTCAGCACAGTGCCTAGCCCATAGTAGGCACTGTATAATGTTTATTCCCTTCCCCATCCCAAATACAATTATCTTGTCTCCATAGGGTAAACTGAGAATTGAGTGTCTCAGAAGAGAGACAGGGGTATAAATATGCCTGGAGATCAGGGCTAAGAGAAAAGGCTGTTGGAGATAGGGTGGCAGTAGGGATGGGAAGAAAGGTTAAGGAACATAGGACCCCTCAGGAACTCTAACTCAAACTCCTGCCTTCAGTTCAAGGGGTACCTGGAGGAGGGAGGGAGGCGAGTTGGACACTGGAAAGCCACTGGCCAGAAAAGACATCCCTCCAGGCAAATATGACTAGTTGAATTTTTCATAAGTCAAATGTGTGTAGATGTAACTGTAGTGTAGAGCCCTCTATAAGAAACAACCCTGTAAGGCTGTCCTTGTGAATATGATTTCATCCCATTTTACAGATGGGTAAAATGCAACTCAGAAAACCTAAATAGTTTTTACAAAGTCCTATGGCCAATCAGTAATTGGCCTGGGATTTGAATAGGTTCCCCAAACACCTGGCAAGTTCCCTTTCCACTATATCACAAGCCCACATGGATCCTAGCATGGCACCTACTCCATAATAAGCCTTCACTAAATATTTTAGGATTAGATCTGCTGATTGTGGTTAATTTTTGGCTCACAAAAAATGAATGAAGAGAAAGCTAGAGGACTTTAGAGAGAGCTTTTCCTAAGGTAACCACATAAGAGTTGGAAGGAAGAAGGGAAGGAAGAAGAGGGTTCCGCCTGAAGATGGAATCTGGCTGAGATGGAATTAATTCAACTGTGAATAGGAAAAAGTGGAGGAAAAGCCCAGAGCCTGGCATGTCCATATTCTCCCTAAGGGAGAAGAAAAAAAGTCAGTAGAGAAGATTCTGGATCAAATACAAAGACCACCAAGTACTACTGTAGGCCTAAAACAACCCAGTTGCTGTCTAGAAAGGGGCAGGGTGGGTGATTACCTCAAGCTGTGAGGAGGAGGGGAGGAAGTGTGAGCCCGATGGTCTGTCATTCTGCATCTTGGGTGTACATGGCTTCAATAGGAGAAAAAGCAGTATTCACTACACAAGAGATTCCATCCTTGCTTGAGCCAGACTAGTAAATGCCTATTACTCCTTCCTTCCTTCCCAGATTTCACTACTACTACATCACAACCTGAGCCTTTTATGATGGTTAACCATGGGAGCTCTGTGGAAACACCACACCCAGCTCTGTTCCATGTATTTATAGGGCTTTAGCAACAAAGGCATTTTCATCAAAGCCCTTGGGGATCTGGGCACACCCTGTCGCGCACACATGTCGAGCTCCATGAAAGGAGCAGCCCATTGCATAGCAACCCTGAGGCAATGACTAAGCCAGCAAACAGAACCGCTCCAGGAGGTTCTTCCTGACCACAGGCTGGCAGCATCATTTGAGGGGAGGAAGAAAGCATGAAGTGGAGTCTATCGCCCAGTAGGGATATTGTTAATGGTCCTGCTACACGTGTGGTATAGTGGGAAAAGATGGCGCCAGAAGGTTTGTGTGAGTATTTGTTCTGCTACTCACTATCTGCATAACTGTAGAAAGTCACTTGATGTCTCTGAGGTTCAGTATTCTCATCTGTGGAAATGGGGTGATAATTCTTATACTGTATATTTCACAGGGTTGATAGGATCATAGATGTAGATCTGGAAGGGATGTCCTCATCCATCTCGTCCAATCCCTTCATTTGTTAGTCAAGACAAATGAGGCCCAGAGTGATGCCCAAGGTTTCAGAAGTAGCAAGAATGTGGGATTATGTGAGGATAAAAAAAAAAGGCAACTTATTGAAAGTACTTTGCAACTAGGAAGCCATTCAATTCAGTTTGACAAAAGTTTATCAAATGCCCATTACATTCAAGACCCACAGTGTTAGCCCCTGGAGATACAAAGATGAAATGGGACAAAATCCCTAATCTCAAAGAACTAATAGAAAAGATCAGACATACGCACAGGTATCTGTGATACAATGAAGGGTACAATAAAGGCAAAGGGGAGTTCTAGACAAAATGGCATAAGAAAATTTGAGAATGAAGAGATAAGTTTCAGTGTAGGGAATCAGACAAGGCTTGATGGAGGAGGTGCCATCTCAGTGGTCCCTTAAAAGATATATAGAGATAAAAAACATAATGCCTGCCCTCGAGGAGGTTACAGTCTACTAAAAAAAAAAACAATTTCCTTGTAGAATTGTATCAGTAGGATATTCCAAGCATAGAAATGCCCTTTTGTCGGGACAGGGATTGAAGAGGCCAGGACAGGATTAGGTGACAGATCATCATCCAATTTGCCTAGAATATAGTATGGGATGGATATAAAAATGTGAAGCCCTTCCAAAGTGACCCACAGCAAAGAATTGAAATCCTGGCTTTATATTGATTGGGTTCAATCTTAGGAGTTTATCAATAATCTTAAGCTTTGGTTTCCCCTAAGAATATCAGAATTTTTTCTTTTTCCCTCATTAGGATTTGACTTGTGTCTAGGTCTCCAAAACATCTTGTTTAAAGTTTGCAAAGCCCTTCACATATGTCATCCCATTGGATACTCACAACACCCTTCAAGGGGAGCGGTGCTGTTATCCTTATTCCCATTTTACAGATGGGGAAGCTGAGGTTGAGAAAAGCAATTTTCCCAGAATCACAAGACGAGAAAGTGTCTGGGGCAGGGTTTGAACTTCAGTCTTTCCAAGTCCTGTCCTCTTTCTGTTAGTTTCATAGAATGGTAGAACATCAGAGTCAGAAAGGATCTTAGAGATCTAGTCGAGGGATCCTTAATCTTTTTTGTGACATGAGTCCTTTTGGCAACAGTCTGTTGGCTCCCTTGGCAGAATAGCATTTTTAAATGCATGAAATGAAATACATAGGATTACAAAGGAAATCAATTAAATTAAATTAAATACCATTTTCCAAATATTTTTAAAGAAACAAATGAATTTGCAGACTTCGGGTTAATAATTCCTGATCTAATCCAACCTATTCATTTTACGAATGAGAAAAGTGAGGTATTACGAGGTTAAAGAGGGTCTTCAGGAAGAAGCCATTTTGGTATTAGAAGACCCAGGGTTGAATCTTGGCTCTATTCCTTATTTATTCTGTCATTTTGGGCACATGTCTATAATGGGCACCAGATAAGGCAAAGCCAACACCACCCGGTATGCTTCTCACCCAGCCCACGGTTGTTCTAATTCCCATGTGACCTCTGGCCCTAAGGTTGAGGTGGGAGGTCAGATAAGTGAAACTTTCACTTTCTAGCAAGTGGATATTATGCCAACAACAAGGGGGTGTCATCACGGTGAGGAGAGAAGGGAAGAAGGAAGGGAGCTTTAGCCATACAGACCAGATCTGGAGCCGAAGGATGATACCTGCTGAGTTGCTAAGGCCCGCCAGAGCTGGACCAGCATGGTGGTACAGATTGTCTTGTAGGCAGTCTGCTGACTACGACAATGTGAGGCAACTAAGGCTGTGTGGTCTGCTGTGGCAGGAGCCAAGATGGACTAATAGCCAAGAACTATAGTTAATAGGGCTGCCAAGATGTTATGGTGTTTTCCCTGGTTTGCAGACAGAACCTGGATAAAGGACAATTTCTTCTTTGTACCCTTCTGGGGAAGAAAGGAACAAGAATACATTTCTTGGGGAGATTATTAGTTGAGGATGTTTCCTTTCCTGTTCCAATAAAATCTTCTACTGATTTGATATTTTGGTGTGACTAGGTTTTCATTAGCATGGTAATAACTGAGTGTCTAAGAGTATGTGGGTTGACTTTAAAAGTTCCCCATTTCATGATAGCTTAGGAGGTCGAACCAAAATTTCCAAAGTACCTCATGTTGAAACCAACAGTCTATAGGAATTTCAGAAAATGGTCTATATTACTGAATTTCTTTGGGCCTAAGTTTCCTCATTTGTAAAATTTAGAGTTGGTTAGATGATTGCTAACATACCTTTTAGATCTGAAACTCTTATCCTGTGATACAAATTGCCCTGGGCACACAGCTCATTTGACAAATGAGGAAACTGAGGCAAACGGGGTTAAGCGACTTGCCCAGAGTCACACAGCTAGTAAGTGTCTAAGGTCAGATTTGAACTGAAGAAAATGAGTCTTCCCGACTCTAAGCCTTAGCACTGTGTACTATGGTGCCACCTAGTTATTATTTATTTTATTAGTAAATAGTTATTAATAATTATCATGGGGGAAAGGAGCACTGAATTAGAGGTCAAGGGATATGGGTCCAAATCCCAGCTCCTCCTCTTACTAGTTGTGTGACTGGGAAAAAGTCATTTAACCTCATCAAAGCTCAGCTGCTTTTCTCTAAACTAGGAAGAATAATACTATATCTATTGACTTCAAATGAATTAATGCATACAAAAGGCCTTTAAGTGATGCACCTCTGTAATCCCAGCTACTCAAGAGGCTACCATGGACTGTTGGAGCTCAGCTGAAGTAGAGCTGCTAGACTGATCAGGTATATCTATGAGCCAAGCATCAATTCAGGAAGTCCTCCGGAGTGGGGCTGCCATTCTGCCCAAAGAAGAGCAAACCAGCCCAGATTGGAAATGGAGCCCTTCCAAGTTCCCATGCTCATCAGTAGAGGGATCAGGTCTGTGAATAAACCCTATACTTTCCACTTGAGCAAGATGGGGAAACCTCAGCACTTTTTTTCCAAAAGAAAAAAGGAAGAGAATAATATTCTATTCAAGAGTAATTTCTTTTAGTTGATTAGCAAGCACTGGATGTAAAGTCTGAAGGAGTTCGAAACCCATTGGCCCAACTTGCAAATTGCATGGCCTCGGGGCAAATCTCTTCATTTCCCTGGGCCTCCTAAAATGAAGGGTTGGATTTGATAACCTCTGAGGTCCTTTGGTTTCCTTGTCTGTAATCCTGTTCCTAGTTAATCTCTACTTCTAGGTCTACATCCAAAATCCGAAACAATCTAGAATTTGTGCTCCAGAAAGCTTCCACTCTGCTTTTAAAAGACCTTGGAGACCAGTGACTGGCTCTCCAGTACTTCTCTCATGACTGGGCTTGAGCTTCTGTCCTACTTTTAAATATTCACAAATACTAAATAATCCAAAAAAAAAAGTTATTTTGGTTCCATTTATGTCTTCAATCAATGTGATCTTTATTCATGCCGACTCAGTAAAGAAAAAAAACCTACCCTCGCTTAAGGCTAGGCCAGTCGACTTTGTGTCTGACAGACTTTAGTGGAAATAATTACAGGGTGACTTCACCACAGCAGAATGGGGAAAAGGAAAGAGAGTGAAAATGGCAGCTTGAGACTAGAAACCATCGATCAGCACTCTCCCCCCTGCCTCTTCTGGGGGGCTTCCTCAGGGCCCATTTAGAGAAGAGATTGATGGCAGGGTGGAGACTGTGGGACGGGCCGGCTCACTGTGTGGTGCACTTAAATGATTAGAGAACATTGGACACCTTAGCTGGAGTCAGTCGTGTGTCCTTCAGTCTCCAAGCTCCACAATGCTGCCTGCCAGCCGCTCATCTGAGCAGCAAAACTGGCCCTCAGACGAGCCATTTCACGTTGATGATTGCACAGGACTCCTGGGCTGATCAATAGCTGTGTTCCTTCTCTGCCTTTGGCTAAGAGCTAAAGAGACTCACTGGTGCATTTGTGATCACTAGAATTTAATTATATATCACATTGATTTTTTTTTAGACTTTCTGTTTTTTTTTTAATTTTTAAACATTTTTATTTAAAGTTTTGAGTTACAAATTCTATCCCTCTCTCCCTTCTTCCCTCTTTCCCCTCCCCCCGCCATCCCAGACAGTAAGCAATCAGATATAGGTTATATATGTGCAATTATGGAACACATTTCCATATTAGTCATTTTGTACAAGAAGACTCAAATAAAAGAAAAAATGAAAGTAAAAAATAGCGTGCTTCAGTCTGTATTCAGTCAATATCAGTTCTTTCTCTGGAGACAGATAGAATGCTTCATCATTAGTCCTTTGGGACTGTCTTGGATTAGTTGTTTGGTTTACAGAGAATAGCTAAGTCATTCACAGGTCTTCTTCAAACAATATTGGCGTTAAGGTGTTCAATGTTCTCCTGGTTCTGTTCATTTCACCATGCATCAGTTCACGTTAGTCTTTCCAGGTTTTTCTGAAATCGTCTTGCACAAAGATGATGTCTTACAGTAAATTTCTTATAATACAATAATATTCCATTACAATCATGTACCACAGCTTGTTCAGCCATTCCGCAATTGATGGGCATCCCTTTGATTTCCAATTCTTAGCCACCACAAAAAGAGCTGCTATAAATATTTTTGTACATATAGTTGCTTTTCCCTGTTTTGAATGTCTTTGAGATATAGACTTAGCTGGATCAAAGGGTATGCACAGTTTTATAGCCCTTTGAGTATAGGTCCAAATTGCTCTCCAGAATGATTGGATCTGTTCACAATTCTACCAATAGTGCATTAGTGTCCCAGTTTTCCCACAGCCCCTCCAACATCTAACATTTTCCTTTTTGTCATATTAGCTACTCAGATAGGTATGAGGTGGACCTCAGAGTTGTTTTAATTTGCATATCTCTGATCAATAGCGATTGAGAACATTTTTGCATATCACTATAGATAGCTTTGATTTCTTTGTCTGAAAACTGTTCATATCCTTTGACCATTTTTCAATTGGAGAATGACTTGTATTTTTATAAATTTGACTCAGTTTTCTATATATTTGAGAATAAGGTCTTTATCAGAGATACCTGTTGCAAAATTTTTTTCCCAGTTTTCTGCTTTCCTTATAATTTTGGTTATATTGGTTTTGTTTGTCAAAAACTTTTTAATTTTATATAATCAAAATTATTCTACATTTTGTAATGTTCTCTGTATCTTCTTTGGTTATAAATTCTTCTCTTACCTATAAATCTGACGTATAAACTATTCCATGCTCTCTTATTTGCTTATGGTATCACTTTCTTTGTGTAAATCATGTACCCATTTTGACCTTATCTTGGTATATGGTGTGAGATGTTGGTGTATACCTAGTTTCTGTCATACTCTCAACAAAGATTTCAAACTAGTCACTGTGTTGGGCAGAAATTCAAAATACCTGATAGAAAATGGATGGATTCAGACCCCTATTTTCACTATCCTCTGGCCTTTTGTTATCCTCTTACACCTCATAGGAAAGATGGCTATTTGACCCACGGCCAAGGATAACCCCAATATAGACCTTGACATCCGTCCATGTTTCTAAGGGCTCCATTTCAGTCTGGGAGAAAGAGATCAGAAGGAACAGCACAGAAGGGCTCCCGAATTATTATTTAATCATCATTATAATTAACATTGGAAATGTAGGCTATAATTACCAGAATACTTTTTGGAGGGTGAGTCTACAGATACCATCTGCTTCTGTGATCTGGCCCGGCACTAGGGCGGGCCTTCTTGTGACCTCCGCCTGATTCCGAAAGGAGATGGGTTACGCGTCTTCCTTTGGCAGCATTTCTCGAGGCTAGGAAGGAAATGGCATCCATGAATGCCAGAGTTAAAAAGCCAAGTGATAGGATCATAGATTTTGAGGCAGAAGAGACCTCAGAGGTCATCATGGCTAATCCCCTCATTTTGCAGATGAGAAAAATTGAGGCTCAGGGAGATTAAATTCTACAAGTAGTTAAAAGCTAGAACCCTCAGGATTTGAGCCTAGGTGCTCTGAGGATGCATCCAGAATTCTTTCTACTATACTATGATATACCCAGAGGCTGATAAAAATCTGGCTAGGACATGCCAGTCTTTCCTGTTATGTATAAAAGGTCATTGTAGTCAGGGGTTCTCCACCTGGAGTCCATGAATTTTTTTCCTTTTTTAATATTTTGATAACTGTTTCTAGTTTTTTATGCATTTATGAACATAACTATGAGAAGCAGTCCATAGGCTTCACTAGGTTCCACAGCACAGGAAAGGTTAAGAATCCTGCCTCCAGATGGAACCCAGAATGGTGCTAGAAATCTAACAAGATCATCTTCTTCTAACTCCTCCTTCAGTGGTCATCCAGCTTGTACTCTCATTGATAAACGATGTTGGCGGGCTCGCCTATAAATGATCTAAGACCTGGATCACAGCAGAGGGAATTCCTGGCATCCCTCTTTGAGTCTTGTTTTTCTTGTTTGTTTTGTTTCTGGTGTCTACAGGAATCACAAAAACAGGCCAGGCAGTCATTGCCTAGGTCAGGGCTGTCCAGTCTTAGGTTTTTATTGAAACAATAGACGATATATTTTGATTTGCCATTTCAGTGAGAGCTCTGTGGTAGCTCAGCTTCATTTACTAAAGCATTTATGTAAATTTCTATGCTTGTAGGCCAGCCACTGTGGCTGCACTGTGGGCCACATGCAGCCCGCTGGCCACATTTTGGACAGCCCTCCTCTAGGTGTAACAACAATGTTGCTAGCAGCTGCTGTAGATGTGAAAGACCAACAAGACCAACAGCACCAGCACAAAGGAGGGCTACTAGCTCAGGTTCTTTGATCTGCTTTTCTAAAGAAAGCAACTTTAAGGGGTTAACAATTTCACTTTAGTTAAGCATACATATATCATTTACTTAGTTCAGGGGGAAAAGTCAGCACCCTGAACTTTAGGGAAAGCACAAACAGAAATTACAAGCAGAAATTATATAAACAGAGCAAATAACACAGAGAAATCAACAGACAGGTCTCTAGCTGTCTGATCAAGACATTATCTACACAGTTACCAGAGAGGCACCAACATCTGGGTTTTCAAAGCCAGGGCGGGGGCGGGTGGGGGGGCGGGTGGCACGCCTCCTATGCCTACCCAGAGTCTTGTCTGGCCAAATCACCAACACTTCCAACCAGTATACCCCCAAAAGCAAAACACCAACCTCAAAGCTCATATGCCCTATTCAGGGCCCTAAGGGTTCAGAATCTACTTAGCAAAAGGTGTGCGGAAAAGATCTTTCACCACTAGGACCACATCACATACATTGTTTCCAGTCAATGACTCGATTCAAACAAAGATAAGACTCAAAGACCCCAGATTGCCTCAGTGCTGGGAAGCACTCCAATACAACAAAAGGTCCCACTTCACTTGCTATTACATTTAAAACGCAAGACTCATCAAAGGTACTCAGCATTCCAAAAAAGAAAACGGAACGGAACGGAACGGAAAGGAAAGGAGAGGAAAGGAGAGGAGAGGAGAGGAGAGGAGAGGAGAGGAGAGGAGAGGAGAGGAGAGGAAGAAAAAAAAGTTCCACCCCGCTTAACATTACACTAGGAAAGTGTCAAATCTGGGAGTCAGCTCTAGTGAAATTCAACCCTCCACAGCCAGCCATAAACTTCTCTCTCCTCCAGAGTGACAGGACCCCCACTTAAAAAAAAAAAACCCTTTACCTCTCCTCTTCTGTGGAGCCACTAGTCACTCCCCATGCTCCCACCTAAGCAATGGAGGCTCTAGAATAGGACATATCTAGAGTAGGAGCAGAAGCATCACCATATTTGTTAGAGTTGAAGAATTATTTTCTAAGTGCCAAAATAAACGAAGTTAGATCCAGCATCCCTGCTACCTTAAATCAACAAACATTCTACTTTAGTGAAGCAAAGGTAACCTTACTGTCTGCTAGCCTTTGCTCAAGCCATCCTCTCCCTGATCTCCTCCATCTAGCAAAATAATTCATGCACAAATCAAGATCTCATTGGTCCTTTTCAAAAACGAAGGACAAACAAAAACAACAACCCATCCTTCAAGGCCCAGCTCAAATCCCTGTGTTCAGGAAGCTTTTTACTGCCCTCTTTAGCTGAAAGTGATGTCTCTTCCCTTTGAACTCCACAACAACTACTGTCTATATGATTCTTTTTTTTTTAATTTATTTTTAATATGTTTAGTTTTCAGCATTGATTTTCACATGCGTTTGAATTACAGATTTTCTCCCCATTTCCACCCCCCCACACTCCAAGATGGCGTACACTCTGGTTGCCCTGTTCCCCAGTCTGCCCTCCCCTCCATCCCCCCATTCCCCTCCCATCCCCCTTTCCCTTACTTTCTTGTAGGGCAAGATAAATCTCTATGCACCATTGCCTATGCATATTATTTTCTAGTTGCATGAAAAAAAAACTTTTTTATTTTGAACATCTATTTTTTTCAAACCTTGAGTCCCAAATTCTCTCTCCTCTTCCCTTCCCATCCACCCTCCCTAAGAAGTCAGGCAATTCAACAT